>JARQOC010000011.1:240856937-241451728 GCA_033576535.1 Allobates femoralis | reverse complement strand
GAGCAACAGAAGTCAAACAGTACACTAGTAGCTCAATCACATCGACGTCTGGACACGGGAGCAGTGGCCATTGACCTGCCTTTATAGTCCGGGACACCAAATCACAGCGGACACAATAATGCACATCCTGAAGGGGCACCTGGTGCGGATTTGCCTTCCGCTAATTGGTGGAGATCGCTGAATCGTGATAGGTTGGCGGCCCTTTAAAGTTGCCCATCCCGCCAAGCATTACGCTTGCTGGCCAGACCCATTAGGTAAGTTTTTGTGGACACACATGGAATTGGCGCAGGTGGGGTGCATATGTTGATGTTCTTGGAGAGCGCCGGAGACTGGTGTAGCGGCCGATATTAGGGGTTGTGTATTTTTGGGGACGACATATAGTGTAGTGTGTGGGTTAGGATACGGCATTTTGTGTGGGCCTTGACACTTTTGTTGAGATACATTGCTGTGTTTGTTTGCAACAACATACAGGAGAAGGATGCATGACTGTAGACGGAACTGTGTCATCATGTCGACTGGATCGATTTTTGCATACTGGTTGTGGCCAATGGAGACTGTGTTCAACGGGAATGGGATGACACAGGGCTTTGAGGTGTTGGGCGCCAGACATGGCATACATGTGTATTTAAAATGACACCTTCAAAAACCAATTACACCATGGGTAACCATCCGCAGTCATGTGCAATGTTGTTTGGGTTCATGTAGCCTTCCTCAACCTTCCATATCGGGGTACGTCACATTCGTTATTCTTCTCATTTTTACTGTAATCAATTGACATTATGGCTGTGTAATGGATTATGGGACCTGTTTGACCAACATTTATTGGTGACACATGTCCCTTTCTAACTCACCTAGGTGCAGATGTGTGAATTTTGGGAGCTCCCATTGACGTTGATGTAGAGGAGGCCACTATCATTGGGCGTCTTCCATTTTGATTGGGGTGACTACTGGGTGTTTGCCTTTCCTGGCTTCAGGGATGTGTTTGGTGGCCTGACGCAAGTTCCCCTCCATTTGGCTATAGTGTGTCATCCAAAATAGGTGTGGCTTGCTGAACCTGCTGACATGGCCACATATTGTTCTACTATACTCATGTTGTGGTTTCTCATCTACAGTGCTGATATTGAGGATGCAGAATATCCATGACCGCAATGTTATCGTGGCTCTTGCGTTGGTGGAAGAGCAAATGTGGTATCAGGATCGGTATGAAAGGTTGATGAGGCGCAGACAGCGGCGGATGTGGACCCGTGATTTGGTTCTGAGGCGGGAAACC
Organism: Allobates femoralis; assembly: GCA_033576535.1. Classification (NCBI taxonomy): domain Eukaryota; kingdom Metazoa; phylum Chordata; class Amphibia; order Anura; family Aromobatidae; genus Allobates; species Allobates femoralis. Next base: position 241,450,458 of record JARQOC010000011.1, on the reverse strand, counting down.
CGGGGCCACATGCAGCTGTTGCGGGAGCTGGAGCTTAACTGTCCTGATGATTACCGAAACTATCTCCGTATGCCCGAGGACTGTTTCACCTTCCTATTGGAGCGTGTAGGGCCAATGATAGCGCGTCAGGACACTATAATGCGCCCATCAGTATCAGCTGCTGAGCGGTTGGCGATCACTTTGCGGTTCCTGGCTACAGGCAGTCCATGACATCCCTCACATACGGTCACGTGTCTCCCTGCCCCTGCTGAGCCGCCTGATCCCTGAAACGTGTTGGGCCATCTGGAGAGCTCTGCAGCCAGCCTACATGAAAATGCCATTAACCGCCGCAGAATGGCTGGAAGTGGGCCAAGGGTTTGAAACCGGTGGAACTTCCCCAACTGTGGCGGGGCATTGGATGGTAAGCACGTGAGGATTACCAAACCTGCCCACTCTGGCTCTTTGTATTACAATTACAAAGGGTATTGTAGTATAATCCTCATGGCTGTAGTAGATGCCAACTATGAGTTCCTCTACGTGGATGTTGGAATGCCCGGTCGCAACTCAGATGGGGGTGTGTTTTGCCCTAAGCTCCTTGGCAACACTACTAGGGAATGGTGGGCTAAACTTACCCTCAAATGAGCACACGACCGAACATCTCAACTTTGCGTTTTGTGGCGGATGAAGCATTCCCACTTCAGGAGCACCTACTGCGGCCATATCCCCAGAGGGCCCTTACTTCTGAGAGACGCATTTTCAACTACCGGCTATCCCGGGCCCGCCGTGTAGTTGAAAATACGTTTGGGATAATGGCCAATAGATTCCGGATTTTTCATACACCTATACATATGAATCCGGAGTCTATTGACCGCGGTAGTGGTGGCCTGCTGTGTGCTACATAACTTCCTGCGTCGTAGGGATAGGGCATCATACACGCCAGGAGGTTATGTAGATAATGCAGACGCTACAACAGGGGAGCTCCGTCCAGGGTCTTGGCGTGATGAGGCCCATGTGATTGTGCCACTCCAGCCGCAGAGCCATGGCCGCACTCGGCAGGAGGCCAGGGACAGTAGAGAAGCTTACTGCTCCTACTTCAATGGGTCTGGTGCAGTGAGCTGGCAGGACCAGGCCATATAATGTGGCTGGCTCTGGGAGTTGCTTTTTGTGTTTTCAATGGAGGTGACAGCAGGTTAGCTGCACCCCTTTAATGTTTGGTTGACCTTTTCCATTCTCTTTGTTTTCATTATGTACATGAGTTTTCATTATGTAGTTATTTAGTTAGTTAGTTTAGGTTATTTTGGTATTTTTTCCATGCACAGTTTGCAATGTGTGGTGATTTGCTTATCCCTTGAATGTGGCTGATTAATGTCACCTGCTCTTGAATTCTACAATGTTTTTACTTTATGTATATTTTGTTTGCACAAGACAAGGTCAAGATTCATGCAATATATTAAACCTTTTTCTGTTGGATCCAACATAATCTGTGTGAGCCTGATTACTTGGTGGAGGAGGGCAATGTGATGCAGGGTTGGGTGGGGGCCTGGGATGTCATAGCCACCTATTGGCTGGGATTGTGCACACAATATGTGTGGGTAGCCATGTTTTTCTGAAAGTCTTTTGCCCAACAGTGTTTGTGGCCATTGTGCGTACATGATCCTTTATTTTGTTGTAGGCAGAGGGTCCCCTGCACACAGCACATTGATGCAGGACATATTCTTGTCAGGTGTTTGCTAATACACTGTCACACAGATCTTTGACTTGGTGCCTTGGAAGCTGATCCACTACATTCACATCTGTCAGCACATATATTAAACCCCATTCAGCCTGTATACATACACATACTTCGCCACAGTTGTCACAGATTTTTGACAGAAAACGCACATACTGTCTTTTGTAAGTCGCTAATGTGTGGCACACAAACGCACCTCAGTTCAATCTGCACACGCGGCTGTCACAAGCGCTGATCGTGCGTGACAAGGCAAACACTTGTACTACGCACACATAGCCCCGGACCGCTACTTTCATACACACGGGATATGTGACTGGCCACCGCTCTAGCGTGACCCATTACCATCAATTTGGATGCATTCGCCAGGCTCCGCCATGTCACAAGCGCTTATTCCGTGCCACACTCCGCTCACTAGTACGGCACGTCTCGGCCATCCGCCCTTTCCGTCGTGCCCAATCACAACTCCGTAGTGTTGGCCAATGGTTGTGGTTTGGGCGCGGCGTACAGGTCTGTGGCACGCCTATTTGTTTTATGTCCTGCCTTTGTTGCTCCCAGATCACTCTGTGGTGGCGGTGTGTAAAGCTGGTACGCTGAGCTACAGACGGCTACTTGCGACACCCGGCGATGTATGTAGCTGTAGATGTAGCGTAGCGTAGCGCACCTTGTGGCGGCGTGTATAGAGGGTGCGGTTCCCGTTGGTAACCGTTCGGCCGTGCTCGTGCACGTGAAGTTGCCGTTGGTATCCATCCTGTTGTGGCGGCGTGTAAAGGTACCATTAGGGCACCACAAATAATATATCAGTGTGCTGGGATCAGCTCCAACATGTCAAAGGCTACAATAAATGGAGAGAAAGAAACATGTCAGGAGGGAGCGATCCACCGAGGTCATGAAATCATAAATCTTTATTTCACAAACATCGTACAAAAAAATAAAATCAATTTAAAAAGGCGAAAGGCCTACAGCGGTGTGAGGGGGAACCCCTGCCGTCTGGTGTAATATAAATCACCAGAGTTGTAATCAATAGGTCACACGTCTCAAAATCCCGTCATATGAACAAGCTAATTCAAGCAGTAAGGCCAGCTTCACACTGCGGCACGATCCGGTCCGGGGCTGTCCGGGATGACCCAGACAGCTGCGGACCGGATCAGCACACAGGACTGGGGGCTATTATGCCCTCCGGTCCTGTGTGCAGCGCACGCAGTTCCCGTGGCTGATAAGGCCGGCTTCACACTGCGGCATGATCCTGTGTTCTGATCCGGTCCGCGGCTGTCTGGGTCCTCCCGGATCATGCCGCAGTGTGAAGCCGGCCAAAATAAGCAAAAATTGTACAGAATTTACAAAAATGTGTGACTGCCAGAACCAGAATAATGTATCCCAAATGATTATGGGTCAGAGGACAGGTAAACCTCTGCCCTAGCACAATTCAACTCTACAGTTCAGTTGAGGAGTGCCACAGTAATAGACTCACAGTTTCATTTGGATAACAATTCCATATTTCCCAATAGCAGCAGTCACACTTGTTAGTAACCTCTCAAGGCACTTGCATCAGCTGTTACAAGTAGGAGAAGGACCTAATAGTAACAAGGCAACAGGTTTGGCAATTGCATCATTGCCAAAGTTATTACCTGATGTAGAAATGAGTGCCAGAAACCAAGCAAGGGGGCCCCTCAATGTTCCACGCGTTCCGTCACACTAGGGTGACTTCATCAGGGGAGAGAGCGCATGTTGCGGTGTGAATGTCCAGTATTTAGGTGATAGTTTAAGTGCGGTATACACAGCACCTGTGTGCTGGTCGCATCGGATGATGCGAGACCCGCGACCGGAAATGACGTACCGGACGTGCGTCATCCGGTCGGTCTGAGCATGTGCGCAAGTGTATCCGGCTTCAGAAGGAGAGCCAAGATGGCCACCGCGCATGCGCGGTGGCGGCAGGAGGTGGGCAAAGGCATTAATAAGATGTAATGACACTGTGATGGAGCTATGTACAGAGCAAGGAATAAATAGGACTGAGTTCAGTATTGGAACAGAGCAGCGGAGTGTACAGTGATGTTGTAAAGTGGTTAGAGTGGCAGTAGACCTCAAAGCCTGTGTAAATAAATAGGTCCTTGTTACATATTAAATTGCAGATATACTTTTATAGTAGTATAGCAATCATTTTGATGGAGGTTATTGGGAATGATGGTATTTGATTAGTATTCGGAGGAGCAATCATTGATTTTATGTGAGCCTGACAACAAATTAAAGTATCGGCTCAACCAAATATGTTTTATTTTATTTAATGTTTATTATTATACTAGCTGTGAGCCCGATGCAAATGCATCTGGATTCTAGAACGTGCATTAATTTGCTTATAATAGTTATAGCTGGTCTGAGTACATTTTGGGGGTGTGTGAGTATTTTTTGGGGGTGTGTGAGGACTTTTTTGGGGGGTTGAAACCTTTTTGGGGGGGTTGAATACTTTTTGGGGGGGTTGAATACTTTTTGGGGGGTTCAATACTTTTTGGGGGGTTCAATACTTTTTGGGGGGGGGTTCAATACTTTTTGGGGGGGGTTGAATACTTTTTGGGGGGTTTGAATACTTTTGGGGGGTTGAATACTTTTTTGGGGGGTTGAATACTTTTTGGGGGGTTCAATACTTTTTGGGGGGTTCAATACTTTTTGGGGGGTTCAATTCTTTTTTGGGGGGGTTCAATACTTTTTGGGGGGGTTCAATACTTTTTGGGGGTTCAATACTTTTTTGGGGGAGTTCCATACTTTTTGGGGGGGTTCCATACTTTTTGGGGGGGTGTGAGGACTTTTTGGTGGGGTTCAATACTTTTTGGAGGGGTTCAATACTTTTTGGGGGGGTTCAATACTTTTTGGGGGGGGGGGTTCAATACTTTTTGGGGGGTTCAAAACGTTTTTGGGGGGTTGAATACTTTTTGGGGGGGTTCAATACTTTTTGGGGGGTTCAATACTTTTTGGAGGTGTTCAATACTTTTTGGGGGGGTTCAATACTTTTTTGGGGGGGTTCAATACTTTTTTGGGGGGGTTCAATACTTTTTGGGGGGGTTCAATACTTTTTGGGGGGTTGAATACTTTTTTGGGGGGTTCAATACTTTTTGGGGGGTTCAATACTTTTTGGGGGGTTCCATACTTTTTTGGGGGGGTTCCATACTTTTTGGGGGGGTGTGAGGACTTTTTGGTGGGGTTCAATACTTTTTGGAGGGGTTCAATACTTTTTGGGGGGGGTTCAATACTTTTTGGAGGGTTCAATACTTTTTGGGGGGTTCAATACTTTTTGGGGGGTTCAATACTTTTTTTGGGGGGGTTCAATACTTTTTTGGGGGGTTCAATACTTTTTTGGGGGGTTGAATACTTTTTGGGGGTGTGTGAATAATTTTTGGGGGGTTCAATACTTTTTGGGGGGTTCAATACTTTTTGGGGGGTTCAATACTTTTTTGGGGGGGTTCAATACTTTTTGGGGGGGGGTGTGAGGACTTTTTGGGGGGGTGTGAGGACTTTTTGGGGGGGTGTGAGGACTTTTTTAGGGGTTCAATACTTTTTGGGGGGTTCAATACTTTTTGGGGGGTTCAATACTTTTTGGGGGGTTCAATACTTTTTGGGGGGGTGTGAGGACTTTTTGGAGGGGTTCAATACTTTTTGGAGGGGTTCAATACTTTTTGGGGGGTTCAATAATTTTTTGGGGGGGTTCAATACTTTTTGGGGGGTTCAATACTTTTTGGGGGGTTCAATACTTTTTGGGGGGTTCAATACTTTTTGGGGGGGGTGTGAGGACTTTTTGGGGGGGGTTCAATACTTTTTGGGGGGGGTTGTGAGGACTTTTTGGGGGGGTTCAATACTTTTTTGGGGGTTCAATACTTTTTGGGGGGTTCAATACTTTTTGGGGGGTTCAATACTTTTTGGGGGGGTTCAATACTTTTTGGGGGGTTGTGAGGACTTTTTGGGGTGGTTCAATACTTTTTGGAGGGGTTCAATACTTTTTGGGGGGTTCAATAATTTTTTGGGGGGTTCAATACTTTTTGGGGGGTTCAATACTTTTTGGGGGGTTCAATACTTTTTGGAGGGGTTCAATACATTTTTGGGGGGTTCAAAACTTTTTGGGGGTTCAATACTTTTTGGGGGGGTTCCATACTTTTTTGGGGGGGTTCCATACTTTTTGGGGGGGGTGGGGGTTCAATACTTTTTGGGGGGGTTGAATACTTTTTGGGGGGTTGAATACTTTTTGGGGGGTTCAATACTTTTTGGGGGGGTTCAATACTTTTTGGGGGGGTGTGAGGACTTTTTGGGGGGTTCAATACTTTTTTGGGGGGTTCAATACTTTTTGGGGGGTTCAATACTTTTTGGGGGGGTTGAGGACTTTTTGGAGGGGTTCAATACTTTTTGGAGGGGTTCAATACTTTTTGGGGGGGTTCAATACATTTTTGGGGGGGTTCAAAACTTTTTGGGGGGGTGAATACTTTTTGGGGGGGTTCAATACTTTTTTGGGGGGTTCAATACTTTTTGGGGGGGTTCAATACTTTTTTGGGGGGGTTCAATACTTTTTGGGGGGGTGTGAGGACTTTTTTGGGGGGTTCAATACTTTTTGGGGGGGTTCAATACTTTTTGGGGGGGTTCAATACTTTTTGGGGGTGGTGTGAGGACTTTTTGGGGGGGTGTATATAGTATATTAATCTCTATAGAAAGTATAGGGGGACTTGCGGCAGGTGCGGCAAGTGCAAAACCGCACTTGCCGCACCTGCCGCAAGTCCCCCTATACTTTGTATGGGGATTACCGCAAGCACGCCACAAGTGTAACGACTCGCTGGCGCCGACGAATCAGAAGCGCGGCTCAGTCACCTGACCGGTAAATCACTAGCTTTGTGGCCGAGCCTCTGGTTCTATTTTCGGCCAGCGACTCGCAATGGCCGCTTCGCGGCCATTGCTCGCACAAAGCTAGCGACTCGCAATGGCCTCGCGGCCATTGCTCGCGCAGGCAACGACTCGCATTGGCCGCTACGCGGCCAATGCTTCGCTCATGGTGACGTCACAGAGTGACAAAGCCACGGCGATTTCGGGGTCCGACACGATTTTGCCTACGGCAATTATATAGTAGACTAGATGGTGGCCCGATTCTAACGCATCGGGTATTCTAGAATATGTATGTAGTTGACATACTGTGACTGACAGAACTTGTTCAGTCAACGTGAGTGAACTACATATATATATATAGCAGCACTATGGTATATGGCGGTACATTACAGCACATGTATAGCAGCACTATAGTATATGGCGGTACATTACAGTACATGTATAGCAGCGCTATCGTATATGGCGGTACATTACAGCACATGTATAGCAGCACTATAGTATATGGCGGTACATTACAGTACATGTATAGCAGCGCTATGGTATACGGCGGTACATTACAGAACATGTATAGCAGCACTATATTATATGGCGGTACATTACAGTACATGTATAGCAGCGCTATCGTATATGGCGGTACATTACAGCACATGTATAGCAGCACTATAGTATATGGCAGTACATGTATAGCCGCGCTATGGTATATGGTGGTACATTACAGTACATGTATAGCAACGCTATAGTATATGGCGATACATTACAGCACATGTATAGCAGCACTATGGTATATGGTGATACATTACAGTACATGTATAGCAGCACTATAGTATATGGCGATACATTACAGCACATGTATAGCAGCATTATGGTATATGGTGGTACATTACAGTACATGTATAGCAGCACTATAGTATATGGCAGTACATTACAGTACATGTATAGCAGCACTATAGTATATGGTGATACTCCGCTCCCCGTGGCCCCCTGCTCCTCCACAGTAAAAGTAAAAATAAAAAAAATCCTCAGTGAGGATACTCACCTGTCCGCCGGCTCGCTCCACCTCCGTCTTCTAGGTCCTACAGGCCTTTAGGACCTGTCGTTGCCAGGGAAACCAGTCAGCTGATCGGTCACATGACCGCTAACTGCCGGGGGGGCAGGATGGAGCAGGGGGCAGGATGGAGACGGGGGGGGCAGGATGGAGCGAGCAGGGCAGGATGGAGCGAGCAGGGCAGGATGGAGCGAGCGGGGCAGGATGGAGCGAGCGGGGCAGGATGGAGCTGGGGGAAGCAGGATTGAGCTGGGGGGGCAGGATGGAGCCGGGGGGGCAGGATGGAGCTGGGGGAGGGGGCAGGATGGAGCTGGGAGAGGGGGCAGGATGGAGCCGGCGAGCGGGGCAGGATGGAGCCGGCGGGGGCAGGATGGAGCCGGCGGGGGCAGGATGGAGCCGGCGTGCGGGGCAGGATGGAGCCAGCGAGCGGGGCAGGATGGAGCCAGCGAGCGGGGCAGGATGGAGGCGGAGGTGAGGGGCAGGATGGAGGCGGGGGGGGCAGGATGGAGGTGGAGGGGGGGCAGGATGGAGGTGGAGGGGGGGCAGGATGGAGGTGGAGGGGGGGCAGGATGGAGCTGGGGGAGGGGGCAGGATGAAGGTGGAGGGGGGTCAGGATGGAGGCGGCGGGGCAGGAAGGAGCCGGGGGGCAGGATGGAGGCAGGGAGGCCGAATGGAGTGAGCGGGGCAGGTTGGAGCGAGCGGGCAGGATGGTGGCGAGCGGGGCAGGATGGTGGCGAGCGGGGCAGGATGGAGCGAGCGGGACAGGATGGAACGTGCGAGGCAGGATGGAGCCAGAGGAGCAGGATGGTGGGTGGAGGGGGCAGGATGGTGAGAGTGGGCAGGATGGAGCGAGCGGGGCAGGATGGAGCGAGCGGTGCAGGATGGAGCGAGCGGTGCAGGATGGAGCAGGATGGAGCAGGATGGAGCCGGAGGAGCAGGATGGGGGGGGAAACAGGATGGGAGCGAGTGGGGCAGGATGGAGCGAGTGGAGCAGGATGGAGCCGGAGGAGCAGGATGGAGCCGGAGGTGCAGGATGGAGCCGGAGGTGCAGGATGGTGGCGAGCGGGACAGGATGGTAGCGAGCGGGGCAGGATGGAGCGAGCGGGGCAGGATGGAGCGAGCGGGGCAGGATGGTGGCGAGCGGGGCAGGATGGAGCGAGCGGGGCAGGATGGTGACGAGCGGGGCAGCATGGTGGCGAGCGGGGCAGCATGGTGGCGGGGGGGGGCAGGATGGAGGCGGGGAGGCACGATGGAGGCGGAGGAGCAAGAACAGCAGGGGGCAGGATGGAGGCGGGGGGCCAGGATAGAGCGAGAGGGGCAGGATGGAGCAAGCAGGGCAGGATGGAGGGAGCGGGTCAGGATGGAGGGAGCAGGGCAGGATGGAGCCAAGAGCGGGATGGAGTGAGGAGCAGGATGGAGCCAGAGGGCAGGATGCTGAGGAGGGGGGGGGGGGGGGGGGGGGGGCAGGATGGTGGCAGGGGGGGGGGGGGCAGGATGAAGGAGGCAGAGCCCAGCAACTCCTTACTTGTAGTTGAATTGAGAAGGTGAAACTGTCTGAGAAGCAGCTGCTCTTGCTGACAGCCTGCTGCTGCTTCTTTGCTAGGCCTAGACTGGGCGGGGTGTCGGGCTCCCTGAGCCGCTGGGCTTGGTCGCACTTGCGACTGCTGCGACCTTGGTAGTTACGCCACTGCAAGTAATGTAACCAGGTACACGTCTCTGTCATCTTCCCAAAGGTTCTGTAATTATTCCAGTATTGTTCTTCATATGCTGTTCCCAAACATGGGTTAGTGATCAGTGGTGTAACTTCAGGCCCAGGGGCCCTGATGAGAAAGCTCCAAAGGGGCCAAAGGGGCCCCCAATTATTGCAAATCTTTAATAGAATTAGTCTTTATTCTATAGGCCAAAGGGACTTCTGAGGCCCCCCTATTACAACTCTGGTGATTTATATTACACCAGACGGCAGGGGGTTCCCCCTCACACCGCTGTAGGCCTTTCGCCTTTTTAAATTGATTTTATTTTTTTGTACGATGTTTGTGAAATAAAGATTTATGATTTCATGACCTCGGGTGATCGCTCTCTCCTGACATGTTTCTTTCTCTCCAGTTAGTGTGTTACACTCATTGTCACCCCATAACTCTGTCTTCATCACCACAGAGTTCCTTGAATAAGTCACCCCATCACTTTGTCACCCCAACGTTCCTGCATACAATTTGGGATTATTCCTCTTCCTCTCCAGCAGCTCAACCAGCGCTGACCCTAGAAGAAGAGAAGTGGAGAAATTATATAATCTGGAGCGTTATTATGTTTTCATACAGGAAACTTCATTCCAATTGGTGAAAGGGTGAACTGGATGGAAAACTTTACAGATATGAGGAAGACACTGGAGGACGCCGAACTGAACCCAAACTACACAGACTTTATCGTCCCCATCCTAATATACAGGTGAGGGGCCACAGACACCCAGATCAGAGTAATAGGGTCACAGACACCCAGATCAGAGTAATAGGGCCACAGACACCCAGATCAGAGTAATAGAGCCACAGACACCCAGATCAGAGTAATAGGACCACAGACACCCAGATCAGAGTGATAGGGCCACAGACACCCAGATCAGAGTAATAGGGCCACAGAGACCTAGATCAGAGTAATAGGGTCACAGACACCCAGATCAGAGTAATAGGACCACAGACACCCAGATCAGAGTAATAGGACCACAGACACACAGATCAGAGTAATAGGGTCACAGACACCCAGATCAGAGTAATAGGGTCACAGACACTCAGATCAGAGTAATAGGGTCACAGACACCCAGATCAGAGTAATAGGACCACAGACACCCAGATCAGAGTAATAGGACCACAGACACCCAGATCAGAGTAATAGGGTCACAGACACTCAGATCAGAGTAATAGGGTCACAGACACCCAGATCAAAGTAATAGGGTCACAGACACCCAGATCAGAGTAATAGGACCACAGACACCCAGATCAGAGTAATAGGACCACAGACACCCAGATCAGAGTAATAGGGCCACAGACACCCAGATCAGAGTAATAGGACCACAGACACCCAGATCAGAGTAATAGGACCACAGACACCCAGATCAGAGTAATAGGGCCACAGACATCCAGATCAGAGTAATAGGGCCACAGACACCCGGATCAGAGTAATAGGGCCACAGACACCCAGATCAGAGTAATAGGGCCACAGACACCCAGATCAGAGTAATAGGACCACAGACACCCAGATCAGAGTAATAGGGCCACAGACACCCGGATCAGAGTAATAGGGCCACAGACACCCAGATCAGAGTAATAGAGCCACAGACACCCAGATCAGAGTAATAGGACCACAGACACCCAGAGCAGAGTAATAGGGCCACAGACACCCAGATCAGAGTAATAGGGCCACAGACACCCAGATCAGAGTAATAGGGTCACAGACACCCAGATCAGAGTAATAGGGCCACAGACACCCAGATCAGAGTAATAGGGCCACAGACACCCAGATCAGAGTAATAGGGCCACAGACACCCAGATCAGAATAATAGGGTCACAGAAACCCAGATCAAAGTAATATGGTACCTTTACACACAGCTACAGGTAACAGGTTGTCCACAGGTAACTTACTGGCTGCAGTGAAATCATGGAGACATTATTCCATTTGTACACAGCAACAAGATAGAACTATGTCTCCATAATTTCACTGCAACCAGTAAGTTACCTGTGGAAAACCTGTTACCTGTAGCTGCGTGTAAAGGTACCAATAGGGTCACAGACACCCAGATCAGAGTAATTGGAAAATAGACACCTAGATCAGAGTAATAGGACCACAGACACCCAGATCAGAGTAATAAGGTCACAGACACCCAGATCAGAGTAATAGGACCACAGACACCCAGATCAGAGTAATAGGGCCACAGACACCCAGACCAGAGTAATGGGACCACAGACACCCAGATCAGAGTAATAGGATCACAGACACCCAGATCAGAGTAATAGGACCACAGACACCCAGATCAGAGCAATAGGACCACAGACACCCAGATCAGAGTAATAGGGCCACAGACACCCAGATCAGAGTAATAGGATCACAGACACCCAGATCAGAGTAATAGGACCACAGACACCCAGATCAGAGTAATAGGGTCACAGACACCCAGATCAGAGTAATAGGGTCACAGACACCCAGATCAGAGTAATTGGAAAATAGACACCCAGATCAGAGTAATAGGACTACAGACACCCAGATCAGAGTAATAGGGCCACAGACACCCAGATCAGAGTAATAAGGTCACAGACACCCAGATCAGAGTAATAAGGTCACAGACACCCAGATCAGAGTAATAAGGTCACAGACACCCAGATCAGGGTAATAAGGTCACAGACACCCAGATCAGGGTAATAAGGTCACAGACACCCAGATCAGAGTAATAGGACCACAGACACCCAGATCAGGGTAATAGGGCCATAGACACCCAGATCAGGGTAATAGGACCACAGACACCCAGATCAGAGAAATAGTGCCATAGACACCCAGATCAGGGTAATAGTGCCACCGACACCCAGATCAGAGTAATAGGGTCACAGACCACCAGATCAGGGTAATAGGGTCACAGACACCAAAATCAGAGTAATAGGGTCACAGACACCCAGATCAGGGTAATAGGACCACAGACACCCTATTCAGAGTAATAGGACCATAGACACCCAGATCAGAGTAATAGGGTCACAGACACCCAGATCAGAGTAATAGGACCACAGACACCCAGATCAGAGTAATAGGGTCACAGACACCCAGATCAGAGTAATAGAGTCACAGACACCCAGATCAGAGTAATAGGGTCACAGACACCCAGATCAGAGTAATAGGGTCACAGACACCCAGATCAGAGTAATTGGAAAATAGACACCCAGATCAGAGTAATAGGACTACAGACACCCAGATCAGAGTAATAGGGCCACAGACACCCAGATCAGAGTAATAAGGTCACAGACACCCAGATCAGAGTAATAAGGTCACAGACACCCAGATCAGAGTAATAAGGTCACAGACACCCAGATCAGGGTAATAGGACCACAGACACCCAGATCAGAGTAATAGGACCACAGACACCCAGATCAGAGTAATAGGGCCATAGACACCCAGATCAGGGTAATAGGGCCATAGACACCCAGATCAGGGCAATAGGACCACAGACACCCAGATCAGAGTAATAGGGCCATAGACACCCAGATCAGGGTAATAGTGCCACAGACACCAGATCAGGGTAATAGGACCACAGACACCCTATTCAGAGTAATAGGACCATAGACACCCAGATCAGAGTAATAGGGTCACAGACACCCAGATCAGAGTAATAGGGTCACAGAAACCCAGATTAGGGTAATAGGACCACAGACACCCAGATCAGAGTAATAGGGTCACAGACACCCAGATCAGAGTAATAGAGCCATAGAAAACCCATATCAGGGTAATAGGGTCACAGACACCCAGATCATGGTAATAGCGCCACAGACACCCAGATCAGAGTAATAGGTCACAGACACCCAGATCAGGGTAATAGGACCACAGACACCCTATTCAGAGTAATAGGACCATAGACACCCAGATCAGAGTAATAGGGTCACAGACACCCAGATCAGGGTAATAAGGCCACAGACACCCAGATCAGAGTAATAGGGCCACAGACACCCAGATCAGGGTAATAGGATCACAGACACCCAGATCAGAGTAATAGGGTCACAGACACCCAGATCAGAGTAATAGTGCCACAGAGACCCATATCATAGTAATAGGACCACAGACACCCAGATCAGAGTAATAGGACCACAGACACCCAGATCAGAGTAATAGGACCACAGACACCCAGATCAGAGTAATAGGGTCACAGACACCCAGATCAGAGTAATAGGGTCACAGACACCCAGATCAGAGTAATAGGGTCACAGACACCCAGATCAGAGTAATAGGGCCACAGACACCCAGATCAGAGTAATAGGACCACAGACACCCAGATCAGAGTAATAGGGCCACAGACACCCAGATCAGAGTAATAGGACCACAGACACCCAGATCAGAGTAATAGGGTCACAGATACCCAGATCAGAGTAATAGGGCCACAGCCACCCAGATCAGAGTAATAGGGCCACAGACACCCAGATCAGAGTAATAGGACCACAGACACCCAGATCAGAGTAATAGGGTCACAGATACCTAGATCAGAGTGATAGGGTCACGTCCCCTCATCAAGAGTTAAAATGTATTATGTAAAAGATTATTTGCTGCCCATCCTGTGTATGTTAATGTTCAAATGTCAGTACCGCAAACTGTCATATTATTCTTCAACAACTGCAGTAGAAGTTTCTAATGAGGGTTATACTTCTTCACAGAGTTTAATTATTATCATTATTAATTATTATAATAATAATAATAATAATAATAATAATAATAATAATAATAATAATAATAATATCAGTTTTATGGAGTGATTAATTCCTATGTTTTTTCCCAGTGCTGAATATAAGCTGCATGTGAATGAAAAGCAAGCAATGAAGGAATTTATAAAGAATTGTGTGAAGATGACAGGTGGGTGATTAAAGGACTTATCCGACTTAAATCAATCTTTACAGTATTGGACTACACAGATACAAGTAGATAGATGGTAATTACCTACCTGATCTGCTGTCAGCACCTGTCTCAGAGCGGTCACATGACCTCTCCTGCCGTGATGTCACGTCCCGGCCACACAGTATTAGCTTATCCCCCGCCCTGTACACAGCATCACAGCCCAGTCACTGTGAGTGACAGTCGACTCCTGTCTGCTAACCCAGCCCATGTGTGCTGAGTAGAGAGGAGCTGTTTGAGGCAGGATTGCATGGACACTGCAGGTACATAGAGCAGCTCCCAGACAAGTGGCTCTGTCTGTAAGCAGTGCCTGCTCTCACCCAATGTTTCCCTCCTTGCACTTTCAGGTGCATTGCTGTAGGAGTTGCTTGCTGGACCCTGTTTCTGTAATAATGATGAGTTGTTTGTGAATGATCCTTCACTGCTGTTGCTGAGAAGTGTCGGCTCTGTACAGGGAGCTGAGCCAATTTATTTTTTGTTTTTAACCCCCTGACTGCTGGTGACTGGGTACTTGGAGAAAAGCAGGAATTGCAGTATTAGATGTGCAATTGTGAGAACATGTGGGGCTCCTCCTAAATGCAAGCTTACATTCAGTCATTGGTGTCGAGCCCACTGGGACGAGGGTACTCGGTACCGGACCGGGTCTGCTACTGGGGGATGTCACGGGTGGTCCTGGTCCGGACCGTGTCCCGGGCCCTGGCAATAATAAGGGTGTATTTACAGGGGAGAATAGTTTATCGTGACGCCACCCACAGTGTGTGGCCAGTAGTGGGGCCACCGCTGCCGCAGAACTTCCGGGGATGATGTGATGATAGCTAAGATGGGATAGTTCTCCGTGGGCAGAACTGAGTTCCCCGAGGCAGTGTTGGTAAAGTCTATGGTGGATGTGAATAGTGGAGACGGGATTAAGAAACACACACTCACGTTTTGTAGTTTCCAAAGCTTTACTGCGATGTTGTTGTACATCGGCCACAGAGTCTGTACGGGGGCCAGGTTTTCCTCCCACCCTGTCCGGGTCCTCAGCTTCCTCATGTTGCGCTGTGTGTGTGTGTCCCTGCTGCTGCGTCTAGCTGAGCTGCTGGGACTGTCTCACTCTTTCTCTCTCTGCTGCTGGTACCACTTGGCTAGGCAACTTGGGTCCTCTGTGCTGTACTGACCCCGCCGTGTTGCTTTGCTCTGGTACTGTGGTGGTCTAGAGACTCCACTACTCCTGGTTTCACTGTGCTGTGTGTCAGTCACAGTGCCGGATCCGATGTCCGTTCTGTGCGCTCCTCTGGGTTGAGTGGTGATGGCACTCAAGCTCCCAGATGTGTTCCTCTGTTTGTAGTTCTCCTCTCCTCAGACCCTAGCTAGGCCTGGAATCAATGAGCAGGCTGCAGAGAAGCCTCATGTAGCTCCTTTACACTGCAGACTCTCTCTCTTCACAGTACTGCCTGTACTACTGAACTTCTAACTACTTCCTATGAACCTGGAGTATATAATAGAGCAGATTGTGCTCCCCCTCCTGGCCCAGAGGTACTATTGTAAGTCAGTGTGTTGTGGGGAGGGAACCCGTGTGATGTTACTGTGGCACATTAACCCATGGGGTGCCACATTGGCTCCTTAGTGCTCATTGATCTGTGATATTATTTTCATTAGGCTCTTTTGCTGGCACAATATATAAAGTGTCAGTGCCTCAGATAAACTGACAGTTTTATTTCAGAGTTACTGTATATACTTGAGTAATGTAATGGGCACAATGCAGGGGATTTATTCAGTTCTAATCAATAGGACAAGAAGTCACAGGACGGCTTCACTGCTGCAGCACTGAGACACTGTAGAGAATGGCAGAGTCCTGGCCAATCAGGGTGCAGAGAGGGGTGTACAGGGGGCAGAGAGGGTGTGGAGGGGGCAGAGAGGGGTGTGGAGGGGGCAGAGAGGAGTGTGGAGGGGGCAGAGAGGAGTGTGGAGGGGGCAGAGAGGAGTGTGGAGGGGGCAGAGAGGGGTGTGGAGGGGGCAAAGAGGAGTGTGGAGGGGGCAGAGAGGGGTGTACAGGGGGCAGAGAGGAGTGTACAGGGGGCAGAGAGGGTGTACAGGGGGCAGAGAGGGGTGTACAGGGGGCAGAGAGGAGTGTACAGGGGGCAGAGAGTGGTGTGGAGGGGTCAGAGAGGAGTGTGGAGGGGTCAGAGAGGAGTGTGGAGGGGTCAGAGAGGAGTGTGGAGGGGCAGAGAGGGGTGTGGAGGGGGCAGAGAGGGGTGTACAGGGGGCAGAGAGGGTGTACAGGGGGCAGAGAGGGGTGTACAGGGGCAGAGAGGAGTGTACAGGGTGCAGAGAGGAGTGTGGAGGGGTCAGAGAGGAGTGTGGAGGGGCAGAGAGGAGTGTGGAGGGGCAAAGAGGAGTGTGGAGGGGGCAGAGAGGGGTGTACAGGGGGCAGAGAGGGTGTACAGGGGCAGAGAGGAGTGTGAGGGGGCAGAAAAGGAGTGTGGAGGGGCAGAGGAGGAGTGTGGAGGGGGCAGAGAGGAGTGTGGAGGGGCAGAGAGGGGTGGACAGGGGGCAGAGAGGAGTGTGGAGGGAGCAGAGAGGGGTGTGGAGGGAGCAGAGAGGGGTGGACAGGGGGCAGAGAGGAGTGTGGAGGGAGCAGAGAGGGGTGTGGAGGGAGCAGAGAGGAGTGTGGAGGGGGCAGAGAGGGTGTGTGAGGAGGGGGCAGTGAGGGGTGTGTGAGGGGGCAGTGAGGGGTGTGGAGGGGGCAGAGAGGAGTGTGGAGGAGGCAGAGATGGGTGTACAGGGGGCAGAGAGGGGTGTGGAGGGGGCAGAGAGGAGTGTGGAGGGGCAGAGAGGAGTGTGTACAGGGGGCAGAGAGGGGTGTGGAGGAGGCAGAGAGGAATGTGGAGGGGGCAGAGAGGGTGTGGAGGGGCAGAGAGGAGTGTACAGGGGCAGAGAGGGGTGTGGAGGGGCAGAGAGGGGTGTGTACAGGGGGCAGAGAGGGGTGTGGAGGGGCAGAGAGGAGTGTGTACAGGGGGCAGAGAGGGGTGTGGAGGGGCAGAGAGGAGTGTGTACAGGGGGCAGAGAGGGGTGTGGAGGGGCAGAGAGGAGTGTGTACAGGGGGCAGAGAGGGGTGTGGAGGGGGCAGAGAGGGGTGTGGAGGGGGCAGAGAGGAGTGTGTACAGGGGGCAGAGAGGAGTGTGTACAGGGGGCAGAGAGGAGTGTGTACAGGGGGCAGAGAGGAGTGTGTACAGGGGGCAGAGAGGGGTGTGGAGGGGCAGAGAGGAGTGTGTACAGGGGGCAGAAAGGAGTGTGGAGGGGCAGAGAGGAGTGTGTACAGGGGGCAGAGAGGGGTATGGAGGGGGCAGAGAGGGGTGTGGAGGGGCAGAGAGGAGTGTGTACAGGGGGCAGAGAGGGGTGTGGAGGGGCAGAGAGGAGTGTGTACAGGGGGCAGAGAGGGGTATGGAGGGGGCAGAGAGGGGTGTGGAGGGGGCAGAGAGGGGTGTGGAGGGGCAGAGAGGAGTGTGTACAGGGGCAGAGAGGGGTATGGAGGGGGCAGAGAGGGGTGTGGAGGGGGCAGAGAGGAGTGTGTACAGGGGGCATAGAGGGGTGTGTTCAGGGGTGGTGATCAGCACAGGCTGTAAAAAAAAAAAAAAAAAAAAAACACGGGAAGCTACCCACTCATGAAATGCTGCATGTAAACATCCAAGATGGAGGCACTGAACACAGAAAGTGAGGAGGTCCGACTGAAATAATCAATGGATGGACCTGATGAACCGGAATGTATGTACCAGAGGTCAAATGCAGGGGTTAATAGGGCTCCTATAGTGGGTAACGGATGGTTGTCCCGGGTACTAAGATTTGCCAATCCCTGTTCTGAACCCAGATGTGCCACAGTTCATGGATGTGTATATGATGGGCTGTGAGCGTGTGGAAGGACGTGTGTGGTACATGGTGGCTTATAGGATGGATCACATACTGTATGTAAGATCCCGGTCAGGCGGCAGTCCTGATGCCGGGGTAGTATGAAGCTGGGGAAATAAAGCCAGGCAGCTGGTTCCGCCATTGGGACCCATAGGGCCCGTTGATATATGGTAACTTATGTAGTGTTAAATGTATGTGGAACGTGTAGATAGGCCGGAGGCCGTAGCCACCACGGGAGCGGTTGATAGAGCTCCAATGGGGACAGAGAGGTGGTTACAGGTCCCGGGTTACTATAATCGTTATGTGCAATATAAGTGTTATGTAATGTTATATGTAAATGTATTAAATCAGTAACGTCTTTGAGGACCGTGAAGTCTGCGAGACAGGGGTGAGAGGAAAAGAGAAGGGGGGTGCAGATCTAAGTGCAGAATTATGATTATATTAGACAGAAATAGGATTTCTCCTCACCTTTTTGGTGTCTTGTTGTTCAGCATGTAACCCTGTATTAGGGTAGTGGAGTAATTGTCTGGATCCTCTGGCCTGCAGCTCAAAACAGGTGAAATGAACAACCTTGCTGGAGATTCATCAGGGAGTGTAGAGAAGGATTTCCAGTTTGTCAAGGAGCGCTTCCAGATGGTTCATTAATTACTCCGATTATTTCAAGGAAATTCTGATTTATTATATATACAAACACAACGCGTTTCGGCTATACATAAAATTAGCCTTCATCAGGTAAAATCATGTATATCTTAAAAAGACACATTTATATAGGGGAAAAAAGGTTTCAACCCTTCAATCAATTATCATCAAATGAAAACACATGCTCACCTCTCCATAGTGTTGGGAGACTAATTGTAGAGGGAGCCTATAGTACTTAGAATCTATTATAATAAAAGCCGAAGGCCACTTCCGGAAAACTCGAAGGTTACTTCATGGTGGTGACGTCACCAGTGCGGGGTAGCCAGGCAACGCCCGGCTACAGGGAACAGAGGAGGAACGTTTCGGCCAGGAACGTTCCTGTCTGTCCCGGTGCCTCCTCTCTCCTCCTCCAGCCTCTGCCCGCTCCTGCAGCCTCCACCGCCCGCCACACACCACTTCCGCCCGCCACCAGACCCCCGAGAGCTCACCAGACCCCCCATAGCACCCCTCCACTGTCCGATCACCCCCCTGCCTCTCACCATAGCCTCCCTCCACTGTCGGTACCCCTCCACTGTCCGCTCACCCCCCACCTGTCAACACTAGTCCCCCTCCACTTCCGCTCACCCCCCCGCCTGTCAACACAGCCCCCCTCCCTCTCTTACCACAGCTCCCTCAAGCTGGCCGCCGCTGCACTTTCCTGTGCTTCAGGACCTCTGATGACGTCACGATGATGTGGGTCACATCACTGACCGTGACATCATCAAGGTCCTGTCCCGATCTAACCTCCTCTGCCTACTGATCCTCCTCGCTTCTGCCCCTCACCCCCCACTCTGCCCACTGACCCCACTCTGCCCACATGACCCCCCTCTGCCCCTGAACCTTTTTCTCCCCCTGACCCCCTCTCTGCCCCCTCACCCCCCTCTCTTGCCCCTCACCACCTGCTCTGCCCACTGACCCTGCTCTGCCCACTGACCCTGCTCTGCCCACTGACCCCCACTCTCTGCCCACTGACCCCCACTCTCTGCCCACTGACCCCCACTCTCTGCCCACTGACCCCCACTCTCTGCCCACTGACCCCCACTCTCTGCCCACTGACCCCCACTCTCTGCCCACTGACCCCCACTCTCTGCCCACTGACCCCCACTCTCTGCCCACTGACCCCCACTCTCTGCCCACTGACCCCCTCTTGCCCACTGACCCCCTCTCTGCCCATTGACCATGCTCAGCCCTCTGACCCCTCACACTGCCCACTGACCCTGCTCTGCCCACTGACCCTGCTCTGCCCACTGACCCCTCACACTGCCCACTCCCCTGCTCTGCCTACTGCCCCTCACTGCCACTCCCCTCATCCACTCACCCTCACACGACCCTGCTCTGCCCACTGACCCCTCACACTGCCCCACTGACCCCTCACACTTCCCACTGACCTGCTCTGCCCCACTGACCCCCTCACTACTGCCACTGACCCTGCTCATGCCCACTGACCCTCCCACTCCTGCCACTGACCCCCCCACTCATGACCCCCACTGACCCTGCTCTGCCCCCTGACCTCCACTCTCTGCCCACTGACCCCCTCTCTGCCCACTGACCCCCTCTCTGCCCACTGACCATGCTCGGCCCACTGACCTGCTTCCCACTGACCCGTCACACTGCCCACTGACCCTGCTCTGCCCACTGACCCTGCTATGCCCACTAACCCTGCTCGGCCCACTGACCACTCACACTGCCCACTCACCCTGCTCTGCCCACTGACCCCTCACACTGCCCACTGACCCTGCTCTGCCCACTGACCCAACTCTGCCCACTCACCCCCACTCTGTCCACTGACCCTGCTCTGTCCCCTGATCCCTCACACGGCCCACTGACCCTGCTCTGCCCACTCACCCCTCACACTGACCCTGCTCTGCCCACTGACCCCTCTCTCTGCCCACTGACCCCTCACACTTCCCACTGACCATGCTCTGCCCACTGACCCCTCACACCCTGCTCTGCTCATTTACTCCCACTCTGCCCACTGACCCCCACTCTGCCCACTGACCCTGCTCTGCCCACCGACCCCCACTCTGCCCACTGACCCCCACTCTCTGCCCACTGACCCCCTCTCTGCCCACTGACCTTGCTCAACCCACTGACCTTGCTTGGCCCACTGACCCGTCACACTGCCCACTGACCCTGCTCTGCCCACTGACCTGCTCTACCCACTGACCCTGCTCTACCCACTGACCCCACTCTGCCCACTCTGCCAACTGACCCTGCTCTGCCCACTGACCACTCACACTGCCCACTCACCCTGCTCTGCCCACTGACCCCTCACACTGACCCCACTCTGCCCACTCTGCCAACTGACCCTGCTCTGCCCACTGACCACTCACACTGCCCACTGACCCTGCTCTGACCACTCACACTGCCCACTGACTCTGCTCTGCCCACCGACCCTTCACACTGACCCTGTTCTGCCCACTGACCCCTCACACGGCCCGCTGACCCTGCTCTGCCCACTCACCCCTCACACTGACCCTGCTCTGCCCACTGACCCTGCTCTGCCCACTGACCCCTCACACTGCCCACTGACCCCTCACACTTCCCACTGACCATGCTCTGCCCACTGACCACTCACACTGCCCACTGACCCTGCTCTGCCCACTGACCACTCACACTGCCCACTGACCCTGCTCTGCCCACTCACCCTCACACTGACCCTGCTCTGCCCACTGACCCTGCTCTGCCCACTGACCCCTCACACTGCCCACTGACCCCTCACACTTCCCACTGACCATGCTCTGCCCACTGACCCCCCCAGTCTGCCCACTGACCCTGCTCTGCCCACTGACCCCCACTCTCTGCCCACTGACCCCCTCTCGGCCCACTGACCTTGCTTGGCCCACTGACCTTGCTCAGCCCACTGACACCCTCACACTGCCCACTGACCCTGCTCTGCCCACTGACCCTGCTCTGCCCACTGACCCCTTACACTGCCCACTCACCCTGCTCTGCCCACTGACCCCTCACATTGCCCACTGACCCTGCTCTGCCCACTGACCCCGCTCTGCCCACTCACCCCCACTCTGCCCACTCACCCCCACTCTGCCCACTCACCCCCACTCTGCCCACTGACCCTGCTCTGCCCACTGACCCTGCTCTGCCCACTGACACACTCACACTGCCTACTGACCCTGCTCTGCCCACTGACCCTTCACACTGCCCACTGACCCTGCTCTGCCCACTGACCCTGCTCTGCCCACTGACCCTGCTCTACCCACTGACCCCTCACACGGCCCACTGACCCTGCTCTGCCCACTCACCCCTCACACTGACCCTGCTCTGCCCACTGACCCCTCACACTGCCCACTGACCATGCTCTGCCCACTGACCCCTCACACTGCCTACTGACCCTGCTCTGCTCATTTACCTCCGCTCTGCCCACTGACCCTGCTTTGCCCACTGACCCCCGCTTTGCCCACTGACCCCTACTTTGCCCACTGACCCTGCTCTGCCCACTGACCACCCTCTGTTCACTGACCCCCCGCTCTGCCCTTTCACCATGCCCACTGACCCCTGCTCTGCCAACTGACCCTTCACACTGACCCTGTTCTGCCCACTGACCCCTCACACGGCCCGCTGACCCTGCTCTGCCCACTACCCCTCACACTGACCCTGCTCTGCCCACTGACCCTGCTCTGCCCACTGACCCTGCTCTGCCCACTGACCCCTCACACTGCCCACTGACCCCTCACACTTCCCACTGACCATGCTCTGCCCACTGACCCTGCTCTGCCCACTGACCACTCACACTGCCCACTGACCCTGCTCTGCCCACTCACCCCCTCACACTGACCCTGCTCTGCCCACTGACCCTGCTCTGCCCACTGACCCCTCACACTGCCCACTGACCCCTCACACTTCCCACTGACCATGCTCTGCCCACTGACCCCCCAGTCTGCCCACTGACCCTGCTCTGCCCACTGACCCCCACTCTCTGCCCACTGACCCCCTCTCGGCCCACTGACCTTGCTCAGCCCACTGACCTTGCTCAGCCCACTGACCCCTCACACTGCCCACTGACCCTGCTCTGCCCACTGACCCTGCTCTGCCCACTGACCCCTTACACTGCCCACTCACCCTGCTCTGCCCACTGACCCCTCACATTGCCCACTGACCCTGCTCTGCCCACTGACCCCGCTCTGCCACTCACCCCCACTCTGCCCACTGACCCTGCTCTGCCCACTGACCCTGCTCTGCCCACTGACCCCGCTCTGCCCACTCACCCCCACTCTGCCCACTGACCCTGCTCTGCCAACTGACCCTTCACACTGACCCTGTTCTGCCCACTGACCCCTCACACGGCCCGCTGACCCTGCTCTGCCCACTCACCCCTCACACTGACCCTGCTCTGCCCACTGACCCTGCTCTGCCCACTGACCCCTCACACTGCCCACTGACCCCTCACACTTCCCACTGACCATGCTCTGCCCACTGACCACTCACACTGCCCACTGACCCTGCTCTGCCCACTGACCACTCACACTGCCCACTGACCCTGCTCTGCCCACTCACCCCTCACACTGACCCTGCTCTGCCCACTGACCCTGCTCTGCCCACTGACCCCTCACACTGCCCACTGACCCCTCACACTTCCCACTGACCATGCTCTGCCCACTGACCCCCCCAGTCTGCCCACTGACCCTGCTCTGCCCACTGACCCCCACTCTCTGCCCACTGACCCCCTCTCGGCCCACTGACCTTGCTTGGCCCACTGACCTTGCTCAGCCCACTGACCCCTCACACTGCCCACTGACCTTGCTCTGCCCACTGACCCTGCTCTGCCCACTGACCCCTTACACTGCCCACTCACCCTGCTCTGCCCACTGACCCCTCACATTGCCCACTGACCCTGCTCTGCCCACTGACCCCGCTCTGCCCACTCACCCCCACTCTGCCCACTCACCCCCACTCTGCCCACTCACCCCCACTCTGCCCACTGACCCTGCTCTGCCCACTGACCCTGCTCGGCCCACTGACCACCTCACACTGCCTACTGACCCTGCTCTGCCCACTGACCCTTCACACTGCCCACTGACCCTGCTCTGCCCACTGACCCTGCTCTGCCCACTGACCCTGCTCTGCCCACTGACCCTGCTCTGCCCACTGACACTTCACACTGCCCACTGACCCTGCTCTGCCCACTGACCCCTCACACGGCCCACTGACCCTGCTCTGCCCACTCACCCCTCACACTGACCCTGCTCTGCCCACTGACCCCTCACACTGCCCACTGACCATGCTCTGCCCACTGACCCCTCACACTGCCTACTGACCCTGCTCTGCTCATTTACTCCCGCTCTGCCCACTGACACCTGCTTTGCCCACTGACCCCCGCTTTGCCCACTGACCCCTACTTTGCCCACTGACCTTGCTCTGCCCACTGACCACCCTCTGTTCACTGACCCCCCCGCTCTGCCCTTTCACCATGCCCACTGACCCCTGCTCTGCCAACTGACCGTGCCCACTGACCCATGCTCTACCCACTGACCCTTCTCTGCCCACTGACTGTGCCAACTGACCCCTGCTCTGCCCACTAACCCCTGCTCTACCCACTGACTGTGCCCAAAAACCCCTGCTATGCCCACTAAACCCTGCTCTGCCCAGTCACCCCCGCTATGCCCGCTGACCCCTGCTCTGCTCACTGACAGTGCCCAATAACCCCTGCTATGCCCACTAAACCCTGCTCTGCTCAGTCACCCCCGCTCTGCCCGCTGACCCCTGCTCTGCTCACTGACTGTGCCCACTGACCCCTGCTCTGCCCAATCACTCTGCCCACTAATCCCTGCTCTGCCCACTGATCCCCGCTCTGACCCGGCTCTGCCCACTGACCCCCCCAATCCTGCTCATTGACCCTGCTCTGCCCATTGACCCCCCACTCTGCCCACTGACCCCTGCTCTGCCCACTGACCCCCCTCTGGCAACTGACCATGCCCACTGACACCAGCTCTGCCCACCAACCCTGCTCTGCCCACTGACCCCCACTCCTGCCTACTGACCCTGCTCTGCCTACTGATTATGCCCACTGACCCCTGCTCTGCCCAATGACTGTGCCCACTCACCCCTGCTCTGCCCACTGATCCCCCACTCTGCCCACTGACCCCCGCTTTGCCCACTGACCCCCAGGTGTTCGGTTTCCCAGGTAACGACAGGTCCTGTCCTGGGAGCTACAAGACAGCTGAAGCGAGCCGGCGGAGGGTAAGGGGGCCATGGGGAGCGGACCGCACTCACTGCTAACCACTGAGCCACTGCACTTACTGCTAACCACTGAGCCACTGCACTTACTGCTAACCACTGAGCCACCTCACTCACTGCTAATCACTGAGCCACCGCACTCACTGCTAACCACTGAGCCACCACACAGTGCTAACCACTGAGCCACCGCACTCACTGCTAACCACTGAGCCATCGCACTCACTGCTAACCACTGAGCCACCGCACTCACTGCTAACCACTGAGCCACCGCACTCACTGCTAACCACTGAGCCACCACACTCATTGCTAACCACTGAGCCAGTGCTAACCACTGAGCCACTGCGCAGTGCTAACCACTGAGCCACCGTATACTCTGCTAACCACTGAGCCACCTGTATACACACAATTAATTTCACCGCACTCCCCTAACTATTAGTAAATAAACTATATATGGATTCTAGACTACCCGATTCTTTAGAATCGGGCCGCCATCTAGTCTACTATATAATTGCCTAGAATTCTACTTCCTGTCAAAAGTCAACTTCCGTGGCTTTGTCCGGAGATAAGTGACGTCACCAACGTAACCAGCGTCATCTACGCCCGCTCAGGGTGGACCAAGATGGCGGCCCTAAGCGGAGCGGACCTCAGGAAGGTCCGCTGCGCTTAGGGCCGAGCTCCGGCGGACGGAGCGGGCGCAAGCTAGCCGGGAGCCGACCTCGGAATAGCGCCGCGCGCGCCATGGCGCCATAATTCAAATACACTTTTCTCAGTGTATTAAAGGGGCCATCCCCAACCAGTTCTTAAAGGGGCGGACCCCAACTACTTTTTAAAAGGGCGGTCCCCAACCACATCTTAAAGGGGCAGTCCCCAACCATGTCTTAAAGGCCGGTCCCCAACCATGTCTTAAAGGGACAGTCCCCAACCATGTCTTAAAGGGCCGGTCCCCAACCATGTCTTAAAGGGGCGGTCCACAACCACGTCTTAAAGGGGCCATCCCCAACCACTTCTTAAAGGAGTGGACCCCAACCACTTCTTAAAGGGGCAGTCCCCAACCACTTTTTAAAGAGGCAGTCCCCAACCACATCTTAAAGGGGCGGTCCCCAACCACATCTTAAAGGGGCAGTCCCCAACCACATCTTAAAGGGGCGGTCCCCAACCACGTCTTAAAGGGGCAGTCCCCAACCATGTCTTAAAAGGCCAATCCCCAACCATGTCTTAAAGGGGCGGTCCACAACCACTTTATAAAGGGGCAGTCCCCAACCACATCTTAAAGGGGCGGTCCCCAACCACGTCTTAAAGGGGGGGTCCCCAACCACGTCTTAAAGGGGCGGTCCACAACCACGTCTTAAAGGGGCCATCCCCAACCAGTTCTTAAAGGAGCGGACCCCAACCACTTCTTAAAGGGGCTGTCCCCAACCACATCTTAAAGGGGCAGTCCCCAACCATGTCTTAAAGGGGCCGTCCCCAACCTCTTAAAGGGGCAGTCCCCAACAACTTTTTAAATGGCCAGTCGCAATCACGTCTCCCCAACCACGTCTTAAAGGGGGGGTCCCCAACCACGTCTTAAAGGGGTGGTCCACAACCACGTCTTAAAGGGGTGGTCCACAACCACGTCTTAAAGAGGCAGTCCCCAACCATGTCTTAAAGGGGCAGTCCCCAACCATGTCTTAAAGGGGCGGTCCACAACCACGTCTTAAAGGGGCCATCGCCAACCAGTTCTTAAAGGGGCTGTCCCCAACCACTTCTTAAAGGGGTTGTCCCCAACCACTTTTTAAAGGGGCAGTCCCCAACCACGTCTTAAAGGGACCGTCCCCAACCAGTTCTTAAAGGGGCTGTCCCCAACCTCTTAAAGGTGCAGTCCCCAACAACTTTTTAAAGGGGCAGTCGCAACCACGTCTCCCCAACCACGTGTTAAAGGGACGGTCCCCAACCACTTCTTAAAGGGGTGGTCCCCAACCTCTTAAAGGGACAGTCCCCAATAACTTCTTAAAGGGGCTGTCCATAACCACGTCTTAAAGGAGCAGTCCCCAACCACTTCTTAAACGGGTGGTCCCCAAACACATCTTAAAGAAACAGTCCCAACCACATCTTAATAGGGCGGTCGCCAACCACATCTCAAATTGGCGGAACCAAACAATCAGCGATATTGGCGTGGGATTTAAACCGTCTTCGCTGACTGGTCATGGCCGGCTGCGACCAATCAGTGATATTGCCGCAGGATTTAAATGATAATGTATATATTTTATCCCGAAAGACCTGTGTATTCATTGCATTATTCTTAAATCTTCATAAATAAACTACATACATATTCTAGAATACCCAATGCGTTAGAATCGGGCCACCATCTATTAGTAAATAAACTATATATGGATTCTAGACTACCCGATTCTTTAGAATCAGGCCGCCATCTAGTCTAGTATAAACCTCATTTTCTATGTGTTTCTCATGTTTTCTTATAATTCTCACCTCTCTTAGGAAAATACAACATCCCCGCATTCAAACAGGGAGATGATTATAAAAAATACAATTCAATAAAATTGTGTTGTATTTTTAAGATAAAAAGAGTAAAATTTGATAAAAAATCATTAAAATAGCTTATCCTATGGCATCCTGTTCCTCATCCAGTAAATATATTTATTTCATTTTCCTAGTTTCATCATTGAGGACCATAGGATTAACTAGTATCTGTCAGGACTAGAACTCATATGTGCTTATTCCTATATCCTTATCACACTTACTTACTCTACAGAGCCACCAGCAGGGCTGGTCTCTGTGTGCTTAATTTGCTATTGGGTCGTGTAATTATAATGCAGTTTCCATGAGCCACCCATAAAAGTACTAAAAGGAGAGCCCCTCAGATCCTCTAATGTATGTGGATAAGCATGGGCAGTTACTACTTTTTTAGACTCCCAGCATGCGCTCCAGATTCGTCTGACAGCTCCCAGTCCACGGAGCTATGAGCGCCACCGGCTACTTGAGAGTCTAATATAGTCCTCCTCCTCATTTGGCTGTCGCCCGCCCACCGGATGTAGTTTGCACGCGCTTAGCGGCGTGCGTTCCACTCCGGAGCGCAGAAGTTCACAGCGCGCATCCGCGAACCTCGCTACTTCCGGTTAGACGCATACTGCCGTCTCCCTGGGAGATGTGGGAGCGGATCGCGCATGCGTCTGTCTGCCTGCAGTGATCATCCAGAGCAGTACTAGTCACGTCCTCTGGATGATTCTACTGCATAGGTTTTAGATTTAGTCTCATAGGTTTTCTTAATGGGCCACTTGTTTATTGTAGCATTCTTCTCATATACCCAGGACATAGGTACCTATCTCTGTGGGATCCTGAAATTAGGATAGATGGAGCTAATCCTATCACTGTCCATGTACATAGGGGTATTTCATTTTTAGGAAGGAGAGGGGGGTAGAGGTTGCTTTTATGGGGTCTATCCACGGAATGTGGTATTACTAAATCAGTTTTTATGAAGTATCAGTCATATAAACTGGAGATTAAATAGGTGTGGTGGATCTGTTTGGAGGGGGTCCCTGGGGTTTATTTATTTATATTATACTAGCTGGGTGCCCGATGCACATGCATCGGGATTCTAGAAGAGCGAGTCTCTGACTCGCAATGGCCGCTTCGCGGCCAATGCTTCGCGCTGCTAAGGCGATTTGCCATGCCCGCTGCGCGGGCATAGCGAGTCGCCTTAGAACTACTCGCAATGGCCGCTGCGCGGCCAATGCTTCGGGCGTATCCACATGACCACGCTGACTCGCAGCGCGTGTGGACTCAGAAGGGGCAAAAAACCCATTCGTGATTATATAATAGATAACTAGAGTAATACATACACATAACTAACTTTAAAATCATCCCAGTTGATATCACAGTATAGTGTCTCTTACAGAGAGTCCCTCTGTATAAAGATTGCACCCATCAGAACATTAAGTATGCTTACAAATTCATTAAAAAGTCCGTATTTCAGTAGAATCATCCAGAGGAAATGCTCTGGATGATCACTGCAAGCAGATTGACGCATGCGCGATCCGCTCCCACATCTCCCAGGGAGACGGCAGTATGCGTCTAACCGGAAGTAGCGGGGAGTGCGCATGCGCACTGTGAACTTCTGCGTTCCGGAGTGGAACGCACGCCGCTAAGCGCGTGCCAACCACATCCGTTGGGCGGGCGACAGCCAAATGAGGAGGAGGACTATATTAGACTCCCAAGTAGCCAGTGGCGCTCATAGCTCAGTGGACTGGGAGCTGTCAGACGAATGAATCTGGAGCGCGTGCTGGGAGTCTAAAAAGATAGTAACTGGCCATGCTTAACCACATACATTGGAGGATCTGAGGGGCTCTCTTTTTAGTACTTTTATGGGTGGCTCATGGAAACTGCATTATAATTACTGGACCCAATAGCAAATTGACAACTTCTATTATGAGATGCAGTTACAAAGAATGAAGTAATAAGCAGAGGGGATACCAAACTGTGTGATAATCTACCAATAATCTCGTGTTGAACCACTCATATAGGATGAACAGGTACACATCATAGATAAGGAATTGCATACATCTAAACAATCTTGATCTAATTAAGGTAATCACTGTTATCACTGACCATAAGAACTTATCTTCCCTTGCATCCACCAAGCGTCTCAACCCCAGGCAAGCCAGATGGTCCTTGTTTTTTACAAGATTTCATTTCACCGTCACCTACCGAGATTGAGAATGTGAAGGCACATGCGTTATCATGTAGTTTCCCGGATGGTAGTAATCACGAGAGTCCCGTTCCCATTTTACAGGAGGGGGTGGTTGTTTCGGCTCTTTACCCGGATTTGGAGGGGGAGGTGTTGAAGGCTCAGGGGGGCGCTCCTGTCTCCTGCCCTTTGGGGAGACTTCTTGTACCACCTGATTTGCACCTCAAGGTAATTAAAGAACATTGTGTCTCTGTACTGGCTGGTCATCCGGGTAGTAGGGCCACCTTGGATCTTTTGTCTCGTCGTTTTTGGTGGCCAGGGTTGCAGAAGGTCGTGACTAACTTCGTGTCTGCTTGAAGTGTTTGCGCACGCGCTAAGGTTCCGCATACCTGTCCGTCTGGATCTCTCATGCCATTGTCCATTCCTGATAGACCATGGACACATCTGTCTATGGATTTTATTACGGATCTCCCTGTGTCTGCAGGCAAGATGGTGGTTTAGGTAGTGTTTGATAGGTTCAGCAAGATGGTACACTTTGTGGCACTACCAGCACTTCCTAATGCACAGGTGTTTGTCAGTGAGATCGTGAGACTTCATGGGGTTCCCTCCGATGTTGTCTCAGATCGCGGTACACAGTTTGTTTCCAAGTTTTAGAAAGCCTTTTGTACTCGATTAGGGGTAAAGTTGTCCTATTTTTCTGCTTTCCATCCTCAGTCTAATGGGCAGACTGAGCACAAATCAAAATTTGGAGACTTAGCTTAGGTGTTTTATGTCCGAAAAACCAGGAGGATTGGGCTTCCTGTTTACCTTTAGCCGAATTTGCCATAAATAATCGTCACCAGGAGTCTACCGGCAAGTCACCATTTTTTGGTGCTTATGGTTTTCATCCTCAGTTTGGTAACTTTAGTGGTAAAGGTTCTTCGGGAGTTCTTGAGGAGGACCGATTTGCCTCTTATCTCTCCTCGGTATGGCAGGGCGTGCAGAGTAACTTGAGACTCTTGGGTGACAGATACAAACGTATGGCTGACAAGTATGGCTGACAAGAAGTGCTTGCCAGGTCCGGAGCTATGTGTGAATGACTATGTGTGGTTGTCTACCAGGAATGTTAAGCTGAAGGTGCCTTCATGGAAGTTTGGACCTAGGTTTATTGGTCCTTATAAGATAACCGCCGTCATTAACCCTGTAGCTTTTCGTCTTGAGTTGCCGCAAGCACTCAGGATTCACAATGTGTTTCATAGATCTCTTCTCAAACCATATGTGCCTTCATCTGAGCCGTCTCCTTTGTCGCCCGAACCAATCTGTGTGGATGGGAATTTGGAATTTAAATTTCTAAGGTTCTGGATTCTCGTATGTTGTGCTCTTTCCTTCAGTATTTGGTGCACTGGCGGGGTTACGGTCCCGAGGAGAGGATGTGGGTGCCAGCGGCAAGTCCGTGCCTTTCACCTCTCCCATCCCGAGAAGCCTGGTCCTGAGTGTCCGGAGACCACTCGTAGAAGGGGAGGTACTGTTACGGGTGTGTCAGGAGGTCCGGATGAAACTGTAGAGGTCACTCGCAGAAGGTCCCAGCATTTGGCCACACAGTCCACATCCTAAAGAAAAATGTCTCTGTCGCTTTAAGAGGAATTTTCCTTTTAGTGAAAGCTGGAGGTCACTAGGACCCAGCTGATCCCTTGAGCTGTGTATATATTCCCTTGACTCGCAGGATGCACTGCTGGTGATAGCCTCAGGTGTTCCTGATTGATTTTTGGATCAGAGCAGTGTTTCTTGGAGTCTACTGGTTTGCTGCTTAGATCTGCTAAAGCTAAGTGTATCTCTTCCCACTTTGCTTGTTACCTTTGTGTGTTTTCCTAGTTACTAGCCGGGCTGACTATTGATCACCCGCTCTGAGCCCTGTGTAGGTGTAGTCCAGGGACAGTCAGGGAATAGGTATCCTGGCGGCGACAGTTGCGGAAACTGTATAGGGACGTTAGAGGAGCCAGGTGTCAGCGCTAGTTGTTCTAGGGGTCACCATCCCCCCTTTTTGCCCTTAGCATCAGGGACTCCTTTCCCCTCCCCTGTCATCATCCCTACACCCAGCGTGACGAGTGAGTCCACATCCACTAGCATTACATGTTATTTCCTCCCCTACTCCATGTGAACTCTGACCTCACATCGCGCCTTTCCCAGGTCATTAGATGATGTGTAAACCATGAATACAGTAATGTCTATCACCCAGATCCTCCGCTCACATCTGTGTCTCTTGCAGGAGTCGTCCCCATTGTTGTCATCACTAAGAAAACCAGTGGAGACTTCATAGAAACTGAGAAGATGTTCAGACTGATGGGAGCCGAGAATATAATATCTATAGAAAATTACACGGGGACGATCATATCAAAACCCGGGGGAAAACCAGAGATATCCTGATGGTCATACACAACGCCCTGGAAGATGTCAAATATCGACTGAGAGAGGAAAAGAGAAATCCGCAGGATGACCGGAAGGAGCGGAAGAACTTCATGCTGGAATATATACACAAGGCGGGAGTGGAGAAAGAGAATGAGCTGAGAATAGAGAATGAGCTGAGAATGGAGGAAGAAAAGAGAAATCCGCAGAATGACCGGAAGGAGCGGAACAACTTCATGCTGGAATATATACACGAGGCGGGAGTGGAGAAAGAGAATGAGCCGAGAAGAAAGAAAAGAAAAAGAAAACATTTTACTGAATGTTCTATACTGTAAATCTCACTTTCATTATTGGCTCGTTAAACCAGCAACCAACCTGTATGCTGATAAAATTGTACTAACCAAATAGAGGAATCTCTTATATGAACGTCACTAACCATGAAGTGCTAATATTCATTGCACTCACACATCTTACATCATACGTCTTTGCTAAAGTATATTTCATATATTCCTGCTGAGTGAGGGTTCGCTCACACTGGCGTATAACGTGACGCAGTGCTCTCTAATGTTTCATCGGTTAGGATTTGCTCCAATGTTATACTTTGGGTCAATGCTGATACAATAAATGAGCATGAGAAAAAAATCACCACATGCTGCGATTGGCAACGTATCTTGTATCACAATCACTCACTCAAGTCTATGGATCACAATCACCCACTCAAGTCTATGGATCACAATCACCCACTCAAGTCCATGGATCACAATCACTCACTCAAGTCTATGGATCACAATCACCCACTCAAGTCTATGGATCACAATCACTCACTCAAGTCTATGGATCACAATCACTCACTCAAGTCTATGGATCACAATCACTCACTCAAGTCTATGGATCACAATCACCCACTCAAGTCTATGGATCACAATCACTCACTCAAGTCTATGGATCACAATCACCCACTCAAGTCTATGGATCACAATCACCCACTCAAGTCTATGGATCACAATCACTCACTCAAGTCTATGGATCACAATCACTCACTCAAGTCTATAGATCACAATCACTCACTCAAGTCTATGGATCACAATCACTCACTCAAGTCTATGGATCACAATCACCCACTCAAGTCTATGGATCACAATCACTCACTCAAGTCTATGGATCACAATCACCCACTCAAGTCCATGGATCACAATCACTCACTCAAGTCCATGGATCACAATCACCCACTCAAGTCTATGGATCACAATCACTCACTCAAGTCTATGGATCACAATCACTCACTCAAGTCCATGGATCACAATCACCCACTCAAGTCTATGGATCACAATCACTCACTCAAGTCTATGGATCACAATCACTCACTCAAGTCCATGGATCACAATCACCCACTCAAGTCTATGGATCACAATCACCCACTCAAGTCCATGGATCACAATCACTCACTCAAGTCCATGGATCACAATCACCCACTCAAGTCTATGGATCACAATCACCCACTCAAGTCTATGGATCACAATCACCCACTCAAGTCCATGGATCACAATCACTCACTCAAGTCCATGGATCACAATCACCCACTCAAGTCTATGGATCACAATCACCCACCAAGTCTATGGATCACAATCACCCACTCAAGTCCATGGATCACAATCACTCACTCAAGTCTATGGATCACAATCACTCACTCAAGTCTATGGATCACAATCACCCACTCAAGTTCATGGATCACAATCACTCACTCAAGTCTATGGATCACAATCACCCACTCAAGTCTATGAGCGTACGAGACACATCAGACTGCACTCAGTAGACATCCGATACATGCCAAGACAGGCAATGGAGAAGATGGAGAAGTTAAGGCACAGTCACACACGTCAATGGCGCCAGTGATCTGACATCTGGCGACATTGACGGCTGATCGCTGGTGAGCTGTCACACAGGCAGACTCACCAGCGATCAGTACCAGCAAGAACTCTGGTATCCATGTAAACAAGCGGGTAACTAATCGCCGCGCGGCGCTTAGTTACCCGCTGTTTACAATGGATACCAGCTCCCAGCGCTTGCAGAGAGGCGCTGGGAGCTGACTGATCGCGCGTATCCCGGTGTCACACCCAGCGGTGCTGCGTGTCCACCGGGCGACCATCGCCAGGTTTTCGAACCTGTCAGAAACCTGGCGACCATCAACCAGCAATTTATCGCCGGTTGATTCACCATGTCACACGCGGCAATATCTCTGCAACGTCACGTGCAGCAGCGACATTGACAGCGATATTGACGCGTGTGACGGCCCCTTAAATCTCCTTACCGCACTGGTGATCTGATTCTCACGTGACAGAAAACCAGATCACAGTGAATGGCGCTCGGTCACGCTCAGAGGAGAATCAAAGCCGAATGTCATTAACACAATCCATCCAATTCTCTCGCCTGAGAACATCCGCCAGTGTGAACGAGCCCTTAAGAATAGTTATAGGACATTGTATACAGGGAGCGGCCCAAAGGTCTTTGCCACTATATATCGATGTCATATTGGCCAGAGACAGATGGATTTCTGCATTCCATTAACTTTGCATATTGATGATCTATTACTTGTGTGATTCCTAATGTTTCTGTAAAAACAAATAAACATAAAATATATAATAGACCGCACACCTCAATCATTGATCACCTCATTGAGTTTCACATTTAGTCCCATTGCCTTTGGTGTGTACAATCAATCCTACATATACAATGTAATGCATCACATAACTGTGAACATATAAATGATTTGCAGTATTGAAAGGCGGATAATAATGAGGGCAATCTGGGCAACTGCCCAGGGACTAATGCTTATCTATTGCCAGATTACCACCATCATATTTTTTTGCACCACCACCGTCAGTGAGGCAGCGTTCCTGTGGCTCCATTGTCAGCATTAGAGAGGTTGAGTGTAGCTGTAGGAAGCCATTCTTGGGTTCCTGCCCATCGCCATCTCTAGGACTCGGGAGCATCATATAGTAAGTACAACCGGCCATCAGAGGAAGGACGCAGAGCCGCAGGGCATCATCTGAAGCGGTAAGCCATTCTTATTATTTTCCTTCAAGTGAATGAATTGGGAGAGAAGACAATTCATAATGAATTAGGGGGGGGGGTAAGTATAATGAATTGGGGGGAGGACATGGAGCTAATTCATTTATATTTTGACTGAGTAAAAAGTGGCTAGTTACAGTTAACAAGGGGCACAGAGCTGGCTTATTACTTTATATTCTGGATGGTGGGTTGCACAGTGGCTAATTACAGCGGTGTAACTAGGACTGATGGCGCCCGGGGCAAAGATCTATTTTGGCGCCCCCCCCAAAGTAGGTGAGGACCGGGGTGGTGCTGTCAGCCCTTAGCCAGCGCCCCCCGCTGAGTTGCGCCCGGGGCAAAAGGTCCGGCTGCACCCCCCTAGATACGCCCCTGGCTAATTACATATTAATGGTGGGTGCATGTCTATTCGCTGCGGTGTGGGGGTATTCTATATTTAGGAAATGTGTGTGTGTGTACTTCTGGATAGTACGAACTGGATAGGAAAGTGGTGCCTGATTGCGGATTGGGGTCAGGGTTGAGGTTGGGGTTTTCGTTTCCCTACCTTTTTCCCTTCAGGGTTAATAATAATAATAATAATACTTTTTATTTATATAGCGCCAACATATTCCACAGCACTTAACAATTCAGAGGGGATACGATACAAGGTTAGGGCTAATAGAAATGTGGACACAAAGAGTTAAGTGCTGAGCTGAGGTTCTTGGGAGTGTTCCAGGGCTAAGTCCCCTTCTGTGGTTGCCCCTATAAAATATAGGGAGGATAGTATTTTTATTTATTTTATGTATTATTTCTTTTTATGTATTTATATAGCGCCGTTAGATTCCATGGCGCTGGGGCAGACGAAGACAAGAACATTAATTGACGACAATCAACTCAAACAGGTACAGTAGGGCAGAGGACCCTGTCCACAAGGGCTCACAGTCTATAGGGGATGGGTGGGGAGACAGTAGGAGGGGGAGAGCCAAGCATGAGATGGTGCGGTGGATCAGGCCTCGGGGCAGGTTGTAGGCTATTTTGGTACAGTTTTCTGTTTCACAGCTGGCGGTAAAATAAAAGAGAAGATGGAGATTATGGATCCGAGGACCGACTTGTCCTCCGGGGCTCCGGCGGTGCATAGCGTCTCCGGGCTTCGGATTGAAGATAAGGTTATGATGGTTAATAAAAAAAAGTAAGAGTTGGTTAAAAAAAAAAATATGAGAGTTAATACAAAGCTGTGGCCGACCCCGTCCACCAGAAGAGATTTGAGAGCTGTGTCGTTATTCGACAATAAGAGAAAGGGAATAAGCGGTGATTTAGTGCGGTGCGAATATCCGCAGTCAGACATGAATCGCTCATCCACAAATCAAATGTTGATCTACTGCCACAAAATGACAAAACTGAACATAAGGTTCTTAGTTCACTATTCTGATCATATTGTATAAAGCCGCAAACCTCTCGGTGAGTCCATAACTTGTAATAGCCTTAAAGGTGCGGTGTCATACGCCAACCACCACCACGGCAATAGTGTGCCATTAGGGTCTGAGTCTGAGAACATGTGGAAGGTGGATTTTCTTCATCTATTAGGTATTGGAGCTGTGTGTCGGCCATTGATGTGGTGGTTTTGGGCCTGTGGGGTGGTGTTGCATGGACCCTTGGGGACAGGGGCGTATCTAGGGGGGTACAGCCGGGCCCTTTGCCCCGGGCGCAACACAGAGGGGGGGGGGCGCCGGCAGCACCCCCCCTCTCCTCAACCAAGGCTGCTGGAACAGTAACTTCCCCCTGTCCCCTTCCGCCCCTAATGCTGCAGGGGCGGTGGGGCTGAAAGGCCGACAGCACCCCCCCCCCCAGCTCCTAAGGCTGCAGGGGCGGCGGGGATGAAGGCTAACAGCCCCCACCTAAGGCACCCGGGCGGCGGGGCTGAAAGCTGACAGCCCCCCCCCGCTCCTCACCTACTCTGGGGGGGGCGCCAGACTGGATCTTTGCCCTGGGCACCATAAAACCTAGTTACACCACTGCTTGGGGACTTAACCTTGCAGCATGGATGCTGTAGGGCAGAGGTCCTCAACTCCAGTCCTCAAAACGCACCAACAGTGCAGGTCTTTTGGGATTTCCTTAGAATTGCACAGGTGGTAATTTAGTCACCTGCACAGCTGACGATTAAAACCCCTGTGCAATGCTAAGGAAATCCTGGAACCTGCACTGTTGGTGCGTTTTGAGGACTGGAGTTGGGGACCTCTGCTGAAGGGCACCAAGTCACCGTCTTGATGGTGCACTGTCGCTGTGGTAGTGGTTGGCGAATGGCAACTTTTAGGCCAGGAATCCCACTGATAGGTTCATTGTGACGTGGCAGCGGTGTCATACAGTCTGATCAGAATGGTAAAGTAAAGACCAGGCTAAACATTTTCTTTACACATCACTAATACTTGTACTTCGTGTTGGTATCATATAAAATCCCAATAAAATACATTTCAGTTTTCTGGAGTAACATGAAAAAAGGCTGCATAGTAGAGCGGAGGGAGCCAGGCTGGGGGCGCGAAATTTAATTTCAAGATCACACCCATGGGGGCGTGATAAAGGATCATTCAGGCTGCAAACCAACACACTCAGGGGGACTTATGCATATAGCCCCGCTTCATTATCATCCTAATGAGTAAGGGCCGCTTCACACTGCGTGTGTGATCCGATCCGTGGCTGTCCGCTTGAGGCAGACAGCCGCGGACCGGATCTGCTCACAGGACTAGGGGGCTATGATGCCCTCCGGTGCAGTTTGCAGCGCACGCAGTTCCCGCGGCTGATAAGTCAGGACCACGGGCGCCACGGTCCTGACCTGTCAGCGGCTGCAGCTGCGTGCACTGCAAACTGCACCGGAGGGCATCATAGCCCCCCAGTCCTGTGTGCAGATCCGGTCCGCGGCTGTCTGCCTCAAGCGGACAGCCACGGATCGGATCACACACGCAGTGTGAAGCCGGCCTTAGTAGAATAACATTTTTTTAGCAGATTGAAGGCAAGCATTTAGCACAGAGAGGATAGTTATAATGCTAATAGGAAAGTGCAGGGACATGTATTGATAGGTTACGTGGCATTTAGGAGGCGACAGGTTTCCTTTAAACTAAATGGGGGTAGAAAGTATAGCACTCGTCTGCAGAAGGCTGAATCACCAGCAGCAGATATGTTAAAAGCAATCTGTCAGAAGGTTTTTGCTCCCTCATCTGACAGCAACATAATGTAGGCAAAAAAAAAACCTGAATCCGATGATATATCACATAGATTACTGGCTGCATCTGTTCTCACACAAAATAATTTAGTTTTAGTAACACAGCAAAGCTGAGACAGCTGCCCCCGCTCACACCACAGCTGTCCTGCCCACACCACTGCTAAGCCTACCTACACCACAGCTGCCTGACCCCACACCACAAATAACCCTGCCCACATCACAGCTGCCCTGCCCACACCTCAGCCGACCTGCCCACTCCACAGCTGACCTGCCCACACCACAGCTAACCCTGTCCACACCACAGCTAACCCTGCCCACATCACAGCTTATCCTGGCCACACCACAGCCACCCTGACTACAACACAGCTTACCCTGCCCACACCACAGCTAACCCTGCCCACATCACAGCTGCCCTACCCACAACACAGCTTACCCTGGCCACACCACAGCTAACCTTTCTCCCAATAATGCTTCTCCGCCCACACCACATCTAACCCTGCCAACCCCTCAGCTAACCCTGCCCACACCACAGCTAACTCTGCTCACACCCCTGCTACCTGACCCACAACTCAGATTACCTTGCCCACACCACAGCTAACCCTGCCCACACCACAGCTTACCCTTCCCACACCACAGCCGACCTGCCCACACCACAGCTAACCCTGCCCACACCACAGCTAACCCTGCCCACACCACAGCTAAGCCTGCCCACACCACAGCCGCCCTGCCCACACCACAGCTAACCCTGCCCACACCACAGCTTACCCATCCCACACCACAGCCGACCTGCCCACACCACAGCTAACCCTGACCACACCACAGCTAACCATGCCCACACCACAGCTAAGCCTGCCCACATCACAGCCGCCCTGCTCACAACACAGCCACCCTGCCCACACCACAGCTAACCCTGCCCACACCACAGCTGACCTGCCCACACCACAGCTAACCCAGTCCACACCACAGCTGACCTGCCCACACCACAGCTAACCCTGTCCACACCACAGCTAACCCCGCCCACATCACAGCTTATCCTGGCCACACCACTGCCACCTGTCCACAACAAAGCTTACCCTGTCCACACCACAGCTAACCCTGCCCACATCACAGCTGCCCTGCCCACAACAAAGCTTACCCTGTCCACACTACAGCTAACCCTGCCCACATCACAGCTGCCCTGCCCACAACACAGCTTACCCTGGCCACACCACAGCTAACCTTTCTCCCACTAATGCTTCTCCGCCCACACCACAGCTAACCCTGCCAACCCCTCAGCTAACCCTGCCTACATCACAGCTAACTCTGCTCCCACTAATGCTGCCCCACCCACATCACAGCTAACCCTGCCCATAACCTGGCTGCCCTGCCAACACCACAGTTAACCCTCCCCACACACCACAGCTGCCCTGCCCACACCACAACTAAGCCTGCACACACACACCACAGCTGCCCTGCTCATAACACAGCTAACTGCCCACACCACAGCTAACCCTGCTCACACACCTCAGATACCACTGCCAATGCCAGTCTCTTAATTGAGATTGTGCATTAACAGTGACGTGTCAATCACAGCACGGGGATATATCGGACTGCCTTGCATGTGACATTGTAGTCCTGAAATGATAATGACAGGGTGATAAACCCTTTAGTTTACAAAACAATAGCACACACTGATAAGAGAAGCACAGTTGCTTTTGTTTTTTTTAACTCTTACAAAGTGCTGTCCTCAGCTTACACAGCAAAAAACTGCTGATAGATTCCCTTTAAGTCTGTAGAGTTTAGCAAAAGTGCAAAAAGACTCCTTGGTACCAGCACTGCAGTTGTGACCAAATATATTCTGCCAGCTTCATCCCGATATTGGAGGATAGTCTTGCTCTATCTGCCAGGGAAATGTGGGTTGATCAGAAGAAAACAGCAAAGATCCAGGATGAAGATGCTTCTGGCACAACGACAAGGAAAAAAGAGAATCCAATGGACTTGCTGAATTACATTTTTATTTGACCTATGTGAAAGAAGAGATGTGACCAATGTTTTGGCTGAAATTAGCCTTTTTCAAGGTATCTTGACAGGTTAGGGTCACACAATCAAAGGTAAAGGTCAAATAAGAGGTGCTGACTTATTAGAAGCAAGAATGTGTTGCACTGTAACATACTGTACATAGAACATACATGAAATAATAATGCATAAAAATACATTAAAAAAATATAAATTCATAAAAGCTATTACTATTTTTCAACTTAAAAAGAATAATGTATTTGCCACACTATGCCATTGATCGTTAATCATTAACAATGTTTCCATGTTCACTTGTTAGCTATGAACATGAACTTCAGCTCTGACCTACGAGTTAGAAAGGGGTTCCGGCACCAAACTGGATCATTCCAAAGTCTTCATTCCAAATGTCTTAAAAGCACAGGAAAACAAGGCAAAACCTTCCATACACGGGGTAGGGTGACCGGACACTGGTTTACCTGTTTCGAGGTGTAGGCTACCTCTGGTTATGATTAGGAGGTAGCCTACAACCTCGAAATATGTAAACCGGTGCCCGGTCACCCCACCCCGTGTATGGAAGGTTTTGCCCTGTTTTCCTGTGTTTTTAAGAAATTTGGAATGAAGACTTTGGAATTATCCAGTTTGGTGCCGGAACTCTTTTCTAATGGTGGCGTTACACGCAAGGATATCCTGAACGATATCGTTGCATCGTCACAGATTTGAGATCGTTGGAACGATATTGTTTGTACATCGTAGCGTGTAAACGATTGATGGCACGATGTACAAACGATATCGTTCCAACGATATCAAATCTGTGACGATGCGACGATATCGTTCAGGATATCCTTTCGTGGCACACCGTTCAGTGTGAAGCCTTTGGAACGATATCGTTTAAGACTTCAGGTAGCAGAAGCCGCACATTGTCGGCTCTGCTACTTCCATTCATAAAAAGCCGGCGGGTACTGTAATGTACAGTGAACAATTGCTAAAATGCGTCAAGAATCGGGAGGTCTCCTAGGTATTTAGGCAAAATGCGTACAGTACCCGTCCCTGTTCAGCGTGCTGATCTCTTCAGCATTAATTGTTGGCCGCACACCGGAGTTTCAATGTGCGCAGCCCATAGTTATTAATGCTGAAGAGATCAGCACACTGCACAGGGACGGGTACTGTACGCATTTTGCCTAAGTACCTCGGAGAGCTCCCTATTCTGGAAGCATTTTAGCAATTTTTCACGGCGCATTGTACATTTCCAGTACCCACCGGCTTTTTATGAATGGAAGTAGCAGAGCCGACAATGTGCGGCTTCTGTTAACTCACTGCTTCAACCCCTGCAGTGCAAATGTAGTGTGCTACATGGCTCCAGGGGAGTGTGGGCACTCCCTGGGACCATGTGTCACAATATTATTAACCTCTACAACACCGGCTTCATAGCCGCTCCTGCAGTTCTGTCCCGACATGTAGCACAGAGCTGCAAGAGCGGCTTTCACATGCTAAATCACACACAAATTTAATATATAAAAGTTGCAAAACTAATTTTACATACTATAATGTGCCAGTGCTGCTGTCACATGCAAATAGAGTCTGTGGAGCCTCGGTTAGGAGTCTCAAACACAGGACTAGCCAGATATCCCTCCAGGGAAGATCTGGCTAGTCCTGTGTTTGAGACTCCTAACCGAGGCTCCATAGACTATTTGCATATTCATAGTTCCCAGGAGGCAATGCGCCTAGGAATTCACTGTGTTGAGCGCTTTAGCCAGCTGCCCGCAGTGTTTTCTTGGACTGGTCTCCCTGAGATCAGTGAATACTTTGCAATATTGCTGCTGTCACAGCGCTGGCACATTATTGTAACGGCATTGCTCAGCATCGAATGGAAAAATCTCCCTCC
Source organism: Allobates femoralis (assembly GCA_033576535.1). Taxonomy (NCBI): domain Eukaryota; kingdom Metazoa; phylum Chordata; class Amphibia; order Anura; family Aromobatidae; genus Allobates; species Allobates femoralis. Next base: position 241,408,270 of record JARQOC010000011.1, on the reverse strand, counting down.
GACGCTGGCGCAATGCCAAAATGGATATCGCTCTCGATATCCTTGTGTGTGACAACGCACGAACGCTATATACATAACGTTCGTACGATGTCTGTCACGTGACTTTTGTAAGGATATCGTTAATGATATCCTATCGTGTAAACCCACCATTACTCTGGATCCCCCTTGATTGACTTCAGTTCTGACCTGCAGGAATTCAGCGGCTCACAATGAAAGTAATTATGACACCTGTGAATGCACTTGTAATTAACTACGGTATATAAGAAACTTGTAATTCAGTTAGACCGCTAGTCGTCAGTAAGGATATGTATAGCATCCGAAACGCGTCGACTTAGGACACACCGACTACAAACTTCACCTCTTGTATGCACTTTGCTCAGGAATAAAAAGAAAAAACTCCTTCACGTGAGCTGGATTCTACCTCATTTATATATTGGATTTCTGGGTTGTGGCAGGACTGATTTTCCTGCTCCATAAGGATACGGTAGGAGTGAAGGTATACAGGTGAGCTGGAACACATACACATACTAAAAGATGCAAAACGTTTATTTCTTAATCTCTTTCTCTGATCATTGAAGACGTTTCTTCTGTTCTTTGGGGAATTTAATCTTTTGCAATAAAATGCCTGAGACTCTTGTTTTATTGAATATTGCCGAAAAGACGTCCCTCAACTTCGGATAAGGGAATCAACAATAACCTTCCACTGAGGACCTAAGAGACTTAAAGGGTCAGTCCGAGCCCAGCAATTCTCTTCTTAACCTCCTATTATATTCCTCTAATCAAAGCTATTTTCTTATATAGTTCCTTTATTTATTCCCTCTCTACACTATATAAGTGGTCTTGTTTTTTTTAATTTCCCCTTTGATGACGTCACGTGCGAGAGCCCCAGTGCAGGCTGGGATCCTTACACGGAGCATCACACAGCCCCAGACACTTCCTCATCCCCTCCCTGATACACTGTGTCACTGTGATGCTGGTCCAAGGGGCGGAGCTGTTCCAAATGTGTTATAAGGTCTCCAACCCCTGCCCCAGGCAGAGTGACTTCTCAGCCCCGCCTTCTCCCTGCAGTGTAAATTTTCAGCCCCACCCCTTTCTCTCCCCGCAGTCACCCCTCACAGCCCCCCCTTTTTCTCCCCTCCCCTTAGTGTGTGTTCAGTACTCGTTACGAATCCAATACAAGTCAATAGGGATCTCACTTGGATTCAAATACTGAGACATTTCCAAGTATTTGGTTAGAGCGATCCGAACCCGAAGATCTTTGTCAGGATTTCTGTCTTTTTAAGGCTACTTTTAGTATTTTCTCACCTTATGATAAGGTGGAGTTAGCTGTTTCACCATGTCTATGTGTTTTCTGGCCTTCTTGCTTTATAAGCTCAGTCCGTCTTTCTGGCCAGTGCTTGAGAATTTTGTTCCTGCTCTCTCTCAGATGTGTAATCACCTGCTTCTGCTTCTCAGATGGCTCTGCATTACTGCTTGGCAACTACATGTTCTGTGCTATCTTAGTCCTTCTCCTACAGTTATATTGTGCCTTCTAGGGATCTATCTGTTGACAGCTCTGTACGGAAACAGTAAGCCTTATTAACTCTTTTCTTTGTTGTGCTTGTTGCAGTACATTTTCCAGGACATTTCGGGACTGTGTTTTCTAACTGCACTGCATAGATTGAATTCGGGACTTGATTATCATGTAAACTTGTTTCAAGGACTTTACCTCAATCTGGCCCCGTTCAATCTCAATTGTGTCAAAAAGTACTAAACCATAATTGTGCCACTCTCAGTGTGAACTTTTGTTGTGAGGACTGTTTCACTATTATCCCTTCTCTGTGTGAACAAGGATCTAGGACCTCATCCTGTATTGGCCTTGCTCTTAATAGAACTGTGTGCCGGCTACAGAAGCCGGCTACTGTACATAAGATAATACATCATTATATACCCACCTGAGTGGGTGGTATGTCTCTAGGGGGGGTGGGCACCCCCTAGGGACATTATAGACACATTTATTAATAAAGTCACATCTTTTAAAACACTGAGAACAGTCTGCTCATCCCTGCGGCAGCAGAGATTAGCAAACTATCTGGTAACCGGATTGCTCCGCATTACACATCCAGAGCAATCCGGTTACCGGATTGCGGCTTCAGCAATCCGGTTAAGGGATTGCGGCTTGTCTGAAGCCAATTGCGTTCACCACATCCGGATCAGGATGTGGTGAAAACAATTCAGGTTTTAAGTGTGACCCTAGCCCCACAGAGCCTTAATGGGTTTTAACATACCAGCCACACAGACTAACCAGGATAGGAGGCAGACGTGCCCAAAGTGTGAAACACCTACACCCAACATGTTTCATGGGGTGTGGGAATGTGATCATGTCTATGAAAAATGGGAGGAGGTGAGAGCCTGCGTGAATGGTCTGATGGGTACAAGTATCACCGGACAAGGAATTCATCAGACGAATGACTTAGATCTACCAAAAGCGAAGGTCCAACTGCTACACATAGTAATGATTATTTATAGGCGACTTATTTTGAGACAGAGGCTAGATGATAGGACCCCCAGTCTTGTCAATTACTGACGGAATTGAAGGGAACCATGATTTTTGAGCAGAGGCTGAGGGCAACAATTTTTAAAAAAAATGGATGGACTTTTTTGTGCATCAACTCACCAGGGAGGAAATTAATAGAATGGTCCTGCCTTTCCGTAACACACCCTGGTATAGTCTGGAAGATTTACAGGGCACATTGGGTGAATTACGAGTGAGGGAAGGGTTATGGCAAAAGCAAAACTGCCAAGGACTCGGCCAGAATGATACGAAAGATGCCAATTAAGGACTAATAATTTGCTGTACAATGTGGTGCATGGAGCAAAAGGAAGCGATTTGAATGGCAATACTGAATAGATAGAGGGAAGGTAGAGGGGAGGGAGTCATTCAGATTATATATGTGACAGGAGTCACGGGTGTTATTGCATCTATGTGTACTGCAATCAAAATTGTATCGTTCTGAATCAACATGTACCACTAATGTTTACATGACATGTTTACTATGTTTTTTTTCTGAAATACCAATAAAAAGGATTTCTAAAAAGAAAAAACCCTATCTTTATCTCCCCAGGAGTATATTACCTACACTTTAGTAAAAGAAGGCAACGACTCTGATAGGATGTAAACGTGTATATGTAGCACTGGCAGGTAATATCAGCTTTTCAGTGTTAATGATGATTACATAATAATAATGTCCTCCTTTTGGTTATTACATAAAGTCTTCATTAAGGCACAGATTGGTCGCTGCTCTTAAGGGCCACTAATGAAAGCGAGATGTCACAGTATAGGACATCTTTTAGGATTTGGGTGGCCGTTGCATACATGTACCCTTCTCCATTCTTCCTCTCTTCTCCTGTCTTCCTCTCTTCTTCTACTTTCTTCCCCTCTTGTCATCTCATCCTTTGTCTTCTTCATTTCCGCCTCGTGTATATACTGCAGTATGAACTTCTTCCGATCCACCCAGTCTCTCCGGGGATTCCTTTCTTGTCCAAGCCGATATTTGACATCTTCCAGGGCGCTGTGTAGAATCATCAGGATATCTTTGGTTCTCCCTTGGGTTTTGATATGATCGTCCTTTGTGTAATTCTCTATAGATATTATATTCTCGGCTCCCATTAGCTTGAACTCATTCTCAATCTTAATGAAGTCTCCACTGGTTTTCTTGGTGATGACGACGATGGGGACGACTCCTGCAAGAGACACAGATGTGAGCGGAGGATCTGATGACAGACATTACTGTGTTCATGGTTTAGTACATAATCTGCAGCGATCACATCATCTTAGGGTCTGGGAAAGGCGCAATGTGAGGTCAAAGGTCACATGGAGAAGGGGAGGAAATAACGTCATTAGACCCATGTATGGCTGAAGATTATTCATCTCTTGGAGACATAGATGGGACCTGGTTTGGAGATGGGGTGAACTTTGAACACCTGCAAGGTTTCCATACCTTTTATCAAATAATGGGTAAGTGAAGAACCATATTGGTCATCTAAAAAAATAAACAAAAATAAAAATCCCAAAATAATTAGAAAAACAAAATTCTACAGTAGTCCAGGGTTTCCGCCATAATCCACCAAATCCGAAGTATTCCTAAAAAGCGGACCTGCAAGACATAAAAGAAAGAATCAGTGGACAAATAGAGACAGGAGACATCCTGATTAAACATTGTATTCCCTATTAAAATCCATAAAGTTCCAACGCAGTCCATGGACGTCCCTTGAAGTCTCACTCGCCAGAATACGGAGGACACGTTCAATGAACACATCCCCCATATGCTGGCAGAGCCCCCACTGCTCGACTTCTCGCAACATCAGTGAGAGGTTACTGCTGGTCAAACTTAAGGGTACAGATAGTGGGTATCTAACAAGTGTGACCTGAGGTAACCTCACTGACGTTACCGCATGTCAAATGCGCTGTCTCACAATACCGGCAATATCACAAGAGAAACATACCTGTTATATTGCGAGACAGCGCATGTGACAGTGAGGTTACCTGAGGTCATATTCAGAAGATACTCTCTGTGTGAGCTCCCGAGTGTGGCAGCATTAACTGTTGTGACGTCACGACTCGTGACATTGCTGGGAGTCAGGCAGTGGTGGCTTTTCCAGTATATGGGGGATGCATTCACTGAATGTGCCTCCCATATGCTGGGAGAGTGAGACTTCCAGGGACCTGCATGGGACTGCATTGGAGCTTTAAGGACTTTAATAGGGAATAAAATGGTTAATCAGGATGTCTCCTGTCTTTATTAGTTCACTAATTCTCTTTTTTATGTTGTTCAGGTTCGCTTTTTTGGACCACGTCAGATTCGGAGGGTTACGGCAGAAACCCTGGTCTACTGCAAGATTTTTTTTTTTGGAGGTGGGGTTAATTTATTTTTGTTATGTTTTTTAAATACACTGGAGAAAAAGGGAATGTGTTGGGGAGTGTTTCATCCAATAAAATATTTTTTGTTGTCTTTATTTTTGTTAATTATTTTGGGTATCTGACTACTCAACATTACTTACCCCTTACCTTTTTGCCAGCTGACATTGCACAGTTGGCATCAACCACATACAGAGGAATGTTTTACGAAGACAGTGAAGGCACCAGGTTTACATATAAATTAGGGCCATAAAACCATCACGCCACTAAGCCTAAAGGATCCTCTCAAGGTTCTGTTTGCTTATTAAAATGCCAATTTTTTAACTTGTACCTGTTCTAGTTGGGTAAATATTTCTGTTTCTTCAAATGTTTTGTCATACCAGCCTGATGAAGAGACCAAAGATGTCTCGAAAGCTTGACTTGTAACATCAATTATTTAATTTTTTTCCCATTAAAAGGTATCACAACTACAAGATTATTATCTTGTTTCTCACACTGAGAGCAAGCAACATGTAATCAAAACATAACATTTATTATAAAAGACTTAAAAATAAATCACTATAATAGCTGACATGAAATAAAGGTACAATGTAGTTAGTAATGCATGAGGTGCGCAGTGTGACTGATACTGTATGAGGGGAGCAGTGTGACTGGTAATGTATGAGGGGTGCAGTGTGACTGGTATTGTATGAGGGGTGCAGTGTGACTGGTACTGTATGAGGGGTGCAGTGTGTCTGGTACTGTATGAGGGGTGCAGTGTGACTGTACTGTATGAGCGGTGCAGTCACTGGTACTGTATGAGGGGTGCAGTGTGTCTGGTACTGTATGAGCGGTGCAGTCACTGGTACTGAATGAGGGGTGCAGTGTGTCTGGTACTGTATGAGGGGTGCAGTGTGACTGTACTGTATGAGCGGTGCAGTCACTGGTACTGTATGAAGGGTGCAGAGTGTCTGGTACTGTGTGAGCGGTGCAGTCACTGGTACTGTATGAGGGGTGCAGTGTGTCTGGTACTGCATGAGCGGTGCAGTCACTGGTACTGAATGAGGGGTGCAGTTTGACTGGTAATGTATGAGGGGTGCAGTGTGACTGGTATTGTATGAGGGGTGCAGAGTGTCTGGTACTGTGTGAGCGGTGCAGTCACTGGTACTGTATGAGGGGTGCAGTGTGTCTGGTAGTGTATGAAGGGTGCAGTTTGTCTGGTACTATACGATGGATGCAGTGTGTCTGGTAATGTATGAGGGGTGCAGTGTGACTGGTACTGTATGAGGGGTGCAGTGTGACTGGTACTGTATGAGGGGTGCAGTGTGACTGGTACTGTATGAGGGGTGCAGTGTGACTGGTACTGTATGAGGAGTGGAGTGTGACTGGTACTGTATGAGAGGTGCAGTGTGACTGTACTGCATGAGGGGGTGCAGTGTAACTGATACTGTATGAGGGGTGTAGTGTGTCTGGTACTGTATGAAGGGTGCAGTGTACTGGTAAAATAAATCACTATAATAGCTGACATGAAATAAAGGTACAATGTAGTTAGTAATGCATGAGGTGCGCAGTGTGACTGATACTGTATGAGGGGTGCAGTGTGACTGGTAATGTATGAGGGGTGCAGTGTGACTGGTATTGTATGAGGGGTGCAGTGTGTCTAGTACTGTATGAGGGGTGCAGTGTGTCTGGTACTGTATGAGGGGTGCAGTGTGACTGTACTGTATGAGCGGTGCAGTCACTGGTACTGTATGAGGGGTGCAGTGTGTCTGGTACTGTATGAGCGGTGCAGTCACTGGTACTGAATGAGGGGTGCAGTGTGTCTGGTACTGTATGAGGGGTGCAGTGTGACTGTACTGTATGAGCGGTGCAGTCACTGGTACTGTATGAAGGGTGCAGAGTGTCTGGTACTGTGTGAGCGGTGCAGTCACTGGTACTGTATGAGGGGTGCAGTGTGTCTGGTACTGCATGAGCGGTGCAGTCACTGGTACTGAATGAGGGGTGCAGTTTGACTGGTAATGTATGAGGGGTGCAGTGTGACTGGTATTGTATGAGGGGTGCAGAGTGTCTGGTACTGTGTGAGCGGTGCAGTCACTGGTACTGTATGAGGGGTGCAGTGTGTCTGGTAGTGTATGAAGGGTGCAGTTTGTCTGGTACTATACGATGGATGCAGTGTGTCTGGTAATGTATGAGGGGTGCAGTGTGACTGGTACTGTATGAGGGGTGCAGTGTGACTGGTACTGTATGAGGGGTGCAGTGTGACTGGTACTGTATGAGGGGTGCAGTGTGACTGGTACTGTATGAGAGGTGCAGTCACTGGTACTGTATGAGGGGTGCAGTTTGACTGATACTGTATGAGGAGTGCAGTGTGACTGGTTCTTTATTAAGGATGCAGTGTGACTGGTACTGTATGAGGGGTGCACTGTGTCTGGTACTGTATGAAGCGTGCACTATGACTGGTACTGTATAAGGGGTGCACTGTGACGGGTAATGTATGAGGGGTGCAGTGTGACTGGTACTGTATGAGTGGTGCAGTGTGACTGGTGCTGTATGAGGAGTGGAGTGTGACTGGTACTGTAATAGGGGTGCAGTGTGTCTGGTGCTGTATGAGGAGTGGAGTGTGACTGGTACTGTAATAGGGGTGCAGTGTGTCTGGTGCTGTATGATCAGCTCCCAGGACACAGTACCTCGAGGTCCGCGCTGCCACTTCAGAAAGGAACAAAAGAAGCCAGTACAAGGGAATGTCTGGATCAACGATTCTTCTTTATTGTCCTACGCGTTTCAGAGTCATCTCCCAACTCCTTCATCAGGGAATGTCCTGCTGTATGATGAGTGGAGTGTGACTGGTACTGTAATAGGGTGTTAGTGTGTCTGGTGCTGTATGAGGAGTGGAGTGTGACTGGTAATGTAATAGGGGTGCAGTGTGTCTGGTGCTGTATGAGGGGTGCAGTGTGTCTGGTGCTGTATGAGGAGTGGAGTGTGACTGGTGCTGTATGAGGGGTGCAGTGTATCTGTTACTGTATGAGGGGTGCAGTGTGTCTGGTGCTGTATGAGGAGTGGAGTGTGACTGGTACTGTATGAGAGGTGCAGTGTGACTGTACTGCATGAGGGGGTGCAGTGTAACTGATACTGTATGAGGGGTGTAGTGTGTCTGGTACTGTATGAGGGGTGTAGTGTGTCTGGTGCTGTATGAGGAGTGGAGTGTGACTGGTAATGTAATAGGGGTGCAGTGTGTCTGGTGCTGTATGAGGGGTGCAGTGTGTCTGGTGCTGTATGAGGAGTGGAGTGTGACTGGTGCTGTATGAGGGGTGCAGTGTATCTGTTACTGTATGAGGGGTGCAGTGTGTCTGGTGCTGTATGAGGAGTGGAGTGTGACTGGTACTGTATGAGAGGTGCAGTGTGACTGTACTGCATGAGGGGGTGCAGTGTAACTGATACTGTATGAGGGGTGTAGTGTGTCTGGTACTGTATGAAGGGTGCAGTGTACTGGTACTGTATTAAGGGGTGCTCTCTGCACTTTTGTTATATACACTGAAAGTCTCATTATTGAATGTAATATTTCTTTTGGTTTCTAAGCTGATCATTTCTGATAATTTTTATGAATGTTACTAAATGTCTTGTTGGTTCTTTATAAGATTTATAGGGCTGTGTGGCTGTTGCTGGCTTTGTGTGTGTCTGTGTGGATGACTGTGTCTATGTGTGGCTGGGGCTGCTTGGCTGTGTGTGGCTGGCTGTGTGGCTGGCTGTGTGGTTGACTGTGTGGCTGTGGTTGTTTGTGTGGCAATCTGTGTGTGTGGCTTAGTGTGTAGCTGTCTGAGTGTGGCAAGCTGTGTGTGGCTGACTGGATGTGTGGTTGGCTGTGTGTCTGTGTGTGGCTGGCTATGGCTGTCTATGTTGTTGGCTGTGTGGCTGGGTGTGGCTGTGTGTGTGGCTGGCTGTGTCTGGCTGGATGTGGCTGTGTGTGTGGATGGCTGTGGCTGCTTGTGTGGCTGTCTGTCTGTGGCTGTCTATGTGATTGGCTGTGTGTCTGTGTGTGGCTGGCTGTGGCTGTAGCTGTGTGTGTGTAGCTGGCTGTGTTGCTAGTGGCTGTCTATGAGAATGGCTGTGTCTGTGTGTGGCTAGCTGTTGATGTTTGTGGGGCTGGTTTTGACTGTGTGTGTGGCTGACTTTGGCTGTGTATGTGTGGCTGGGGCTGCGTGGTTGTGGCTGCTGTGTGTGGCTGGGGTTGTGTGGCTGTGGCTGGCTGTGTGTGGCTGGGGCTGTGTGGGTCTGTGTGGCTGACTGTGTCTGTGTGTGGCTGGGGATGCTTGGCTGTGTGTGGCTGACTGTGTGGCTGACTGTGGGTAACTATGTGGCTGGCTGTGTGTGGCTGGTTATGGCTTTGTGTGTGTCTGGCTGTGTGTGTGTGGCTGGCTGTGTGTCTGTGTGTCGCTGGCTGTGTGTATGGCTGGCTGTGGCTGTAGCTGTGTGTGTGTGGCTGGCTGTGGTTCTGTGTGTGGCTGGCTGTGGCAGTTTGTGTGGCTGGCTTTGGCTGTGTGTGTGACTGGCTTTGGCTGTGTGTGTGGCTGGCTATGTGGCTGTCTGGCTGTGTGGCTGTCTGGCTGTGTGGCTGCCTGTGTGTTTGGCTATGTGTCTATGTGTGACTGGCTATGGCTGTCTATGTTGCTGACTGTGGCTCTGTGTGTGGCTGGCTGTAGCTGTGTGTGCGGCTGGCTGTGGCTCTGTGTGTGGCTGTGTGGCTTGCTTTGGCTGTGTGTGTGGCTGTCTATGTGGCTGACTGCGTCTGTGTGTGGCTGGCTCTGGCTGTCTATGATGTTGGCTGTGTGGTTGTGTGTGGCTGCTGTGGCTGTGTGTGTGGCTGGCTGTGTCTGGCTGAATGTGGCTGTGTGTGTGGATGGCTGTGGCTGCTTGTGTGGCTGGCTGTGTGTGGCTGTCTATGTGATTGGCTGTGTGGTTGTGTGTGGCTGTGTGGCTGGCTGTGTCTGGCTGGATGTGGCTGTGTGTGTGGATGGCTGTGACTGCTTGTGTGGCTGGCTGTGTGTGGCTGTCTATGTGATTGGCTGTGTGTCTGTGTGTGGCTGGCTGTGTGTCTGTGTGTGGCTGGCTGTGGCTGTTTCTGTGTGTGTGTAGCTGGCTTTGTTGCTAGTGGCTGTCTATGAGAATGGCTGTGTCTGTGTGTGGCTGGCTGTGGCTGTGTGTGGCTGGTTATGGCTTTGTGTGTGTCTGGCTGTGCGTGTGTGGCTGGCTGTGGCTGTAGCTGTGTGTGTGTGGCTGGCTGTGGTTCTGTGTGTGGCTGGCTATGGCAGTTTGTGTGGCTGGCTTTGGCTGTGTGTGTGACTGGCTTTGGCTGTGTGTGTGGCTGACTGTGTGGCTGGCTGGCTGTGTGGCTGCCTGTGTGTTTGGCTGGCTGTGTGGTTGGCTATGTGTCTATGTGTGACTGGCTATGGCTGTCTATGTTGCTGACTATGGCTCTGTGTGGCTGGCTGTGGCTGTCTGTATCTGTGGCTGGCTGTGGCAGGTTGTGTGGCTGGCTGTGGCTGGCTTTGGCTGTGTGTGTGGCAGACTATGTGGCTGGCTGTGTCTTTGTGTGGCTGGCTATGGCTGTGTGGCTGTCTATGTGCCTACCTGTTTGTGTGTGGTTGTAGCTCTGTGTGTGGCTGGCTGTAGCTGTGTGGCTGGCTGTGTCTGTGGCTGGCCGTGGATGGTTGTGTGGCTGTCTGTGGCTGTGGCTGGTTTTGGCTGTGTGTGTGGCTGTTTTTGGGCTGGCTGTTTGTGTGTGGTTGGCTGTGTAGCTGGTGGCTGTCTATGTGGCTGGCTGTTTGTGTGTGGATGTGCAGGTTTCCTCTTCTCTGCGCCCAGCGATCATTCTTTAGTTACCTGTCATCAGCACACAATTCTTTATAAAATGCTTTACTTCTTCCTTTTCGTTGTCCGGCAGCCCATATGTGGCACTGGGAAAAGAAACATTATCATAAATATAAATAACTAGACTAGATATGAGCCTGATGCTATTGCATCGGGAGGGCGGTGTGTGTACGCTCTCTTCCCTGTCAGCTGTCTCTCCCCTCTGTGGCTGTCGGTCTCCCCTCTGTAAATAGAGTCTGTGGAGCCTTGGTTATAAGTCTCAAACACAGGACTAGCCAGATATCCCTCCAGGGAAGGACCCAGCCATGGGTGAATGCTTTGTGATGTTGATCTCCCTCAGTGGCAGTCTGTCCTCTCTGTTGTTGTGTGTTCCTTCTGTGGCTGTCTCCCCCTTCTGTGACTGTCTCTTTCCCCTCTGTGACTGTCTCTCTCCTCTCTCTGGCTGTCTCTTTCCCTCTGTGGCTGTCTGTCTCCCATCTGTGGCAGTCTCTCCCATCTGTGTCAGTCTCTCCCTTCTTTAGCAGTCTCTCCCTTCTGTAGCAGTCTCTCGCTTCCATGGCTGTCTCTCCCTTTCTGTGGCTGTCTCTCCTTTTCTGTGGCTGACTCTCTCTTTTCTGTGTGGCAGTCTCTCTCTTTTCTCTGTGGCTGTCTCTTTCTTTTCTCTGTGGCTGTGTCTCTTTTCTCTGTGGCAGTCTCTCTCTTTTCTCTGTGGCAGTCTCTCTCTTTTCTCTGTGGCTGTCTCTTTTGTATGTGGCTGTCTCTCTTTTGTTTGTGGTTGTCTCTCTTTTCTGTGTGGCAGTCTCTCTCTTTTCTGTGTCTTATGAGCCATAAGAACAGAATGATCAGGCAGTGACATGACACAGAATTTTATAAGCTAACATTCTACATTCCATTGTAATATCACAATGGAGGGGTGTGGCTATGTGCAGTGGGCATGGCTATATGGAGTGGGGCATGGCTTTCTGGAGTTGGTAGGGCTTGTCACACACATGAGCGTCGCTATGTGGAGTGGGGTGGGGCTATGTAGAGCAAATGTCGCTATAAGGAGAGGGAGTGGCCATGTGGAGTGGGGAGGGGCTATGTAGAGCAACTGTGGCTATAAGGAGTGGGCGAGGACATGTGGAGAGGCGTGGCCATGTGGAGTGGGTGGGGCTTTCCACACACACACACACATACACTCAACATTATATATTAGATATTGTACAGTAATTCACTTGTTAGATAGGGAAGTATAATCGTCTTCATCAGGGATACTACCTCAGCAGTTGTAGTGTAATATTGTGATGTGATCATCAGTCTCTGATATTTAGTCATTCACATACACATGACGAGCAGCAAAGAATAATTTAACTAAGTATAATCCACAAATCAGAAATAGGGATGATAAAACACAAACTGTAAACCATATCTGGCCCTATCACTCTAATCTGGGTGTCTGTGACCCTATTACTCTGATCTGGATGTCTGTGACCCTATCACTCTGATCTGGATGTCTGAGACCCTATTACTCTGATCTGGGTGTCTGTGGCCCTATTACTCTGATCTGGATGTCTGAGACCCTATTACTCTGATCTGGGTGTCTGTGGTCCTATTACTCTGATCTGGATGTCTGAGACCCTATTCTCTGATCTGGGTGTCTGTGGCCCTATTACTCTGATCTGGGTATCTGTGGTCCTATTCCTGTGATCTGGGTATCTGTGGCCCTATTACTCTGATCCAGGTGTCTGTGGCCCTATTACTCTGATCCAGGTGTCTGTGGCCCTATTACTCTGATCTCGGTGTCTGTGGCCCTATTACTCTGATCTGGGTGTCTGTGACCCTATTACTCTGATCTGGGGGTCTGTGGTCCTATTACTCTGATCTGAGTGTCTGTGACCCTATTCCTCTGATCTGGGGGTCTGTGGCCCTATTACTCTGATCTGGGTGCCTGTGACCCTATTACTCTGATCTGGGTGTCTGTGGCCCTATTACTCTGACCTGGATGTCTGTGGCTCTAATACTCTGATCTGGGTGTCTGTGACCCTATTACTCTGATCTGAGTGTCTGTGACCCTATTACTCTCATCTGGATGTCTGTGGCCCTAATACTCTGATCTGGGTCTCTGTGACCTATTACTCAGATCTGATCTCTGTGGCATTACTCTGATCTGGGTGTCTGTGGCCCTATTACTCTGATCTGGTGTCTGTGAGCCTATTACTCTGATCTGGGTGTCTGTGACCCTATACTCTGATCTGGGTGTCTGTGACCCTATTACTTGATCTGGTGTCTGTGACCCTATTACTCTGATCTGGGTGTCTGTGGCCCTATTACTCTGATCTGGGTGTCTGTGGCCCTATTACTCTGATCTGGGTGTCTGTGGCCCTATTACTCTGATCTGGGTGTCTGTGGCCCTATTACTCTGATCTGGGTGTCTGTGGCCTATTACTCTGATCTGGGTGTCTGTGCCCTATTACTCTGATCTGGGTGTCTGTGACCCTATTACTCTGATCTGGGTGTCTGTGCGCTCTATTACTCTGATCTTGGGTGTCTGTGGCCTATTACTCTGATCTGGGTGTCTGTGGCCCTATTACTCTGATCTGGGTGTCTGTGGCCCTATTACTCTGATCTGTGGGTTCTCTGTGGCCCTATTACTCTGATCTGGGTGTCTGTGGCCCTATTACTCTGATCTGGGTGTCTGTGGCCTATTACTCTGATCTGGGTGTCTGTGGCCTATTACTCTGATCTGGGTGTCTGTCCTATGTTGGTGTCTGACCTATACTCTGATCTGGGTGTCTGTGGCCTATTACTCTGATCTGGTGTCTGTGGCCTATTACTTGATCTGGGTGTCTGTGGCCCTATACTCTGATCTGAGTGTCTGGGCCTATACTCTATCTGGGTCTGTGACCTATTACTCTGATCTGGGTGTCTGTGGTCTTATTACTCTGATCTGGGTGTCTGTGGTCTTATTACTCTGATCTGTTGTCTGTGGTCCTATCACTCTGATCTGGGTGTCTGTGGCCCTATCACTCTGATCTGGGTCTCTGTGGTCCTATTACTCTGATCTGGGTGTCTGTGGCCCTATTACTCTGATCTGGGTGTCTGTGACCCTATTACTCTGATCTGGGTCTCTGTGGTCCTATTACTCTGATCTGGGTGTCTGTGGCTCTATTACTCTGATCTGGGTGTCTGTGACCTATTACTCTGATCTGGGTGTCTGTGGCCCTATTACTCTGATCTGGGTCTCTGTGACCCTCACCTGTATTTTTAGGATGGGGACAATGAAGTCTGTGTAGTTTGGGTCCAGGTCGGCGTCCTCAGTCTGGACATCATATCTCTGTAGTTTTCCATCCATTCAACCTTATAACCAATAGGGATGAAGTTTCCTACAAAAAAAACATAATAACGCTCCAGATTATGTCATTACACTATGGGAACATTACACTAGGGTGAGCACTGGCCGGAGTGTCTGGTGGCGAAAGAGGAATAAGCACAAAATGTACGCAGGAAAACAGGGCTGGTATACAGAGATGGAGTGACATGGTGCATTGATGTATACATAATACAGAGGTAACCACTGATCCACCATGCTGCCCTTTATACACTGGCAATCAAATTACAGAACAATGTATGGTGACTAGATCTTTTCAGACACAATGAGATCTACATTGATGCAGAATGTATCTGTTAATGAACATTTGGCGGTTTTTGTGTATGGGGCGCACCAGCCACTGGAACAAGGTTTTCCAAAATAACCAAAGTTTTACAAACTTATAACCTATGTTTTACACAAAATGTGATGATAATTAGAGAACAGCAATGACTGCAGACAGAGGAAGATTAAGCTAAATGTTCTGAAAGTTACAACAGTCGTCAATCAGTAGGAAGTGTGCCTGGCTTTACCTTGACTGGCAATCAAAAATACAGGGAACCAATATTCTTTTTAATTATTTAAATAAATAATTAAAAAAAAAATTTGTGAGCTTCACCACATTCTAGGTAAAGTGCGCCTAAAAGACTTTTATTGACTGTGACTGTTTGTGCACTGTAAAACAGGCTGCCATTACATCGCCTCAGAATTTTCAACTGCATCACTAAAGCAGGAGAAAAGAGCGGAAAAATAAGTCCCGCCCCTCCGCTCTGCCGAAGCGTGATGAAGGTAGTGGCGGGCTCCAGAAAGGCCCAAAGGACTCGCCTACAGGAGCTTCATGGTCGACGGGCCTAAAGATGTGAAAGAACTATGTGCTGGCCCAGGGGCGTACCTCGGCCCCTCAGCATACATGGGCCATCCAAGAGTCGCCAAAATGTATCCCCGCCCCCCATGCTAGCAAACAACCAAGGGGGCAGGTCGAGCGCCAGCCCACACTAGTTCTGGACTATACAAATTAAGCAAGGTACAGCTGGAGCACAAAACAAGATACCTGGTCAGGCTTCGGACCGTTACCTGTAACCGGTTGTGGGGCAATGGCAGTTCCCAGCTTTTAACAACTGATCCAGGAGGTTGAGCAGGACATTCGGGCCCGACCGTGCTGCCCTGGGTGTGCCGACACTGGAGACAGATGGTGAGGACGGTACCTTTTGGAGAACAACCCTTAACGATCTCTGGGCCCAAATGCAAGAGGCAACCAAATGGACCGTCCGGTGCTGGGGAACAGAGATGATGCTTCAACTAAACCCGTGCTAAATAAACACTGTGGAAGCCGGAAAGGAGGAATAATCACCGTGGAGGAGGACCTCATCCTGTTCCCGGAGGAGCCCGAGCTGACAGAGGAAGAGCCGAATGCCAGTGAGAGTGGCCCACATCATGGCCCGTAATCAGCCCCCGCTGCCTCTCAGATCAAGACAAGAGGGGGTGGTCACCACCTTTAATCTGAGTACCGGGTACGGGTTTGCTAAGGAGGAGGGCCTATACCAGGAGGTGCATGTGGGCTTCCGGCATGTGGAGGAACACCTTCCGCAGGGCCACCCGGACCGGGACCTGTATCGTGGGGATGTGATCACTTACGAGCGCCATGCAGGTCCCCGCGGGTGGTTCGCAATCCGGGTCAGCAAAGTCAACGAGTAAGCGTTTAACCCGTATTGCAGTGACAAAAATGAAAAAAGTGTCTTTAAGAGTGTACCTTGTTTGCACTTCCCTGTTATTTCCTTTTTAGCTTCTGATGAAAATTGATCAGAGACATGTTACCAGGTCCCCGTTGGACCAATAAGGACTAGACTATAGTTAAGGCTAAATGTAATGTTACAAGAAGTGAACCTCCGCAAGGGAAGACCCCAAAAATAATCTTATTGTTTATATATGTTTAAAGTTTCCCAGTTCACCTGTTAATAAAAGCACCCATTATACCTGGTTTGGTTTAACACCCGCGGACGGGTGTGTTTCACCAAGGGGGTGTGTGGAGCCCTCTAGCTAGGCGCCACAGGGAGGTATTGCAATCTGCCAACTAATGTGATATCTCTGTAAGTTATTAGTTCAGGGTTTAACCTATGGAGTCTGTTCTTGCATGCACTTATGACTAGGCCACTTAGAGTAGGGGGACCAATAATTTAGTAGGTCCCAAAAGGGGGTGGAGCCTAGGGTAGAGTGAGTGAGAAAGAGTGACAGTTTAGATTGAGACAGTGCTCGGAAGGCAGTCAGGAAGGACAGGCCAGACAGCACAGCCAACAAGAGGGATCCCCATCTTTAAGTGGGGGGCCCAGGACAGAAGGCAATGGGCCAGGACTGGTTGGAGCCAGCTGGTCACGTTGGGGGAAAAAACACCGGCAACGCGGGAAGCTGAGGCGGTCAGAAGTTTAACTCTGACCGCAGACCGACGAGCTGCGGGCCCTTAGTAACCGGGTTGCCGACAGCACCACAAGGACATCTCACCCCTCAGAACAGAAACCGGTGGAGGGCACTAGTGGTCGTGGGCTGAATTCCGTTGGAGAAATTGTGCGCTCTGCTGTTCCCGTCCGTACCGTAAGGGACGGACTCAGAAGACTAGTGACATACTGTAGGACTGGCGGGAGAGCACTGTAAAGGTGGTAGAGACAGGAAGAATATGATAGAGCCTGAAAGACAAAGAAAGGAAAACATCCAGAGACTCCATAAGGGGGACCCTGAACTGGTAACATCCACCCGGTAAACCAAACTGTACTGTGTTCGCCTTGTTACTCTGCCAGTAACCAGTAAGGAGTCAAGCTTGAACTGGTCTCTGTTGTACCTCCTGCCGGTGCCCGGAGGGCTCCAACACCAACACCAGCAGCTCACTAGAGGGGTAAGAACTATCACTACAATTCACCATCACCTCAGCGGCCGGCTTGCAGCGCCGGTACCTGTATTACCGGGATCCACAGGTGGCGTCACGTTCCCCTGTAAATATTCCCTCCCCACCATCTAACAAATGATAACCAGGGCGCGGAATCGGGAACCCGACCACCCGTGATTCCCTCATCCAATAAGCCATCAGTCCCGGTGTTCGAGTACCTCTAGCCCTGAGCAAATCAGATGTCTCTATCAGTTTTGCACCACATTAACAGACTGAAATTCTTGCCCATTCTTCCTTGCAGAACAGCTGGAGCTCAGTGAGGTTGGATGGAGGCGTTTGTGATCAGCAGTTTTCAACTCTTTCCACAGATTCTCCATTGGATTCAGGTCTGGATGTGACTCGGCCATTCTAACACCTGGAGACGGTTATTTTTGAACCTTTCCATTGTAGATTTTGCTTTATGTTTGGGATCATTGTCTTGTTGGAAGATAAATCTCCATCCCAGTCTCAGGTCTTTTGCAGACTCCAACAGGTTTTCTTCCAGAATGGTCCTGTATTTGGCTCCGTCCATCTTGCCATCAATTTTAACCATCTTCCCTGTCCCTGCAGAAGAAAAGCAGGCCCAAACCATGATGCTGCCACCACCATGTGTGACAGTGGGGATGGTGTTTTGAGGGTGATGAGCTGTGTTGCTTTTACGCCAAACATATCGTTTTGCACTGTGGCCAAAAAGTTTGATTTTGGTTTCCTCTGAGCACAGCCCCTTATTCCACATGTTTGGTGTCTCCCAACAGTAACAGTGAGGGCACCGAGCACTGGTGACCCAGAAGAGAAGGGGGCCAAGAAAGAGAGAACGGGCGAAGGAAGGCCCGAGCCCAGCCCACAACCCGGAGTACCGGCTCCGAGGTGGTCCAGGCGATCTAACCCTGAGCCACAGAACCGGAGTAGCCGAAGGCCTCATAGGGGCCCGTGCCACAACAAACCATCACCGTAGCTTATACCGGAGGAGCACCCACCAATTAAGGGCTAGGGACCACACTGCCGCGGAGCAAGACCCCAACCGAGAGTCTTCAGTGTTCCGATACGGGTGTAAAGAAGCAGCAAAGAGAGAGGGTTCAGACAGGATAGAGAAAGACACTGTGGAGCCTTGGAAAGACCCTATTCATCACAGGGACCACCCGGTCCGTTACTTGGCAGTGAACACCGTTATACTTATCAACTTGCCGTCAAAGAACTAAGTAAACACCCGTATAACGTGTCTGAGATTTATTCCGGGACTATAACTAACCACTTTACCTACAGAAACAACCAAGTTGCCATATTCCTTGACTGCAGATCCTAACTCCGGGGGCCCCTGCTCGTCCTGTAGGGAGTGGTCCCATCTTGCTGCCACCCATCACCCCAGAGGTCCAAGCAGTGCTGGTGCCATCACCGAACCCCTACAGGTGGCGTCACAAACTAATAACTTTATCCCTTTTATTATTTTATTTTCACCCTTTTACTGACTACCGGGCCCGCAGCCTCAGGCACCGAACCGTGACCCATAGCCAGCGCCTGAGACCTGAACACCCGGCCTACGGTGTGTCACACACAGAGCTCCACACTGCTCCGGCTGCTCTGACACTTGGCTCCACACTGAGAGACACCCTGCTCTGAACCTGAGTACCTGACCTGGAGGAAGACTTCAGCGGATCTTAAACCATGTTCCAAATTGTTTTGCAAATTGTTTTTTTTAGTTTTTTTTTTTTCTTTTTATCAATGAAACCCATTGATGGTTTTGTGTCTCGGGGTCTTTGGATCACTGAAATCAATCTCAGATATCTGTGATAATTAGTTTGGCAGGTGAGCCCAATAAAAGGGAAACTGGGTGTTCCACAATATTACACAGGCCACAGTTTTCAAGTAACATGGGAAAGAAAAAGGATGTCTCTGCTGCTGAAAAGCCACAAATAGTGCAATGCCTTTGACAGGGGATGAAAACATTAGATATTGCAGGAAAACGTAAGTGTGATCATCGTACTGTGAAGAGATTTGTGGCTGATTCTGAGCACAGACGTGTTCGTGCAGATAAAGGCAGAATGAGGAAGGTTTCTGCCAGGCAAGTTCATCAGATTAAGAGAGCAGCTGCTAAAAAAGCCTTACAAACTAGCCTTCAAAGGCTTGCTGTGGTACTTAAACCTTCTAAACAGTGCTCACAAGCAGAAACGGTTGCAGTGGGCCCAGAAATATATGAAGACTAATTTTCAAAAAGTCTTCTTTACTGATGAGTGCCGAGCAACCCTGGATGGTCCAGAGGGATGGAGTAGTGGATGGTTGGTGGATGCCACCATGTCCCAACAAGGCTGCGACGTCAGCAAGGAGGTGGAGGAGTCATGTTTTGGGCCAGAATCATGGGGAAACAGCTGGTAGGCCCCTTTAAGGATCCTGAAGGTGTGAAAATGACTTCTGCAAATTATATAGAGTTTCTGACTGAGAACTTTCTTCCATGGTACAAAAAGCAGAATCATGCCTTCGGGAGCAAAATCATCTTCATGCATGACAATGCACCATCTCATGCTACAAAGAATACCTCTGTGCCATTGGCTGCTATGGGCATAAAAGGAGATAAACTCATGGTGTGGCCACCATCTTCCCCTGACCTCAACCCTATAGAGATCCTTTGGCATATCATCAAGCAAAAGATCTATGAGGGTGGGAGGCAGTTCACATCAAAACAACAGCTCTGGGAGGCGACTCTGACATCATGCAAAGAAATACAAGCAGAAACTCTCCAGAATCTCACAAGTTCAATTAATGTAAGAATTGTGAAGGTGAGATTAGAGAAGTGTTCCTATGTTACCATGTAACTTGGCCTGTTAGGAGGTTTTGGTGGTAAATAGCTTTTTATTTCAGTGAATGTGACCTCCTAATGCTGCAAATTCAACAAATGAGCATTTTCAGTTCTTGAAAACATATCAAATGTTTAGAAACTCTCCTGTGCCGAATAATGTGGAACAGGGCATTTAGAGAAGATTATACTGTTATCATTGGGAGGTTTCTTCAATAAAATTAGATGTATATGTGGCGCCCCACTGGTCAGGATGCCACAGAGGGGTACTGCACCGAGACCAGAGTGTGTAGTACCCCTGTGACCAGGAGATTGGGATATCAATCAGGGACCCTCATCACATGCATCCACACACTTTAGATCAGGGGACTATTTGGTTAACCCATTGCTAGGGAACCTGTCCCGGTGGGAGGAGCTTAGGTGGGTAGTGGAGAGCAGGAAAGAAAGTTAGGGGAGAAGGAGAAAGCGGTTGAAGGGGAACCCTGCAAGCAGCACAGTGGAGCGTACCACAGTAAAGGTGACTCAGATGGAAGGGGAATCCTAGGTTGTTGAGGTGCACCCAAATCCGGACTGGAAGTACTTCTAGCCATAGATACCCAGTACAGAACCAGTTCCGAGAGCGGTGCAGGCGTTTATCCCCAAGCCGCCAAATCGCAGGGCCGAGAACTGCCTAAGGGAGTCGTGACCAACCCGGCATACACCACAAAAGGCCCCGTATAGGATCAGGAGACCAAAGACAGGGATCTTCCAAAGGGATCCGAGGGGACCAGCTGAGGGCTCTGGGGCGCGGGAGCGCTAAAAGAAGGAACAGGAGAGAAAGCGCAGTACAGGACAGAGGAAGAAACTGGCAGGCACATCACCAAGGATCCCAAAGAGACATCCTAGCCCCTGGTGACTACCCAGGCCAGCAGTGCCCGAGAACTGTGCAAAGACTTTATGCTACCTGGAGTCATCAGTAAGACCTAAGCATTGTGTGGTGTCTTATTTGCTACGTGAGGAGCTGCATTTCAGTATCCTCCCTGTAGACTGTGTGCCAACGTCTCTACCTGACGAGCCGCCTCCCTGTGTGAGATCCCAATTCTCATCACTGCCATTGTGCTGCTCTACTCATAGTACAGTGCTGACCACTGAACCACCGTGCTGCCCTATATATTGTACAGCGCTAACCACTGACCCACTATGCTTCCTATATACAGTACAGTGCTGACCACTGAGCCACCGTGCTGCTCTACTCATAGTACAGTGCTGACCACTGAGCCATTGTGCTGCTCTACTCATAGTACAGTGCTGACCACTGAGCCATTGTGCTGCTCTACTCATAGTACAGTGCTGACCACTGAGCCACCGTGCTGCTCTACTCATAGTACAGTGCTGACCACTGAGCCATTGTGCTGCTCTACTCATAGTACAGTGCTAAACCCCTGAGCCATTGTGCTGCTCTTACTCTAGTACAGTGCTGACCACTGAGCCACTGTGCTGCTCTACTCATAGTGCAGTGCTGACCACTGAGCCATTGTGCTGCTCTACTCATAGTACAGTGCTAACCACTGAGCCACTGTGCTGCTCTACTCATAGTACAGTGCTGACCACTGAGCCACTGTGCTGCTCTACTCATAGTACAGTGCTGACCACTGAGCCACTGTGCTGCTCTACTCATAGTACAGTGCTGACCACTGAGCCACTGTGCTGCTCTACTCATAGTACAGTGCTGACCACTGAGCCATTGTGCTGCTCTACTCATAGTACAGTGCTGACCACTGAGCCACCGTGCTGCTCTACTCATAGTACAGTGCTAACCACTGAGCCACCGTGCTGCTCTACTCATAGTACAGTGCTACCACTGAGCCACTGTGCTGCTCTACTCATAGTACAGTGCTGACCACTGAGCCACTGTGCTGCTATACTCATAGTACAGTGCTGAACCACTGAGCCACTGTGCTGCTCTATATATAGTACAGTGCTGACCACTGAGCCATTGTGCTGCTCTACTCATAGTACAGTGCTGACCACTGAGCCATTGTGCTGCTCTACTCATAGTACAGTGCTTACCACTGAGCTATTGTGCTGCTCTACTCATAGTACAGTGCTGACCACTGAGCCACTGTGCTGCTCTACTCATAGTACAGTGCTAACCACTGAGCCACTGTGCTGCTCTACTCATAGTACAGTGCTGACCACTGAGCCATTGTGCTGCTCTACTCATAGTACAGTGCTGAAACCACTGAGCCACTGTGCTGCTCTACTCATAGTACAGTGCTGACCACTGAGCCACGTGCTGCTCTACTCATAGTACAGTGCTGACCACTGAGCCACTGTGCTGCTCTACTCATAGTACAGTGCTGACCACTGAGCCACTGTGCTCCCTACTCATAGTACAGTGCTGACCACTGAGCCATTGTGCTGCTCTACTCATAGTACAGTGCTGACCACTGAGCCATTGTGCTGCTCTACTCATAGTACAGTGCTGACCACTGAGCCACTGTGCTGCTCTACTCATAGTACAGTGCTGACCACTGAGCCACTGTGCTGCTCTATCATAGTACAGTGCTGACCACTGAGCCACTTGTGCTGCTCTACTCATAGTACAGTGCTGACCACTGAGCCACGTGCTGCCTCACTCATATTGTACGGCGCTAACCACTGACCCACTATGCTTCCCTATATCAGTACAGTGCTGACCACTGAGCCACCGTGCTGCTCTACTTCATAGTACTGCTGAACCACTGACCATTGTTCTCTATATCAGTACAGTGCTGACTACTGAGCCACTGTGCTGCTCTACTCATAGTACAGTGCTGACCACTGAGC
This sequence comes from Allobates femoralis, assembly GCA_033576535.1. NCBI lineage: Eukaryota > Metazoa > Chordata > Amphibia > Anura > Aromobatidae > Allobates > Allobates femoralis. Next base: position 241,385,673 of record JARQOC010000011.1, on the reverse strand, counting down.
CATTGTGCTGCTCTACTCATAGTACAGTGCTGACCACTGAGCCACTGTGCTGCTCTACTCATAGTACAGTGCTGACCACTGAGCCATTGTGCTGCTCTACTCATAGTACAGTGCTAACCACTGAGCCACTTGTGCTGCTCTACTCATAGTACAGTGCTGACCACTGAGCCATTGTGCTGCTCTACTCATAGTACAGTGCTGACCACTGAGCCACTGTGCTGCTCTACTCATAGTACAGTGCTGACCACTGAGCCACTGTGCTGCTCTACTCATAGTACAGTGCTGACCACTGAGCCACTGTGCTGCTCTACTCATAGTACAGTGCTGACCACTGAGCCATGTGCTGCTCTACTCATAGTACAGTGCTGACCACTGAGCCATTGTGCTACTCTACTCATAGTACAGTGCTGACCACTGAGCCATTGTGCTGCTCTACTCATAGTACAGTGCTGACCACTGAGCCATTGTGCTGCTCTACTCATAGTACAGTGCTGACCACTGAGCCATGTGCTGCTCTATTATAGTCAGTGCTACCATGAGCCACGTGCTGCTCTATCATATACAGTGCTGACCACTGACACTGTGGCCTATATACAGTGTACCACTGAGCACTGCTGCCACCTATAATGCTGACCATAGAGTGTGCTCTATTTGAAGTGAAATGACATTGTGTGTTATCTAGTGTTGACCTGAGCATTGCTGCTATCATAGTAGTGCTGACATGAGCCATTGTGCTCTATCTAGAAGTGTACCACGAGCATGTGCTGCTTATTGTAGTAGCGTGTGCTAAGACAGTAAAACTGTCTCTATTATAGTGTGACCATGGCATGTGCTCTATATAGTACAGGCTACCACTGAGCCATGTGCTGCTCTACTCATAGTACAGTGCTGACCACTGAGCCACTGTGCTGCTCTATATATAGTACAGTGCTGACCACTGAGCCACTGTGCTGCTCTACTCATAGTACAGTGCTGACCACTGAGCCACTGTGCTGCTCTACTCATAGTACAGTGCTGACCACTGAGCCACCGTGCTGCTCTACTCATAGTACAGTGCTGACCACTGAGCCACTGGCTGCTCAATCTAGTACAGTGCTACCACTGAGCCACTGTGTGCTCTACTCATAGTACAGTGCTGACCACTGAGCACCCGTGCTGCTCATATGTATCAGTGCTGACCACTGAGCCACTTGCTCTACTATAGTACAGTGCTGACCACTGAGCCACTGTGCTGCTCTACTCATATATCGTGCTGACCACTGAGCATGTGCTGCTCTACTCATAGTACAGTGCTGACCACTGAGCCATTGTGCTGCTCTACTTCATAAGTACAGTGCTGACCCACATGAGCCCACTACAGTGCTGCTCTACTCATAGTACAGTGCTGACCACTGAGCCACTGTGCTGCTCTACTCATAGTACAGTGCTGACCACTGAGCCACTGTGCTGCTGCTCTACTCATAGTACAGTGCTGAACCACTGAGCCACTGTGCTGCTCTACTCATAGTACAGTGCTGACCACTGAGCCACTGTGCTGCTCTACTCATAGTACAGTGCTGACCACTGAGCCATTGTGCTGCTCTACTCATGCAGTTACATGGTGCTAACCACCTGAGCCACAGTGCTGTCTAATCATAATTCAGTGCTGACCACTGAGCCACGTGCTGCTCTACTCATAGTACAGTGCTGACCACTGAGCCACTGTGCTGCCCTATATATAGGTCAGTGCTAACCACTGAGTCACCATGCCACCCATATAGCACTGACACAGATCAGAGACGGTCAATGGTTCTTCCACATCCTCCCCCTGTTATGTAATGTACATTAGAGTGTAATAATATCTGTGTTCTGCACCTGAGCTCATAGTAATATTTGCAGCATTCACTCACCCAGTTGGGCATAGATCTCGGCTCTCTGGTAGCTGTTCATGGTTGTGTATCCTCTGTTGTCCACTATAGTGATGTTGCTGGTGAGGTCGTAGCCTTTTCTCTCCATGGTTATGGCTCCTCCATCATTTCTTTCTCCAGCTTCAGCAAATGTTCTATAACCTTCTCCGTCCTGCAGCGCGTATTTAGAGGAGTTGATGAAGCAGGATTTCCCATGACCGGTGTAACCGAAGAGCTGCAGGAGAACCCGGGTGTACCCCTGATTACCCCGAGGTCCATCATCCAGGGAGAAGTTACGGATACTTTCTTGCAGTTGGTAGTTGTTCATCTCACAGTTTTCTCCTCTTTTATCTTCAAGGTGCTGTGCTCCTTAATATATAATCCTTCGGCCACGCCCATACATTCAACCCTGCTTTCCAAATACTTTCACTTTTTTTTTGCAATTACAGGAATTGAAAGTAAGCTTTAGGAAATAGAAACTAAGATTTCCTTATGCAAATGTCCTCATCAAAAAAGACTTGAACTCTAGTAGCAATCCTAAAAGCAAGTATGTGATGGGAATGGAGACCCAGCACTTAATGGTTAAACTCTGTGTCACTACACAAAGGTCATAACCTACGCTACTGTGTGGCCCATTGGGACGGGGTACTCGGTGCCGGACCGGGGGTAGCACTGGGGGATGATCACGGCAGTCTTGGCCCGGACCGTGTCCTGAGCCCCACAACTAAAAGGGGTATTTACATGGGGATTGTTGTCGTGATGCCACCCACGGGCTGTGGTCAGTGAGGGGACCACCGCTGCAGGGTACTTCTGTCAGGAGGATGGATGGATGCTGCAGCAAGGTGGATGACCCCGCCGCGGGTCGGGGCAGCTCCTGACAGGGTGGAAAGGTGCAATAAGAGTTCTGTATATCTGGAATCATACACGGAAGACTGAAGCAGGGTTCACCGGGTTTTACTATCATGTTCTTCAATTCAAACAGTACCAACAATTCAGTTCTTAACACAGTCACTTTACACAGGTAACTGAAGACACTTTGAAGCCACTGCAGCCAGGTTGTCTTCCTGAGACCCCTCATTCTCTCTCTGATGTTCCTTTCAGGCTTTACTCTATTCTGTTCTTCCCTGCGGTCTGCATGGAGGCAGCTCGGTGCCTTGTCTGACTTCCCCCTGTGTGTGTGTGGGTAGCAAGCCGGGTCCTATGAGCTGCTGATCCTTCAGCCCTTGTTGTAGGAACTCTAACCTGGAATTAGGGTTCCCTGTCGGTTTATCTGGGAATACAGCCTCCATATCAGATAACACCATTCAGTTCCTTGACCTCCTTCTGAAGATTGACAGCTCATGTGAGGTGTCCACTTCGACACATTTTAAGCCTGTAGATGTGAACAGCTATCTCAGGTTCGATAGTGGACACTTCCCTAAGTGGATCACTAATATCCCATATGGCAGCCACTGGCTCTGTGGTACAGTAGGTATAGAGAGGAGGAGCATCGGCTACACTATGCATAGAGACCCAGGCTGCGGACCTCGGCTCCACTGACAGTGGCCACAGGGTGAGCACACACAACATATTGCATACAGCGGTCCCCTCCTCCATTGACAGTGAGCCTTCACAGCTACGGATTCGGCACACTGTGTCAGTGGAGCAGGGGACCGCTGTGTGCACTGGGGGTGGGTTGTCACATTAAGGGTTGGGGCGGGTCTGTATCAGTCTGGGGGTGGCCTGGCATACTGTAAACTGGGGGAGGGGGCGTGTTTGGAGGAGTCTGGAAGTAAATGTCCAGTTCTGGGGTGGAGTCAGTGCTAACGTGCATTTTCTCACACCAGTCCTCCAACTGTCCCATGGAGCCGTAGTTCTCCATAATTTCAGACGGGTCCAAGGGTTCTCCTTCCTGTATTGTATAATTACTAACAGTAAAGAGTCTGGTTACGGTGGTGTACCTGTCTAAGTTGAATTCTTTTTCCCCACAATTTAGTATTTGTATGGGCATTCTTCCATTTTCTGACATCCACCATCCCTCAAGATATCAGGATAGTAGGTCTGCTGTCAGAGTAAATTGGCTCTACCAGGGCTGGTAGTCTCGACCTCTGATACCTATGGCAGCCCGACTCCATATTATCATCTCACTCTTAGGGGAAAGCACAATGGGATACGGGTCACTCGCCCTTACACTGCCAATCTCTCCACTGGACAGTTCTACCTGCTGTCTTTGCATCAGTGCCCTTATCTCTTTGTGCAGGACTCGTTGTTGCCCGGAGCTTGCTGTTTCAGCTACCTGCTGTAATAACACAATTATTTCACCAAGACAGTTCTCAATGATATTAGTACCTAGGGTGATCATGGGATTGCACTCACGTTTATCTACATCCACAACTATCAAACCATTGGATTTAAGTTCCACTCTCCCCACTTTAATGGTAACCTCTTTATACCCCACCTGGGGCAAGGGCTGACCGTTACTTGCTATTATACTCAAGTCATCATCAGGATGATGGGTAAAGTCAGTGTCAGCCCAATAACATTTGTAAAGGATATGAGGCATCGTTGTTACCTGAGAACCAGTGTCCAAGAGAGCATTCAACGGGATGCCATCAATCACAATGGGCAGAATCGGCCGCCCCCTGATGTACTTGTCCCTCCAGTTGCTTGGACCAGGTTGCTTCACTCCTGAGGGTTGGTCCTCTTCCCCAGGGGTTTTTAGTTTAAAGGACACTACCTTGCAATGTGGCCCACTTTGTTGCAGCGTCGGCAGATGGGCCACCCAGTCGGGTCGTAGCAGTCGATGTCTCTTCCTCTGGCTCGGGTCGATGGGATCCTCTTCTGTCATGGCCACGGTAGGTCATCTGGACTCGAGAGGCCAGCTGAATCTGAATCCTCTCTGTAGGGGAAGACACTTGCAGGGACTGTACCGTTTTTGCCAATGCAGCCACACTCTTGGTTAGTTCTTGTACCTCTAGACGTAAGTCAACATTTTTCCAAGGTGAAGATACCGCCTCCTGGTGGTACAGTTTCGCTGGATGTTTAGCGAGTGCTGTGCTGCTAGGAACGATCTCTTGTAGTATGCGGATTGCCCTGTCCTTGAACAGAGCAAAGTCTATGCCAGGGTTCTGCAATGACATCATGCACAGTTGAGTTTTATGCGTATTAGACAGGAGTCCCGCTATGAATTGCTCCGTTAACAGCCTGTCTTCCTCTTGCACGTTGTCAGGATCGATCTGCTTGATAGCTCGCAGCGCCTCCTGGAGTTTGAGGGCATAGCCTCTCACACCATCTTGCATTTTTGGATAATTTCTATGTGTATATGGGCTGCAAAATGTTGACAGTTTGTAATATACATCCTGTCAACATTGTCAGCCAAATATCACTGATTTGCGGCTGCCAGAGAATGACCAGGGGGTGCATTTGTGTTGGAGCCTGCATGTTAATGAAGATCAATCGGCTCCAGAAACAGATGCCTCACCATCCACGGATCAAGAGAATCTGCCCGTTGCGCGCAGTGAATCTGTTGGTGAATCTAAGACGTCTTAGAAAACTACCAAGTCAACCTGTGCTACGTACATCTAACCGTAGTGTAGCCCACAACAGGTCTGTCACACCTGAAGTAGACATACCAAATAGTGAAGGGTCAACAGAAATACCAGTGTTCCGTAGATCACAACGTAGAACGTACTACCAACAAGGTCAGACCTCAGTTCATTATAAATATGATTTTTAGAGTGTTACAAGGTTGAAATGTTGAAAAAGCTTATGCTCACATAAACTAATGTGAGATTTAGAAACCATTATGCGTAAATTACCTACAGAGACTACTGTATGAACTAACATATGTGACAGCCTCTGCAAGCTGTCAGCATTGTGTAAAAGCCAGCGGCTTTTTACCGCTGGCTTTTAAACAATGAAATGGGGAAATTGCAGGTTTATCCTCTGATGCCAGACTTTATAGGATCCAGCAGCAGAGGAATTACTCGCAATTACTCGCTTCCCCATTGACTTACATTGTACTCGCTAGACTCGCAAGGAGTAACGAGTATGAGTATTTTAGTACTCGCTCATCCCTATAGGTAACCCCTTCACAGGGGTGCACCGAGCCCCACTGCCGCCTGAGCCGCGGCACTGATTACGGGGGGGGGTTGGTGCTATTGAAGCCTGGGGCTGCCGCCCCTTCTACAGTGACCGGGTCGCCACTGCCGCCTAAGCAGCGGCAGTGATTGACGGCCGCGGCCGTGAGTACCGGGGGGGGGAGGGGTGCTATTGATGCCTGGGGCCCCTGCCGCCCCTTCTGTGCCTCTCCCCCGGCGGTCGCCGCTTACCTCCGGTGCGCGGGGTGAGCGGCCGGCGCCATGACAGGGGGAGGCTGTTTGCATGAGGCGCCGCCCCCTTCTGCACAGCCGCTCCCCCTGCCGGCTGCCGCCTGAATGACAGGGCTCACACTGTCCAATGGACGGTGCGGCCCTGCCCCTTCATGCACAAAGCAGACCTGATCACTGACCAGATGGGGGAGCTCTAGACCCTAGTTTTTGAGGAGCTGCTCTTCCGGCTGGGGTGAGGAATTAGTGAAGGTAGAGAATTTGTGAGGGAAGAAGAAGAGGATGGGAAGAGGAGAGAGCTCGGGGAGCGGAGAGCTGGAGAGCTCTCCCCAGAGCAGCACAGCAGAGGAAGCCAGAGTCCTGGGTTGCACGGGCCCTGCAAGTCCCGTTAACTGAATCTGGAGGACAGGAGATTGCAAGTTTCCTGTCCACAAACAGGGGCCCGACAGCACCACAGTTTAACGAGAGCCTGGATCTGCAACCGTAACAGCAGCACTCGTTACAGGCTCGCACTGCCTGCTAATCGGGAGAGTAGTACCGAAAGTGAGGAAAATGCCGTGTAATAGCACACAGGTGATCGGTCCTGAACTTAAAGGTGCAGCAGGCAGGCCTCCAAATCCACCTGGCAAGGTGGACTCCAAAAGCTTTCAGGCTGACCAGACCTACTTGAACCTGGTGAGCAGTGCCCCGGACTCAGCAACTTCCTCTGCAGTAAAGGTAAAAGAATTGCATTCCCTGTATCTCTCTGCTTCTTTCGTGCCTCACGGCCGCACACCGCATCACAACATCTACCATCACCCCCAAAGTCTCTATTCCCAAACTCTGGGGACCCACTCTGCCTGTGGGGAGCGTTTTCCATCTAAGCTGCTATAACATTTATGCCCCGGGGATTCTCGCAAGCAGCGGTGGTCATCCTCGACTAGGCACCACAGGTGGCATCACGATCAACTACATCATCAACAACATCCACTGTAAATGTCCCAGTAATCTGCAGAGCCAGGGCCAATGAGCTGGGCTTACGCCACCATGAACACCCCAAGAGACTGCCGACCCGGCTACTGAGTATCCCAGGCCCTTACGGCTGCAGCTCCAGACTGCCTCCTTGTGGCCACCAAGGAACCGGTAACTGATTACATTTGCCTGTAAATCTGTGTGTATCCCATTCATCTTTTATTTGCATAACTGACTGTAATATCTTTATAATACCAGTACATATATTAATATCTAGTGTGCCCCTACAGCGATTAAATATACAAAATTTAATCTTGAGTTGCTTTTATTCTCGATAACGAATTCCCACGTCCGTGTGCTCATATAACGCTACCTGTGTTGGTTTCTGACCCAATATATACCTGTTCATGGATCCGCCATTTATCAAACAAGAAACCGGTGGCAGCAATTAGTGCTTGGGTTATTCAAGGCCTTTGTCAGTGATGGGGTGGGAGTTATCATATGTGCTTCTGACCTGGCACTGGAAGGCATATATCACCCTCACTGAAGGGCGCCTTGATAAACCAGCACTGACAAGGCAGCTGCAATCCTTCTTTTATCCTCAGGCAGTTCTCTGACTGGCCTGAGCATAGAGGAGGCGCTATAGAGGTTCAGTGGCCAATTCATTGAACAGTATTGTGACCTACTGTTGCACTTAGAGAACTGAAACAGGAGGATGCTGTGGGTGACCGGACCCCAAGATGAATCTCGGATGGGATGCATTATAACAGCTCGGCTCAGTAAAGGGAAGGGTGGGGCTCTCCCTAACTTGCCAGAAGACAAGCAGCTAAATGGAATACACTTACTGGAACAATACTTTTTTGTTTTTTTGTTCTTTAGCCAGTTTATACAATTTGGCGGTTTTAGTGACTTACAATACAGGCTTGTTCAAGCTATTACATTCTGGCTCAGTTTTTGTCTGTATTCCATTTAGCTGCTTGTCTCCTGACAAGTTAGGGAGAGCCCAACCCCTCCCGTGCTGAGCAGAATCTGTTATATTGCATCCCATCTGTGATTCATCTTGGGGCCCGGTCACACACAGGATCCTGCTGTTTCAGGTCAGTAGGCACAGCAACAGGTTATAATATGGTTAGTGTAGGGTCTGTCCCGAGATGGGTCACCTTGTCGATGGTGGTATGGCGTCAGTACTTTTTTTGCAAAAAAGGTAAGCACCAAGTGCCCTGTGTATTAACTCCTTAGTTTTTACTTATTTATAGCAAGGTATTGGACACTATATACACACACATACTTTTTTTTTGTTCTTTAGTTGGTTTATATCATTGGTGCAGCCTGTGTGGCCGTACAAGGGCCAAGGGCATCAAGGGGCCCATTTCAATCTCCAAGTCAGCAGACAGTGACTGTCATAGACAGACCTATTCTGCTGCAGAGGGCCCATACATGATTCTCGCACAGGGGCCCTTTTCTGTCTGTCTCCGCCACTGGAACGTGGTTAATAAAAAACCAAAATCAATTGTGTGATTGCACTTTTTTTTGGCAATTTTACTGCACTTGGAATCTTTCTTGTTTTCCAGTCACTATATGGTAAAATAAAATATTTCATTTAAACGTTCGTCTCGTCCAGAAAAAAACAACAAGTCTCATATGTCTATAGTGACAGAAAAATAAAAAAAAGTTCTGGCTCTTGGAGGAAGGAAGATAAAAACGAAAGTGAAAATCAGAAAATGTCCCGGGGGTGAAGGTGTCCGGGCTTCAATCCAACCCAGTGACTCACACCTGAAACCTCAGGACTGATGTGTCTGAACAAGATGAATGGGAGAGGCCGAGACATTCAATCCTAGATCCCCAGGGGAAATACAGAAAACTCATGACTTATCTGTGTAACATGGTGGAAAAAACATGAATAAAGGAGATGAAAGTTTGGTGAAATGACACAACTCTAATACTGAACACAACATGATCCCACGCGGTTTATGTATGAAGAAAGGGGCAGCCACTATACACTCCGAGGAGTTCACAAAGGAACTGATTGCTCCTCACAACAATCAGATCATGATAAAATATGAGGAGAGAAGTGGATCACCCCCAGGCTGTGGGGTACTCGGTGGTCGTGACCCTGTCCCGTGGCCTGGGTTCAGCTGTAAAAGGGTGATTTATTTACAGGGGATTTGTTGTGACGCCACCCGCGGTGTGTGATCAATGTGACCACTGCTGCCGTGTTCCTGCTGGGGATGGTGTTCGGGGGCAGCGTAGGCCGTAAGCCCTCCACAGGTAGGGCTGGATATTCCCAGGGTAGGTGTAGTAGGGAATAGCCTGATGAGGGATTGTGCTTTGGGTACTGCACTAACTTTTCTGCTGCAGTTCCTCTAGCCAGCACTCAGGATCAGCAGTCTGCAGCTCTGCAGGTGGGAGTTTATGAATCCTTGCAATTAACAGTCTCACACAACTTTGAGTTGACCTGGTTCTTTACTGTTCAGAGTTCTTAAGCAGTCTACAACACAGTTCACAGTCACAGTTCTTACACCAGGATCTACTTCAGCATGAGCGGTTCATCTGCGTCGCTTCCCTCAAGATACCTTTCAGGCCTCTCTCCCTTGTTCTGTCCTCATCTACGGGTTCGGTCCAGCCGTCATGAGCTTTTGGGTGAGTAGTCCCTATCTCTCTCAGGGTCACCAGACCTAGTACGATAGCTTTGTCCTACTCTGTAGTGGTAGTTGGGTCACGGGTCATGGAGCACCCGCATCCCGTCAGGATGTCTCATGGTAAGGGTCTTGAAGTCTCCGCAGTCACTTTCTACAGAGCCGGCTCTCTGGTTGCCTCGGCCTAGCCCTATAGTGGTCCAGGTTGTACTCTGGCCCACCAGGCTTCTTCAGTCACTCACAGTTGTCAGCTCTGGGTCCTCCAGCCAGCTATATTAGTTGCGGCTGCCAAGCCCGTTGTTCTCCCACTGTTAGTGTCTAGCTGGCTTGCGATGCTTCCTCCCTCGCTTCTCTCTCTAGAGAGAGCTTTCTCCCTTGGGAAATCTGCCTCCAAGGTTCTGCATCCTCCAGGGAACCTCCCCTCCTGGGAATTCACTACCTCAACTTGGTGTTCCAATGTTTTACTACTGTTCCTCCACCCACTTGTCTGTGGTCCTACCTTCTCTCCACCCACACTGCTCTAAACTCCGGCCACCCCTTGCCTTACTTAGAGTGATTGGCTTAGAGTCGGAATGGGTCGGAGTGTGAGTGTATCTAAGTCGACCGTCTTACCTTAGTTTTCTGCAGTTCACCCTGTGGCCGCCCTGGTTGCAGGGGCGCCACAGAAGGTTATCTACAGTAAAGTATGAAATTAAACAAAAAACTGTCACTCAAAAATGGTCACCCTGCACAAGTGTGAGATATTACAGAAACACGAGAAAGATCATTTGAATTGGAAGATTTTATAACGACAACACAAGATCCAAAGAGGTAAAGTGGATTATTTATTGGGTTTTTACTTAACAAATTGCATTAATATATTATAAAACTAACAAGAGAAGGGGGAGAGGTAGGAAATGGAGGAGATTGTGATGATGGATGAATGTTATTAATAGGTGAAGGAAGGGGGTCAGATTGAGGTAAGAAGTGGAGGCGGAACAGTTAGGGGGTAATCAACATAAACAGAACTTTTTCCTTTCCTTAATAGTTTTAATCCCTTAAGGACCAAGCCTCATATTGCAATTCTGACCAGTGTCACTTTATGAGGTTATAACTTGGGAACACTTCAACGTATTCCAGTGATTCCACAACTGATTTTTCATGACATATTGTACTTCATGTTAGTGGTAAATATAGGATGATATTTTCTGCATTTCGTCCCCGGCTCTGCTAAATGGCTGTGCCTCAAGTGCTGTGGCCAGGAGACTTGGAGTCTCCCTGACCTCCGGTCTTTACTGCCGGGCTGTCAGATCCCTCACGGTCACGGACACCGGTGTCCGGTTTCTCGTGCTTTTCCTCCTGGGGCGAACTGATATCACTCCAATCCCCATCACTGTTACTCCTTGCCTCCGATGCTCACGTTAGGGTCCCTCACATAGGCTAGTAGCTCACTCTGGTACGGGCTTAACGCAGCTCCGTCACCAGGACGTCTTCACAGTCCTCCCAGGAACTGAACTGCCTGGCTCCGCCTCCAGGCCTGAATTTATAGAGGACCTTGTCTGATCTCAGTTTGTAGAGCTCCCCCTTCAGGTCTGGAGTGGAAGGTGATGTGTGTGGGCTTAACTGATGTGGAGATCCTTCCCTGTCCCAGGTGTATCTGTGTTAACTGAACCCTGGGGTGCCACAACTCCATAGGCTTTGAGCAGCAGCCAGTCCTAGCTCACACTGCGCTATGTGACACGCGATGACTGTGATGAGCGGGTGATGTCAGTTACACTGATTATAATAGAAGCTCATTGGACAGGAGATTTCTATTACTTCCATCCACTTTGCTTGAGCTGTAAAACACAGTGTTCTTGACCCGGCGAAAACATGCAGCGTCTAAAACTCGAGCAACAAACATCGTGGACATGTATTCTCACAGGCATAGAAGAGTGTTCAGACCAATGTGAGGAGGGGCTCATAAAGATGTCAGATAAAACATTATATGTCTCTAAGAATGAGGGCATTGTTACATTGCGGTTAATTCCACAGTGTTGCACAGGAGCGCAGTACTTTCATATACCTGAAGGTTTAAAGTGGTTATCCGGAATTTATTAAAAAAAAAAAAAATTGTGTCTAAGCATTAACGGGCAGGTAGCTGCTACCTACCCGCCTGTTTTGCTCAACACCATTCACCGTTGACATGGAGCAGGCACAGATCGCTCCTGTCAGCAATTTTGCTGCTTCCATTGATGTCACGTCAGCAGAGGGGAGATTTATCCCCTTTGTCGATGAGCGTCAAAGCCAACGTCATGTCCATTATCAGCCGGCTCCACCAATCAGGTAGCAGGGAGACGGCTGTCAATCAGCAGGAGGTCGGCTAGCCTGCCTCTTCCACAGAGCGGAAAAGAAGCCAACGATCTGTTTATGCCTCCATGCTGTCCCCGGCATGAGCAGTCTGTGCCTGCTCTGTGCCGGCGGTGATCGGCTGGTAGGTGGCAGCTACCTTACCTGTTAGTGCTTGGGCACCTTTTTTTTAAATAAATATCCCGGATATACCCCTTAAGTTTTTTTTTTTTTATAATTCCAGACATTACCTTTAATATTAGAGGTTCTTCTGGGAGAGGTCATTTCTCGTACAGGAATTGTGGGTAAAGTAAACAGTGACGAGTTGATTGTGCTTTATGCAATGAAAGGACGGAGCTCTGACACTTATTCGCTGCTTTTAATCCTTGTATGATTTATTTTGAGTTGTTTTATTGATCCACAATGAAGAAGATACATTTTTAGGGTGAGTCCTACCGCTGGATCTGCTGATCTCTTACCTTCACCTTCCTGTGATCCAGGACGTGTCTGATCTGCATCACTGGGAAATAAAGGTGAGACGACTTTTGCTTTCAGATTTACGCTTGTTACTTGAGCGCTGTCTTACGCCCTCTAGTTGTTTTGCTGAAACAACCTGAGCATATCATTGTTTAACCCCTTCACAACCTATGATGTATACTGACATCATCGATGGTGTCCTGCCTTTGATGCTGGCTCGAACACTGAGCCCACATCCTTCACTGCTCATGTCGGCTGATCAAATACACAAACTAATTAGCCTTAGGTGATTTTAATTCTTTATTAGCAGGTTCCTATCAGCCTATAAATAGGAGGGTTTTTTACTTAAAGAGAGTCATTGGCTTAGGTAGGGACCCAGTAAAGAGCTACGACTCGACGAGGTTGTTGGGCTCACATACAACTGGCCTTTTTTTTTATATGCTAAGTATCTAATATTTTCCATCTTTTTCCTAAACAGTAATGCGGTCCATATTCCTATAGTCATTGCTTGCATTCCTCAGCATTGTAGAGAACAATTTTTTTTACTATATCTCACGTTCAGTATACACCTGTTCACACTTACGTGTTAGAAAGTGCCATCAGCTTTCTTATTTAGATTATGGGGTCACGCCTTCTGACTGTGCAATCCTTCCCTTTTAGTTTTAGATTGTTTTAATTCTCTTTTATCAAGTTCTTATTCAACCATAAATAGGAGTTTTTTTTACCCAGAGAGAGGCTTTGGCTAAGGCCGGTTTCACACCACGTTTTTTGCGATCCGGGGCTGTCCGATGTGAACCGGACAGCCCCAGATCTGTTTTCAGCCCCAGAGTATACCTATGGGGCCGGATTGATCCGGTTGGCTGTGTTTTGCCATCCGGTTTTGTTGTTTCTGGGAGGATCTAGGAGAATTTGTTTTTTGTCCGTGGAGAAAAATCTGCCCAAATTGGATTCTCCCGAATCCGGGGCAATCCGGCTTTCCCTAACATGGAAGTCTATGGCGCTGGATTGCCGATATCTGGGAGGATCCAGGAGGATAAGGGAACCCGACACCAGCGGCTGAACCCTGCTGTGATTTCAGGACCGCGGCTAGCTCCCTGCTAGCTGCGATCTTGAAAAATCAGCAGCTGCGGCTGCTATTAGCGGCACCAGGCTGCAAACCAGACCGGAGGGCATATTTGCCCTCCAGTTCGGTTTGCAAATCCGGTCCGGGGCTGTCTGGTTCACCCCGGACAGCCCCGGACCTGAGTGTACGGTGGTGTGAAGCCGGCCTTAGATAGAGACCCAGTAAAGAGATATGCCGTGATATGGCAACTGGGCTCACATAAAACTGGCCATTTTTATATGTTAAGTATCTAAATTTTTTATGTTTTTGCCTTAGAATTGGAGAGTGCAGCTGTCTCTATATTATAGTATATGTTATGTTCAGTATGCACCTTTTCCTATTTGCATGTGTGCCATCAGTTTTCTTGCTTGGATTAGTTGGCTGATCTCATCAGCTAACAGGCGCGAGAGGATTGGAGTCGCGTCCACCTCTTTTATCCAGTTACATCCTGCTGTCAATCTCTGCATCAATCCCCTATCGGCAGCCTTTTGACATTATCGAGGGGCGCCAATGGGATGTCATGACAGCCGGGGGTCTGCTGATGAGTTTCTGCAATGACAAACTTCCGGTGAATGCTGGCTAAGCGCCAACGTTCAAGGAATATCATCATTTCTTTTGCAAAGAGCACTGATATACTGCTCTATACAGCACAAGCGATCAAATGATTGCAGCTTCATGTCCCCTAAATGGACAAGTAAAAACAGTAAAAAGTGAAAAAAAGTTTTCAAAAATACAAAAAAAATAAAAAAAAACTTCTAACCACCCCCTTTGAAATTAAAACAATAAAAAAACACATATTTGGTATCTCTTCATTTGCAAGCATCCGATCTACCAAAATATAAAATAAATTAATCAGATCAGTAAACGGCGTAATACGAAAAATATCAAAATGTCAGAATTATTTTATTCTGGTCATCGCAACACGGCAATAACATAAGATCTGATCAAAATATCAAATCTTCAGCTCAAGACGCAAAAATAAGCTATCACACACCCCAGATTCCGCAAAATTAGAATGTTATGAGTCATGGAAAATGGTGACAAAAGTTAAATTTTTTTTTGGGGGGGGGGGAGGATAAATTTCAGAATTTTTTCACCAATTAAATAAAAACTAAATCTGTAGATGTTTGGTATCTACGAACCTGTACCAACCCAAGGCATCCTACCGATATATCAATTTTACCATATGGTGAACATGGTAGGGGTGGACATATCATTGGTGCAGACAAAAACTGAGCCAGAATGTAATAGTATGAACAGGCTTGTATACCAAGTTCACTAAAACTACCAAATCATATATACCAACTAAAGAACAGAAAAACAAAAAAAAGTATGTGTGTATAGTTTCCAAATACCTTACTATAAATTAGTAAAAACTTAGTCAAAAACACAGGGTATTTGGTACATAACTTTTTTGCAAAAAAAAAAAAAAATACTGAGGCCATCCCACCAACAACAAGGTAACCCATCTTGTGACGGACCCTACACTAACAATATTGTGACCTACTGTTTTGCCTAGTGAACTGAAACAGCAGGATGCTGCGTGTGACCGGACTCCAAGATGAATCTCGGATGGGATGCATTATAACAGCTTGGCTCAGTAAAGGGAAGGGTAGGGCTCTCCCTAACTTGCCAGGAGACAAGCAGCTAAATGGAATACACTTACTGGAACAATACTTTTTTTTTGTTTTTTTGTTCTTTAGTCAGTTTATACGATTTCGCGGTTTTAGTGGACTTACTATACAGGCTTGTCCACACTATTACATTCTGGCTCAGTTTTTGTCTGTATTCCATTTAGCTGCTTTTCTCCTGGCAAGTTAGGGAGAGCCCAACCCTTCCTGTGCTGAGCAGAATCTGTTATATTGCATCCCATCTGTGATTCATCTAGGGACCCGGTCACACACAGGATCCTGCTGTTTCAGGTCAGTAGGCACAGCAGCAGGTTATAATATGGTTAGTGTAGGGTCCATCCTGAGATGGGTCACCTTGTCGATGGTGGGATGGCGTCAGTACTTTTTTTGCAAAAAAGGTATGCACCAAGTGCCCTGTGTTTTTACCTACTTAGTTTTTACTTATTTATAGCAAGGTATTGGACACTATACACACACACATACTTTATTTTTGTTCCTTAGTCGGTTTATATAATTGGTGCACCCTGTGTCGCCGTACAAGGGCCAAGGGCATCAAGGGGCCCATTTCAATCTCCAAGTCAGCAGACAGTGACTGTCATAGACAGACCTATTCTGCTGCAGAGGGCCCATACATGATTCTCGCACAGGGGCCCTTTTCTGTCTGTCTCCACCCCTGGAACGTGGTTAATAAAAAACCAAAATCAATTGTGTGATTGCACTTTTTTTTTTGGCAATTTTACTGCACTTGGAATCTCTTTCCTGTTTTCCAGTCACTATATGGTAAAATAAAATATTTCATTTAAACGTTCGTCTCGTCCAGAAAAAAACAACAAGTCTCATAGGTCTATAGTGACGGAAAAATAAAAAAAAGTTCTGGCTCTTAGAGGAAGGAAGATAAAAACGAAAGTGAAAATCAGAAAATGTCCCGGGGGTGAAGGTGTCCTGGTTTCAATCCAACCCAGTTACTCACACCTGAAACCTCAGGGACTAACGTGTCTGAACAAGATGAATGGGAGAGGTCCAGACATTCAATCCTAGATCCCCAGGGGAAATACAGAAAACTGATGACTAATCTGTGTAAAAAGGTGGAAAAAAACGTAAAGGAGATGAAAGTTTGGTGAAATGACACAACTCTAATACTGAACACAACATGATCCCACGCGGTTTACGTATGAAGAAAGGGGCAGCTACTATACACTCCGAGGAGTTCACAAAGGAACTGATTGCTCCTCACAATAATCAGATCAGGATAAAATATGAGGAGACGTTTATCTACAGTAAAGTACAGGATGAAACAGAAAACTGTCACTCAAAACTGATCACCCTGTACAAGAATACGAGATATTACAGGAAGGCGAGAAGATCATTTAGATCCGAAGATTTTATAACAACAACACAAGATCCAAAGAGGTAAAATGGATTATGTCAATAACTCTTTATTGGGTTTTTACATAAGAATTGCATTAATATATTATAAATCTAACAAGAGAAGAGGGAAAAGGTACGAAATGGAGGAGATTGTGGTGATGGATGAATGTTATTAATAGGTGAAGGAAGGGGGTCAGATGGAGGTAAGAGGCGGAGGGGGAAGGGTTAGGGGTTAATCAACATAAATAGTATTTTTTCCTTTCTTTAATAGTTTTAAAATGGTAAAATACCATTGTTGTACTGATTCTCTAAGTAAGATTACCATATAAGATTGTTTTCTCTTGTTTTTTTCCCTGTTTTTTTTTCTTCTTTCCTCCTTTCTTTTTCGTGTTTTTTGTTTTTTCCTTTTTTCTCTTTTTTTTTTCATTTTTTTCCTTTTTTCTTTTGTTATTTATCTTGTTTTCTCTTGTTTTTTTTTCTGTTCTTTTTCCTGTTTTCTCTTGTTACTTTCTTGTTTTCTTTTGTTCTTTTACATGTTTTTTTCCTGTTTTCTCTTGTAAGGCTGCTTTCACATAACGATTTTCGGTCATCCGATTGTATCCATTTCAAAACGGATACAATCGGATCCGAAATCGGATCCCATGTTCCCCTATGGGAATCGGATGGGATCGGATGTGCCACTATTGACATCCGATTTTGGCACCTTCCGTTCCAATCCGATTTAATCATTGGCACAAAATCGCAGCCTGCCATGATTTTGTGTCCGTGACTCACATCGGACAGCATCGGATCACTGCTGATCCGAGGCTGATCCGAGTGCCCACAACATATGAGCCTTTGGACATCGGATCTGAGATCACCTCGGATCCGATGTCAGCTCCGTATTCCCTGTCTTTCCCTGCTCCTGCCTCCTCCATCTTCTTCCCCCCGATATTCTATTCTGTCTCCCCGCTATTCTATTCTCTCCTCCCGCTATTCTATGCTGTCCACCCGCTCCTCTATCCTGATCTAATCCCTATCTTGTCCCCTCTTGTCCTCCCTGTGTGTAAAAAAAAATAAAAACCTCCTCCCGGAGTATACATCACCTGTCACCGGCTCCCAGGATGCAGCACCATCAGGACTGAAGGACCTGTGATGACGGGTCATGTGACCGGCTCTGTGACATCATCACAGGTCCTACAGTCCTGATGGTTCTGCATCCTGGGAGCCGGTGACAGGTGATGTATACTCCGGGAGGAGTTTTTTATTTTTTTTACACACAGGGAGGACAAGAGGGGGCAGGATAGGGATTAGATCAAAATAGAGGAGCGGGGGGGGGGGGGGGACAGAATAGAATAGCCGGGGAAGAAGATGGAGGAGGCAGAAGCAGGGAAAGACAGGGGACCGCAGGATCCACACGGATCCTGCATAGAATCGGATCGGATGGCTATTTGCCATCTAATTGCAGGGATCCATGTGGATTTGAGGCTGTCCGTGGGATCTTCCTTCAAAGTCGGATCCCACGGACAGGCACAAAATCGTAATGTGAAAGCAGCCTTACTTCCTTGTTTTCTCTTGTTCTTTTTTGTGTCTTTTTTTTCCTGTTTTCTCTTGTTACTTTCTTGTTTTCTCTTATAATTTTCTTTTGTTTATTTCTTGTTTTCTCATGTTTTCTCTTGTTCTCTCTTGTTTTAGGTATTATCCTGTTTTTCTTTCTTGTTTTCTCTTTCTCTTGTTTGAGTTGTATTGAGCCTTTCAATTCTGGTTTATTAGAGGTTTCGTTCTGGTGGGAACTTTTTTTTGTATCAATCACTGGAATATTTTTGGAATATATTATTTTTCATAGGTTTATTGTATTCATATATGTCACACAGAGAGACTTTTACTATCATTTCTGTCATAAAAGGGGGTTCCAATTGTTTCCATTAATACAAACAAATAAAAGATCCAGCGATGCAACGACCCCACGAGTGGAGGAATAGTATAAAGCTTCACATTTATTTTTTGAAATAAGAAAAAATATATCAAACAGTCAAAACAGAAGATGTAAAAAATGACGCATTTCAGTTCAGCTAAGCCTTATACATGATAGCAGCTTAGCTAAACTGAAACACGTCTTTTTTTACCCCTGTTGTTTTTACATCTTGTGGATGGCTTGACTGTATGAAATATAAAACATATTTTTCTATTAAAAAAATATATTATCCCTGCACTGTGGTTGAGTCCTTGCATCGTTGGATCTTTTGTCTGTATTACTGCATACCCTGCGCATGCGTCATCTGTGCGACACTCAAGAACTTGAAATCGGGTGACCAGGTGAGCTGACATTTCCATTTATATGAAGAATTGTTTCCATTTAAGAAGTTTTGTAGATAATACGACCTTATGGTGATGGGTCTAGTCTTGTTGAGAGTTCATCCATATCCAATAGAAGAGCAGGTTGGGTGGACGAGGTAAATTTACACTCTGTTATTTTCTTTTTTTCCATAATTTATTTTTTATTTTTGGACAATCAATTGTTGGTTACAATTTCTCCATCAGTTTTTAGCATAGTCAAGTGATATTTTGTTTAGTTTTATTGGAGTGACGTAGAATCTGGCCAATATTGTGTTGGGGGCTTCTTGGAGGGAAGCACAAGATGTTGATAAATAGCTCTTGAGACCATTTTCTATGGAATATGAAATATATAAGACTGATTATGAGCCGGATGAAGTATATACTTGGAAAAACAACCAAGATGTACTGAAAAAATAGATTGAAGACCCTGATTCATAGTGGATACAGCTCTTGGTACAACCACAGATGATTATTCTTATGCTTCTATCAGGACAGTTCAGTCCATCGTACCCCAGTAGACATTGGTACTCCATGCATCAGAATACCCATAAAGGATAAAGTTTATCCAGGCAGTGCACATTGGTACAAGGTGAAAAAATACAGGATACAAAAAGAAACATTAGACTGTAATGGCCACTTTACACGCGGCTACATTTCTAGCTTATCCACAGGTAACTTACTGGTTGCAGTGAAATCATGGAGACATTATTCTATCTTGTTGCTGTGTACAAATGGAACAATGTCTCCATGATTTCACTGCAACCAGTAAGTTACCTGTAGTAAACCTGTTACCTGTAGCTGCGTGTAAAGTGGCCATAAAGTTTAAGTTTTTCTGTAAGTTGCTTTTACAATCCTCTTATTACATTCACCCTTCCACTCTAAGCTACAAAAGACTCTGAACCTTCTTCTGAAAGTATAAATTTTGTATCTAAAAACAATCCAAGATCTTAAAGCTACAGAATCCTAATTGCACTTCAGGATTCAACTTTACGTTGTATTTGCCGTGGCCTACCCATGTGAGACTGTGAAACATCTGTTCCGTGTTGGATTTCCTCGTTCCTGTTGTAGTAAAAGCAACTGTTATCCCCAATACCTGTTTCTGTAGTCGTTCCATCAGTTGTGGACACTGTGTGGGGCGGATAGCAGGGAACATTCATCTCATAGACAGCACAGGGAACACGGCCCCCGCTATCCTCAAGCCACAGGAGCAGCCGTGACATATTAAACATTTGGGGTCCCTGGTACCTAGGCCCTTACGAGTAAGTAACCCACATATAATACAGTGTGTGAATTGTCACACTATGTGACAAACACCTCCCCAGCACAGAGCAAAGAGGGGATGGACAGAACACCATCTTGAGTGGGTGTGGATATTTAAATAACACTTATACAGCAGCTGGACTAATCCTCTGTAAAAGTAATGGAGAGGACTAATGCAGAAGCTCCCTCCAGGGTGTAAAAATGCTTATAACAAGGAATCTACAAATGGTACAATACTCATATTACAAGTTTTTAAAAGATCTGCGCAGGCGTTATACAAGAGTAATATTTGTATCACACTGAAAAATGACCTGACGGTGTCCCTTTACTAGAATACTTTTTTCATTCTTATCAAAATGTACTTTACTGGGAATTAAAAACAGCTATTCTAGTTTTTTATCTCAGTTTTTACGTCCTAATAAAAGTATACTAAAAAGGAAAGCTATAAATGGGTGTGTAACCCTCAGTATTAATTTTATATAACCACTCCAGAAAAAAAGAACAAAAGAGAAGAAAGAACTGATTATAAGAAATGGACAACTACCATCTGCTGGAAAGTATCCAGAACTTCTCCCTGGATGACGGTCCTCGGGGTAATCAGGGGTACACCCGGGTTCTCCTGCAGCTCTTCGGTTTCACCGGTCATGGGAAATCCTCCTTCATTAACTCCTGTAAGTACGTGGTGGAGGATGGAAATGGTTTCATACAATATGCTGTTGCGGGTCAAAGAGAACATGGGGGAGCCATAACCATGGAGAGAAGAGGATACGACCTCACCAGGAACATCACCATAGTGGACAACAGAGGATGCTCAACCATGGACAGCTTCCAGAGAGCAGAAGTCTACGCCCAACTGGGTGAGTGAATGATAAAAATAATACTGTAAGTATACATTGAAAGGTTGAGCTCTCTGCTGATGGTGCTGTACATGGAACAGCTATTAGCCATAAGTAGGGCACAGTCCTCGGTTCTTTAGGTTTAGAAAATGTTCTAACAACTAGTTAGAAAAAGACAAGTTTTCCATGAAAAAAATATTTGGAAAAACAGACATTCAGGAGTCCTGAATCAGGAATTATCAATTCTAGAGAATTGTCCTTCTTGTGTCATAGCTGTTCTCTGTGCTCTGATATGCATTACTGTGATATGAGCAGTGGATATGGCCTTATTATCTGGGCCCTGATGCACTATACAGGGAAAAGTATTGAGGCCCAAGTCTTCATCATTGAATTCAAGTTTCTCATTTATCCCAATGGCCCATGTATAAACTCCAACTCATCATCACCTGGTGATTAACATCCACCCCTCACTCCGGGTGTAGAACATTGTTGCCCTAGTGTATAACCTTCAGCCCCTATCAGCTGATCTGATGGGTACCGTTAACCATTTTGATTGCGCTGTCAATCACTGACAGCACAATCTAAAGCACCGCGGAGGGGATTGCGCTATTCCCCACGATAACTGGGCCTGTTAGGATCCCAGACGCTGACATGATTCACTTCCTGTAAGTGATGCCTGAGCAGTGGCGCTTACAGAAAGTGATAATTTCTCCTGTTCCGAGCTGTGGATCATCACGGTTCTGTACGGCAGCTGCAATCACTGCAGTGCTGAGGCGCCCTAAGGCCAAGTAAAATATAGTAAAAGTTTTCTAGCAGAACTAATGAGACACCCAGGGTTGTGGGAACTTGGGTATCCGGGCCTCGTGGTGGTAGGGGATGTCACTGGTGGCCTGTCCGGACCAATGGCCCTGGGGATCAAACTAAAAAGGGGGTATATATACAGGGGATATAGTCTATAAAGTTCAAGTGACGCCATCCGCAGCTTCTGGTGATGGGGCACCATCGCCGCTTTAGACCTCCAGAGGGTGGTGGTACAGCGACCAAGATGGCACAGCTCCCTGCAGGTGGAACTGACCCTCCGGGGCAGGGATGCACCGGTGATGTTAGAGGTGCTGATGAGGGATGAAGCCGGGATTCGGCCGGGATGGTAGATAACGGGACAGTCATTTTAGATGGCAGGGGCACGGAGAAGGAACTAACACACACACCGCTGGTCGTTCTTTTACCTTTTACTGAAGTTGTTGCAGGTAAATCGTCCAGAGCACTGCCGGGTGTTCGGGGTGTACTTCTGCGTCTACACAGAGAGTAGGTATAAGGCCTCCTTGCTGCTTTCCCCATGTGTGAGAAGCCTGTGTAGAACTTGGCTATCCTCCTCTACTCTCTTTCTCCATCTGTGCTGTTGTCGGGATACCCTCTCTTGACTACCGCTGACTCTCCGCGGTGCCTGGCTCCCTGGGATGTGACTGCGCAGATGTCCGGGAGTCTGGAATCTCCACAGTGTACCGGTATTTTCTACTGGTCCTGGTACACTCCAGTAGATGCGGACTCCGGTGTCTGGTGTGTTGCTCTGGGGCGAACCAAACGCTGGCTCCTCGGTCCCCCACTGTCCTTTCTCTTCTCCTTGCCTTCCGACCCCACTCTTGGGCCTTGCAGGACTACTCGGAGGCTGCTCAGGGTGACTGGCTCGGGCCTATCGCAGCACCGACCACCAGCACATCTTCACAGCTCTTGTATCATCTGCAGACTCTAAATAACTCTGCCCCAGCGTCAGTATTTATAGGGGATCCTGCCTAAAGGCAGCAGGTGGAGCTCCTCCTACTGTGCCGGGGTGGATGGTGTTGTGTGTAACTGTGTACTCGCTGTGGAAACCCATCCATGCTGTAGGTGAGTCTGTGGTTACCTGTGGTTAGCAGGGCACCACACTAACCTTAGTAGAAGCATGGAGGGGTGATCTGCAGATTTAGGCTATGGTCAGATTTGGAAGGCACAATCTGGTAACTGCATCCATTACTGGATCCGGTATTACCGTGTGCCTTCACATTTGCCATCACATTGCAGATCTGGATCCAGTAATGGATCCAGATCTTCAAAGAGAAAAAATTGTGGCACCAAAAAACATATCTGGTACCGCAAGGTACATTCATGTACCTTGCGGTACCAAATCTGATTGTCATAGGCGTCCATTATAACAGAACCGGATCCGTTTTCCAACCGCTGCGATAAGACGCAGCCTGCATGATTTTTACCGCGGGCTGGAAAACCGAATCCAGTAACTGGATTGCATTTAGTGCAAACCGTTATTTCTATTGCAGCCTATGGCTGCCGATCCGGATCTGGTTTTGAGCATTTTTAATGCTCAAAACCGGATCAGGATCTGCAAGCCCAGCCACAGATGTGACCCTAGCCTTACTCCTGAATTCACATTTACTTTTACTCACCTCATTGCAGGAAACTTCTTCCCCATCGGTGAGAAAGTGGAATGGATGAAAAACTACACAGATATGATGACCAGACTGGAACATGCCGAACTGAACCCAAACTACTCAGACTTCATTGTCCCCATCCTAATATGCAGGTGAGGGGAAAATACTGATTATTCAGGGTGTAAGAGGAGCTCCACTGGGAGAGATTTTGCAAAATAATATGGGACATTCAATAAGAAGCAAATTACTGAGAATTACATTTATAAACCATGCAATTTGGTGACTTCGAATCTCACCAGACCTGCCCATCTCTAGGGATGAGCGAATCCCAACTGTGAAGAGATCAAACCACTTCCCCCATTCACTCTCTGTGACAGCATCTGTGATTTGTTGCAGTCAGACTTCTGGTCATAGCTTGCTGATAATTGCGCCTGGCAAGGTTTGTGTCTTAACTCACTGTGAGGTTCCCAGGAAAGACTCTGTTTATAGCTTGTTTGTGACATTGATTGAGAATATTCAGATCATACCTTGCTGATGAAGTTCCTTGGGAGGCTTCTGATCATGGTCGCTTATGACATTGCCTGAGAAGGTTTGGGTCATACCTTGCTGATGATGTTGACTAGGAAACCTCCACTCATAGCTCAATGCTGATGTTGACTAGGACACCTCCACTCATAGCTCGCTGCTGATGTTGACTAGGACACCTCCACTCATAGCTCGCTGCTGATGTTGACTAGGACACCTCCACTCATAGCTCGCTGCTGATGTTGACTAGGACACCTCCACTCATAGCTCGCTGCTGATGTTGACTAGGACACCTCCACTCATAGCTCGCTGCTGATGTTGACCAGGACACCTCCACTCATAGCTCGCTGCTGATGTTGACCAGGACACCTCCACTCATAGCTCGCTGCTGATGTTGACTAGGACACCTCCACTCATAGCTCGCTGCTGATGTTGACTAGGACACCTCCACTCATAGCTCGCTGCTGATGTTGACAAGGACACCTCCACTCATAGCTCGCTGCTGATGTTGACTAGGACACCTCCACTCATAGCTCGCTGCTGATGTTGACTAGGACACCTCCACTCATAGCTCACTGCTGATGTTGACTAGGACACCTCCACTCATAGCTCGCTGCTGATGTTGACTAGGACACCTCCACTCATAGCTCACTGCTGATGTTGACTAGGACACCTCCACTCATAGCTCCCGGCTGATGGTGACTGGGAATGCTCAGATCATAACTTGCGGATGAGGTTCTCTGGCAGTAGAGAGATGTCTTGGCTCTACATGAACAAGTGGGAAAGGAAGCAATGTGTTTTTCCTCTGTGGTAATGAAGCATGCTGATGTTTTGAAGTCCCGCTGATACCTTCATCATTGTAAAAAGGGATGGGATGAGGTTGCATGGTTGCATGACGTGTAAGAGCCCGGGTTTGCCAGGTCCCTGAAAAGAAATATATACAGTCAGCGAAAGTAGTACTACAGGGTGGGCCATTTATATTGCTGCACCTAAATAAAATGGGAATGCTTGGTGATATGAACTTTCCATTTGTGGCACATCAGTATATGAGAGGGGGAAAACTTTTCCAGATGGGTGGTGACCATGGCGGCCATTTTGAAGTCGGCCATTTCGGATCCAACTCTATTTTTTTCAATGGGAAGAGGGTCATGTGACACATCAAACATATTGAGAATCTCATAAGAAAAACAATGGTGTGCTTGGTTTTAACATAACTTTATTCTTTCATGAGTTATTTCAAGTTGATATCTCCATTCATTCCCATTTTATTTAGGTGTATCCATATAAATGGCCCACCCTGTACTGGGAGTTGTGATATTTGTATTATTTCTATAAAATCTATTTTCCCTTTTTTTTGCAGTGTTAACATTTTTTCTCTACAAATTGAAAAGCAAGACTTGCTGCAATTTTTGGACAATTGTCTGAAGATGACTGGTAATGTATTAATAAATTATTGCTTGGTGTAGAGATAATGGATAGAAAATTACACAGATTTACAGTATAAAGCCCCTTTCATATCTGTGTTTCTGTGCGGATCCGGCTGATCCGGACAGAAAACCACATCTGCCGTGTAGCACACTTGCGGCAAGCCCCATTCACTGTCAGTGGTATTGCCGCAATCTGGCACTTGCGGCAGTTGCGGCTGCAAAAAGAACAGCGGTCAGCTTAATATATATATATATATAAAAAATTGTGAGGTGCATAAGTGTTCAGCCCCCTGTAATCTGATAAACCTAAATGAATCCTGAGTGACTAATTCCCTCCAGAAGTCCCATAATCAGCACATCGCCTTCACCTGGGTGATTTCTCCTCAGTATAACTACAGCTGTTCTGTGAAACCTCTGGGGTTTGGGTGAGAACATCAGGGATCAAATAGGATCATAACAACCCAGGAACCCACCAGACAGGTCAGGGATCAACCAGCATCATAAAATCCAAGAAATCCACCAGACAAGTCAGCGACTCAGCAGCCGTGACATCGCTGGTAACCATGATAAACACCAGGTAACTAATCAGTGCGCGCTTCTTAGTTACCCGATGATTATTATGGCTACCAGCCTGTGAGGTCGCTGATCACTGGTCTCTCGTGGTCACACGTGCGGATGCGTGCTGACCAGCAGGAGACCAAGGACCAACAAATTGTCCTGAGCGACGTGCAGCAACCAGCAACCTCACAGCAGGGGCCTGATCGCTGCTACATGACACACACTGCGACATTGCTGGAGAGGTCTCTGTTACATCACAAAACCTGTGATGTTGCAGCGACCTCGCTAGTGATGTTGCAGTGTGTGAAGTACCCCTAAAAGGAAACAATGGGAGTTATATCAAGAAACCATTTCCTGCCTGTTGAGCCTTTGCTGATGTTCAGGTTTCAACCTCTCTCCATACTAGGTCCCATCTATGTTTCCAAGAAATCAATAATCTGCAGCCGTACCGAGATCTGATTATGTTATTTCCTCACTTTCTTCTGACCTCACACCTTTCTTAGGTCATTAGGCTGGTTTCACATTGGCGTTTGCCTGCGTTGCATAGGCATGTGTCCCCTTGTGTGCGGCTATGGATGCGTCCTGCATCTCTACGTTGAACATGGGAACGCATGGTGTGTGTGTTTGGCTGCTTATGCCCGCATTTGCATTTGAATGCGTTCATTTAGTAGCCCTGAAAAATGCCTCATTTAGAGTATTTTGTGTGTCTGAGGGTGCAAGATTTAGATGCAAGCAACCGCAAGTGCACAATTTCTACATTGAAGTCAATTGAGATGCTTAAGCTGGGGTCACACTTGAGCCTTGGATCCGCTAAAAGCTACCATTTTTCAGAGTGAAAAGCTTGAAAAACGCATCCGTTAATGGATCCATAGGCTCCAATGCAAAAAACGCAGTGTCAACGTGCACTGTTAAAAAGGCTATGCTTGTTTGCATTGTCTTCCAAAAACGCTGTAAGCAGCGTTTTTCAGGGCTTTTGCAAAAACGCATGCCTTTTTTTTAAACATGGGAGTCTATGGGAAATGCATGCGTTAACGCTAGCACTAAAATGACATCAAAATGGCAGCAGGAAAAAATAGCAACCATTAAAGCAGGATTCTAAAAAACAGCCTCCCAAGTCTGACCCTAACCTTAGCCATCCAGATAGCAGCGCAAGTAAACACTTTTCTATGGAGATTATGCCTAGTGCGCACCCTCATAATAAACGCTGCACTACCATGCACCACTATGGCTGCGTTCGGGAATGTGTCTGCATCTACACAACAGATGCAAGCGTCCCGTACGTTAATGTGAAACTAGCCTTAGGCTAGGGTCAGACTTGGTAGGCCGTTTTTCAGAAGCCTGTGTAAATGGTTGCAGTTGTTTTCTGCTTTAATGCTAGTGTTAATGCATGGTACCTATATGTACCATGCGTTAATGTGGCGCCCCGCAAATGCAGGTGTCACAGAGGAGTATTACACCCGTAAAAGAGGTGTAAATGCTCCAGCTGCAGAATGGTGGGTGGGGCCCATTCCTAGCACTCCCACATTAGTACAGGGTGGTAAGTTACCCGGGAGGGGATATAATCACCTCTAGGGGGAGAAAGAAGGTCTTTGTCTTTGCTTCGAGGTTTTTGGATCTGAGGTCTCTTGGCTGAAGGACCAGGAGGAGATGGAGGAAGAGGAGAGATTTTAGAGAGACTCTAACCAAGTGGAACGAGACGGTAGGTTACACCAGGTCAGTTACAAGCCAAACTGGAGGAAAGAAGAAGGGGCCTTGAGGAAGTCCTGAAAGGGGGCATCCGACGGGGAGTCCGGGCCCTAGAAAGAAAGGGAGAGCCTCAGAGTGGAGTGCCCATACTCCAGGGGATACTCCAGTCCACCAGGGGAACGCCGGGCCCTAGGAACTGGCCAGAGTTCAGCCTGTAGTCGGCAACCGGCTGCTGTGGCTTGTTCATCAGCCGCAGCACCCTGCCATCGGAGAGGTCTGCCTGCTTCCTCACCAACGAGGGAGGGGACTCCCGGTGCTACCTACATGGAGCTACTGGATATAGATCGATCCAAAGCGGGGAAGCACGGACACGGGTTAGTTAATGAAGGTACACCAAGGGTTCCACCATACCACCTGGGATCCACTTGCAGCCACCCGTTAAGCTACCTGTTTCTTTAACATCTAAACTGTGAGCTGTAACTGATACTGCTACAACTAACAGTAAAGTACCTGGGAGAAAGTGACTTTGCTTCTGTGTGATTTCCTACCTCAACCTGTTCCATTGCAGGAACGCTGCCCCGGAGGAACAGCCCTACCTGTAGGGGCTTAGTCATCTCGGCTTCATTACCAGCTACCTCCGGCGGACTGTGGTGGCGCTGGTGATCCATCACCAGTAACTACAGGTGGCGTCACGACAACTGTATATATTTTCCCTGTAAATACATCCCTTTTTGAAGTGTCACCCTGGACACGGGATCAGGCACGGCCATCACTCCCCGTGACATAGCAACGCTACCACTGGAGCCTGATACCCGAGTACCCCAAAGCCTAGGGCTCGACATATCTTTCTGGCGTCATGAACAGGATATCGTGCTTGGTTTTACAAGGTACTGTGCGCCTTGAACTTGTGCTTTGAAACAAACTTTTTCCGCCATTGCTTGGCGCCAAAAATGGGTTCCCGCCATTATTGCAGGGGGACCCAAGATGGTGCCGTAGCCATGTACTAAATGCCATGTGCAGGCCCGGGGGCATGCCTCAGCCCCTAGAAGGAGGGGGGCCAAGACGGAGACGCCAAAAATTATGGCAACCAAGATTGCCATCAATCAGGGGGGCGGCCCACAGGAAGTTCCTCGGGAGTGCCTGCCAATATGGAGACAAACCGGAAGAGAAGGACAGAAACACCAGGGCTCCTTTATACCCGGCAGCATGGTGGCACCACGTTGGAGAGATGTACTGTGTGAGCTTGAGGAGCAAATCCAAGCCGCGCAAGCCGACCCGGCAGCGGCGTCCCTCTTAACACTAGAGGGGGATGCTGACTACTCTAGGGACACGTTTGGACGGCTCCGCCAGGACATGGAAGAAGCCCTGATGTGATTGTACAGACGGTGGAGCGCGGAGCGGACTTATGAACTGTCGTCAATGAAAGAAGGCCGCGAAGCGCGAGATGCAGTGGTGGCAGAGCGAGCAGTTATGGAGTACTGTGCCTCCTTATGACCCGTACCACCACCCGTCCAGATCCAGGACATGGGAGTTCAGACAACACCACCATCCCGTACCAGCAGCTACCTCCGGCTGGAGGTAGCACGGACGTCCCCTACTGACCCAGATGTCATCGTTGAAGCAGAGGATGACGAGACTGACTATGAGGAATCGGAGGACATCGAAGGAGCCACGGGAGGGAGCACCCCAGAAGCTGCGTGGTGGACCGCATGGCAGCGGCAGCAGTGAGGAGTCCCCGCCATAGTGAGCTCAGCGGAGACAAGAGTGAACTCCAGAGTCCCAACCAGCAACTCACCACCCCCACAGTACCAGTCACCCCAGACGTCTCAAACAGCTTTAAATGAAAGAGACCAAGTGACTAGACAATGACGCTGAGGGTACCTTTACACGCGGCTACATTTCTAGGGTGGCTACAGGTAACTTACTGGTTGCAGTGAAATCATGGAGAGATTATTCCATTTGTACACAGCAACAAGATAGAACCTTGTCTCCATGATTTCACTGCAACCAGTAAGTTACCTGTAGCCACCCAAGAAATGTAGCCGCGTGTAAAGGTACCCTCAGAGGAATAGTTGCAGAGAGAGCAAGCAACAAGGCGACTACGGGACGAGGCAAGATCACAGCCCCCGCTTCCAATAGAACTACGCCGGCAAGGAACCTTCATCTCCATGTACCAGGACGACGGATGGAGATTTCTACGTGAACCCGGACTTCAGGACGATGTATTTTTCACCAGACGCGATGTAGAGTCATACCTGCAGCGAGGACTCCAAGACAGAGATCTTTACCGAGGTGAGCAGGTCACTTTTGAGCGTTACGCCGGCCCACTAGGCTGCTTCACCATTAGAATCTCCCGCCAGCAATAGACTCCCGTTGTAGAAACATTGCCTTGTACATAGCCCCTTCTACTTTTTCAGCAACCATGCCACTTTATTTTTGCCTTTCCATTTTTGCAATCCCTAGGAATGAAGAGTGTGTCCTCGTATGTTTTTCCTTGATCTGAAGAATCAGAGACTTTTATTTTGAACTCTTCCCTTTTTAATGATGTGTGCTGTATGAGCAGAGGCCCAGCGGTGATAATACACACTGGACTGTGCTGGACAATACATTACCGCTGGGCCCGCGTAGTTAGTACCGGTCCCCGTTGGGCCAAGTTAAATAACATCTTTTATGCAGATAGTCATAGCCAGAGAGTAATAACTTTGCCAACAGGTGACCCGAGGACCGTGGGGTCTATACTAACTACTGCAATATCTATAACTGTGTAACGTTTAAAGAAAAAGTGCCTCCTAGCAATAGGAAGAAATCTAAATATGCTTGTTTGTATATAGTTTACCCGTTGATGTTGATAGAAAAAGAAAAATGCTTTTTCACTTCCCGATAACAAGTACGGATACTCGTGGACGAGTATATTCAATCAAGGGGGTATGTGGCACCCCACGAATGCAGGCGTCACAGAGGAGTATTACACCTGTAAAAGAGGTGTAAATGCTCCAGCTGCAGGTGGACCCTAGGATGGTGGGTGGGACCCATTCCCAGCACTCCCACATTAGGAGGTGGGAGGTCACCCGGAGAGGATATAATCACCTCTAGGGGGAGAAAGAAGGTCTTTGTCTTTGCTTCGAGGTTTTTGGACCTGAGGTCTCTCGGCTGAGGGACCAGGAGGAGATGGAGGAAGAGGAGAGATTTTAGAAAGACTCTAAGTGGAACGAGGCAGAAGGTCACACCGGGTCAGTTACAAGCCAAACTGGAGGAAAGAAGAAGGGGTCTTGAGGAGGTCCTGAAAGGGGGCGCCCGACAGGTGAGTCCGGGCCCTAGAAAGAAAGGGAGATCCTCAGAGTGGACCACTCATACTCCAAGGGATACTCCAGTCCACCAGGGGAACGCCGGGCCCTAGGAACTGGCCAGAGTTCAGCCTGTAGTCGGCAACCGGCTGCTGTGGCTTGTTCATCAGCCGCAGCACCCTGCCATCGGAGCGGTCTGCCTGCTTCCTCACCAACGAGGGAGGGCACTCCCGGTACTACCTACACGGAGCTACTGGGTATAGATTGATCCAAAGTGGGGTAGAACGGACATGGGTTAGTAAACGAAGGTACACCAAGGGCTCCACCATACCACCTGGGATCCACTTGCAGCCACCTGTTAAGCTACCTGTTTCTTTAACATCTAAAGTGTTGAACTGTGAACTGTAACCGCTGCTGCTACAACCAACAGTAAATTACCCGGGAGAAAGTGACTTTGCTTCTGTGTTATTTCCTACCTCAACCTGTTCCATTGTAGGAACGCTGCCCGGAGGAACAGCCCTACCTGTAAGGGGCTTAGTCATCTCTGCCGCATTACCAGCTACCTCCGGCGGACTGTGGTGGCGCTGGTGAGCCATAACCAGAAACTACATGTGGCGTCACATGAACTGTGTATATAATAATCCCTGTAAATATATCCCTTTTTGAAGTGTCACCCAGGCCACGGGATCAGGCGCGGCCACCACTCCCCATGACACAGCAGAGCTACCCTTGGAGCCTGATACCCGAGTGCCCGTGGGCATTAACACATGCGTTTCCCGTAGGGTTTGGTGTTAAAAAAAATGCATGCGTTTTTGCTAAAGACCCCAAAAACGCTGCCTACCACATTTTTGGGTGATTTAGCAAAAACTCGTGGCGTTAAAAGCATTGCACTTTGACACTACGTTTTTTTCATTGGAGCCTATGGATCCGTTAACGGATGCGTTTTTCAAGATTTTAACTTTGGAAAACGGTAGCTTTTAGCGGATCCAAGGCTCAAGTGTGACCCCATCCTTAGATGTTGTAATCACTGCAGATCCTCACTCACATCTGTGTCTCTTGCAGGAGTCGTCCCCATTGTTGTCATCACCCATAAAACCAGCGGAGACTTCTTGGAGGCTGAGAAGATGTTCAGACTGATGGGAGCCGAGAATATAACATCTATAGAGAATTACACAGAGGACGATCACATCAAAACCCAAGGGAGAACCAGAGATATCCTCATGGTCATACACAACGCCCTGAGAGAAGTCAAATATCAACTGGGAGCAAAAGAAAGAAATCCCCGGAGAGATTGGATACAACGGAAGAAGTTCATACTGGAATATATACACGAGGCGGAAATAGAGAAGAAAGAGAATGAGCTGAGAATGGAGGAAGAAAGGAGAAGAGAGGAAGAAAGGGAAGAGATTGAAGAACGAAAAAGTGCATGTTTCATATTATAAAAACTAGCCTAAGAGTCACGTCACACATAACGATGTCCCAGCAATCTGACCAACGATCCGACCTGCCAGGGATCGCTGGGACATCGGTATGTGATCGCTGGTGAGCTGTCAAACAGGCAGATTCACCAGCAACCAGCGACCCGTGTAACAACCTCGACATTGTGTAAAAATTATTTTCCACAATGTTGAGGTCCCAATACTGTGCTCTGACAGGCTGGGGGGTAAGCGGGAGAATGCTGGTAACCAGGGCACACATTACTAAGGGTGCCATGCTTAGCAACCCGATGTGTTCCCTGGTTACAAGGGCGTCACACATGTCGATGCGTGCTGCCCAGCGGGAAATCGCCGATCGAAAGACGGACCAGGACCCTGTGTCACAATCAGCGATCTCCCAGCGGGTGCCGCTCGCTGGTGTGTGTCACACACATCAATATCGCTGGTGACGTCGCTGCTATGTCACAAAACCTGTGACGTTCCAGCTATATCGTTAGCGATATCGATGTGTGTGAAGTACCCTTAAGCTGATGATAGCTAGTATCTGTGCCTATAGCTTTAGGGTGTGTTTATAACACCCAAGTTCTGGTGTAAATGGTTTGTGTACATTGCTTGTCATTGCGTTCGGCAGCACTTGCTGGTTGCAGCGGATGATGAGCTGATGAGAAGGATGAATGTTAAACCTGCTGCTCATTTACATTCTCCAATTATTGGGATACGGGCGTTCCTAGGAATGTTCATTGGTGATAATCAGGGTTATTTTCCTGCCATCCCTAGGGGTCCAGCAGAACCATTGAGCGGTCATTGCTTTCTCAGTCTCTGCTGACAATGTCCCAATATAGATGATTGCACCAGAGACGTACCGGGGGGCCCAGGCTCAGACTTAGCATTAATCCCCAATGACAAACATTTGAGTATAATTATAGGAGACACTACATGTTCTGCTGGACCCTGAATCACCTGCTATGGTGGGAACAAGGAGCCCAAGTTCAAAACCAACCTACATAACAAAGCTTCCAAAGATGGAAATAACTAGAGTCACTTCCCAGGTGAAAACTGCAACATTTCAAGATAATTTTTTATTAGGATAGTTACATTAAAAAAAAATAAAAGGAAATTCACAAAATCCCACAACTCTAATTTTTGAAGACCGGAAGATGAAATGGTGACAATGGAAAGTAACATGTTATCATTTTCGATTAGACTGATTGAAAGCAGAAAGGAGTGGAGCGACCTGAAGCCCCATGGAAATGTCCTTCATTACCCGGTGCCAGCGAATGGGACCAATCTTGCCCGTGTTATTATAATTATGCAGCAATTGAGATAACTGTACAAGTTTATAATGAAAACCTTATTTTAGAATATTTATTCTTTTCTGATAATACAAATTCTTTAAAATGTCAGTAATTGGCTTACTGTATGGATGCTCTCACTTGCACCAGAGCATTTCTGACACTTGCCTTCTATAACTTTTGCTACAATATGACTTATTAAATTCTACACTAAATATACCTTACAGACTAATCTGTGATTGAATTGTCATTCTCCTGCCTAATGGACCATTACTACATCCTGCCCTAAGGCCTTCACATGTACCGTTAAGGCCCTGTCACACACAATGACGCACCAGCGATCCCGACAGCGATAACGACCTGCCGGGATCGCTAGGGCGTCATTACCTGGTCGGTAGGGAGCTGTCAAACAGTCAATCAGGGACCTGGGAGCCACATCCCATATCGCTGAAGGCAATGTCAGCGTCCTCCCTGCTTAGCGCTGCCTGTAAGCAGGGAGGATGCTGGTAACTATGATTAACAGCGGGTATCTAGGCAGCACGTGCTGCCTAGATCCCCGGTGTTTACCATGGTTACCAGTCAGTGAGGTCACTGATCGATGGTTTCTCGCGGTCACACGCAGCGATGTGTGCTGACCGGCGGGAGAACAACGATCAAAAAATGACCCAGAGCAGAATGTAATGGATCAGCGACCTCACAGCAGGGGCCTGATCATTGCTAAGTGTCACACATAGCGACATCGCTGGAGAGAATGTTGTAACGCCACAGTTACAACGATCTCGCTAACGAAATCGTTACGTGTAACTGGGCCTTAAGTGTTTCTTGCATGTGTGTCCATCTTCACACTTACTGGAGAAACATTCACATGAAGACAATAATATCTGTGTTAATCTTCACACATACCAGGTGTCCACATGCAGACATTGCTGGTTATCCAAGTAGCACAGATCACACGGACCCTCATAAATCAAATAGGTCAATGAAAAACATGTACGGACATCCATGAGCTGTCCGGAGTGGCACACCAGAATTAAACTGATTTTATGTTTTAAAGATGTGCAAAGATAATAGAGAGAGATATAGAGAGATAGATAATAGAAAGATAATAGGTAGCTAGATAAATGGATGGCTGGATGGATAAATGTATTGACAGATAGATGGATTAATAGAGGGATAGATAGATGTATAGGTAGATAAAAAATAGATAAAAGATAGAAGGATAGATAGAGATAAATGGATAGATATATAGCAACAAAGAACATAGGCAGCACTCAAAAATGCACAAAAAAGTGGACTTTATTAGTTCATGTGGAACATGGACTAGTAAAGTCCACTTTTTTCTTTATTGAGTATTTTTACTTTGGACAGGGTAATTTTAGGCTTTGCACTCCAGTTTTGTTTTTCTTAGTTTGGTGCTGTTTTTTTTCCCCCTTATGGATAGATATACATATAGATAGAAAGTATAGATAGATACTGTAAGAAATAAGGGACATTCTGATGTATTCCTACAGCAGCCATTTTGTCAGCTGTCACCATATTTTTCCAAGGAGAGAGACCCGTCCTTTTGCCTGAGGCTTAATTAATGTCCTGGGTCTGTTAATTAACCTGAGGATATTAATTCCCTGGCCAATCGTTACCACACCTGGAAGGGTCCCTACCAGTTATACAAAAGAAAGACCCCCCATGAATCTGCAGAGGGAGGTGAGAAAATTTGAGTTCGATCAAAAGACGTTAACCTGTGCCGCTCTTCGCTCAAAGTTTGAAAAAAATCAAAATTTTTGGCCAAAAAGCTGAGATATGGAGCCATAACTCCAGAACGGTAAATAATAAAAACATGCTTAATATCTCAAAAGAAAGCTAATGTTGTTCTTCAAAATTTATATTTATACATAATTGTTATTTTAAGTCAAACTGAGTTACAACAGCTTTTAGCCCCAAGAACGTGACCTGGTACCACTGGGAGCATACTTCGTATATTTTATTATTAAGTGATAAAATTTGTGTTTTTTTTGTATATTTTTGAGTTTAAAGTAGAAATTTACTTACCAAAGAAACGTTTACATTCTTTGACCGATTTAATATAAAAACAGATTTCCTAAGACAAAATCCAAACACCTGGCCTCAAATAAATGACTTCCAAGAAGGATTGAAAATTGTCAAAACATTAAAAGTAGTGATGAGCGAGTACTAAAATGCTCGGGTGCTCGAAGCTCGGGCCGAGCATCCCGAGATACTCGTGTACTCGGCCCGAGTACCGAGCCCAATGTTATCCTATGGGAGACCCGAGTATTTTCATGAAATGACTGCCGGCAGCATGTAGAAACCCTAAAAATGTCACAAAAGGAAGCCCCCAATATAGGGGGGCGACACGCGTTGGGTGAGGGTACTTTGGTCCTGACTGGCTGCAAACATATACCCCTCAGTGGGCAATGATGGTAATTTTACAGGGCACCTTTGACAACAATGCACATTAGTTGCTTTTTTGCCCTTTCTTGGTTTCACATGTATTTTCCAGTTGATTTTGATGCATTATCTGATGTATGATGACTAGCCTGCCTGTCTTCTAAGATGTATACGAATTTGTAGGGGGTTTACCCACCTGTTTAATTCAGCTACAGGCCTGTCTATCAGTGCTATTGATTATATGTCTGCTCTGGAAATAGATTTGATTTTTGTGATTCCACTGATCATTATGTCATTTAGTGCATCCTGTTCATTGCAGCCAGTCTTGATGTTAGCAGCCTGTCTGCTATTTTAATTGTTTTTAAATGTTTGTCATTGCACATGTGTGTACTTGTTTTTTCTATGGATAATAAATTATTGAGATATATTAATTGGCTTGATCCCGGTCCATTCTACACACTATCTTTTCCTTCCCTTTGCATTGATTATATAAGCGTGGGATTTGGTGATCCTTCTTGTGCCGTACCTACCTACATGTCTATAAACAGCCTAACTATTGTAACGGTCATCATGGTGGCACATGAGGAGAAGGAGGAGCAGTCCAGCGATTAGCCAAGGAAGAGGAAGACGACGTGGTGGATGATCCAGTAGCTGACCCAACCTGGCAGGAGGATATGCAGAGCGAGGACAGCAGTGCACAGGGGGAGGGAGGAGTAGCATCCCAACAGGCAGTACGAAGCAGGGTCGGGTCCGCAGGCAGAAGGCAGGCAACCGTTCCCCGGAACAACAACACGACACAAGGTGCCTGTGCAAATGTTAGGTCTTCCCGAGTCTGGCAGTTTTTTAAGTTGGCTCCAGATGACTCTAAAAAAGCCATTTGCAACACCTGCCATGCCAGCATCAGCAGGGGTACGAAAACTAGCAGCCTGACCACCACCAGCATGATCAGGCACATGTCAGCCAAGCACCCGACTTTGTGGGAAGTACAACAGAGTCGAGGAGCGGTGCTTGCTGATGTCACTGCTACGTCTTCGAGTGTTGTGTGTGCGAGCCAATCCCCTGTCCATGCTGGCCGCGAACAAGCCTCCGGCCCTGCACCTGAATTTGCCCACACACAAAAAACACCACCATCAAGCACGTCCTTGTCCCAGCGTAGCGTTCAATTATCCATTCAGCAAACCTTTGAACGCAGGCGCAAATATGCTGCCAACGCCCCACATGCCACAGTCCTGAATTCTCACATTTCGCGACTCATAGCGCTAGAAATGTTGCCTTTCCGGCTGGTGGAGACGGAAGCATTCCGCGACCTGATGGCGGCTGCTGTCCCACGTTACTCGGTCCCCAGTCGCCACTATTTCTCCAGATGTGCCGTCCCCGCATTGCATAACCACGTGTCCAACAGCATCACACGTGCCCTGAACAACGCTGTTTCAGCCAAAGTCCACCTAACCACAGACACGTGGACAAGTGCTTTTGGGCAAGGCCGCTACATCTCCTTGACAAAACACTGGGTTAATATTGTGGAGGCTGGGACCCAGTCTGAGCGAGGGACGGAACACGTCCTTCCCACACCAAGGATAGCAGGCCCTACCTCTGTCAGGGTTTCACCGACACTCTACAGCTCCGGAATGTCATGCTCCTCAGCCTCCTCCTCCTGCGCATCCTCATCCACTGTACCCTCCACACCAGTCCCAAGCTGGAAGCACTGCAGCACTGCCTCTGCGAAGCGGCAACAGGCTGTGCTGAAGCTAGTCTGCATAGGTGACAAACCCCACAATGCAGAAGAGGTGTGGACAGCTCTGAAACAGCAGGCAGATCACTGGCTCACACCTCTGAACCTAAAGCCAGGAAAGGTCGTGTGTGACAATGGCCGGAACTTGCTGGCAGCTTTGAGGCGAGTCCAGCTGACGCATGTTCCATGCGTGGCCCATGTGCTCAACCTGGTGGTTCAGAGGTTTGTGAAGTCATACCCAGAGCTGTCTGAACTGCTGGTAAAAGTTCGCCGTCTGTCTGCACATTTTCGCAAGTCACCTGCTGCTTCAGCCGGCCTTGCCGGCTTTCAGCGCCGTTTGCGTCTTCCGGCCCACAGACTGGTGTGTGATGTCCCCACTCGTTAGAATTCAACTCTGCACATGTTGGTCAGGATATGTGAGCAGAAGAGGGCAGTTGTTGACTACTTGCATCACCTAAGCCATCGGGAAATGGGTCAAACTCCACACATAACACCTGAGGAGTGGAGATGGATGTCTGACCTATGTACCGTCCTCCAAAACTTTGAGGACTCCACCAAGATGGTGAGCGCCGATGATGCCATTATTAGCGTCACCATACTACTACTCTGCCTTCTAAAACGGTCTCTGCTGAAAAACAAAGAGGATGCATTGCAGGCCGAGCGCGATGACTTGGAGCAACAAACAGTAGTGGGTGTGGGTGAAAACACACAGCCCAGCCTCATCTCATCACAACGTGCAGTGGAGGACTATGACTAGGAGGAGGAGGATGAAGACATGGAGCAACTCTCTGGCCAAATTGAGGATATGACATGCACACCAGTCATACCCTCGATTCAGCGTGGCTGGCCAGAGGACAGGGGAGATGAGGAGGAGGAGGAGGACAGCATGTTCAGTCATCGTGTTGGTCTGGATACTGAAGTGATGGCTGTTAAGAGTCTGGCGCACATGGCTGACTTTATGGTAAGCTGCCTCTCGCGTTCAGAACATCTTGGCCGACAATCAGTACTGGTTTTCAACACTGTTAGACCCACGCTACAAGGAGAACTTTATGTCTCTCATTCCTGAGGCGGAGAGGTCAGCCAAAATGCAGCAGTTCCAGAAGGCCATAGTCACGGAAGTAGGCAAATCATTCCCCTCACAAATCGCTAGCGACATAGGTCAGGAATCGGTGGACAACCAAGGCGTACGGCCGAGAGGGGCACAAGTCCAATCCGCCAGAGGTAGGGGAACAGTCTTTACGATGTGGGATAGTTTTCACAGCCCCTCACGTACCACAGCCACTCAGGTTCGGGGTAGTGCCACAAGAAATGCTAAGTTTGGCCAGATGCTGAAGGAGTACCTTGCAGATCGAACAACTGTACTGCGAGATTCCTCTGTGCCTTACAATTATTGGGTCTCCAAGCTGGACACGTGGCATGAATTGGCTCTCTACGCCTTGGAAGTCCTGGCCTGCCCTGCCGCTAGCGTTTTGTCAGAGCGTGTTTTCAGTGCCGCAGGTGGAATCATTACTGATAAACACACCCGCCTGTCAACTGAAAATGCTGACAGGCTGATTCTGATCAAGATGAACAAGGGTTGGATTGGGCCAGACTTCACCACACCACACACAAATGACAACTGAATTTAAATTTTGTTATGGGAATTTGCCATGTACTTCCACTCACCCATGGGTACACACTTCTGGACTTCCGAGTGTCCAAGTTTGGGATTAGTAATGTCCGTGGACGTGTACTCGGCCTGGTGGTAGGAAGGAGGATCAGGTTGGGAAATGTGCGGTGCAGTATCACGGCTACTGACACTTGAGTGTGTGGAAGACAGGGTGTTTGTGGAGGTGCCAATCTGACTTGAAGCATTATCTGCTATCCAAGTAACAACCTGTTGACACTGGTGTTGGTTCAAGAGCGGTGTACTGCAGCGGGCCCCAAGAATTTGGGACATGACGTGTGAGCGAGTAGATGTGCCCCTTTGTTGTTGCGAAATTAGTGCTTGCACACGACCTCGGCCCCTGCCTGCACCACCATCACGTTCACTTCCTTGTTCCTTGCCAACGCCCTTGCGCATTTTGCTTGTATACAGCAACAACAGTCTGGTGACTGTAATGGTCACAGGAGATTAGGATTTTAGTCCCTAACCTGTATTAAGGTAGTAAGTACACCAGTCTGGTGACTGCAATGGTCACAGGACAGTAGGATTTTAGTCCCTAACCTGTATCAAGGTAGTAAGTACACCAGTCTGGTGACTGTAATGGTCACAGGAGATTAGGATTTTAGTCCCTAACCTGTATCAAAGTAGTAAGTACACCAGTTTGGTGACTGTTATGGTCACAGGAGATTAGGATTTTAGTCCCTAACCTGTATCAAGGTAGTAAGTACACCAGTCTGGTGACTGTAATGGTCACAGGAGAGTAGGATTTTAGTCCCTAACCTGTATCAAGGTAGTAAGTACACCAGTCTGGTGACTGTAATGGTCACAGGAGAGTAGGATTTTAGTCCCTAACCTGTATTAAGGTAGTAAGTACACCAGTCTGGTAACTGTAATGGTCACAGATTATTAGGATTTTAGTCCCTAACCTGTATCAAGCTAGTAAATACAACAGTCTGGTTACTGTTATGGTCACAGAAAAGCTTGGATACCGATCTGTATCACCCTGCCTATATCCTCCTAGATTAGTCCTGAGAAGGACTGTTGTGGTCAGCAGCAGTTTGCAGCCCTACTCCGGATCTACCTATGAGGGCCGCAAATCTGTCCCTAAGCAGCAGCAGACACTCTCCCTACACTCACTGTCTGGATGCCTGTGTGCAGAGCACAGCGTGGCCGGGACTTATAAAGGCTCGGTGACGCTGTGCAGGGCGGCCAATCACTGCAATGCCACAACTAACAGGGCTGTGGCATTGCAGCGACTGCCAGCCAATCCCTGCATGTGGGCTGGCTCTCTAAAGAGCGCCAACATGCAGAGATGACGACCACGAGCACAGCACGAGTATCGCGAGATTACTCGGTGCTCGCTGAGTAGCCCGAGTACAGTGATACTCGTGCGAGTACCGAGCAGCGCAGGGCATACTCGCTCATCACTAATTAAAAGTAGTTAATGATATGGCTGAGCGCGGTGTTAAATTAATAACTGACTTTAACAACCTTCTGACAAAAGATGAAGAACAAAAGCAATATGTCCTGCAAGTTGTAAGCAAATGCCGAGCATTCTATTCTGACGTTTCAAAAACTACTTTAACAAAAGCTCTAGAATAGATTAGGTAACTATGTAAAATTATCAACTCATGTAGGTACCATGTCTATCTTTTCTGTGTGTTTTGTATGTATTATATACCTCATTTTTATATTTTAAAATAAAAAATGTCATTAGACTTATCAGTATTACTTGTTTTTTTATTATATTTCTACTTTAAACTCAAAAATATACAAAAAAAAAAAACTAAATTTATCACTTAATAACAAAATATACGAAGTATGCTCCTAGTGGTATCAGGTCACGTTCTTGGGGCTAAAAGCTGTTGTAACTCAGTTTGACTTAAAATAACAATTATGTATAAAATATAAATTTTGAAGAACAACATTAGCTTTCTTTTGAGATATTAAGCGTGTTTTTATTATTTACCGTTCTGGAGTTATGTCTCCATATGTCAGCTTTTTGGCCAAAAATTTTGATTTTTTCAAACTTTGAGCGACGAGCGGCAGGGGTTAACGTTGTTTGATCGAGCTCAAATTTTGGCTATCTCAATATCTGGAAAGGGGAATTGTTTTGTGGGGTCCAGACTAACAAGATTCCGACATTTTGTCCCCCCATATGAGATCCGGTCACTCTAGTCTATATGTATGTATTTCTATTTAACTTTTATTTGTATAACTGACTGTAATATCTTTATAATACCTGTATATAAATATTAATATTCTCTTGTGCCCCTACATCGATTAAATATACAAATGTAATCTGGAGTTGCTCTTTTATCTCGATCATGAATCTCCACGTCCGTGTGCTCATTTAACATTAACGCTACCTGTGTTGGTTTCTGACCCACTATAAGTCTGTTCACGGACCGGACTTATATCAAATGAGAAACTGGTGGCAGCAGTTGGTGCTTGTGTTATTCAGAGCCTCTGTCAGTGATGGGGTAGAGGTTATTATATGTGCTTCTGGCCTGGGACTGGAAGGTATATACCACACTCACTGAGGGGCGCCTTAATAAGGCAGCACTGACAGGGCAGCTGCGATCTTTCTTTTATCCTTGGGCAGTTCCCTGACTGACCTGAGCTTAGAGGAGGCGCTATAAAGCTGCCAGGTTTGGTGGCAAATTCGTCACAGATAGATAGACAGAAAGATGGATAGGTAGATACATAGATTATAGATAGATAATAAATAGATGATAGATAATAGATACAAAGATATGGAGACAAGAGTGGTTTGCATAGAAGCTGCTTGATCTTAACTAAGATGGCAACCACTACTTCAGAGTGGTAGTGCGCCAACGTGAAGTACTGGACCTATCAGGCGCTTGTCATTGCGGAGTATGTGCAATGGATAATGGATGTTTGATAACGCTGTTATGGCATCTATATATAGGCATTGCTACAGGGGTGAGTTAGTGATTACTGCTTATATGTAACTAACTGTAGAGCTTGGCAATGCCCGGGCATAGTATCTAACTGTTCTTAGTTATAAAGCTGAGTGTATGTGTGTGTATGACCACTATA
This sequence comes from Allobates femoralis, assembly GCA_033576535.1. Classification (NCBI taxonomy): domain Eukaryota; kingdom Metazoa; phylum Chordata; class Amphibia; order Anura; family Aromobatidae; genus Allobates; species Allobates femoralis. The sequence goes on along the minus strand of JARQOC010000011.1, from coordinate 241,343,122 downwards.
TGCATCAAATCTACCCCCCACACCTCCCCCAGCCCAAAGCTAAATAGGTAGACAGATTGCACAGCTATTAGCCAAATAAATACTGAAATGAAAAAAGCATGAAGTACCATATATACTCGTGTATAAGCCGACCCGTGTATAAGCCGATCCCCCTACTTTTGCCCCCAAAACCTGGGAAAATCTATTGACTAGTGTATAAGCCGAGGGTGGACCCCAGCACAGGTATACAGCCCCCAGCAGTGTGGTATACAGCAGCCTCCCCAGTGGTATATACAGGCCCCAGCAGTGTTACAGCAGCAGCCCCAGTGGTATATACAGCAGCAGCCCCAGTGGTAGTATACAGCAGCCCCAGAGGTATATACAGCAGCCCCAGTGGTAGTATACAGCAGCAGCCCCAGTGGTAGTATACACGCAGCCCCAGTAGTATATACAGCCACAGTGGTAGTATACACGCAGCCCCAGTAGTATATACAGTCCCAGTAGTATATACAGCCCCAGTGGTAGTATACACGCAGCCCCAGTAGTATATACAGCCCCAGTGGTAGTATACACGCAGCCCCAGTAGTATATACAGCCCCAGTGGTATATACAGCCCCAGTGGTAATATACACGCAGCCCCAGAGGTATATACAGCAGCCCCAGAGGTATATACAGCCCCAGTGGTAGTATACAGCAGCCCCAGTGGTATATACAGCCCCAGTGGTAGTATACACGCAGCCCCAGTAGTATATACAGCCCCAGTGGTATATACAGCCCCAGTGGTAGTATACATGCAGCCCCAGTAGTATATACAGCCCCAGTGGTATATACAGCCCCAGTGGTAGTATACAGCAGCCCCAGTGGTATATTCAGCCCCAGTGGTAGTATACAGCAGCCCCAGTGGTATATACAGCCCCAGTGGTAGTATACAGCAGGCCCAGTGGTATATACAGCCCCAGTGGTAGTATCCAGCAGCCCCAGTAGTATATACAGCCCCAGTGGTAGTATACATACAGCCCCAGTAGTATATACAGCCCCAGTGGTAGTATCCAGCAGCCCCAGTAGTATATACAGCCCCAGTGGTAGTATACATACAGCCCCAGTAGTATATACAGCCCCAGTAGTTGAACAGCCCCAGTGGTATATACAGCCCCAGTGGTAGTATACAGCAGCCCCAGTGGTATATACAGCCCCAGTGGTAGTATACACGCAGCCCCAGTCTTATATACAGCCCCAGTGGTATATACAGCCCCAGTGGTAGTATACATACAGCCCCAGTAGTATATACAGCCCCAGTAGTTGAACAGCCCCAGTGGTATATACAGCCCCAGTGGTAGTATACAGCAGCCCCAGTGGTATATTCAGCCCCAGTGGTAGTATACAGCAGCCCCAGTGGTATATACAGCCCCAGTGGTAGTATACATACAGCCCCAGTAGTATATACAGCCCCAGTAGTATATACAGCCCCAGTGGTAGTATACATACAGCCCCAGTAGTATATACAGCCCCAGTGGTATATACAGCCCCAGTGGTAGTTTACAGCAGCCCCAGTGGTATATACAGCCCCAGTGGTAGTATACAACAGCCCCAGTGGTAGTATACATACAGCCCCAGTAGTATATACAGCCCCAGTAGTATATACAGCCCCAGTGGTAGTATCCAGCAGCCCCAGTAGTATATACAGCCCCAGTGGTAGTATACATACAGCCCCAGTAGTATATACAGCCCCAGTAGTATATACAGCCCCAGTGGTATATACAGCCCCAGTGGTAGTATACAGGGCCCCAGCAGGGCCCCCCTCATAGTTTGGCGCCCCCACCTCACTTGCTGGCCCCCCCCCCGCATGCAGCGCTGCGCATATACATTACCTGTCTAGCAGCTGTCACCCTCCGGTGGCGGATCGCGGCTCCTGGGCTCCGGGCTCCATCTTCCTCTCTGTCTTCCTGCTTGTCACGTGACCGGCCGGCGTCGCGATGACGTCATCGTGATGAGCCTGGCGGCCACAAACCAGGAAGACAGAGAGGAAGATGGAGCCCGGAGCCCTAAGAGCCGCGATCCGCCACCGGAGGGTGACAGCTGCTAGACAGGTAATGTATATGCGCAGCGCTGCATGCGGGGGGGGCCAGCAAGTGAGGTGGGGGCGCCAAACTTTGAGGGGGACCGTATTGACTCGCGTATAAGCCGAGGGGGGGACTTTTCAGCCCAATTTTTGGGCTGAAAAACTCGGCTTATACGCGAGTATATACAGTAATTTTTGATAACCAGCAAATGTAAAGCAGACAGTTGAGGGCTGGTATTATTAGGCTGTAATGGTCTATCGTTATTGGGTAATTCTCAGCCTAAAAATACCAGTTACTGTAGCAGCTGCACCTGGAGTGGCACAACACATTAATTCAGTGAGACCCTGTGATGACGCTGATAAGCTTTGTCACCTGTACCCGGTGCCTGTGAATAGCTGTACTTTACTGCTATTCAAAGTCGCCAGAGCTACACTTGGTGAAAATAGAGTATGACAGCAGAGCTTTGTGGGAACATTTTTGATAACAAATTGGTGAACGGACGAAAGTGTAGGTAGATATTCAAGTAAAGTATTTCTTTCCTGGATGTGAATTTTTTTCAATTTTTTTGGATTATTAGGTTAATAATAGGGGTGTCTGATAGACAACTATCAATGACTAAATCATGGATTTGATGCCAGCTGACATTATACAGCTGACATCAACCCCCAGGAATATTTCCCAATTACCACCGCACCAGCGCAGTTGGGAAGAACTGAGCAAAACGTCAAAGTTGTATAATCTAATGTGATGCGCCACTTCTGGGGCAGCTGCAACCTGATGTTTTTAGGCCGAGAAAGGCCAACTAACCATAGGCATTCCCAGGTTAATATCTGTCCACAGCTGTCTTCTTTACCATGCAATTCCCATTACTTGTAAGTGCTGTTTCCATTCATCTACGTGATTTTCCTGTTCCTACCGGTTAGGTCCGCCAAAAAAATGCTTGAGTTTCTCATTGACTTCCATCACACTCTATACTTGAGAGGAGCCAATTCTACCGTTCTCAATTCGAGTACCAAGCATCTGTGCATTTTAGTGCTTGCTCATCACTAATAATTAGCTCACCAAGCTATGTATATGTGTCAATATGATTGAAGGACTCACCAAGAGCTAATGTACAAATCCAAATGAAAAAGAAGAGAAATGATCCATAAAAGACTCCCTATAGTATGAGCTCATCCACACTAACAGACCCATACACCACACATTAATCATGGTGCATTCCGCTGTGTGTCCCTCCGTGTTTTAAATAATAGGGGTGACTTCTCACGTAGTAGTAAAATACCCAATCAGGTCCACAGCACAGCAGGCATTAAAAAAGTACAAAAGTAAGAATAAAAAATTATGACATTATACTAAAAATGACAAGAGATATAAAAAACTATACATTAATATTGCAAAACAAGGTGTTGTCTAATGTTTAACGTTAGCAGGGCTCTGGTCTCCAGAGTACATACCCATTTGGATTCGCTATGAGAAGTTTCCTTTTATTGTCACTTCTCTGTACCGGTCTCTATACTTTTTGTATTCTCATGAATGTCAAGCCTGTGAGTGTAATGAGTTAGACCTGCTGACCACATTCCATCTTGTAGACACAAGTACTGTTACGATTAGAAATGAGTGGACCTGTGAAGGTTTGGGTTCAGCTACACATTAAAAAAAAGTTTGGTTTGGGAATTAGACTTGAGCCAAACCTAGTCCCCAAGTCTAAACTCCAAACTCCAAGTCATTGGGGAGGCAAACCTAAGCGCTGAACACTTGCTGTAAAATGATGGTGGTAAGGGCTAGGGGGCTTCAAATAGACAAAATAAAGGTAAGAGCAGGACAAGTTATACATACCATGTTTCCCCAAAGATAAGACCACAGTAAGACTCTATTCTGGCCTGATGTTTAAACAAAATGCATATTCACTACTTCCCCCACCCTCTGTGCCAGCATCTGTTGTATTCCTGCAATCATCACTATGGCTGTCTGCCCTCCAAACCTGACTGTGACAGCTGCAAATGTGGTGCAAAAATTAATAAATGTCCAGATGCATAAAGAAAGAACAGAGGGGCACTCACCAGGTCATTTCAGGTCCTTTTATTCCAAAAATAATACAGGGATAGCCGGTGTCATGATATCGGCAGTGTAGTGCGGGGAGGCTGGGAGGTGGTGCAGGAGGCACGGGACAACAGCACCATTTCACACCTGTCTGGTGCTTCTATGGGTCCACACATGATGTCATCAAGAACCTCCTTAAATACAGGTGGGTGAGGGGCATCATTAAAAACATGGGTAATTAAAACTGTATCACAGAATGTTAGAAATAAACAAGTTTTTACAGTAATATGGGCAAAAGAGAGAGAGGGGGAAGTAGAAAAAACTGGAGGCTTGAAAAGAAAGCCGGTCTCATGGATAGACTAGAACCCCCCCAATACGGAGGTGACATGAGAAGGAGGTGGTGGGACACTAGCCTCGGCTCGGACTTAAACTTGGTGTACAATCTTACTGATAAAGTTTTGAATGAGGATATGAAGTCTGTCCTGAATAAGGGTTTTGAATTATTGTATCCCTGAGCTTTTTAACCTGGTGAATTTTAGGATTGATCTCTATAAAGCAACCCGGAATATCCACTATTTTTCAAAAATAAAGTGAATACTAGAGAATCTACTTCATTGGTTAATAAACAATGTAAGATAGGTCCCCTTGGTCTCTTTGGTACCAACACTGCCTTAGGCAAGGTTAAAGGGGACGCGCATCAGTTAGATAAGTCCAATGAATATACAGCGGGTAAGAAAAACTTCATGTGTGGGATCAAATTTTCCTTTTTTCCACCGGTAACTCCTGGTAATGTGATTGATACCTTCCAGGAATGCATAATCTAGGACATGGATACCCTGATATATTCTTCTATGGCAAGGAACTTAACATCCTCAGAGGAGAAAGCCCTTAAAGAATTGAAAAGTTGGGATGACATTGTTATCCTCCAAGTGGATAAGGGAGGAAGTACCGTGCTTTTGACCAGGGAATGTTTGACCCCACCAATGAGTACAAAGTCCAAATTACGTAGTTTTTTTACATCATCAAGTATTAGTGGGTGCCATTTCACCTAAGAAGGCCAAGAAGTTGTTCTTTGAGTTTCCTAACAAACCACATTGGTACTTCCTCCCTAAGATGCACAAATCCCTGGTGACCCCCCAATCGTGTCAAAGGTTGGTTTCTTAACTGAACCCCTTTGCCGTTATATGGACTGGCTTTTGAGACCCTTCTTTTCCAACATCCCCTCATATGTGAGAGATACAGGGACTTTATCACATCTTTGGATGGTTTTTGAGTGGCAGGATGGGTTTAAACTTGTCTCCATAGACATTGAAAGCCTCTACGCTCACATCCCTCAAGAACTTGCGGTGTCCACAGTCAGGGAGATCCTTGTCAGTTCCAATTAATCTACTAAAATGATGGACTTAATCTGTGGTGGACTGCTTTTTGTCCTCAAGCATAATAATGCAGGCTCCCGGAGGATTGGTACTTGCAAATCGGGGGGAACCGCTATGGATACCTCCGTAGCATGTTCATTGGACAATTTGTTTTTGGCGGTGTTTGAGAACAAGTTTGTCTACCACGATTCTAATCCATTTTTGAAACATATCAAGAAATATGTGAAATTTGTCGACAATATTTTCATGGTGTGGGATGGGTCTGCTGAAGACTTCTCGGCCTTCATGGACTACCTCAACATAACGAACACCTTTAACATGAGGTTTACCTCAATGTTCGGCAATAACAGTCTAGAGTTTCTGGACATTAAGCTTAATATTGTTCATGGTAAAATCCATAGGGAGGTCTTTAAAAAGGCCACTACAAAAAATGCATTGTTGCACTATGACAATGCCCACCCCCACCATGTTAAGTGCTCACTGCCAGTTCTTAAGATTGAAAAGAATTAACAATGACACAGAGAGATTAAACATACCGATTTCTGACCTCAGAACAAGGCTCCTGGCATGGGGATACCCCTCCTCCTTGTTGGGTGCTGCTTGTACTAGGGCTCTCTCCACCCCAAACATCTCTTCGAATAGCAAAGTATCTTTCCCAACGGCCTCCCACTCTCAGCCAACACCATCTGGGGCATCCCAGAATAAGAATAAAAAGAGGGGGAGGCAGTTCATTTTCAATTTCACATTTGGTTCCATGGAACAACCTATCAGATCCGTTATCTTAAAGCACTGGCCCATTCTGGAGGGCGACAGGGATCTCTCTGATATGGTTCAGCTTAAACCATTGATCAACCATAGGAGATGTAATAATATAAGAGATATCCTGGTTAGAAACGGATTAGCCCCAGAAGGTAATGGCTGAACGGGACGGGTCTGATGGCCAATTTCAAATGTGGGTATTGTCACTTTTGTCATTTCCACTTGATCGGAAATCCTATTCAGATAGGTGACAAGTGGCACAATGTGAAACAGCTTGTTTCGTGCAAAATCAAACTTGTTTATTTCTAACATTGTGAGATATGGTTTTAATTACTCATGTTTTTCACTGGCTTTCCCTGTATTATTTTTGGAATAAAAGGACCCGAAATGACCTCGTGAGCGCCCCTCTGTTCTTTCTTTATGTATCTGGATATTTACCACTCTGGCATCTAAAGAAAGGTGCACCGTGGGTCCCCAGTCCCGGCTTGCTCACTGCTGCCCCCTTGCAGGCTGATTTGGTCCACCCAACATGGCGCTGGAACCCTATTTTTTGATAACCAGCTGAGGTAAAGCAGACAGCTTGTGGCTGGTATTATCAGGATGTGAAGGCCCATCATTATTGAGCTCTTCACAGACTAAATATAGCAACCCGCAGCCACCAAAGAAGTGGCGCATCACATTAGATGCGCTAGTTCTGGCACTTTACCCGACTCATCCCAATTGCATTGCTGCAGTGGAAATTGGGTTAATGGGATTAAAGTGAGCTGTGAATTGTCAGATGGCATCAGGTCCTGGTGCTAGTGTGGCACCCCAGGATCTTAGTGCCACTGTGTCTTCACTGCCCCCAGGAGGTGGTGTCACGCTGAGTGCAAAAAAAGGGTCTTCTCAACAGGCAGACCACACACACTCACACAACACTTTCTGCCTCCAGGTCAGAAGAGGGAGATCAAGCCCGGGTTCAGATTGAGCTCCCCTATAAATTCTGGTCTGGGGTAGAACCAGTTAGTTCAGTTCCTAGGAGGACTGAGGAAGACATCCTGGTGGACTGTAAACTGCATAAGCTCATCCCAGGCCTAAGTCTGAGGAGAATCGCAGGAACACACCTCGGGAGCTGATCGATACCGTGCTCACCTTAGAGGAAGGCGCAGAGAATGGACACAGAGTCCGAGACTGTGCAGGGTCTCATGTCCTGGCAGTCAACATCGGAAGGTAGGGATTTCCAGGTTGCCTAGCCACACCATGCCTGGAGACACAGCAACGGAGAGAGTACAGGAGGAAACACCTGAGACAAGGGTTAGAAGGGACTGGAGTTGTCTGTCATTCCGGCACCTTGCAGGAAGAGATAGGGCCGGCACCTTAGCTGATGGAGTTGCAGAAGCCATTAAAGAGAGCGCAGTGAGGAAGCCAAAGACCCGGCCAGGTGAGGAGAAACCCCAAGTTGCTCTCAGCAAGGACTCCGTGGACAACTGCTCATACCCGTGACCTTCAGCAAATAACTGCTTGATCAACAGTGAGTCTGCCTAGTGCTTGTGCCCGTCGTCCTGCACCCCACACACAAACTACCATCACTCTGTATAAAGACTCCCACTCATGCCTTTGTTCATTAATTTATTATCAAGAATGGTCCGACCAAGCCCCAATGGTAAATAAAGACTCATCCACATGCCCTCATTCACAAGTGTATTAAATTAACAAAATCCTGGAAGTTCCGACAATAATCTAATAGGTAATGTCCAATGATGTTCATCGATTAATGGAGTCTGGTTCCAAATTCTCTAGAGGTCATCGCTGGACAGCAGTATGTGTGGAATGTCTCACACTTGTGCCTGCCTGGAGCCTCATTCTGAGAAAAACAATTCTCCATAGGATTTTATGGGCTTAATGGGACATCACTGTTTGTATTATGTCAGAACTTTCAGTATGTATTTTGAAGTAATGAATTGGTGAACGAGGGCATGTGGATGAGTCTCTATAAAAATTAACTTTTTTTCCCCTATGTCTGTGTCTTTTCTAACGCTATACTTGCCAGGTTAATAATAAGGGTTTCTTACCTTTACTAACACCAGGGCGTGATGCCAGCTGACTATTCACAGGTAACATCAAACCCTTTAACTTATTACCGCGATCACCTCCGCCCCAGATCAGTTGGCAAAGTAGCTGATTTGGGGCATTAAATGTGATGAATCTCTTGAAAGGAGATGGTGTATTTAGGCTGGGAAAGGCCAAATAAGCAGGGACCTTCCCACCCCGATAATATCAGCCCCCAGCTGTCTGCTTAACCTTGGCTGGTTATCAAAAATACGATGGAACCCACACTATTTTTTTAATAATTTATTTAAATAATGTTAAAAAAAGTTGTTTCCTAAAGATTTTTGATGACCGGCAAAGGTAAAGCAGACAGCCGAGGGTTGCAGCTTGCAGCTTTCTGTTTTACCTGTACGGGCTATCAAAAATAGGTGGGTGTCCACACCGTTCTTTTATTTTATTTATTCCATATCCTCATGTTTGCAGGGCAATTGTGCTGCTCTTACCCCATTTTACTTTCGTTTGCAGCCTCCATGCCCTTACTATGACCCTTTTACAGCCATTTTTCAGTGCAGAAACCTGAGTCCCTATTGACATATATGGGTTCAGGTTCTGGGGTCAAGTCTGGTTCCTGAACTAAACTTTTTTTTAAAGTCTGTCCGAACTCGGCAAACCTAAACTTACATGGTTCCGTTCATCACTAATAAGGACAGGTTTAGAGAATGGAATGTCTTCTACGACAAGGAAATAGAAACAAATGACCTCAATAACTGTTCTGTGTAATCAAAAGAGGAATGCACCAGCTGTCATTCCGAGAGCAATAAAAGAAAAAAAGGGTTTGGTCCCAGGTGAAAAATGATTGATTGCTCTCAGTTGGAGAAACACAATAATAATCTTGTAGTTGTGATACCTTTAAATGGCAGCAAAAATATAATAAATTCTATTACAAAGCTCTCAAGACTGCTTACCTCTCATTATATACCATGCCTGATGAAGAGAGGTAAGCAGTCTCGAGAGCTCGCTGCTTTGTAACATCAATTATTTTTTTGTTGCCATTTAAAGTTATCACAACTACAAGATTATTATTGTGTTTCACCCACTGAGAGCGATCTATCTTTTCCCAGGGCAATGTGACATGACTTATCTATATGACTCCTGACAGAGGTTTATTGTGACAAGTTGCTTTTCAGATCAAAGTTTACAGTGGCCGAGCTTCCTCCAAACTGTATCCAGTAAGACAGGAATCATACTGTATTCGAGAAAAGATACAAAGCAACGGGGTCTCCATGTCGCGCTGAGGGTCTCGATATCATTGGAATAAGTATCTGCTTTTAAGTGTCAGGTTTATGACGCACAGAAGAAATGAGCAGCGCTGAGCGGATACAACATCTAACACTTAATAGTTATGAGTTATGAGAAGGAAACACGGAAAATCAGCTGCCAGGTGTTTTTATGTAGACCGCTGTTTGGAATTCATTAGATAAAGTACATAAAGGTGTAGAACAATATAACCGCACCTCACTATACAATTCAGGTACTCCAAAGAATGCACAGCACTCACCAGACGACTTGTGACAATTCTTTGTTCACATGGACACAGATACAGGAGGGAATGTAACAGGATGAACAACAGCCGTTTCACGCTAGGTCTGTGCTTCAATGACCCAGTGTGAAATGGCTGTTGTTCATCCTTCTATCCTCTCTCCTGTGTCCGTGTGTCCTTGTGTTCTTAGCCTTGTGGAATAAAAAGAATTGTTGCAAGTCATCTGGTTATTGCTGTTTATTCTTTGAAGTCCCTGGATTGTGGATGGACTGTATCTGGAATATGCACCTGGAGACATCAGAGCGGCTTCTTTGGGCTTAAAGTAGCGGCATCCATGGAAGGAAAGCAAAGCAAAGGTAGTGCCCGGCCTTTTCTACATTTTTTGGATAGATTTATAGAATTTGCCACCTATAAAGGGATGGAATTAGCAAAACATTATTTTTTTAATGAAAATAACTTCACCTGCAAGATGTAATTTATTAGGAAGGAAGCCTTGGGCTATGATTCCATGTGCATTTTTTTTCCGATGAGTTTTTTCTGCAGGCAAAACACTACTGATGATTTCGAAGGTGATTGAATTCTCCTTGATTTTGACAATACACATTTGCCGAAATGCAGATTCTTTGTAATTTGCTTCCATGAGAATTTCTTTGAGCTTTAAAAGGTTGTTAAAGGGAACACCCCTTTGGGTGTAAATCAAAAGCCGCGCATGCGCAATGCACATGGTTAGGTCGGCGTACATCTAAAGAGTGTACCGACGTCATCATGACCGGATATGACGCCAATAGCGTTACACCAGCTATTACGCCCCTACAGCAGGGCGAGGAGGACCAGGATTATTTATCACGCCCATCGGGGCGTGATAATGAGCGGCTCAGGAGGGCTTAGGCTATGTGCACACTTGGAGGTTTAGCAGAGGTTTAGCAGCGGAAACCGCCGGTCGGTTTCCATGAGGTTTATGTAAATTTATGTTAATCCAAAAGCGGCTTTTGGGTTAACATATAAACCTATGGAAACCGACCCCCGGTGTGCACACACCGGCGGTTTCCACATGCTCATCCGTTGCTAAACCCGCTGGGTTCCCAGCGGGTTAGCAAAGAATGAGCATGTTCTATAATCCGGCCGGTTCTGCAGCGGCTGCAAGCAGAATCATGTGCTGCTTCCAGCCGCTGCAGAATCGCCGGCGCTAACCCGCTGTGCACCGCCGCACACCCGCCCGTCTCCCGCAGCACAGACCCGACAGGAAGCCGGTGGACGGCTCCGGAGCTTCCTGTCGGGTCCACCCAGCTGCCGCCGCCACTAACCCGCCCCCGTGTGCACATACCCTTAGAGTATCACAGGGAACGCCCTGTGAGACTTATTCAGGGACAAGAAGTCGCAGATATGTAAGTGCATAATGTTGATTTTGGCAATGTTGCACCACGCATTTTTTACAGAAAAGGACCGCTACTAATGATCTCTCATGGTGCAGGGACAGGTATTCATGGGGTCGGCGGTGATTTGGAGGGGTCAGGTTCCCTTTAAAATGAGTAAAAAAAAATAAAAACTCCCTATTCTCGCCTCGTCATCACCCATCAAACCACAACTTGTGCTGAAATTCGTGGATCTTAATAGAAGCGTGAGAGTCCAACAGAGGTCAGGATTGTAGAGCAAGAGCCTGCGGCTCTTCTGTACTGTGACGGTCTCTACCTATACCGGTACAGCTGAAAGTGGCGCCATCCTGGGGATCCGGGTGCGCCCCATTATGCACGCAGGGCGGGACCTGTCCCCTTTGGTCTTGTGTTACATAATGCTCGGAGTGGGAAAATTGTGACTCATTGAGGAGACCAAAGTAGTGAATAAGGAATTGCAAGGCTCCATGGGAAATTTATGCAAATGAGATATTTGCTCGAGGGAAGAAAACCGTCTCTTTAGTTAGAAACCAAAAGGAGGACGCACACGTCAGCTGTTTCTATGTTCTTGCCCCGCTCGCTCCTGTATATACAGGGGGGCCATTTATATGGATACACCTAAATAAAATGGGGATATCAACTTCCTGTTTGTGGCATATTGGTATATGGGAGGGGGGAAAACGTTTCCAGATGGGGGGTGACCATGGCGGCCATTTTGAAGTTGGCCATTTTGGATCCAACTTTATATTTATTGAATGGGAAGAGGGTCATGTGACACATCAAACGTATTGAGAATTTCACAAGAAAAACAATGGTGTGCTTAGTTTGTATGTAACCTCTTAGGCTGGTTTCACACTGCGGTTTTTCACTGATCAGGTTCGATCAGGTTTGTGTGCCAAAACCAGAGAGGAACCAGGAGAGGAACTTGCAGAGAAAAACTATAATTGAAAGATTGACACCTGTTCTGAGTTTTGGAGTCACTCCTGGTTTTGAAACACAAAACCTGATCGAACCTGACCTGATCTGACCGCAGTGTGAAACCAGCCTTAATGATCTTAATGATTTATAGATGATCTGCAAAGAGGAGTGGAGCAAAATTCCTCCTGACATGTGTGAAACATCATCATCAACTACAAGAAACGTCTGACTGCTGTGCTGCCTCCCCCCCTTCATCAGCGGCCTCCACTAGCAGCCTCTTTCCCCCCTATATCAGCAGCCTTCACTAGCAACCTCTTTCCCCCTACCATCAGCAGCCTCCTTTAGCAGCCTCACTCCCCCCTCCATCACTAGTCTTTACCAGCAGCCTCTCTCCCCTCTCCATCAGCAGCCTCCACCAGCAGAATCGCTGCCCCCTCCATCAGCAGCTTCAACTAGCAGCCTTTCTCCCCCATAAATCACCAGCCTCCACCAGCAGCCTACCTTCCCCCTCCATCAGCAGCCTCCACCAGCAGCCTCTCTCCACCCTCCATCAGCAGCCTCTCTCCCCCTCCATCAGCAGCCTCCACCAGCGGCCTGTCTCCTCCCTCCATCAGCAGTAGAGATGAGCGATGTTCGACTCGAATAGTTCGCCAATCTCAAATTCGAGTTGATTTTGGCGCTATTCGAGTCATTCGCCGAATTCGAACAATTTGGTTCAAATTTGGCGAATTTCGAACATGTTCGATTTTTGTTCGAAAATGCGGCAGATGTGGTCAGAAAACCGCATCTGCTGCATTTTGAGCCAAAATAAACATTCCCTAGAAGAAAGAAAGTGTTAAAAATTAAAAAATAATCAATGCTCACCTGTCCGCGGTCCACCGAAGCCTCCGGCAAGGTCCTGCGGCTTCTAGGTCCTGTGGTGACGTCATGTTCTCGCGCGAACTCCGGTCACATGACTAGAGTTCCGCGAGAACATGACGTCACCACAGGTCCTGGGAGCACAGGACCTTGCCGGAAAGCCTAAAATAGATATTTTTATGATTCGGACCCTTTCTTTAAGTAAAAGTTACTTAAAGAAAGGGTCCGAAACATAAAAATATCTATTTTAAGCTTTCCGGCAAGGTCCTGTGCTTCCAGGACCTGTGGTGACGTCATGTTCTCGCAGAACTCCGGTCATGTGACCGGAGTTCCCGCGAGAACTGACGTCACCACAGCTCCTGTAAGACACAGGATCATACCGGAGGCTTCGGTGGACCGCGGACAGGTGAGCATTGATTATTTTTTTATTTTTTACACTTTATTTGACTTTATTATACTTCCACAATGTATGTATATACATTGTGGAAGTAAAACAGCCCCACAATCCTGTTTTTTTTCGTGTTCCGGGATGTTCGACGGTGTTCGTCGAGCATTCAACGAACATTCGTCGAACACCCCGTCGATTCGGCGAATCGAATCGAACACGAACGGCAGGGTGGTGGCTCATCTCTAATCAGCAGCCTCTCTCCCCCTCCATCATCAGCTATCACTATCAGCCTTTTTCCCCCCATACATCAGCAGCCTCCACTAGCAGCCTCTTTCCTACTTCCATCAGCAGCTTCCTCTAGCAGCCTCACTCCCCCCTCCATCACCAGCCTCCACCAGCAGCCTCCCTCCCCCCCTCCATCATCAGACTCCACTAGCAGGCTCTCTCACCCCTCTATCAGCAGCCTCCACTAGCAGCCTCTCTCCCCCCTCATCACCAGCCTCCACCAGCAGCCTCCCTCCCCCCCTCCATCAGCAGCCTCCACTAGCAGCCTCTCTCCTCCCCTCCATCACCAGCCTCCACCAGCAGCCTCTCTCCCCCCTCTATCAGCAGCCTCAACCAGCAGCCTCTCTCCCCCTTCATCAGCAGCCTCTCTCCACCCTCCATCAGCAGCCTCCCTCCCCCTCCATCAGCAGCCTCCACTAGCAGCCTCTCCCCCCCTCCATCACCAGCCTTCACCAGCAGCCTCTCTCCCCCCTCCATCACCAGCCTCCACCAGCAGCCTCCCTCCCCCCCTCCATCACCAGACTCCACCAGCAGGCTCTCTCACCCCTCTTTCAGCAGCCTCCAGCAGCAGCCTCTCCCCCCTCCATCAGCAGCCTATCTTCCCCTCCATCAGCAGCCTCCTCTAGCAGCTTCACTCCCCCTCCATCACCAGCCTTCACCAGCAGCCTCTCTCCCCCCTCCATCACCAGCCTCCACCAGCAGCCTCCCTCCCCCCCATCACCAGACTTCACTAGCAGGCTCTCTCACCCCTCTTTCAGCAGCCTCCACTAGCAGCCCCTCTCCCCCCTCCATCACCAGCCTCCACCAGCAGCCTCTCCCCCCTTCATCAGCAGCCTCCCTCCCCCCTCCATTACCAGCCTCCACCAGCAGCCTCACTCTCCCCTCCATCACTAGCCTCAACTAGCAGCCTCTCTCCCCCCTCCATCAGCAGCCTCCACCAGCAGACTCCCTCCCCCTCCATCACCAGCCTCTAACAGCAGCCTATCTCCCCCCTCTATCAGCAGCCTTTCTTCCCCTCCATCAGCAGCCTCCACTAGCAGCCTCTCCCCCCTCCATCACCAGCCTCCACCAGCAGCTTCTCTCCCCCCTCCATCAGCAGCCTCTCTCTCCCTCCATCAGCAGCCTCCACCAGCAGCCTGTCTCCCCCCTCCACCAGCAGCCTCTCTCTGCTCTCCATCAGCAGCCTCCCTCCCCCCTCCATCAGCAGCCTCCACTAGCAGCCTCTTTCCCCCCTACATCAGCCTCCTCCACTAGCAGCCTCTTTCCCCATTCCATTAGCAGCCTCCACTAGCAGCCTCTTTCCCCCTTCCATCAGCAGACTCCACCAGCAGCCTCTCTCCCCCCTCCATCAGCAGCCTCCACCAGCAGCCTGTCTCCCCCCTCCACCAGCAGCCTCTCTCCGCCCTCCATCAGCAGCCTCCCCCCCTTCATCAGCGGCCTCCACTAGCAGCCTCTTTCCCCCCTATATCAGCAGCCTCCACTAGCAACCTCTTTCCCCCTTCCATCAGCAGCCTCCTCTAGCAGCCTCACTCCCCCCTCCATCAGCAGCCTCCTTTAGCAGCCTCACTCCCCCCTCCATCACTAGTCTTTACCAGCAGCCTCTCTCCCCTCTCCATCAGCAGCCTCCACCAGCAGAATCGCTCCCCCCTCCATCAGCAGCCTCAACTAGCAGCCTTTCTCCCCACTAAATCACCAGCCTCCACCAGCAGCCTACCTTCCCCCTCCATAAGCAGCCTCCACCAGCAGCCTCTCTCCACCCTCCATCAGCAGCCTCTCTCCCCTCCATCAGCAGCCTCCACCAGCAGCCTGTCTCCTCCCTCCATCAGCAGCCTCTCTCCCCCTCCATCATCAGCTATCACTATCAGCCTTTTTCCCCCCATACATCAGCAGCCTCCACTAGCAGCCTCTTTCCTACTTCCATCAGCAGCTTCCTCTAGCAGCCTCTCTCCCCCCTCCATCACTAGTCTTTACCAGCAGCCTCTCTCCCCTCTCCATCAGCAGCCTCCACCAGCAGAATCGCTCCCCCCTCCATCAGCAGCCTCAACTAGCAGCCTTTCTCCCCCATAAATCACCAGCCTCCACCAGCAGCCTACCTTCCCCCTCCATAAGCAGCCTCCACCAGCAGCCTCTCTCCACCCTCCATCAGCAGCCTCTCTCCCCCTCCATCAGCAGCCTCCACCAGCAGCCTGTCTCCTCCCTCCATCAGCAGCCTCTCTCCCCCCTCCATCATCAGCTATCACTATCAGCCTTTTTCCCCCCTACATCAGCCTCCTCCACTAGCAGCCTCTTTCCCCATTCCATTAGCAGCCTCCACTAGCAGCCTCTTTCCCCCTTCCATCAGCAGACTCCACCAGCAGCCTCTCTCCCCCCTCCATCAGCAGCCTCCACCAGCAGCCTGTCTCCCCCCTCCACCAGCAGCCTCTCTCCGCCCTCCATCAGCAGCCTCCCCCCTTCATCAGCGGCCTCCACTAGCAGCCTCTTTCCCCCCTATATCAGCAGCCTCCACTAGCAACCTCTTTCCCCCTTCCATCAGCAGCCTCCTCTAGCAGCCTCACTCCCCCCTCCATCAGCAGCCTCCTTTAGCAGCCTCACTCCCCCCTCCATCACTAGTCTTTACCAGCAGCCTCTCTCCCCTCTCCATCAGCAGCCTCCACCAGCAGAATCGCTCCCCCCTCCATCAGCAGCCTCAACTAGCAGCCTTTCCCCCATAAATCACCAGCCTCCACCAGCAGCCTACCTTCCCCCTCCATAAGCAGCCTCCACCAGCAGCCTCTCTCCACCCTCCATCAGCAGCCTCTCTCCCCCTCCATCAGCAGCCTCCACCAGCAGCCTGTCTCCTCCCTCCATCAGCAGCCTCTCTCCCCCCTCCATCATCAGCTATCACTATCAGCCTTTTTCCCCCTACATCAGCCTCCTCCACTAGCAGCCTCTTTCCCCATTCCATTAGCAGCCTCCACTAGCAGCCTCTTTCCCCCTTCCATCAGCAGACTCCACCAGCAGCCTCTCTCCCCCCTCCATCAGCAGCCTCCACCAGCAGCCTGTCTCCCCCCTCCACCAGCAGCCTCTCTCCGCCCTCCATCAGCAGCCTCCCCCCCTTCATCAGCGGCCTCCACTAGCAGCCTCTTTCCCCCCTATATCAGCAGCCTCCACTAGCAACCTCTTTCCCCCTTCCATCAGCAGCCTCCTCTAGCAGCCTCACTCCCCCCTCCATCAGCAGCCTCCTTTAGCAGCCTCACTCCCCCCTCCATCACTAGTCTTTACCAGCAGCCTCTCTCCCCTCTCCATCAGCAGCCTCCACCAGCAGAATCGCTCCCCCCTCCATCAGCAGCCTCAACTAGCAGCCTTTCTCCCCCATAAATCACCAGCCTCCACCAGCAGCCTACCTTCCCCCTCCATAAGCAGCCTCCACCAGCAGCCTCTCTCCACCCTCCATCAGCAGCCTCTCTCCCCCTCCATCAGCAGCCTCCACCAGCAGCCTGTCCTCCTCCCTCCATCAGCAGCCTCTCTCCCCCCTCCATCATCAGCTATCACTATCAGCCTTTTTCCCCCCATACATCAGCAGCCTCCACTAGCAGCCTCTTTCCTACTTCCATCAGCAGCTTCCTCTAGCAGCCTCTCTCCCCCCTCCATCACCAGCCTCCACCAGCAGCCTCTCTCTCCCCCTTCATCAGCAGCCTCTCCCACCCTCCATCAGCAGCCTCCCTCCCCCCTCCATCAGCAGCCTCCACTAGCAGCCTCTCTCCCCCCCCTCCATCAGCAGCCTCTCTCCACCCTCCATCAGCAGCCTATCTTCCCCCTCCATCAGCAGCCTCCTCTAGCAGCTTCACTCCCCCCTCCATCACCAGCAGCCTCTCTCCCCCCTCCATCACGCTGCCTCCACCAGCAGCCTCCCTCCCCCCCTCCATCACCAGACTCCCTCAGCAGGCTCTCTCACCCCTCTATCAGCAGCCTCCACTAGAAGCCTCTCTCCCCCCTCCATTACCAGCCTCCACCAGCAGCCTCTCTCCCCCCTCTATCAGCAGCTTCCACCAGCAGCCTCTCTCCCCCCTTCACCAGCAGCCTCTCTCCGCCCTCCATCAGCAGCCTCCCTCCCCCCTCTATCAGCAGCCTCCACTAGCAGCCTCTCTCCCCCCTCCATCAGCAGCCTCTCTCCAACCTCCATCAGCAGCCTATCTTCCCCCCTCATCAGCAGCCTCCTCTAGCAGCCTCTCTCCCCCCTCCATCACCAGCCTTCACCAGCAGCCTCTCTCCCCCCTCCATCACCAGCCTCCACCAGCAGCCTCTCTCCCCCCTCTATCAGCAGCCTCCACCAGCAGCCTCTCTCCCCCTTCACCAGCAGCCTCTCTCCGCCCTCCATCAGCAGCCTCCCTCAGCAGCCTCCACTAGCAGCCTCTCTCCCCCCTCCATCAGCAGCCTCTCTCCACCCTCCATCAGCAGCCTATCTTCCCCCTCCATCAGCAGCCTCCTCTAGCAGCCTCACTCCCCCCTCCATCACCAGCCTTCACCAGCAGCCTCTCTCCCCCCTCTATCACCAGACTCCACCAGCAGCCTCTCTCCCCCCTCTATCAGCAGCCTCCACCAGCAGCCTCTCTCCCCCCTCCATTAGCAGCCTCTCTCCACCCTCCATCAGCAGCCTATCTTCCCCCTCCATCAGCAGCCTCCTCTAGTAGCCTCACTCCCCCCTCCATCACCAGCCTTCACCAGCAGCCTCTCTCCCCCCTCCATCACCAGACTCCACTAGCAGGCTCTCTCACCCCTCTATCAGCAGCCTCCACTAGCAGCCTCTCTCCTTCCTCCATCACCAGCCTCCACCAACAGCCTCTCTCCTCCCTCCACCAGCAGCTTCTCTCCGCCCTCCATCAGCAGCCTCCCTCCCCCCTCCATCAGCAGCCTCCACTAGCAGCCTCTCTCCCCCTCTCCATTAGCAGCCTCTCTCCACCCTCCATCAGCAGCCTACCTTCCCACTCCATCAGCAGCCTCCACTAGCAGCCTCTCTCCCCCCTCCATCAGCAGCCTCCTCTAGCAGCCTCACTCCCCCCTCCATCAGCAGCCTCCTCTAGCAGTGTTACTCCCCCCTCCATCACCAGCCTCCACCAGCAGTCTCTCTCCCCCCTCCATCACCAGACTCCACCAGCAGCCTCCCTCCCCCCCCATCACCAGCCTCCACCAGCAGCCTCCCTCCCCCCTCTATCACCAGCCTCCACTAGGAAGCTCTATCCCCCCTCCATCAGCAGCTTCCTTTAGCAACCTCTCTCCCCCTCCATCAGCAGCCTCCACTAGCAGCCTCCCTCCACCAGCAGGCTCCCTCCCCCCCCTCCACCAGCAGACTCTCTCGGCTCCCCTCCACCAGTAGACTCTCTCAACCCCCCATATCTTTAGCTCTGTGAGCACTCACCTGCTCTCTTCCTCCTGGCTTCCTTGTTCTCCTCCACGTTCAGTCTGCTGATCTGAGCCATCTGCTGAAGCGTGGGATGACTTCAGCCAGGCTGCAGCATCGCAGAGCAGGGTGCAGATTGGTGCTGTCGGACCCGCGAATGCCTGACTCTGGTACTTCCGGGGTCAGACAGCGACGTGTAAGTAGAGCTGCGTGCGCTCTCCATCCCGAAAGGAGGGGGGATTAAAAAAGGAAATAAAACATTTCTTGTCATGCAGGCCTGACCGGGCCCCTCCCCCCACCGGGCCCTGTTGCAATTGCGACCCCTGCGACCGTGGTAGTCACGCCACTGTAAGTCACACATATACAGTCCATGATGATAGATCTCCATACCCAGCCTGATCTGTATATAGCTGAAGTGGAGAGATCCATTATAAGTCACACATATACAGTCCATGATGATTGATCTCCATACCCAGCCTGATCTGTATATAGCTGACGTGGAGATCCACATATTACTGTACATTATACTGATGAGTGAGAGCCAGGATCTGTATCCATGATAAATCACTTGAATATACAGATCTCCACGATCTGTATATGAAGAGATAGGGCTCTTTCCATGATAAATGTCTTGCCTAGAGTCTTTCCATACACAGCACGATCCATCTGTAACAGAGATGGGGGTTGTGACAAAATGGACCCCCTTTAATGTATAAGCTATGAGGATTTCTTATTTATCCAGACAGTATTTATATTTTGTTTGCTAACTTGTAATATGCCACTCATGGGTTATACAAGATTTGTAGGATCCTGCTAGTATTTAAAGTGGGTAATGTAATTATCTACCTTGTGATAAGCAACTCATTGTAAATACAAGTCTTGTAGATGACTGTTAAGTGTTTAACATGTGTAATGTAATCATCTTGTCTCTTTGTAATGTATGTTATTTCCTACCTTGTGATAAGCAACTCAGTGTAAATACAAGTCTTGTAGATGTTTGGTGATGTGGATTTATGTAATGTAATTATCTCTCTTCTGTAAGGTCAGAGGAACTTAAAGGGAACCAACCACCCCCAATGACCCCCCGGACTATTAATATGGCTCCCTACACCCAGCACATACATGTGCTGCAATGTTTTTTGCTAAAAAAACTGCTTTTTAAAAGTAAAGATAATGTTTTATAAAGTTTCTACCAAAGGGACGGGTGGGGTTACTTACATGGGGCTAAAGCCGAGATTCTGCTGCCACTCATCCTCCTCTCTCCCCTCGCAGCAGTAACGGCCAGCCCTTTGTTCAGCGTCACAGCCTGGTGCACGGGATCGCATGCCCGTGCACACGTCATCAGCTACAGCCGGGTAGCGAGCGCGCGCTCTGACTTCCTGCGCTCAGCTATGGAAGTCAGAGCGCGCGCTCGCTACCCGGCTGTAGCTGATGACGTGTGCACGGGCATGCGATCCCGTGCACCAGGCTGTGACGCTGAACAAAGGGCTGGCCGTTACTGCTGCGAGGGGAGAGAGGAGGATGAGTGGCAGCAGAATCTCGGCTTTAGCCCCATGTAAGTAACCCCACCCGTCCCTTCGGTAGAAACTTTATAAAGCATTATCTTTACTTTTAAAAAGCAGTTTTTTTAGCAAAAAACATTGCAGCACATGTATGTGCTGGGTGTAGGGAGCCATATTAATAGTCCGGGGGGGTCATTGGGGGTGGTTGGTTCCCTTTAATCCTGCTAGAATGCCATTGTATTACCATGTGGATTGTTGACTCTATGTAAATGGACTCATCCACCATTGTTTAATGTCATGGGTTGCAGACAAAAGGCATCCTGCTAGGTGCTATGTCAATCAGTATGTGGCTCTCTCTTGACAGGACTGCAGTACTACTAGAAATGTTCTATAAGAACAGCCAATGAGAAGACAGTTTTATTCCACCAATCGTGAAGTCCCCAATATCCTGCAATGAGGGTTGAGGGTATATAAGGAGACATGTTCATTAACCAGGGTGAGTTAAATTCTGTCTACTGACCTCAGTCTAGATTTCGGTCCTGGACTCGATACAGGCAGCTAATCTAGGATCTACGGACCCGATTAGTCGGCCATAACCCCAGGCCTAGGCATTACGGTGCCGACCGAGGGGATCAGAACCTGGACTATAAGACTACAAGAACTTCAGCTTCGAAGGATCGGATTCGGCTGGGATATCAAAGACTGCATAAGGAAGCAACCAAGTTGGGACGATCCAGTCACTTGGCTACAGACTTTGCTGTGCTATATTCTAATCCCTGGTGAGCCAGCGGAAGGGTGAGCCTCTGTTGCCTGTTACATTGTTGTGTTTTGCTGGTTATGTGTTATATGCTGTTAACTGTTTGGGGATCCAATAAAGCCTTAATATTGTGATTCCCTCACCCTGTGTTGTCTGTGTAGTGTTCTGCCCACGGTAAGGAGCTCGGGCGTTCAGTTTGGGGATGAGCCCTGTTCCACGTTGTCTTTCTAAAGGCGGCTGGGCCAGCGGACGAGAGCACCCACTGACCCCCGTGTCTCCTCAGGTGTCCATCCAGATCACAGGTAGATACTGAGGATAAACAGGAGCTGTGTGCAAGAGAAATAACGTGTCACCCTGATCTGTATACAGAAGTATATGGCACCTGATATTATACACACAGATCACACACATATAGTAAAGAGTGGTGACCTAAACCCCCATGATCCCCCCTACATGACAAACACCTTGGGTGCAGTCCACAGCCAGAGGCTGAGATCACAGGGCACCAGAGGATGAGGGGAACACGCAAATACCAGAGTCACAGCAACGATATCGTTGCAACGCCTCCAAAACCGTGACATTGCAACGATATCGTTCACGATATCGTAGCGTATGACGGACCCTTAAGACCTAGTGATTGAGATCTGTGACTGAGCTCCTGGTAATGCAAAGTATGCAGGAAGTAAAAAAAAAATAAAAGCAGGGACGAAACTTGGAGACAAAGCATATCAACTTCACACTCACAACTGAGTCTTCAGAGAGGAAAGACGTGTAGGCTCTGTGGTCAGATCTGGACCCCACCGTAGACCTGATCCTGCATGGGTGGGCCCATCACCAGGGAGGGCGAGGACAAGAATCTGAGGAGTAGAGACCCCTGACCAAGGAGATCTAAGAGGTACCACCTATAAGTACCTTAATTATTATGCATTGGCGTTACCTGTAGGTAACATCCCACATAATGAGAGGTTAATCCAGCAATAACTGAACATAATATTCATATTTACAGCCTGCAGGTGAGTATAATGCAAGACCCCAGCAGGTAACGTGTAATATTTTCTCTGCAGATAACATGGATATTTTAAGCATCATATTACAAGGATCACAGGCTGGAAGAGCAACTGTTATTGCCGGTGCTGGACAAGAGTAAGTAGCGTCCAGTCATCACCCCGGGATTCCACATTAATAAGTCTTCCCTCACTGTTTCCTGTACACCGGGGTATAGATCCGAATTAAAGGGTGGTCGATCTTATTGAATCTATATATTATCCAGAGATGAGTAGATTGATATAAGTTTCATTGAAATAAGTATAACTCTAACTTTATTGAAATCTATGTTGATTCTAATTTTAGGAGTCCAGTGGGTGGTCCTAATCAGGGAGTGACAAGTTTCCCAGTACTAGTGTTACTACAGATATGTATGTATACCCACGGGTTGCATTAAATAGGGACTATCACCTCTCCTGGCCAGTGTTATCTCTAAGCTGTGCACTCTGGGAACTATTAAAGGGGTCCACTACTAATACACTACTACAACTTGGACAACCCTTGGTCATTGCCCATAATAATACAAATGCCTATACTCACCTCCAGTGGTGGTAACAAAACAAAGTGACCTTTTCTTATATTGCTTTGTAGGATGGAACCACCCTCATACAGCAGAATGTGATGGATGGTCATGCTCCATGTTTATTTCCATGTTGAAGTTACTTTTGAATGTTGCCGCTACTGGTTTCTGTTGACGATACCGGTGGGTTTATGATTATTGCTAAGGTTGCTGGACTTTTGGAGTTACTGGTGACTTTTAAAAATATTTGTTATTTTTGGCATTAATGATAGGTTACTATTGAGTTTACTGGTGACTATTGAGGTTACAGGTTAATCTTGATGTTAGTACTGGGTTACTGGTTACTGGTTGCTTGGAAGATTATTGGTTACTGTTGTGGCGGCAAGTTGGTTTTGAGGTTTCAGTTTTAAGGTTGAAGGAAGATTTAAGTTCATCAATTTTTAACTTAACATATTGATTCAAAGTAAGGTGGGGGCTAGACTCGACAGCAGTAGAGATGAGCGATGTTCGATACGAATTGTTCACCAGTCTCAAATTCGAGCTGGTTTGGTCGGTGTTCGAGTCATTCGACGAATGCGAATAATTAGCTTTAAATTCGGCAGTTCGAGGTCATGTTCGATAACGGTTCGTTCACCAAAAGTGTAACTGGCTTTTCACAATAATACTGTTATTGAATGTTAATATCCAGTTTCTGTGTATAGGGTGGGGGGGGGGGGGCAGGGTTAACACATCAGTGCTGCAGAAATAATGGTGCTCTTCATTTTTTTTTTTCCTAACTGCATATACAGTGGGGCGGTGCAGGCTGTCAGCCAATCACACACAATCCCAACAAAGTGCATTTTTTGCTTCCTCCCAGATCCCAAGTCTCCAGCCGCCCGTCTGAGTATGGGGTAACACAGATGGTTGAGTATACAGAGCTGTTCAGTCACACTATAGCCTGGGAATCAGAGGTCTGCTCCAAAGTTTCTGTGAGTCCAGACAAGTTAATAATCTGCCCTGATGCCCAGAAGCTTTGCGAGTCCGATCCAGGCCCAGATGAAGAAGGTTCTGAGCATAATGTAGACCCTCATTCCCAAACTGTAAGTCCTGTTGGTGGAGACAATGAGGATGATGCTGATGAGACTGAGATACCTGATTGGAATGACAACTTGACTTTTCGGTCAGGGCAGGAAGAGGTTGGCTTTGAGGACGATGGGTGTGAGAGCACACAGGGTGATGATGAGGTTGGAGATCCCACTTACTGTCAACCCACAGTCATTCGGTCGATGAGAGTCAGCAGAGGAGGTGGAGGAGGATGCTAATGATGACGAGTTTAGGTTGCGCTTTCATGGACAGAGACGGAGTACTGGAAGCTGTCAACAACGGCATCCTCAACCACAACTCTGCCTCTGAGCACAAGTCATGGTGGCTCTTTTTCAGGTTGCATGGGCTCTAAGCTTTGCCTAGCCTGTGACTTTTTTGAGATCGCAAAGGATGACCCAACTCAGAATAACAGAGGGGTAAAAAAGTCCTTGTGGATCCATGACTTGTTCATCTTGATGAACGTTAGTCTGTCTACACTGTCATTGGACAGACTTGTGCGCTTATCTGTCAGCACACCAGCAGCAGCGCTGAAGACACGTTCAGTAAGAACGCCGGCTGCGGGGCATGACAAGATCTCCAAGGCGTGAGTGGCGAGCTGAGGCAATTTTTCCAGATTGGAAGCCCAAAATGAGCAAGGCTCCAGTTCCCCAGTCATGGCATCGATGTTCACTTGGAGATACTCCTGTGCCATCCTCTCTAGGTGTTGACTATGTGTCAGACTTCTTGTCTCCTCTGGCCTTGCAAAGGATGGTCTAAAGAATTGGTGAAATGATTCCACAAAATTGTTGTTACCACCAGATACGGTGTTACTGTTACGGTTTGAGTGATGACTCGACAGTCCCACGGTTGGCAAGTTAGAACTGTGAGATTCACTATGTGCACGACTGGTGTTTTGTGGAAAAGTAGATCTAAGATTCTGCTGATACTCCTGGATGTGTGAATCTCTTTCTATGGCAGGAATTATTTCACCAAATGTACTCTTGTACCGGGGGATCTAAGAGTGTGGCAACCCAATTGTCGGCATTACTTCGAATTCTGACAATCTGAGGATCATGTTGCAGGTAGTGCAGCAAGAAGGCGCTCATGTGTCTTGCGCATTCAGGAGGCCCAAGTCCTTGTTGTGTTGGTGGCGGCAAGGTAAGAATCATGCTTTCTTCCTCTGCCTTCTCCCCCCAACCTCGCACAACAGAAATGTGATCAAGATCTCCCTCATCTGCTGAGTCTTCCATGCCCATCGCCAGTTATTTCATTCTATATTATTGGAAATCATGGTCTGTCTAATATGACAATTAATTCAGAACTTAGTTATGTATACCGTCTAAAACCTATGATTTATCTATTCTAGAGTGTAAGGAATAAGGGTATCAAGCCATATTCCTATAGAAGCCATTATGTTCCGTTTTCAGCATTGTCCCTTCACTCCAATAAGAGAGTCCCCTCCTTTGGCCTGATGGTTAATTAATCTCCTTGATCTGTTAATTAACCTGACGGTATTAAATTCCTGGCCAACTCTTGCCAAACAATGGAGACTCAATAACAAATTGAGCTAGGTGACACATTGGGACCAGATACAATTATACAAAAGGAAGACCCCCCCCTTCATAAATCTGCAGAGAGAGGTGAGAAGTCATTTCCTTCTTCCAGGAGATTTAATAGAATTGTGGTTGACACTTCAGAGCCGGGTAGAGAAATCTTAATATTTCACTACACATCACTTCCCTAAATATGACAATAATAAATATGATACCCAGAGAGATATAGGATAATAATGCATATTTCTGCATCATTGTGAAACCTTCCTAACGACCCTAAACTTAATATTGGCCAGTGGGACAACCGCAAACAGGTTGTGTGCCCTACCATCAGAAAGCTAAAATCATGACCAAAAATATGAGGGCATTATCTTCCACCTACAAAGTTCCCAAGCAAAGTTATGACCCATAGTAGCTTTTGAGTATTTGATATCACAACACAGAGGGTGGGTACTGCAGGACATCCCCTGGGCAGGAGAGGGGCTGGCAATTTACAGAATAGGAATGCCTGACCTTTGCTAGATTTTGGTATTACTTCTGAGGAGGACCCCCATTACATCACGTGGCAGAGTGTACCCATGGGAACTCGGTGGCCCCACACTGCCTCCGTGCGGCGTCACCAGCATTAAGGAAACTGATTACGTTTGCTTGTATGTCTGTGTGTATTTCCATTTATCTTTTATTTGCATAACTGACTGTTACCTTTGTAATATCTTTATAATACCTGTAAATATTATCTAGTGTGCCCCTAATGCAATAAATCTATAATTTCTTCTTTGGTTGCTCTTTCATCACGATCATGAATTCCCATGTCCGTGTCCTCATTTAATATCATATGCTATCTGGGTGGGTTTCTGACCCGCTATGAGCCTGTTCACGCACCGGACTTATGTCAAATGAGAGACTGGTGGCAGCAACCGGTGCTTGTGTTAGTCAGGACCTCTGTCAGTGACGGGGTGGAGGTCATTATATGTACTTCTGGCCTGGGACTAAAAGACATATACCACACTCAGAGGGGTGCCTTAATAAACCAGCACTGACAGGGCAGCTGCAGTCCTTCTTTTATCGACAGGCAGTTCCCTGACTAACTTGACTTTAAATAGGGGCGCTGTAGAGCTGCCAGGTTCAGTAGCAAATTCGCCTCATAGAGTTGTGCAGGTTTTGTCATTCTTCTTGAGGTCTTAAGTACATGAAATTTAAAGTAGATTTTGTGGTATTCATCAGCATGAAATCATGGAACTTTGCAGAGTAAATATTGTTGTTATTATTTAGAGATTACTGGTTCCTTTTAAGTTTACTAGTATCTGTTCCGGTTCCCAGTTATTACTGAGGTTAATAGTAACTTTTGAAGTTACTAATTACTCTGGAGATTAGTGCTGTTTGTTGAGTTTTTATGGTGATTTAAGATTATTTCATACTGTTGGGTTTACTCATAGGCAGGGGCATATTTAAAGGAGGGAAGGCACGACAATTACCCCAGCACGGAAGTACCATTGGACCGACTGATTAAGTGGTTTGAAGTGTCTCCTTGACAGCGCATTCCACCACCTTTTCCCCTAGAGTGGCATTCATACATTCTCTGAGCTATAAAGCTGACAGCCCTCTCAAAGAAAGTTTGACACCTCGGCTCCCAGCAACCAATTGTACTAAGGTCCTTCAGGCAAGAGCACAATTTAAACAATGACTGCCAGCACAGTTGACATAAACAGCGTTATCAATATGGGAAGTGAAGGGTGATGTTGTGCGTATGTACCATAAAATCAACACTTCTATACCATTGTTAAGGACATACTGGGAGTCATAGGTTCATGCAATACAAATGAATATAGGGGCTGAAATAATATTGCAATTGATGTACCCTGTATGGATGGTTGTGCAGATGATTCATTCATGTAGTAATGATGCTTTTGGAGATGTATTCATCTACTGATGGTGGTTCAGGTGATTTATATACAGGTATGTACTGAAGGTGGTCTTGGTGATATATTCATTTACTGATGATGGTTCTGGTGATATACTTTTGTTCTGCTATTGTTTCTGATCCTGTACACATGTAACAATCAATAACTTATAAGGTTATGTGATACATGGCTATACTAATAAAATGTTGTGCCATCTGACAAGAGTTACTATGGTTTTATTTATTTTAGGAGCATTAAAGTGATTTTCCAAGCTTGTGATGAAAGTCTGCAGTCACTCTATATGACTGCAGACTTCTGAATTCTCACAATTAGAGATGAGCAAACACCTGAGTGTTCGAATTTAATTTTTTCCCCGAATGTGGAGTGCTCGACTTATTATTGGACAAACGTTTGCCGAATTTTCCAAACACCAATCAAATCAATGGGAGTCAACTTTAAACGCATTGAAAACACCTTCAAATGTGTCCACAAGCTGCCAAACACGGACACACACAGATCATCTTACCATGTCTCCGCTGCTTGATTGCTCCGATCCATATTTCTGCCACTCCCTATCACTTCCGAATCTGCACTGGTGGTGAGTGAGGTGCGCGATCAGCTGATCTGGTCACCATAACATTCGCATCACATGACCAGATCGTGTCAAATGATCTGATCATCTGACTTGATTACTATGGTGACCAGATGAGCAGACGCATATGTCACTCACTGCCAGCTCTGCTCCAGGTGTGTGGTGACTCTCTGAGGTCACCAGAGGTCACTGTTCAGGTAAACAAGGTGGCCACTGATCATAGCAGATACCATGATTATCTGAGCAGTCCTCAGTGCAATTCGAGAACATCTCACACTGCGCTCTGACCAATGGTATTAAATGAGTTAAAGCACATGAACATTTCTGTTATTATTATTATTTTTATTATTTATTATTATAGCACCATAAGAACAAAAGGAGAGAGGACATTGCCCACAAGGGCTCACAGTCTACAAGGGACGGGTGAGCATACAGTAGGTGAGGAGCGAGGACCCTGCCCATGAGGGCTCACAGTCTACAAGGGATGGGTGAGGATACAGTAGGTGAGGAGAGAGGACCCTACCCACGAGGGCTCACAGTCTACAAGGGACGGGTGAGCATACAGTAGGTGAGGAGCGAGGACCCTGCCCATGAGGGCTCATAGTCTACAAGGGATGGGTGAGGATACTGTAGGTGAGGAGAGAGGACCCTACCCACGAGGGCTCACAGTCTACAAGCTATGGGTGAGGATACAGTAGGAGAGGAGAGAGGACCCCCTGCCCATGAGGGCTCACAGTCTACAAGGGCTGGGTGAGGATACAGTAGGAGAGGAGAGAGGACCCTGCCCACGAGGGCTCACAGTCTACAAGGGATGGGTGAGGATACAGTAGATAAGAGTAGAGCTGGTCTTGCGGCGGTTTAGTAGACTGAGAGACCTTGCAGATTGTAGGCTTGTTGGAAGAGGCAGGTCTTCAGGTTCCTTTTGAAAGTTTCCACATGAGAGTCTGATGTGTTGGGGCAGAGAGTTCCAGAGTATGGGGGAAGCACGGGAGAAATCTTGTATGAGATTGTGAAAAGAGATAAGAGGGGAGGGGAAAATGAGATCTTGAGCGGATCGGAGGTTGCGTGTAGGTAAGTACCGGGTGACCATGTCACAGATGTATGGAGAAGACAGGTTGTGGATGGCTTTGTATCTCATAGTAAGGGTTTGAACTAGAACCTCTGGACAGTAGGAAGCCAGTGAAGGGCTTGGCAGAGAGGAGAGGCTGGTGAATGGAGGGGAGACAGGTGGAGTAGTCGGGCATCAGAGTTTAGAATAGATTGGAGGGATGCAAGAGTGCTAGAAGGGAGACCAGAGAGTAGGAGGTTGCAATAGTCAAGGCGGGAGATGATGTATGCATGGACAAGTGTTTTTGCAGTTTCTTTGTCAAGGAATGTATGGATGTGGGAAATATTTTTGTGTTGGAGTGGGTAGGAGGTGGAGAAAGCTTGGATATGTAGCTTGAAAGAGAGGACAGAGTCAAAGATTACCCTGAGGCACCGAGAATGCAGGACTGGGAGGAGTAGCAGCTTTTGACATTGATGGATAGGTCTGATGGAGGGGTAGAATGAGGTGTGGGAAAGGTGATGAATTCTGTTTTGTCCATGTTCAGTTTTAGAAAGCGAGCAGAGAAGAAAGATGAATTAGCGGACAGAGATTGTGTGATTTTGGTCAGTGAGGAGGTGATGTCAGGTTAATGAGGTAAATCTGCGTGTCATCAGCGTAGAGACTCTACGAGCTGCCCCAGGCCGGAAGTGTAGAAGGAGAAGAGTAGGGGTCCTAGAACTGACCCTTGGGGGACACCGACAGACAGGGAGCGACATGAGGAGGTGGTGTGGGAGAGTGAGACACTGAATGTCTGGTCTGTTAGATATGACAAAATCCAGGATAGGGCCAAGTCTGTGATACCAAGAAATGAGAGAATTTGTAACAGGAGGGAATGGTACACAGTGTTAAAGGAAGAAGACAGGTCCAGGAGGAGGAGGACAGGTCTAGGAGGAGGAGGACAGAGTAGTGTCGCTTGCTCTTGGCGATTAGGTCATTGGTGACTTTAGTTAGGGCGGTTTCAGTTGAGTGATGCGGTCGGAAGCCAGATTGCAAACGGTCAAAGAGGGAGCAGTAGGAGAGGTGAGAGGACAGTTCAAGATGGACATGCTGTTCCAGCAGTTTTGAGGCTGTTCAGCTTTTTTCCCATTCAGATTCTGGATCTTTCCCATGATGGAAAAGTTAGAATAGAATAGACAGATATGATAGAAAGATGATAGGAATATCTAGAACTTCTTAACAGCCTCCCACTGTTACTTCCGGGCCTGCCCATTAAGCTTCATGCATACTCACTGCATTCACCAACAACAGTCAATCACAGACTCTCACACTCTGTGAGAACCTCTGTGATTGGCTGTTGCAGTCAGAGTGTATTTCCACAATCTTGACAGTGATTGAGCTTGGTTGCCGTCATAGCGTGTTAAATAAATAATTATAAAAAAAATGGCTAGGGATTGCAGTATTTTTCAGTCTAGCCCAGTGAAAGTTGACAGTTGCGAGCAGCCATCCTCAGCTGCATAATTGTACCTTGGCTGGAAAAAAAAATGTGTGGGCTCCGCACTATTTTTAATTGCCAGCCAAGGTATAACTAGGTATCTGAGGGCTGGTATTTTCAGTGGGGTGAGGGCTCATTGTTATAGGGCCCCCCTATGCTAAAGAATAGCAGCGCAGCCACCCCTGAAAATGGCACATTCATAAGGAGTGCCATTTTCAGGTGCCTACCAGCGGCACAGGTGGCGGTGGCATGCTGGGTAATAAGTGGTTAATACCAGCTTTGTATTACCAGCTGGTATTATTCCCTGAGATTCTTAATGTCAGGCCAAGTTAGACCCGGCCATTAAGAATCTCAAATAAATGGTTAAAAAGGACACAACACAGAGAAAAATGTATTTAGTAGATATAAAAACATGGAGATACTTAGTGCCCTTTCTTTATTACCTGCTCCCCCTCGTCTTCTCTCTTTCTGGACACATGCAGCTCTTATAATACAGTGACCACGGGGAAGAAGAACATGCCCACTCCACCTGGCCTCTGATTACTGAAAGACAGCCTGAGATCTGTGGCATGGTAAGCAGTGACGTCACTGAGGACACCGTTGCAATAGTAACCGGGTGATTACTATGGCAATGGTGTTCTCGTGGATGTCACCGCTTATGTTGCTATCAGAGAGAGCATGGGGTGATGACGCCTTAAATATGTGATTTGTATACGTGCAGTCATGTGCCCACAAGACAAGCATGGACTTGCTCAATACAACTGAATTGAAGGAGCCTGGACACGTCTAGTCGGAATGTGGCTCTAAGTATGCAAATTACTTTTTTGCACTCACATTTACCATCCGGTCTTGCCGCTGGCACAGGAGAATCCTAAAAGTATGTGGTGCAATTATTGTGAGAATTCAAAGGCCTGCAGTCACCTAGAGAGACTGCAGACTTTCATCACAAATTTGTACAATCCCTTTAATTAAAAATGTCCAGCGTCATGGAATCTAATGTTGCTATATAAATAGTCCCTTCCCCTCCTGTACCTGTATGTCCTGATCGCCTAGATTTAGTGTACTTGTTCTTGTCTCCCTTATCCTCATGTAAAGCGCCATGGAACCTAATGGCGCTCGCTATATAAATAAATATTAAATAACTAGATGGGTGCCCGATGCACAATGCATCGGGATTCTAGCAGAGCGAGTCTCTGACTCGCAATGGCCGCTTCGCGGCCAATGCTTCGCGCTGCTAAGGCGACTCGCCATGCCCGCTGCGCGGGCATAGCGAGTCGCCTTAGAACTGCTCGCAATGGCCGCTGCGCGGCCAATGCTTCGTTCGTATCCACATGACCACGCTGACTCGCAGTGAGAGCGGTCTCAAAAGGGGCAAAAATCCCATTCGTGATTATATAATAGATAATAATAATAATAATTATTATTATATAGTGACTGTCAGGATTGTGCTCTGCTTGCTAGTTCCTGCAATGATCGTTGTGCAGCCGCACGCAGTTCCCGCTGCCGATAAGTCAGGACCGCGGCGCCGCGGTCCTGACCTGTCAGCGGCTGCAGCTGTGTGCGCTGCACACCGGACCGGAGGGCATATTAGCCCCCCAGTCCTGTGTGCTGATCCAGCCCCGGACCGGATCACGCCGCAGTGTGTAAATCAAATATAAGCGGTCACACAACAAATATTCAAGCTTCTTGAACTGGAGGGGGGACGCCAAACTGAATTCTTACCCCGGGTGACGCAAAGCCTAGATCCGCCTCTGCTCATAGATCACTGATTAGTGGTGAGGCTCCTGGTGACTTTTGGACGTACAGTGGAGATATTCGTTACCTACAATATCATGATTGATGTCATTTGCTTTTTCTTAGATTGAGCCTAAGTGATTTAAAGAAACCTGTTGGATTCATCGGCTGGGACATAAATATAGGACAATCAGATCATCCACAAATTGTCCACATTTCATCTGGTGATGAGGGGGAATGGAAGATCGCAGAGAGATTCTGTGCAGTTATCATTGCCTGTTCATACGAAACATCAATGACTCCTCGCTCCTCCCTGCGGAGATTCCTGGACTTCTGCTCCCGCGCACACGGTGAGGGCGAGAACCTATCTTCTTGTGATATCTTCTCATCACTTTACTGTATAAATCAGGGTCATATAATAATGTTAGAAATTTGAGTTTGAGTGGAATAGACTAAAAATTCATGGTTTCAAACGAATTCAAACACGTTCCGATTCCATCCATGGTTTGCAAAAAGGAAACCTTCCCGTGACCATTTCCCACACAACAGAAGGACCAGATAGCAGCTGACATCATTTTGCATTAAGCTTGGCTTTCCCATATTGCCCTGCAGCTATGACATCTTATGGATTATTCCACCCTGTAAAATGGGGGTCAGTACATGGGTCACCAAAAATCAGCAGTGCCCAGTGGAGCACAGTTTATCA
Organism: Allobates femoralis; assembly: GCA_033576535.1. Classification (NCBI taxonomy): domain Eukaryota; kingdom Metazoa; phylum Chordata; class Amphibia; order Anura; family Aromobatidae; genus Allobates; species Allobates femoralis. The sequence continues at coordinate 241,310,233 of JARQOC010000011.1, read as the reverse complement.
AGCAGAATAATTTTCTATCTCCAGAGTGAAGCGATAAGTATCATTCTCAAGTAAAGTGTAAACTCTTATGGTCAGTGGGTTTCTCTCTCCTTTTCAGTGTAAGCTCTTAAGATCAGTGGGTTTCTCTCTCTTCTGAAGATTGTAAGCTCTTATGGTCAGTGGAGTCCTCTCTCTCCTTTTCAGTGTAAGCTCTTAAGGTCAGTGGGTTTCTCTCTCTCCTGTAGAGTGTAAGCTCTTATCTTCAGTGGGGTATTTTTTCTCTCTCTTCTGAAGATTGTAAGCTCTTATGGTCAGTGGGGTCCTCTCTCTTCTGTTCAGTGTAAGCTTGTATGTTCAGTGGGGTATTTTCTCTCTTCTGAAGATTGTAAGCTCTTATGGTCAGTGGGGTCCTCTCTCTTCTGTTCAGTGTAAGCTCTTATGGTCAGTGGGGTACTCTCTCTCCTGTAGAGTGTAAGCTCTTATGGTCAGTGGGGTCTTCTCTCTCTCTCCTAAAGAGTGTAAGCTCTTATGGTTAGTGGGGTTCTCTCTCTTTTGTACAGTGTAAGCTCTTATGGTCAGTGGGGTCCTCTCTCTCTCCTGTACAGTGTAAGCTATTATGGTCAGTGGGTTTCTCTCTCCTGTAGAGTGTAAGCTCTTATGGTCAGTGGTGTCCTTTCTCTCTCCTGTAGAGTGTAAGCTCTTATGGTCAGTGGGGTCCTCTCTCTCCTATAGAGTGTAAGCTCTTATGGTCAGTGGGGTCCTCTGTCTCCTGTAGAGTGTAAGCTCTTATGGTCAGTGGGGTTCTCTCTCTTTTGTACAGTGTAATCTCTTATGGTCAGTGGGGTTCTCTCTCTCTCCTGTACAGTGTAAGCTATTATAGTCAGTGGGTTTCTCTCTCCTGTAGAGTGTAAGCTCTTATGGTCAGTGGGGTCCTCTCTCTCCTGTCGAGTGTAAGCTCTTATGGTCAGTGGGGTCCTCTCTCTCCTGTAGAGTGTAAGCTCTTTTGGTCAGTGTGGTCCTTTCACTTTCTGTAGAGTGTAAGCTCTTATGATCAGCGGGGTCCTCTATCCCTTTAGAATGTAACCTTTTATTGTCAATGTGGTCCTCTCTCTTCCATAGAGAGTAAGCTCTTATTGTCAGCAGTGTCTTCTCTCTCTATCTCTCCTGTAGAGTCTAAGCACTTATGGTCCACAATGTCCTTTCTCTCTCCTTTGGAGCATATGCTCTTATGGCCAGTGGGGTCCTCTTTTTATTTCCTATAGAGAGTAGGCTCTTATAGTCAGTGTGGTCCTTCCCTAGTATCCCTATGCAGGCCCTTTCCCCCAACCCTTGACACATGCCTAGTCTCTGGCTGTCACCTCCATTCACCCTGGCTAGTGAGTAGGCTGATGAGTACACTAGACATCACTTCTAGTATAATAAAACACGAAGACAGGTAAACAGACAGGGATTTAAAAATCCTCATAATAAAGTCTGGATGCAATGATGGAATGACTTCAATGGAAAGGCAAAGTGTTTGAGATCTACTGGGTCCTTAGAGCCCAAATCCAGGATGTCAGAAACACATTACGTTTTAGGCTCTCATATGATCTCATAGGATGCTCAGGGGGCAGCTGTGCCTTGCATATTATCGTTAGGAATGAGTTTTCTAATAAAACTTGGAATAAAGCACTCAAAATGTTACCTTCTGTACGAAATGCATTAGGCTGGTTTCACACTACGAATTTTGTATTTCCGATGGTGTCCGATAAAAATAAGACAGCATTGGACCGATTTTGGCCCCATGCAGCCCTACGGGCATCGGACCGAATTGGATGTGCACTAAATGCCATCTGATTTGATCCGATCCGATTCTGTCCGATTTTTTTATCGGTGCAAAAATTGGAGCATGCTGCGATTTTTGCACCGAAAATAAAATCGGACAAACTCAGATAGGACCAAATCGGATGGCATTTAGTGCACATCCGATCCGACCCGATCAATTTAACATGGGGCCCTATGGAGCAGGGTCCAAGGAAACATCTGGTGTCTCCTCGGACCCGATTTTAGGGTACTGAGCATGCTCAGTACACTAAAATAGCTCCTAACAGTAAAGTAAGGGGTTAACAAAAAAAAAAAAAAAAATCTATGCTCACCTGTCCACGAGGCCCCCGGCGTATCCCGCGCGTCTCCTGTGTCTCCCGGTGTCTTGCTGTTCTCTGCTGACAGGACCTGCCATGATGTCACAATCACATGACCGCCAGTAACCAGTAACCGGCAGTCATGTGAGTGTGACGTCACGAGAGGTCCTGTCAGCACAGATAGCAAGACACCGGGAGACACGGAAGGGTGTGGGATTGGAGGACCGGAGGAAAAGAGGGGAGGATGGGGGTGCACATTGGAGGACCGGGGGAGAAGAGGGGAGGACGGGGGTGCACATTCGAGGACCGGGGGACAAGAGGGGAGGACGGGGGTGCACATTGGAGGAACGGGGGAGAAGAGGAGAGAATGGGGGTGCAGATGGGAGGACCGGGGAAGAAGAGGGGAGGATGGGGGTGCACATTGGAGGACCGGGGAAGAAAAGGGGAGGACGGGGGTGCACATTGGAGGACCGGGGGAGAAGAGGAGAGGATGGGGGTGCAGATGGGAGGACCGGGGAGAAGAGGAGAGGATGGGGGTGCACATTGGAGGACCGGGGGACAAGAGGGGAGGACGGGGGTGCACATTGGAGGACCGGGGGACAAGAGGGGAGGACGGGGGTGCACATTGGAGGACCGGGGGAGAAGAGGAGAGGATGGGGGTGCAGATGGGAGGACCGGGGGAGAAGAGAGGAGACACAGGGGAGAAGAGGAGAGGACCGGGCAGTAGAGGGGAGAAGCGGGAGTACCGGGGGAGAGACAGCTGACAGGGAGCGAGGTGACAGGAGGGCAGGCATCAGATAAAATGTCGGAATCGGACGCCTATTTGGCATCCGATTCCAGGCATCAGAAGGAGCCGATGCTGTCTGATTTATATCGGACAGCATCGGATTTTACAAAAATCGTAGTGTGAAAGTAGCCTTAATTGGAGTTATTGTCCTCAGCACAATCCCATGATCTGATAGGAACGTGTCACTTGTGTATATTTAGGACCAGACAAGATGATAATGCTAATTATGGTAATAGATGAAGAGTCCAAGAAAAGAAAAATCGCTGAATTGGAGGAAGGACAATCACAGCGATGTCCCCTGGTGACAATGACCTTAGGCGAAATGATGTCTATGATGAAATCAGAAGTAAAGGATAATTGTATAGACAGAATGATGGTGAAAAAAGTGAATCAGATGAGGGAAATCCTACAACTGAACACAGGTGAGTGTGAAAACCGCAACAAGTGTGAATGGAGCCAATACAATATTACCAACCATGTGACTGGAGAAAAGGGAGACAGACGTTTAGTATAGCGAAAACTCCACCTCCAAATTAGGGATAAGAATTTAAAATCTTTATTACAAATTAAAAACTTGTATTAATTGAGAGTATCATAAAATCTCATATAAACAGTGACATGCAAAAGTTTGGACACCCTCAGGTCAAAATGACTGTTATTGTGAACAGTTAAGCAAGTTGAAGATGAGATGATCTCTAAAAGGTATAAAGTTACAGATGTCAAATTGCCTTTATATTTTAAGCAAGAAAACTATACTTTCATCTCTTACATTTAAAGAATTGCAAAAAGCAAATGTTTGGGCACCCTGCATGATTAGTGTCTGCTGGCACCTCCTTTTGCAAGTATCAGAGCTTGCAAACACTTTTTGTAGCCCCTAATGGTACCTTCACACGCCGCAATAACGCCTGGAAATCCTAAAGGCGATACGTCGCCCCGGAACAATCGCCGTGAAATTGCCTCACGGTTGCGGCGTGTGATTGGGGAATTTCGCGGTGATAAATCGCCTCTCACCTCTCGCCTGACTCCTGAACACTGCTCTGAAATCAGCCTCAATCATGAAGGCGAGATTTCCGTGTTGTGGCGTGTCATAGGGCGATAGTGATGGAATCAGCGTCACCTATGATTTCCCGTAGGCGTGCCACAGCATGCTGTAGTCCGCGCCCCGTGTGAACTGATTGGTGTGGGCTACTGTGTTCCCATTGGCTGTCAATTGACACCGCGCCATATTTGAAGAGCTGTCCGTCCAGCACCACACAATGGCAATGGCGTCATGTATTACCCAGCCTTCCAGAGCAGGCTGACCAATCGTGACACTGTTGCATTGTCCAATGAGCACATATGGGGCGCGGTGTAAACCACTGCGGCATGCCTATCTCTTTGTCGCGCTGAACATGTACACCCACATTGCCTTTGAGATTGTGGCATGTGAACCGGGGATGGGATTAGGCGATTTCTGGAGCAACACATCGCCTTACTTTCAGGGCGCAATTGCGGCGTGTGATGCTGCCATCGGCAATCTGAGGCGAGCATGAAAAATGTGCACGCGCATGTTAGATCGCCTCATATCGCCAGCCGTTATTGCGGCGTGTGAAGGTACAATAAGAGTCTTTCAATTCTTGTTTGAGGTGTTTTAATTCATTCTTCCTTGGAAAAGTACTCCAGTTCTTTGAGATTCCAGGCTCATCTTCCGGTACACTGAAATTCCTGGCTTGTCTAGCAGTTCTATGAGATTCCTGGCTTGTCGTCAAGTTTAGTGAGATTCCTGGCTCGTCTTGCCATTCTGTGAGATTTCTGAAGAGTCTTCCAATTTAGTGACATTCGTGGCTCGTCTTCCCATTCTGAGAGATCCCTGGCTCGTCTTCCAGTTCTGTGAGATTCCTAGCTCATCTTCCAGTAAAATGAAATTCCTGGCTTGTCTTGCAGTTCTGTGAGATTCCTGGCTTGTCTTCAAGTTTAGTGAGATCTCTGTCTCGTTTTCCAGTTCTGTGAGATTCGTAGCTCGTCTGCCAGTGCCATGAGATAATTGGCTTTTCATTCAGTTCTGTAAGATTGCTAGCTCGTCCTTAAAGTCTGTGAGAATCATGTCTTGTCTTCCAGTTTTGTGATATTCCTGGCTTGTCTTGCAGTTCTGTGAGATTTCTGGCTTATCTTCAAGTTTAGTGATATTCCTGGCTTGTCTTCCAATTATGTGAAATTCCAGGATTCTCTTCCCGTTCTGTGAGATTCCTGGCTCATCTTCCAGTTCTGTGAGATTCTTGGCTCATCTTCCAGTGATGTGAAATTCCTGGTTCATCTTCCAGTTCTGTGAGATTCTTGGCTCGTCTTCCAGTTCTGTGAAATTCCTGGCTCGTCTTCCAGTCCTGTGTAATTACAGGCTTCTCTTCCCATTCTGTGAGATGCTTGGCATATCTTCCAGTGCTGTGAGATTCCTGGCTCTTCTTCAAGTACAATGAAAGTCGTAGCTTGTCTTCCACTTCTGTGAGATTCCTGGCTTGTCTTCAGATTTAGTGAGATTCCTGGCATATATTCCAGTTCAGTGAGATTAGTGGCTCATCTTACCATTTTGTGATATATTTGGCTCTTCTTCCAGTGCTATGAGATTCCTGCATGTCATCCAGTTCTGTGAGATTCCTAGCTCGTCTTTAAAGGCTATGAGATTCCTGGCTTCTCATCCAGTTCTGTGAGATTCCTGGCTTCTCATCCAGTTCTGTGAGATTCCTAGCTCGTCTTTAAAGGCTATGAGATTCCTGGCTTCTCATCCAGTTCTGTGAGATTCCTGGCTTCTCATCCAGTTCTGTGAGATTCCTGGCTTCTCATCCAGTTCTGTGAGATTCCTGGCTTCTCATCCAGTTCTGTGAGATTCCTGGCTTCTCATCCAGTTCTGTGAGATTCCTGGCTCGTCTTCCAGTTCTGAGAAACTTCTGGCTCATTTTTCAGTACAATGAAATTCCTGGCTTGTCTTGCAGTTCTGCGAGATTCCTGGTGCGTCTTCAAGTTTATTGAGATTAGTGGCTCATCTTCCCATTCTTTGAGATCCCTGGGTAATTTGATTGACCAGTGAGTAATAGTCAATCGTTATAATCAGGATAAATCAATATACACTGTGTGAACAATAACACATGAGAACAAATAATACTAGCAGGTGGCAGCCCGCAATTGCTGGTAAAGTGAAAAATAAGCGCTGGGGTGTCAATTGTTCAAGCGACATAAACAGTTGTGCTTGGGTTAATTGTTGCCAGACCTTGAATTGCTGCTAGGACAAAAGATCAATTGTGAATTAGGGTGGCTTCACACTGCGGTCCGGATTTTGGCCCCATAGTATCCTATGGGGCTGGATGGAGCCGGATGGCAGATATCTGCCATCCGGCTTCCATCTCGCCAGAAGAATCCAGGAGAAGTGGGACTTTTCTCCCGGATACAAAAGCATTGCTTGCAATGTTTTTGTATCCGGGGAGACCAATCTCCCCATAATTGGTGTCTCCCGGATTCCACCGGATTCCCCCGCATCCTACCGGATTCCCCCAGATCCTTCCGGGGCAATCCGGTCACTCTCTTAACATGGGAGCCTTTGGGGCCGGATTGCCCCGATCCAGGAGGATCCAAGAACTGGACACCTGTGGCTGCACTCCGCTGTTATAATTCAGGACCGCGGCTTGCTCCCTGCGAGCCGCGGTCCTGAATCATAAGCAGTGGCAGCTGCGGCAGGCTGCACACCAGACCGGAGGGCACATTAGCCCTCCAGTTTTGTGTGCTGATCCGGTCCGCGGCTGTCAGGTTCACCCCTGACAGCCCCGGACCGGACCTGACCGCAGTGTGAAGCCGCCCTTAGTCAATGAGAAATATTGCTTAAACCATTAGGTATCAATTGATTTATTTTATTGTATTACATGTAAGTTACTAATCATTTCTCTTTATTTTCTAACAGATAGCTCAATTAAAGAAATCACACAAGCATGCGTAAGAAAAACATAACGATGTTCTGATAAAGACACAATGTAATGTACAAATAATATCAGCAACATTTAAAGTATATTTGTCAAAAGGATTTTTCTATGTAAGCTGAGGACAGCAAGATAGGAGTTAAAAAACAAAAGTCAACTGTGCTTCTCTTATCAGTGTGTGTGCTATTGTTTAGAAAAACTATTGGCTTTATTACTTTGTGATTAACACTGCAGGACTACATGTCACCTGCATAGCAGTCTGACATGCCCCCTGCTGTGATTGACATTTCTCAGTCAATGCATAATTTCTATAGAGTCTGGTGGGGGCAGCTGTAGTGTGGGTGGGGTTAGCTGTGGTGTGGGTGGGGGCAGCTATCTCAGCTGTACTGTATTTCTAAACATAAAGGCTTTGATTTTGTGAGAACAGCTAAGCCCAGTGATCTATGTGATACATCATTGGATTCAGGGTTTCTCTTCTTACATAATGTTGCTGTTAGATGAGGTTGCAAAATCCTGCTGACAAATTCCCTTTAAGGGAGGAAAAAGCTCTGATGAATTGCTCAAAATCACCTGGTCATATCATACGTATGATTTTCTATGTATATAAATGTCACAGGGTGGTATAGTGGATAGGGAGTCAAGAGGTAAAATGGTAAGATGGCCTAGGCAAACTGGGGAACTAGTCTGACCCTGGCTCACTCTGATCCTGAAATTACTTCTGAAGGTGACCCAGTCCAGGTTGCCACCCTAGCTAGCTCTTTGCTCCTAATCAGCCCTAGGCTAAAAGCTCCTACCACCCCCACGGACCTGGAAAAGAGTACCACACCAGAAGAAGGGAACAGCAGCAGCTCAGCAAACACAACTGTACCACATGGGTCCGTGAAGAGAAATGAACTCCACCTGCAACATCAAGTGGAAGGGAGCAGAACTACTTAAGGCTGAGGGGGTGGAGAGCAGAAAGCTCAGACACACCTCTCACCTCCTCCTGAGCTATTACTCACTCCCCACCTGCAGAGCCGCACACATTCAGCAACTGCAGCTTCAATATCAACCCTGACTGAGTCAAAAGGGAAAAAAATAATCTAAACAGCAGCAGGACTCCAAGACTGCAGTCAATATGTGACAATAAGTAAGCAATAAACACATGGCCACCAAATACTGCATTCTTGCAGTTGCCTCCATCTTTAGTATCTGGTGATCACTAGTCGCCTCCATCCTCAGTATTCAATGACTGCCCATCACCTTCATCCTGTCACAGCTTAACCCTACACCGCTTGCTCTACTCAAAGTGCACCCAGACTCATACGACCACAGCTGCACCAAATCATGTTGCCCACATGATACTGCAGAGAAAGAGTAAACACCCCCCACTCCTTCTAACATAATTCCTTCTCCCCCTCTTTGGAAGTTCCAGGACGGGAACAATGTGCCCACCACCTCACCAATGCCTGGATTACTCAATGTTCCCACATCGTCTCAATCTGCACCCTCTGTTTAAGAACTGCCCTACAACTCCATCAACTCACTTGTAAAGCCTGACTACTGCAACGCTAAGCACATTACCCCAAATGAACCCACCCAAACACATGTTAACTGTCCATATGTAGCAAAACCAAAATCCTCTGTTTTTCTCCTTTTTTCATACTATAACCACACATCTTCTTACCCAGGCGGCTCCACAGTCCGTGCAGAGAAGCCACACCACAGCAGAATATCACACCAGGGATGCTCGTCGTTCGCCCCCCTTGCTCCTGGACCCTGGATGCTGCCGATCATCCAGGGAGATCCGCAAGTAATTAGGGGGATAATGTTAGGGCATCACCTCGCTTTAATAGTCCATGTCCTGAATAGCCCCTCCATGGATAATCCCTGCTGGTGTAGTGCTGCCCCAAGGCATCCGGGGAGACTGCGCTGAAGATGCTTTTGCATTCGGCCCTCCCCCTGTGGAGGCTGCCCGATCACTCCGCCGACTGCGTGATGGGGGTATTTGCATACCACTGTCGCCTGGCTCACTTCTGTATGGCTCCCAGCCAGAAGCCGTCGTCCTTACCCAGGCATCCGATGCCCTGGCATGACTAAAGGCAGACTGCACTCAGCGCTGTCCACCTCCAATCCGCCGTAGCCGTCTTGTACACTCTCAGCCCCGGCCTGGCCAGAGGCCACCGCAAAAACCCCGGCATCAGCGTTTCCTGCCCCACAATCCGGCTCCGCCCACTGCCGGGCGGCCGCTGCTCCAGAGAAGATTCCTCCCAGAGGCCAGAGGCAGCACCGGAGACCCCGGACACCCGCTCTGCCCCTGGAGGGTCCCAGGAGTGGGCTCTTGCATACAGCCTCTCACCCAGGCAGCGCCTGATGCTCCGCAGTCTGGAGCCGGAGTCGCAGCATCGACGCTGCAGGGATGGAGGGATCAGGCACCCATGGGACAGCATAGGTAGCCAGAGTACGTGGATGCACTGCCTGAGTCCCCAGGTGTCGCTGTACAAGCTGGGACCACGGACCCCTACAACAGCTCTAGCAGCCAGGTCAGTCCCTGTCACTTCTTGATCGGAAATAGAGAGCACTCTACCTCTCCCATCTCCTTTATCCCCTCCATACTCCTGCCCACTTTTCCTCCCCACCAATACAAGAACCTGCAGGTCTCCTCCCCTGCCCTGCTTGCACACCCCCATTTTACATAGCCTCATGAACCCCTTCCACTCCCCACCCCTATGAATTGTCATATCGCCTGTCCGCCTATGGGGCTCCCTGGCTTTCTTATCGAATAGTTCTAAATCCAGCAGAAATAGATGATGATCTTGAGTTTTGTATCTCTTTAATCGCCTGCTGGGTTACAGAATATTTATGTTTTATAAATGACAATCTTTCCATTATCATAATCCTGCTGACACTGATCTATATCTTTTCTATTTTTCTTTCAGAATCGTATTAAACAACCCGTCATAGGAATTTTCTCCAGGGAAGGAGAGAGTCAGTATTCCTGGCTGGTGAATGTTCTTGATCCAGACCTTTTCACTGTTAATGGTCCTAAGTTCCAACCCTGTTTTATTACTAATGATGGGTTCCAGCAGTTCTGTCACCTCGTGCGTCAGTGCACATATGCTATACTGTATCACAGCAGGAACAGCGCCAGTACAAGTGTGACCAATGTAATGGGATCCCTGTATGATAAAGAGCTGGAGCATCTCTCCTCTAAACTTGGTAAGAAATGGATGATTGAGTGATGGAGAGTGATGGTCTATGCATGATGAGGAGCTGGAGAACCTCTCCTCTAGACTTGGTAAGAGATGGATGATTGAGTGATGGAGAATGATGGTCCTATGTATGATGAGGACCTGGAGTACTTCCACTCCAAACTTGGTAAGAAATGGATGATTGTGTGATGGAGAATGATGGTGGTCCTATGTATGAAGAGGAGTGGAGAGCCTCTCCTCTAGACTTGGTAAGAGATGGAGGAATGTGTTATAAGATAAGATAAGATAAACTTTATTGATCCGAGGAAATTACAGTATTACAGCAGCAGAACAAAGATCAAGAACATTACACACTTTACAAAATAAGTCTATATGGACAGCAAATGTGGGTAGACTTGTACATGGAGAGTGATGGTCCTATGTATGAAGAGGAGCTGGGGAACCTCTCCTCTAGACTTGGTAAGAGATGGAGGAATGTGTTATAAGATAAGATAAGATAAACTTTATTGATCCCGGAGGAAATTACAGTATTACAGCAGCAGAACAAAGATCAAGAACATTACACACTTTACAAAATAAGTCTATATGGACAGCAAATGTGGGTAGACTTGTACATGGAGAGTGATGGTCCTATGTATGAAGAGGAGCTGGGGAACCTCTCCTCTAGACTTGGTAAGAGATGGAGGAATGTGTTATAAGATAAGATAAGATAAACTTTATTGATCCCGGAGGAAATTACAGTATTACAGCAGCAGAACAAAGATCAAGAACATTACACACTTTACAAAATAAGTCTATATGGACAGCAAATGTGGGTAGACTGGTACATGGAGAGTGATGGTCCTATGTATGAAGAGGAGCTGGGGAACCTCTCCTCTAGACGTGGTAAGAGATGGAGGATTGTTCAGATGAAAGTGGTGTGCTATGTATGATATGGACTGGAGCACTTGTCCTCTAGACTTGGTAAGGGATGGATGATTGAGTGATGGGGAGTGATGGTCCTATGTATGAAGAGGAGCTGGAGCACCTCTCCTTTTTGAGTTGGTGAAAGATGGACGATTGTGGCATAGAGAATGATTGGGCTATGTATGAAGAGGAGCTGGAGCATCTCTCCATTAGGCTTGGAAAGTGATTGAGAATTGTTTGATGGAGATAGATGGTCCTATGCATGAAGACTAGCTGGAGCCCTTCGTCTCTGGACGTGGTAAGACATGGAGTATTGTTTGGATGAGAGTGATCATCCTCTGCATGATGAGGGATTCGAGCACCTCTCCTCTACATTTGGTAAAAGATGGATGATTGTGTGATGGAAAGTGATGGTGGCAAATTTTCCTCCGGACTTTGCAGCTCTCAAGCACCCCTCTTACACACGTGATGTAATGGGGCCCTCCTCAAAGTAACACAAAGAGGGAGGGGTCAGGCCGCAGTGTTATACCCCAGGAGGCCACTCCAAAGTTGCTTCGTTCTACCTCTCAGTGGACTTGGACTCTCCTCACCTGTATGTTTGCCCTAACATTTTATTAAAACCTATGAATGGCCATAACTTTCCCCTGGTGGGTCCAAAAGGAACTGTTCTGGTCTCATCGGATTCTGTGGATTTTTTTAGGACCAAACATAGCTTCTCTAGCTGACTCCTAGTTGCTGTTCTGCATATCTCCTCAACACATGGTGTTAGAGCAAAATAGCCAGTATGTGGGCATGCAGAAGGGCCTCATGAGTCCAGTGACATGCTTAGTACATGTGTGGGAAAGCCACGTGTAATAGAAGAAAGCCGGTGATAAGAGTTTGCACTACCAAATAGGGATGATCCCAAGAAGTCCAAGGGTCTTGATCAAACAGATTTTATTTACTTAGTGCATCATGGGCATACTGCCCACTTCATCCATGGATAACATTACCTGATGAAGTGATTTTATCTCCTGATGAAGTGGGCAGCATGCCCATGACGTGTTAAGTAAAAAAAAATCAGTTTGATCAAGACCCTTGGACTGCTTGTGATCATCCCTATTCGGTAGTGCAAACTCTTATCACCCGCTTTCTTCTATTACACGTGGCTCTTCCGTACCAAAGGTGTTTTGCAGCAGCCATTTAAGCTCTGAAGGTACCTTTACACGCCGCGACGGCAGGCTGGATACATCCCGCTACTTCACGTGCACGCGCACGCTCAAACGGTTACAAACGGTCAACGCATCACCTTTACACGCCGCGACAAGATGCGCTACGCCACGCTACATCTATAGCTAGCTACATCGCCGGGTGTCTCAAGTAGCCAGCTGTAGCTCATTTACACACCGCTACAACCAGCTACAATGGGCGGACCTGGTGCAGCAGGGACAGCACATAGGCGTGCTACAATTGTGGATTACGAGACGTCCGTACGCTGATAGGACAAAGCAATAATACCATGATTGGCCAGGCATCGCAGAAGGCTGATTAATATTTGACGCTCGAGCAATTGTGTAGTGTGACTCGTCGGCTCCTTAAATATGCCGCCCTGTGCGCCGACAACCAATCGGACCGCACCATCTTCCACCAATGATCGCACATGGGGCGCGGTAACACGGAGCATAGGTGACGCCTTAGCTACATTGCAGCTACATCGCAGGGTGTCCCGAGTTCCCTTCCGTTGCTTCTTTACACGCCGATACAGCTCGCTACCATCGGCGTTGTAGCCATCAGTTTTCGAGCAGAGCTAGGAAACAGATGTATCTGTTGCCGGCTGTATCGTCACGTCTTCAGACGCCGCTACGACGGGCTACATTGGTGCTACAAGCTACATTTGTAGCCTGTAGCGGGATGTATGCATCCTGTTGTGGCGGCGTGTAAAGGTACCTTAATAGTGGTTGTGGCTCCCATGACCAAACCAGGTGAGTAGTTTTCATACCATTCAGTATTTTCCAATAGTTGGATAAGACCCTACTTGCGCTTTTCTTCCTTTTAGCTCATTGGTACATGTGTGAGATGTTCATATTTTATTTTAATAAACCGGCTCCTCTCTGGTTTTGCTGTCAGGACTTTGAAGGATTCCAGCCCCCGATTTACTCTGGTTCTGGGCTGGACAATAGCCTTCCTGTCTTGAGTGAATATTGTAACTAGTCACATTGTGAGCGGTGCCCCTGTGGCGAGAAGGTAATCAAGAGGAGGAAAACGTATCTCTCACCTCAACTATAAGAGGAAATGAGAGCAGGAATTCTGAAGACTCTATGGGAATTCTGTCCTGAGACCCAGACCCCCCAACTCAGAATAATTTTTCCAAATAATAAATGTACTATATGTGCTAAGAATCTACAATTCACACCGCTGGAATCGTGATACCCAGCTGCACACACCTACCTCACCCAATTCGATCTAGCACTCCTTCTGTTGACTAGGTAGAGCATGGGGAGTAGAAACCAGATAGAGAACCCGTGTTTGGTCTTTGCTCGTAGTGCAATGATACCCAGGCCATTCTCCTTGGACCTCCCGGTGCAAAGTTAGACCAATAGTAGCTTTTGAGCATTTCAGATCATAACACAGGGGTTAGGAAATGCAGGAAAGCCCCCTGGGCAGAAGTCTTACAGAATAAGAATACCCAACCTCTGCTGGATTTTTGTATTACTTCTGAGGAGGTCTTATTGACTCACCGTGGCCGGGACTTCACGGGGCAGGCGTTTTCTTCTCCCTGTCACGGAACCGCGCCTGCGGCTGTGAGGCCCGGTGGTCCAGATCAATATTGGGTTGGCTGAACAGTAATGGCTACTTTACACACGGCTACATTTCTAGCTTTTCACCAGGTAACTTACTGGCTGCAGTGAAATCATGGAGACATTATTCCATTTGTACACAGCAACAAGATAGAACCATGTCTCCATGATTTCACTGCAGCCAGTAAGTTACCTGGTGAAAAGCTAGAAATGTAGCCATGTGTAAAGTGGCCATAAGGGTTAATTCTTGTCGTGACGCCACCTGCGGGAATTCCGGTGATTTCACCGGCGCTGCTTGGGCCTCCGGTGGATGGAATGCAGCCAGATGGAACGCTCCCAGCAGGGCGAGCGGGAGTCCCCGGGGCCAGAAGCTGCACTGGATGTTGCGAGGCAACTTTGTAATGCGGAGTTAAACAGTTCTGAAGAAACACAGACACCAGTATTCTCTGTAACGGGTCTTTTACTGTAACCGGCACGTGATACAGGGTATACAGGTAACGGACTGGGTGGTCTCAGTGATGACTGGTATGGTTTCAGAGCTCCGCGGTGTTCCTCCGTTCCATTCTAGGTTGGTTGCCGATGTCGCCTTGGAGTGCCAGGTCGGGTACAAGGGGGCTACTTCAATTTCCCTACCGGCGTATACAGACCGGGTGTGAGGGGAGCCAGGTTCCTTTTGGTGGGTACTCCGCTGGCAAGACGACTCTGGTTGCGGCTGCAGTGAAGTGCTCCTGGAGAGCAGTCCCTCCACTTCTGGTTTGCTGAGCAGTGCTGAACAACTTGCTAGCTTCAGAACCAGTGATCCGGTAATTAATGGGCGCGGGTATGTTTGGACCCGACTGGAGTCGCCCAGGATGCGGTTGTAGGGCACCTAGTGATGGCGCCAACCGGGGTGGTGGTCTTCAGGGCTGCACGGGACTGTGCAGAGCCCTCTTCTCCTAAGTTCCTCCCCGACCACTCCTCTACATTCTCCTACTCACTACTCCTACACTCCGCCCACCAGGACCTTATTGGCCCTCTATGCTGATGGTGCATGTAGGGTATGGAGCTCTGATGTTAACCATTTCATCACTGAGGCAGAGGATATTGCATCTTCAGTCAGGGATGCAATACCCTCCTGTGACGTACTCGTTGCGGGGCGCCACACTATTACATCATGTGCCAGAGTATACTCAAGGAAACCCGGTGGCCTGACACTGCCTCTTTGTGGCACAACCAGCATCACATTTCTGATCACATTTGTCTGTATATCTGTGTGTGTATTCCATTTATCTTTTATTTGCAAAACTGGCTGTGACATCTGTAATATCACCACAGCAGCTATATAATCTGTGACCAATGCACTTTAGCAGGATGCAGTAGGCCTTAATTATGTAGGAAAAGGCAAAACAAATGCAAAATACCAGCATTCTAATCACTCTTAACCTCCTTCCCTTGGAGGGGGTGATTAGTGGTCTTTTTACACACAGAATGAGGTTCCCATAGGATGCCATTCTCACACGTGTCATGCAATGTGTGCCCAGCCTATTGCTTTTCTATAAAGCAGGGTGCAGCTGGGCCATATAGGGCATCTATTCCTGTTGGGGAGCATTGATATAGTGCCTTACAGCCCACTTAGGCCCCTTTCACATCTCTGGCCTGTTTCACATCTCAGGTTTTTGCACATTTGAATGCATGCGTTTCTAAGAGGCTCATTCACATCTAAGGTTTGTGTGCGTTTTGCTAAATTTGTGTTTTTAGGCGTTTTTACCGCTAAAAACGCTTAAAAACGCTAGCGTTTTTGGCCCCATAGGTTTTAATGGAAACGCATGCAAAAACGCATGCAAAAACGCATGAGCGTTTTCAAAAACGCAAAACGCATGCGTTTTTGCAAACGCTGGCCAAAACGCCGGGAAATGCGTCCAGCGCGGCGTTTTTGCATGCGTTTCCATTAAAACCTATGGGGCCAAAAACGCTAGCGTTTTTAAGCGTTTTTAGCGGTAAAAACGCCTAAAAACACAAATTTAGCAAAACGCACACAAACCTTAGATGTGAATGAGCCTCTTAGAAACGCATGCATTCAAATGTGCAAAAACCTGAGATGTGAAACAGGCCTCTGCGTTTGCTGCGTTTTGCTTCATTTGCGTTTTTCAGCGTTTTTACCGCAAAAAACGCATGAAAACGCATGCAAAAACGCATGTCAAAATGCATGTGCGTTTGCAAAAACGCATAACGCATGCGTTTTTGCAAACGCAGCCCAAAACGTTGTTTGCCACGTTTTGAGCTGCGCTTGCAAAAACGCATGCGTTTTGCGTTTTTGCAAACGCACATGCATTTTGACATGCGTTTTTGCATGCGTTTTTCATGCGTTCCCATTAAAATCAATGGGGACAAAAACGCATGCGTTTTCAGCGGTAAAAATGCGGAAAAAACGCAAATGAAGCAAAGCGCAGCAAAACGCAGCAAACGCAGAGATGTGAAAGGGGCCTAAGACCTGCTGCATCCTGCTGAAGTGCATTGGTCACAGACCATATAGCTGCTGTGAGACAAAAATGAAAAGATAGGAGGGGGCGCTCCTGGTGTGTTACCCGGTGGTCAAGCGGAGAAGATTTTGTGGGCAGCTGCACTAACCTGTTGTGGTTATGCCACCTGCATACCCACAGGGAAGAGCCTACGGTGCTTGTCGAGCACCAAACGCCGCTCCCGCTTCCAGGTTCGGATGTGAAGCCGGTCACGTGGGTGTTCACGGGGGGCTGACGTCATCGCAGAACCAAGGTCCCTTCTCCCTCACAGGTCCTTCCGCACGGGGAATCTGCCAGATCTGAGCTGCACTGCTTTGCTCACTCAAGAAGGGTTAAATGACATGAAAGTGAAAGGGATTAGCAACAGCTGGGCGCGCTTAGAATTAGACAGACCAGAGATAAGGGTGTAAATGAACCTTTTCTTTACTTGGTCAGACTCCCCACAATGCGTTTTGGAGGCATAATCCGCCTTCATCAGGTGTCACTTGATGAAGGCAGATTATGCCACCGAAACGTATTTTGATGAGTCTGACCAAGTAAAGAAAAGGTTCATTTACACCCTTATCTCTGGTCTGTCTAATTTTAAGTGCCCCCAGCAGCCACTAATCCCTTTCACTTTCATATAGCTGCTGTGGTGAGTTTAACTTATGTTCCTTTTTGCTTATTATTTAACATCTATATCATCTTTTTAATACCTGTACATAAATATTATAATCTAGTGTGCCCATAGAGTGATTAACATATAAATGTAATCTTGGGTTGCTCTCTTATCTCGATCATGACACTTCCATGTCTGTGTGCTTGTTTAACATTATACACTACCAGGGTTGGTTTCTGACCTGATATAAGCCTGTTCACGAACTGTACTTACAGTATATTGAACAAAAAAACTGGTGCTTGTGTTAGTCAGGGCCTCTGTCAGTGACAGGTTGGAGGATATTATATATACTTCTGTCCTGGAACTGGAAGGCATATACCACCCTCACTGAGGGGCGCCTTAATAAACCAGCTCTGAGAGGGCAGCTATGGTCCCTCTTTTATCCTTAGTCAGTTCCCTGACTGGTCTGAGCATAGAGGAGGTGCTAGAGAGCTGCCAAGTTCAGTGGAAAATTTGTCACTGTAAGTGATGGTCCTGTGTGCGAGGTGGAGCTGGAGCACCTCTCCTCCAGACTTCGTTAGAGATGGATGATTGTGTGATGGAGAGTGAATGTTCTATGTATAAAGTGGAGCTGGAGCACCTCTCCTCTAGACTCTGTAAGAGATGGTGATGAGGGTCTCAGTTCAATCACAAGTCCATTGGCCACTCCTAATTATTATATATATAGGCATTTATGCACGTCTGCATTATCGCAAGTAAATGATACGGACACCAGAGCCGTCTCAAGCCTTACTCATGCCTACGCCAAATGAGATTAAACACACTGCGCAAGCGTTTATTGAAACACACATTTTTATACAGAAAGCAAGAGGCGTGTTAGAATTCTGGAACTTTCTACAAAGTGATCATCTTCTAATTGGTCAATCCTTATCAAATTATTCTAATATCTAAATTCCTCCCTTAATGGGCTGGTTTATATCTCAGATATATTTATGGAGCGTGGGCACCATCTAATGTATAACAAACAGCATGACAACATGACATTTCCAAATTGCAATACATATATTTTAAAGAAGAGTTGTGATATTTTTAACCCTATAAAAACATTTCATGTTTTTCCATCCTCAACAATGGATGATTGTGTGATTGTTCTATGTATCAAGTGGAGCTGGAGCACCTCTCCTCTAGACTTGGTAGGAGATGGAGGGTTGTTTGCATTAGAGTGATGCTGTATGCATGAGGAGGGACTGGATCATCTCTCCTCTAAATCTGGTAAGAGATGGAGGGTTGTGTGGTGGAAAGTGATGGTCCTGTTTATGAAGATGAGCTTATTTGTGCACAGGGAAGAAGAACGTCATAGTGGTGATAGATGACCTGGATGACAGCAGTGACAGCCAAAAAAAAATAATCCTAGAATCTCATCTGACAATCAAGGAAAATGCCCAAGATCTATTTCTTATCAGCGACAAGGAGAAGTCGTCATATGAACTGAACCGTCACACAATGGACAGAGCGCAAGTGCAGAGAAAACTTAGACTGCTGCGAGATTATGCATCGAAATTGAATAACGGTATTTTATTTTTTTACCAATTAAAATCTATTACCTTTGATAAATATTGTGTAGATCTATGGGCTGCGCAGCGCCATAGAATTACTGTATAAGCCTTCAGGACCCTGGACAGTGCACATACTATATCTACATTAGGTATAGTATGAGCGCTGTGCACAGAGGAGCCGGCGACTTCATTCATAAAAATGTACAGCAGCCGACAGGAGCCGGCTACTGTACATCAGGAATTACATCATTAATGATGAGAGTCACTGCCTGGTTTCTGCTTCCAATGCTAGGGAGTTTTGCTCAGTTATCAGGGTATTTATATTCATGTAGGAAGGTTTTTCCCTATCAGCGTTTTATTTGACTTCTGTTAATTTTCATCTGCAGAACAAATCCGCATTGATCTATCCTGTGTTCTTGGAAAGGGCGGTTTCGGGACAGTCTACAAAGGGTCGTGTAACGGCACAACTGCTGCAATTAAGAAGGTCACCTGTGATGAAAACATGAGAAAGCACATAGTGCTTGAAGCCGCACTGACCATGTAAGTGAGTGTAGAATGGAACCTCTGTCTAGGTCGAGCGCTTACAGCCCTTCAGTAGAAGTGACTCGAAAGCCCAGCCTACAATTACATGCAAATAATACTTTTGTTTATTTTTTTAAAATAGAAAGAGGGCAACCGCCAACTTTGGCTGCACCTGCCCTCTAATCAGTGAGTGCAGTACTAAAAAAAATGGATTAAAAAAAGATAAAAAAACGGATCAAAGACGCACAGTGTGAACGTGGCCTTAGACTGGAGCTCATGTACGACTCAACCAATGATCCGGTCATTCCCTCAGTGATTGCGAGCGCTGCACTCGGCTTTTTCAGGCCGCCCCAAGGAGAATGGAGCTGCGGTCACACATCTGACCTGCTGCTGCATTTTATAATGGGGATAAAAGTGCCACATTCTTCTGAAGGTGTGGTTACCACTGGTTGCATGCCACCAATAAATAAGTGATCACCTACCGAACCTGTGCGTCGCTGATAACTTGTTTTCACCAAAGAATCCCTTTAATGCAAACTACAGTAATTGTACATCGCAGTAATGGTGACGCACAGTGATGTGCAGGAGCCGCCTGTGTTTTACAGTCCACGGTACACTATGATGGGTATAACGGATAACAGGTATTTGTATATAGCTGAAGGGTGAGTGGGCCTCTGAAGTTAACTACCCTGGTGGGCCCCAGACACCTCAGAGCGACCCTGACCGTACTGCCTATGTGAACTGTGACTGAACGTAAAAGCCTCTCAAACTTGATTCCTGTGTGAGACTGTGTTATTTGTACACTGAACGGGCAGCAGGAGGCCGCCTGAGGAGCCGCCGACTGGATCGCTGCGCAGGCAAGGATGGCCTGCTTGTAAGTGACATCGGGCCTTGCTGGTACCTGATTGCCATTAACACTAAGGCTAGGGTCACATTTATTAGTGAAATTGCGTTCACCGCATCCAGATCCAGATGCGGTGAACGCAATTGCGGTCCCACACATTTTTCCACAAAAATGTGTGTAGGGAACCGCAATGCGGTAACCGGATTGCACAGTATGGGCTGCACAGTGCCATAGAACTACTGTATAAGCCTTCAGGACCCTGGACAGTGCACATACTATACCTACATTAGGTATAGTATGCGCGCTGCGCACAGAGGAGCCGGCGCCTTCATTAATAAAAATGTACAGTAGCTGACAGGAGCCGGCTACTGTACATCAGGAATTACATCATTATATACCCACCTGAGTTGGTGGTATGTCTCTAGGGGGTGTGGGCACCCCTAGAGACATTATAGCCACATTTATTAATACAATTTAATGTTTTAAAACACTGATAAAACTACGCTTTTCCTGGCGGCAGCCGGGATGAGCAAAGTATACACTGTGTTCCAAAGTATTATGCAAAAAGAGTTTAGGAGTGATAAGGTTAGATTTTTTTGTTTGTTATTTAAACTCATTGATGGTGATGTGTGTCAGGGCTCTTTATATCACTGAAAGCAATTGCAGATACCTGTGCACATTAGTTTGGCAGGTGTGTACAAATAAAGGCAAGACGACTTGGTTTCACACTGCGGTTTTTCACTGATCAGGTTCGATCAGGTTTGTGTGCCAAAACCAGGAGAGGAACTTGCAAAGAAAAACTATAATTGAAAGATTAGTTTTGGAGACACTCCTGGTTTTGAAACACAAACCTGACCTGATCTGACCTGATCTGACCTGATCTGACCTGATCTGACCTGATCTGATCGCAGTGTGAAACCAGCCTTAAGAAGGCTGTTCCACATTATTAAGCAGCCTACATTTTTTGCCAAAATGGGAAAGAAAAAGGATGTGTCGGCTGCTGAGAAGCAACAAATTGTGGAGTATTTAGGTCAAGGCATGACTACAATCAACATTGCCAAGACACTTCATCGTGAGCATCACACAATCAAGAAGTATGTAGCCGATTCCCAGCACACACGTGTGCTTGATGATAAGGAAAAATTGAGGACTCTTTCCAACAGGCAATTGCGTCAGGCTAAAAGAGCAGCTGTAACAATGCCTTGTCCTAGCAGCAGACAAGTTTTTGAAGCTGCTGGTGCCTCCAACATCCCCCGAATAACAAGATGCAGGGTCCTTCAGAGGTTTGCAGTCTGTGTAAGCCATCCTGTCGAGCACCTCTATCCACTGCACTCAAGCAGATACGGCTCCGGTGGCCAAACCATACATGAAGACTGACTCCAAACTGTTCTGTTCACCGATGAGTGCCGTGCAACGCTCATGGTCCAGATGGATGGAGTGGAGGATGGCTGGTTGATGGACACCCATGAAAACACGGCTAAGGCGCCAACAAGGAGGAGGTGGAGTAATGTTTTGGGCTGGAATCATGGGGAGAGAGATTGTCGGCCCCTTTAGGATCCCTGAAGGGGTAAAGATGAACTCCATAATCTATGTGGAGTTTCTAAAACAGCCCTTCCTGCCATGGTTCAAGAGGAAGAACCGTGCTTTCCGCAGCAAGATCATCTTCATGCACCGTCTCATGCTGCAAATAACACATCTGCATCTCTGGCTGCTATGGGCATAAAAGAGGACAAACTTATGGTGTGGCCACCATCTTCCCCTGACCTCAACCCCATCGAGAACCTCTGGAGCATCATCAAAAGGAGCGTCTATGATGACGGGAGGCAGGTCACATCTAAGCAGCAGCTCTGGGAGGGTATTCTGTCCACATGCAAAACAATTGAAGCACAAACCATCCAGAAACTGACAAAGGCTGGGGTCACACTTCAGTTTTTTTTTTTAAAACCTGATCCGGTTTTGAGCTTTTAAAAAGCTCAAAACCGGAGCAGGAAACGCTCCTCATAGGAGCCTATCATAAAAACCGGATTGCTTTACAAGCAATCTGGTTACCGCATTCGGATCTGCAGCCTGTGTGAAAAATCATCAAAGGGATAGAGTTTATGTGTGAAAAATGTAATACATTTTTTTTCGTGATGCCACCCGTGGGTTTGTGGTCAGTAGTCACCACTGCTGCTGGCAGAACCTCCTGGGATGATGAGCCCTCCAACAGTAGGACTTTGGTTCCCCGGGGTAGTGATAGTCTATTGTGCAGGTATTAATGTGTCAGGAAGACCCAGTGTCACTTAAAAAGCAGGCAGGCTGTCCTTGCTTGCACGGCGATCCAGTCAGCAGCTCCTCAGGTCCTTCTGCCCACTCAGCGTCTATTAATACAGTCTCACAAAAGGATCGAGTTTGCCCGACTTTTACTTAAGTCAAAGTTCACAAAAAGCACAATGGTAGCTCAGTGGTTCCGGTGTTACTCTGCAACTGGGATGGCTTGTCTGTGCCACCCCCGTTCTGGTTCCGTTCGGGCCTCTGTCTCAATTCCAGTACTAGTTACGGGCCAGTAGTCACAGACTGTTACGGAAGCCTCATCCTGGTCCCCACGCCCTAGTACGACCGCCTTTCTTTCACTGCATTAGAGGTTGGGTGTCGGGCATAAAGTACCTCCACCCCGCCTGTTAATCTGTGGTTGGGGCATAAAGCGTCCGGCCACTTCTGCAGAGCCAACACCTTGGCTGTTGACCCGGTACTCAGTGTCCCCGTTCGCCAGGACACACCTTAGACCCATTCTGTCTGTTTCCGGTTTCCGTCTTGGACGGGGCAGGCCTTGGTGGCATCAGCCGCTGGGTCCGGGTGACTTCAGTCTGGTGTCTCTGACTGGTCGCTGCTCTTCACTTGTTCACACTCCACTTCAGTTCCTAAGTTTTGTGTGTGTTGGTAGAGTGTGTCAGTCATTTTTGTTCATCTTGGTCTCCACCCCTTTCCCGAGTCCTGTCACTAACTTTCCACTTCCCGTACCCAGACATAGAGTTACTAGTTCTAAGGATCGGGAGTGTGGTGGGTTTTGGTGTGGGGTGACAGATTTAGCAGTCCTAGCTGCTGTGCCTTTCTGTGGCCACCGGTCCGCAGGGGCGCCACAGGGGCAAAGACAGTGCAGGGAGAGCAAATAGATCACAGGGGGGACAAAGACAGCCTAGGGGGGGGGCAAACAGATGGCACGGAGAGCAAGGACAGTGCAGGAGGGGCAAAAAGATGACATGGGGAGCAAAGATAGCCTAGGAGGGGCAAAGACAGCATATGAGGGGCAAAGACATGGCAGCGAGAGCAAAGACAGAGCAGGGGAGCAAAGATAAGATAGGGGGGCAAAGACATCACAGGGGGGCAAGTGCAGAGAGGGGGCAGAAAGAGACCAATGGGGGGCAGAAAGAGAGCACAGAGAAGAGGCAGAGTGAACGGAGAGGGGACAGAAAGAGAGCACAGGGGCAGAGAGCACACTGAGGGGTAAAAACAGTGCAGAGAAGAGGCAGGCAGAGAGCATACAGTGGGGCAGAATAAGAGCGCACAGTGGGGGCAGAAAGAGACCAAGGGGGGCAGAGAGCTCACAGTGGGGTTGAAAAAGATCAGTGGTGGCAGAAAGAGAGCACACAGTGGGGCAAATATAGAGCACGGAGGGGGGAAAAAGAGCACAGGGGGGCAGAGAGAGCCATACTGGGAGAGAGAGTGCATAGAGGGCGGAGCACCGGCAGGGTAGAGAACACACAGTGGTTTAGAAAGAACACAGTAGGAGCAGAGAGTGTATGGACATAGAGAGCACATGGATGAAGAGAGCGCACATAGGGAAAGAGAGTGCATGGAGGGAGAGAGCACAATGGTGGCCGAAAGTGCACAGAGGGAAAGCGATCACAAGGGGGCAGAGAGCGCACCAAGGAAGAAAGAGAGCACCAGGGAGGAGACAGTGCACAGGGGGAAGAGCACACGGGGGATTACAACTTAAAAGAGACTGTACACAGGGGAGAAGACAGCACAGGGAGGAGAGAGTATGTACAGAGAGGAGAGCACACGCGAAGACAGCACAAAGGAGAGCAGATGATGAGAGAAAACAGCACATGGGGAAACTGCTAAAAGGAGAGCGCACATGAGAAAAGAAGACAGCACAGAGGGAGAGAGACAGCACAGGAGGGAGAGAGTGAACAGGAGGTGAGACAGACACTGCTCCCAGCACCACAAAGCTCGCCCCCATCGTAACATCAGTGCCCTCCCGAGCATCGGGCCTCAATCTAGTATCTGCACAATAAGTAATGACACCCCCTGTGTCCACCCAGCCTAGTCACAGCCCTCACCAGATCTCTCTTCTGAGATTTCCACAGACCTTGCACACCCTGCCAGATTCTGCAGATCTCAAGACATGACCCACTCCCTTACACTAACAGGATTTATGTATCTTTCTTTATAAAGGAAATTGCAGCATCCTAACATAGTGAGGTGCCTGGCAGCCGTAGAGAAGGACGGCGCCATCATCATGGCCTTGGAATATATTCCTGGAGCTGATCTACATGACGTTCTGCACAAACAGGACTGTCCTATAAAGGTAGAGTACGAGCCGCATGGATCCTTGTCCTCAGCCAGCTTCATCATCATGTGGCCTCATGTGTGATGTCATTATATCAGTGATGTCATCACCAGGGGGCGGGGCTGACTCCTCACACATGTATACAGGCTGGTGTCAGCAGTAATAGATGAGGAGCAGGTGCTGTAGAATAAGAGGTGTGGCCTCATGTGTGATGTCATCACCAGGGGGCGGGGCTGACTCCTCACATGTATACAGGCTGGTGTCAGCAGTAATAGATGAGGAGCAGGTGCTGTAGTATAAGGGGTGTGGCCTCATGTGTGATGTCATTATATCAGTGATGTCATCACCAGGGGGCGGGGCTGACTCCTCACATGTATACAGGCTGGTGTCAGCAGTAATAGATGAGGAGCAGGTGCTGTAGTATAAGGGGTGTGGCCTCATGTGTGATGTCATCACCAGGGGTGGGGCTGACTCCTCACATGTATACAGGCTGGTGTCAGCAGTAATAGATGAGGAGCTGGTGCTGTAGTATAAGGGGTGTGGCCTCATGTGTGATGTCATCACCAGGGGGCGGGGCTGACTCCTCACATGTATACAGGCTGGTGTCAGCAGTAATAGATGAGGAGCTGGTGCTGTAGTATAAGGGGTGTGGTCTCATGTGTGATGTCATCACCAGGGGCGGGGCTGACTCCTCACATGTATACAGGCTGGTGTCAGCAGTAATAGATGAGGAGCTGGTGCTGTAGTATAAGGGGTGTGGCCTCATGTGTGATGTCATCACCAGGGGGCGGGGCTGACTCCTCACACATGTATACAGGCTGGTGTCAGCAGTAATAGATGAGGAGCAGGTGCTGTAGAATAAGAGGTGTGGCCTCATGTGTGATGTCATCACCAGGGGGCGGGGCTGACTCCTCACATGTATACAGGCTGGTGTCAGCAGTAATAGATGAGGAGCAGGTGCTGTAGTATAAGGGGTGTGGCCTCATGTGTGATGTCATTATATCAGTGATGTCATCACCAGGGGGCGGGGCTGACTCCTCACATGTATACAGGCTGGTGTCAGCAGTAATAGATGAGGAGCAGGTGCTGTAGTATAAGGGGTGTGGCCTCATGTGTGATGTCATCACCAGGGGGTGGGGCTGACTCCTCACATGTATACAGGCTGGTGTCAGCAGTAATAGATGAGGAGCTGGTGCTGTAGTATAAGGGGTGTGGTCTCATGTGTGATGTCATCACCAGGGGGCGGGGCTGACTCCTCACACATGTATACAGGCTGGTGTCAGCAGTAATAGATGAGGAGCTGGTGCTGTAGTATAAGGGGTGTGGCCTCATGTGTGATGTCATCACCAGGGGGCGGGGCTGACTCCTCACATGTATACAGGCTGGTGTCAGCAGTAATAGATGAGGAGCTGGTGCTGTAGTATAAGGGGTGTGGTCTCATGTGTGATGTCATCACCAGGGGGCGGGGCTGACTCCTCACATGTATACAGGCTGGTGTCAGCAGTAATAGATGAGGAGCTGGTGCTGTAGTATAAGGGGTGTGGTCTCATGTGTGATGTCATCACCAGGGGGCAGGTTGTAGTATAAGGGGTGTGGTCTCATGTGTGATGTCATCACCAGGGGGCAGGTTGTAGTATAAGGGGTGTGGTCTCATGTGTGATGTCATCACCAGGGGGCAGGTTGTAGTATAAGGGGTGTGCCTCATGTGTGAATCACCTACGCTAGGAAATTATAAAGTAATTGGAGAATTGTGAGATTTCGGAGTCAGCGTCTCTTCCTCGGATACAATCTGTTCATCTCTTGCTTTTCCTTTGTGTTTTGCAGTTGTCTGAAGAAGATAAAATGTCGGTGTGTCTGGACGTCCTGTCGGCGGTGGAATACGCTCATTCCAGAAACGTCATCCATCAGGACATAAAACCTGTGAATATCCTGGTAAGTTGGGATCTTCTCTCTTCTCATGACTGAACTCCACGACTCTTCTCTTTTATATTTCTCTAATCAGATTCCTTCCATTATATTCATTTCTGTGCGGTAACAAAGCAATGACTCACAAGAAATTAGCAGGATCCGAGGTCACAAGTTCTTTTAATGTTGGTGGGGATGAGTGGGGTTATGTCACGCCTTTACTACCAGGGATCCTCTAGACACTAGGAACCTGTCACCCTGGACTAAGGGGGAGTCCCACTACCGTGCGTGACAGTGGCGCATGGACAAACAATGTCCGGCACACTACGACGGGAAGACACCGGGGGGAGGATAAATACAGCAGAGGGCCCTGCTCACAGGGAACTGGGAAGAGGTAACCTCCTGCACTCACCTGCGGCTGTGCCCTGATCTCCCTACCGTCCCTATATAGGTTTCTTTCAACCTGGTGCTGAACAGGATACCTAGTCGCTTGCTGGTCCTGACGTTTGCCCTGAATAGGGAAGCGTCAGGCAGAGCACTAGTCCCAACCACTTCAATAAACAAGACAAGAGGGAAGGGGATACAGAAAGGGTACAATAAGGCAACTTCACGCCTGCTGCCACACTCCTTGGCAGCAGACGGCTTGGCAGTAGTCACCTCTCCAGAGAACCTCTTTCACCTCAGGAAGCTTGGCCAGGAATGGAGTTCAATTCCCAGCAAAGGATGCTGGAACCATCTGATCATATAAAGGGGATGAGAGTGATCACAAAGTAGTCACATCTGGTCCATCACCCAATACGGACTGACAAACTCAGTGCCTAGAGCTGCCGAAGCACACGTCCACTCGATGGCATTAGTGGACACCCACACACAGTCATTCACACGCAGGTCCGTACCCGCACGTTTATTACCAAGCATGCGTCTTTTGGAATGTGAACATCCCCTTGAAAGACTGACAAACTGCGGTGTCACCCCGAAACCTGCGGTAATAAGGAAGAGGAAAGAACCTCCATATCAGATGTGAATCGTGTGATTAATTAACAATTAATTGAAAGAAAAAGAAACATTTTTTTTAGACCATATTAAAAACATTTTAAAGCATACAGGATCTCTGTCCTCCACATGTAAAATATAGATGATCATACAGGACAAGCTAGGTACAGCAAGGTATACAGTGGGTAGTTAACAGAAAGCAGC
Source organism: Allobates femoralis (assembly GCA_033576535.1). Lineage (NCBI taxonomy): Eukaryota > Metazoa > Chordata > Amphibia > Anura > Aromobatidae > Allobates > Allobates femoralis. The sequence continues at coordinate 241,282,860 of JARQOC010000011.1, read as the reverse complement.
AGTATAGCATACTAATGGTAACAATTTAAAGGAGTATATTGTATATAGGGGCAATGATAAAATGAGTATGCAACTGTCAATATATACAATGGTCAACGATCTATGTTCAGGGATCAAAGCTGGGAGGGTATACTATTTTCCCAGGGGAATCCAAAAGTTAATAGTGATTTGCACCTTAGTCACATGCCTATGTATATTTAATACCAATTATGTCCATTGTACAGAGATATATCATCAGTATGTGTTATAATGACGAGTGCCCACCAAGCTCAAGGTAATCACAAATCCATACATGTGTCAGAGCGGTTGGGCTCCAAAAAACTCATAGACCTCACCTAGTGAGTAAGAATCTGCTAGGAGAAGTGTCAATGCAGTCAATATAATACCCATAGGGCCAAAGCCGGGTTGAGAGATATGGCCCCCTGGTAGTGGAGAACAGAGGGAAGGCCCAACGTGTATCGCCACCGCTGTGGCTTTGTCAGGAGCTGTGCCTTGAGTGTGTGGCAGAGGGATTAAATACCTGTCTGTCTATCAGGATCCTAGACTCGTTCTGAGCTGCGGTCATGTGCGCTGCCATTGCCGGAAGGTCACTTCCGGGCATGCGCACATTGGCGGGTGGACGGTTATAGGTGGGCGGAGACATAAGACCGGTCCACCTGGTTGTCATTGGAGAAAATAATACAGCCAGGCGGATGTCAGAGAGGGGTGTGAGAGTAACATCATTGAGACCGTCCCAGTTTGCATCCACAGGATGCATCAACACCGAGCCACGTTACCAAAGCGGTCACAGGAGCAGTATTAGCTTATATGGAGACTCCATAAAACAGTCCCTATAGTATGGCACTTAAGGTTCAGAGAGTCTTTTGGGGACTCAGTAGTGAGAACTCGTAAATTCCCAAGGTTAAGGACATAGCTTCCTTAGGGGGAGGTATATGTACCATGCAGTTGTGATATACATATATATGCATCAACACAGTGCTGGGTCAGTAGAAAGGTTAAAGGGACGATAATGGCCATTGTAAGGCCCATATAGTCCACAAACTTAAGGATCAGATGGTCTTAAGGGGGCCTAGTAGTAGGGGTGTAGTGAAAGCCCATAATTAGGGACAAAGCTCCGTAAGGTATAGAGTTGCGGTACAGAGTTGATTAGGGGGCAACAAATTTAGCAGGTGTCTTACAACAATGTGGTGCACAGTCCCAGAGACCAAAGAGGGGGCTGAGTTGTCATGCTTCAGCAAGCCAGCATTTGAGAGGATTATCCCTCAACACCAGTACAGGTGATCCCAACTTTAGACAACAATGGTGGTGAACAACTGGGGACCCCCAAATGTCACCATCCTTAAAATATTGCCCCGATTGGAATCACTAGGGGTGGGGACAATGAGTGTGCAGGGACATAACAATAATATAGCGGACACCTCAAGTAGTCAAATAGGTAAGGGTTGAAAGATACATGCTCGGCATAAGGGTTGTGTAGAGGAGGGGGAATAAACTCTGTCTGCCCGGTTGCTGAAAGCCAGAGAACGCTGCAAAAATGGAGTATTATGCATAAACCCCCAATAATATAAAGCATTCCACATCTAGCGGTGATATTTTAGATGCTGATGGAAATCGTTAAGCCCGTCAGTGGGGTGTGAATCATACTGCATATATTGAGAGGTTCTGTAAGGGTGGAGCTGACCGCCTATGCAGAAGTTGACAGCCCCACTGGTAGTAGTCATGTAGATAACTGAATGAATGCCCAGATGTAATACAACCTATAGACGCGTTATAAGTGACATGTAACAATAAAGGAGAGACAAGTCTAGCCGATAAGGCACAAACCGGCATCTAGGGTGGAGGTCACCTAGTGAACAAACCATCTAAAGAATGTTAGGTGCATAATATGATTTAATGAACAGTTTCATATTCATTGAGAAATAAGTATTTGATCCCCTCCCAACCATTAGGAGTTGTGGCCCCTACAGAGCAGTTATCGGCTCCTCATCCCCTGGTTCCTGCATTACACACAGCTGTGTTACATTGTCACCTGTATAAAGACTCCTGTCCACACAATGAATAAGTCACCTGTAACCTCTACAACATGGGAAAACCAAAGAGCTTTGTAAGGATGTCAGGGAAAAGATCCTAGAGCTGCACAAGGCTGGAATGTGCTACAAGACCATAAGGAAGACAAAGCTGGGGGAGAAGAGACAACTGTGGGGGCAATAGTAAGAAAAAGGTAGAATTAAACAATGAGGTCAATCCACATCGATGAGGGGCTCCATGTAACATCTCCCCTCGTGGGGGATCCAGGATCATGAGGAAGGGGAGAGATCAGCCTAAAACTACACGGGGGGAACCTGTTACTGATCTCAAGGCAGCTGGGACCACTGTCACCAAGAAAACCATTGGTTACAAATTACACCGGAATGGAGTAAAATCCTGCAGTGCTGCGAAGTCCCACTGCTCAAAAAGACACATTGCCCCCATCTGAAGTTTAACAATGACAGCTTGGTGATTATGAGAGTGATTGGGTGAAGGTGCTGTGGTCAGCTGAGACATAAATTGAGCTCTTAGACAGCATTTCTCTTCCTCCAAACACAGTGAGTTGAGTTTATGCCAATTACCCAAAGAACACCATCCCGACAGTCAAGCATGGCGGTGGAAACATTATGCTTTTGGAGTGTTTTTCTGCTCAGGGCACAGGACTATTACACCACATCAATGGGACACTGGATGGAGCCATATACCATAAAATCAATCCTGAGAGACAACCTACTTCCCTCTGCCAGAACATTAAAAATGGGGCGTGGCTTGGTCTTCCAGCACCACAATGACCCAAAACATACAGTCAAGACAACAAAAGAGTGGCTCAAAAAGAAGCACATTAAGGTAATGGAGTGTCCTAGCCAGTGTCCAGACCTTAATCCAATAGAATATTTATGGAGGAGCTGAAGATCTGAGTTGTCAAGCGACCCCATTTAACAGTAATCATTTTTTTTTTCTCTTTTCCTCCACCAAATTTGTGGGGCGTCATATAATGCAAAAAATATGGTAGTTCTGCCTATTCTTCATATAGACAGTTTTAAAAACCACACAACCAGTGGTGTACATTACGCCTATGATTCCAACAATCACTCTGTTTATTTTGTAGATTAAAGAGAAAACTAAAACGGCTCTTCTCGCCGACTGGGGTGTGGCCAATATTCGATATAGAATTGAGTCTACGATGGAAAGGTCTGAGAGGATTGGACCACAAGGAGGTGGGACACTTCTGTACATGGCCCCCGAGCGATTGTGCAACAGACTAGCTCCTTCCACCAAGATGTCAGACATGTGGTCTGTCGGAGCCACATTTGTTCAACTGTTTACTAATCGACTACTGTGGGAAAGCCTGGAAATGATGGCTAACAAAATGAGAAGGAAGGAATTGCCTCCCACACTGGACATGTTGGGCAAAAATGTAGAGTCTATTATTAGGAGCTCTATGTCCTACAGACCTGAAAAACGGCTGACGGCCTCCGCCATGCTCTACTTGATGAAAGCGGTCAAGATAATGCCAAGTAAGTCTCTTCAAAAAGAAATAGCTTTAAATATTATTGATCTACAAATATTAAAATATTTGAATTAAGACAATCTTTATATAAATAAAAAATAAGTAGTAATAATAAATTTTAACTGGAAGTAAAAGACAAAAAGTGAAAATAAAATAAAAAACAATATGTTATTCAACATTTTAATAAATATGAAATCTGGATGTAAAAAAATTATTATCAGCATCTGGATATTAAAGAAATATGATGATTAAGAGTGAGAAATTATAATAAACTCTGTGTATCCTCTCTATAATAAACATTATTAAAAGTCAGACGTTATGTCACAAGATCCCAATGCATCTCTATGAGTGCCAGAACGAGGTTCTCATAGTGTTGAAATGAGTTGTGACCAATGGCAGATTATAATGAGGTCAATCTGGGCAGCAGCACAGGGCCCAAGGCTTTGGGGGGGGCCCAGCCACCCAGCAATCAGGGTTTGGAGAGTATTATCCATTTCTGAGACCTACAGTTTATTCTCAGATTCTATAATATTCCTTTGATTCTTATTATCTCTTCTAACAATCAAGAAAGTCTTTTTGACCATAATTATATGTCTTTTATTAATGATTGAGAAGACTAGATGTAAAATTCTTCAATAATTAAGTGAGGAGTTAAAGAATGACACCACCATTTATTTTGTTTTCAACAGTAGAAAGCTGGTTTAAGTCTAAGTCCCCTGCCCCTGTAATGTTTTGTCTTCCCTGTAATATACTGACCTTCCAGTGGCTTCACCTCTTACCAGCGGTGCTCTTGTCCAGCTTCGCCATCTTATGCTCATAGCTACTGATTGGCTGAAAGTCAGATGTTATGTCACAAGATCCCAATGAATCTCTATGAGAACCAGAACGAGGTACTCATAGTGTTGAAATGAGTTGTGACCAATGGCAGATTATAATGAGGTCAATCTGGGCGGCAGCCTGGGACCCAATGCTCTGGGGGGCCCAGCCACCTAGAGTAAATTTCCCCCATTATAATACACCATTGTCCACAGGCACTAATGATGTTAAATCTGCCGCGAAGCTGCGGCCTCCGCCAGCGCTACTATTTCGTCCCCCTCCTTCCTCCCGCAAGTCATGAGACTGGAGGAAGAGCACACAAGCAGTGGCAGGTTGAGCCGGGGACAGGAGGGCATGTTCCCACTGGGCCGGTCCCCTGGCAGCTATTCAGGGCATTGGAGGACTGGCACTGCATGTTTTATTGAGGCCGCCAAAGTTTCCTTGCGGCCTGAAAACTCTCATCCCTCGGCGGCACGGCCCAGCAGCAGCAGTGTTGAGGTTATCACGCTTTGTCCTCATCACATGACTGCTGCTGGTAATGCAAAGCCGTACAAATCTGTGCAGAGGAGGACTCATCGGCTGGCGGGAATGGTAAGCAACTGCAGCGTCATTATGTCCTGTCATTTCTTTGGAGCTGTAATGGCAAGGTGCCCAGAAATGCAAGGTGGTGTGTGTGTTTTATACAGGGACAGTGTGTGTGTGTGTGGGGTGGGGGTTTACAGGGGCAGTGTGTGGTGTGTGTGTTTTATATATATAGTGGCAGGGTGTGTGTTTGGGGGGGAGGAGGGAGTTTTATACAGGGGCAGTGTGTGTGCATGTGTGTGGGGTGGGGGTTTATACAGGGGCTGAATGTATGTTTGAGGTGGGGGATTATACAGGAGCAGTATGTATGTGTGTGGTTTATACAGGGGCGGTGTGTGTGTGTGGTTTATATAGAGGCAGTGTGTCTGTTTGTGTGTGGTTTATATAGAGGCAGTGTATCTGTGTGTATGTGTGGTTTATACAGGTGCAGTGTGTGTCTGTGTGGTTTATATAGAGGCAGTGTGTCTGTGTGTGTGTGTGGTTTATATAGAGGCAGTGTATCTGTGTGTATGTGTGGTTTATACAGGGGCAGTGTGTGTCTGTGTGGTTTATACAGGGGCAGTGTGTCTGTGTGTATGTGTGGTTTATACAGGGGCAGTGTGTGTCTGTGTGGTTTATACAGGGGCAGTGTGTCTGTGTGTATGTGTGGTTTATACAGGGGCAGTGTGTCTGTGTGTATGTGTGGTTTATACAGGGGCAGTGTGTCTGTCTGTGTGGTTTATACAGGGGCAGTGTGTGTCTGTGTGGTTTATACAGGGCAGTGTGTGTCTGTGTGGTTTATACAGGGGCAGTGTGTCTGTGTATGTGTGGTTTATACAGGGGCAGTGTGTGTCTGTGTGGTTTATACAGGGGCAGTGTGTGTCTGTGTGGTTTATACAGGGGCAGTGTGTGTCTGTGTGGTTTATACAGGGGCAGTGTGTGTCTGTGTGGTTTATACAGGGGCAGTGTGTCTGTGTGTATGTGTGGTTTATACAGGGGCAGTGTGTCTGTGTGTATGTGTGGTTTATTACAGGGGCAGTGTGTGTCTGTGTGGTTTATACAGGGGCAGTGTGTCGGTGTGTATGTGTGGTTTATACAGGGGCAGTGTGTGTCTGTGTGTATGTGTGGTTTATACAGGGGCAGTGTGTGTCTGTGTGTATGTGTGGTTTATACAGGGGCAGTGTGTCTGTGTGTCTGTGTGGTTTATACAGGGGCAGTGTGTCTGTGTGTATGTGTGGTTTATACAGGGGCAGTGTGTATGTGTGGTTTATACAGGGGCAGTGTGTCTGTCTGTGTGGTTTATACAGGGGCAGTGTGTGTCTGTGTGGTTTATACAGGGGCAGTGTGTCTGTGTGTATGTGTGGTTTATACAGGGGCAGTGTGTCTGTGTGTATGTGTGGTTTATACAGGGGCAGTGTGTCTGTGTGTATGTGTGGTTTATACAGGGGCAGTGTGTCTGTGTGTATGTGTGGTTTATACAGGGGCAGTGTGTCTGTGTGTCTGTGTGGTTTATACAGGGGCATGTGTGTCTGTGTGGTTTATACAGGGGCAGTGTTGTGTGTCTGTGTGTGTTTATACAGGGGCATGTGTGTCGTGTGTATGTGTGGTTTATACAGGGGCAGTGTGTATGTGTGGTTTATACAGGGGCAGTGTGTCTGTCTGTATGTGTGGTTTATACAGGGGCAGTGTTGTGTCTGTGTGGTTTATACAGGGGCAGTGTGTCTGTGTGTATGTGTGGTTTATACAGGGGCAGTGTGTCTGTGTGTATGTGTGGTTTATACAGGGGCAGTGTGTCTGTGTGTATGTGTGGTTTATACAGGGGCAGTGTGTCTGTGTGTATGTGTGGTTTATACAGGGGCAGTGTGTCTGTGTGTATGTGTGGTTTATAACAGTGGCAGGTGTTGTCTGTGTGTCTGTGTGGTTTATACAGGGGCAGTGTGTGTCTGTGGTGTGTCTGTGTGGTTTATACAGGGGCAGTGTGTGTCTGTGTGGTTTATACAGGGGCAGTGTGTGTCTGTGTGGTTTATACAGGGGCAGTGTGTGGTGTGTTTATACAGGGGCAGTGTGTGTCTGTGGGGTTTATACAGGGGCAGTGTGTGTCTGTGTGGTTTATACAGGGGCAGTGTGTGTCTGTGTGGTTTATACAGGGGCAGTGTGTGTCTGTGTGGTTTATACAGGGGCAGTGTGTGTCTGTGTGGTTTATACAGGGGCAGTGTGTCTGTGTGTATGTGTGGTTTATACAGGGGCAGTGTGTCTGTGTGTATGTGTGGTTTATACAGGGGCAGTATGTCTGTGTGTCTGTGTGGTTTATACAGGGGCAGTGTGTCTGTGTGGTTTATACAGGGGCAGTGTGTGTCTGTGTGGTTTATACAGGGGCAGTGTGTGTCTGTGTGGTTTATACAGGGGCAGTGTGTGTCTGTGTGTGTATGGGATTTTATATACAGGGGCAGTGTGTCTGCATGGGATTTTATACAAAGAAGCAGTGTGTGTATGGGATTTTACACAGAGAGGCAGTGTGTGTGTGTGTTGGATTTTATACAGAGCAGCAGTGTAGAGGCGGACATTTTGGAGAGGGACAGTATATGGTGTATATTATAGAGGGTGGGGGTGTATATGGGGGTATATTATGGAGAGGGGCACTGTGGGAGGGATTTTTTATGCAGGAAGCACAGCGAGGGGCAATTGTTTAGTCAGGGGTGCTGCATGGTAGATATTAACATTTGTGGGACAGTATAATGATACTTTTCCTTTTAAGGGCACCATGTGGGGAAATGCTGCTGAAGATGGGGAGAAAAGTTGTGGGAGTGAAATCGCATCATGGCGTCTGTGCTACACGGAGAATGATTCCAATCAGAGAAGATGTCGTCTATAAGGTACCAGGTGTAAATGATTATTTGTAATACTGACTACGTCTCATCAGTGTTGTGATTCCTGTTTGTTGCACAGTCTGATGATGGCTGGTAACAACAACTCCCAGCGACTCCTTACCATTGTTAAGGACATACTGGGAGGCATAGGTTCATGTGATGCACGTATATCATGGGGCTGATCTTTTTTTAAACCAATAAATTATTTATTAAGAGAAAGATTAATTTCCATAACAATAAGGTATCAGTAACTACAATGCAAGTATAACCAAGTGATGGGTGTTATGAAACAGTAGGAGTACACGAGTGGGAGATGTGATTGTGGGCAGGGAAGTGGGGCGAGCACAAGAGGTAAGTCTAGGGAAGGAAAGAAGCCCAAGTTGTAACAGCAAATCTAGGTACAGTTCAAATTAATAGTGTCAAAAAAACTTCTGATAGTGGTAATGCAAATTCTGACGACGACCGTAAGTCCCAACAATTGCCAATGTGCTCTCGTTGTGTGAGAGAAGACAAGAGATTCCATTCTTGATGGTAATGCAAATTAATTCTGGCAATTAGTTCCTTTTGAGTAAGAAGAATCTCAGATCTCCAGCATTTAGTCAGACATTGCCGAGCAGCAGTCAGTATGTGAGACAAGACCGGAGACAATCCTGGAGGAATAGAGTCAAATCCAATGCTCAACACTGCTAGAGGGATGTGTACTCCAGAAATGTTTTTAATTAGATCTTCAACCTGAGATCAGAAAGTTCTAACTATAGTACACCCCCACCACACATGCTCCATGTCTCCTAGTGCGCCACAACCTTTCCAGCCTAACGGTGTGGATGACTTATCAAATTTAGAATGATTGTGTGCAGGGGTGCACCGAGCCCCACCGCCGCCTGAGCCGCGGCACTGATTCCGGGGGGGGGGGGGGTTTGGGGGGGGGTGCTATTGAAGCCTGGGGCTGCCGCCCCTTCTACTGTGACCGGGTCGCCACTGCCGCCTGAGCCGCGGCAGTGATTGCTGGCCGCGGCCGTGAGTACCGGGGGGGGGGTGCTACTGATGCCTGGGGCCCCTGCCGCCCCTTCTGTGCCTCTACCCCGGCGTACCCCGGCGGTCGCCGCTTACCTCCGGTGCGCGGGGTGAGCGGCCGGCGCCATGACAGGGGGAGGCTGTTTGCATTGAGGCGCCGCCCCCTTCTGCACAGCCGCTCCCCCTGCCGGCTGCCGCCTGAATGACAGGGCTCACACTGTCCAATGGACGGTGCGGCCCTGATTGTGTGGCCTTAAATACCAGTGCATATGGATCTTTTTCAGCTGCTCAGGAGGAAGATGTTTTGGTCACCTTAGCTGCCAGCCGCCAATCCTCAGGAGTGGATGTAAACGTCAGAGCCCTCTCCCACTTTACCATATAAGATGTCTCCATAGACGGTACAGGAAAATGTAAAGTTCTATAAAATAGGGACAAACCGGGGTTATTGGGATAGTCTATTTTAAAATATTTTTGTAATGGGTCATTCAGCCTCAACGTCCACCAGTCAGGGAGGGTGCAGGATGGAATAAAATGTTGAATTTGCAGGTATTGAAAAAAGTTGGATCTGTGCATTTGAAATCTTTGGGACAAGTCTGCAAATGACAAAAGCACAGCTTCCCTCATAGAGATTATCCAAGGGTGTTATTCCCGCGAAAACCCATCTCCAAAGGGAGAACCCAGGGATGTGTGCCTCAAAGGCTGTGATGGTAATATATCTATATAAAGAACAAAGGAGGTCCCTATCCAACTTTTTCCAGTACCAGAACAAAGACGACATAGAATGTAAAGGAAATGATTGCTTTAAGGGTTTGTAAACGTATGGTAGACCTTTGAGGAGCAAAGTTTAATTCCATTTGAACCCACCTATGATTACTATTATTGGCCCACCAATCCTTGGCAGGTTCCAGTATCGTTGCTCTATGGTATAAGTATAAATTTGGAAAAAATCCAACAGAAACGAAAAAGGGGCACCACTACGACCAGTAATCCTTCTTAGGCAGTGGAATATGCATGTAAGGCGGGAAGCACTAGTGCGACCGGTGGTGCCAGTATAGTGAACAAATCGTCATCAATATGTAAGAAAAACGCCACTCACCAGGTCAGCGGGTAACGGGATCTTTATTGCGGGAACATACAGAGTGCAAGGAGGGGGCGCCGAGGTGACAACGGGTCCGTTTCGGGCAAAGGCCCTTCTACTGGCCCCTCCTTGCACTCTGTATGTTCCCGCAATAAAGATCTGGTTACCTGTTGACCTGGTGAGTGCCGTTTTTCTTACATATTGATAAGTATAAATTTGGGACTCCCATTCCCCCATTAGTATAATGTTTTCATAGCAACCCTAGGCCTCTTGGTTTTTCATATGAATCCTCCAAGAGTGGATTGTAGACGAGTTATCCACTTTAAATGAATTCTTAGAGGTAGGCATCGAAATAGGTATGTAATTTTAGGTAAAAGAGTCATTTTTACAACTTGAATCCAAGCCATCCACGATAAAGGGAGGAGAATTTGTCTTCACAGATTTAACGCATGAGGGATTCACAAGTTAACTTTACCAAGGCAGACATCTTGGAGATCTTGATACCCAAATAAGTGAAATGGGAGGTTTCCCAATAAATCAATTTTTTGGTATTTAACTTGTAGTACAAGATCAGCGAGAATTCAGATAGCGTATTCAGGGATGCTGATATGGAAGACTCAATATCAGTGCAAGAAATGATCACATCATCTGCATAAAGCCCTGTTATATGACTCTGATCTCCCACTTTTGTCCCCTGATTGAGTCTAAGAGCTTCTGCAAGTGGTTCTATCATGACGGCAATAGTAATGGGTGACAAAGTGCAACCCTGACGCATACCATACATGCCTGAGATATTCCCTGTGTTATTAGGGTTGGAGTATAATGACAAAATTGCCCTTTTAATGTCCCCTGCGATGCCAAATTTTTCTAGTACCTCAGTGCCTGAGGAAAAGTCTTTGTGACTTGAAACGTTACATGTTTTTGTGCCTTAGCTAATAAAGAAAGTTCTTATTACACTGAGAACTTGGAGTGCTGCAAGTCTTTCTCCAGACCCGGATTTATCTATCTATCTATCTATTAGGGCCCCTTTACACACGGCTACATTTGTAGCTTGTCACCAGGTAACTTACTGGATGCAGTGAAATCATGGAGACATTATTCCATTTGTACACATCAACAAGATAGAATCATGTCTCCATGATTTCACTGCAGCCAGTAAGTTACCTGGTGACAAGCTACAAATGTAGCCGTGTTTAAAGGTACCCTTAGAGGCTGGTGAGTGGGCTGTATATGTCAGAGAGGCTTCTGCTGGGCTGTATATATACGAGGGGCTGCGGCTGGGCTGTATATATATATGAGGGGCTGCTGCTGGGCTGTATATATTAGAAGCTGCTGCTGGGCTGTATATATATGAGGGGCTGCTGCCGGGCATTATATATCAGAGGCTGTTTACCTGTATATATCTGAGGCTGTTGCTGTGCTGGCTGTAAATAGAATAGAGGCTGAGGGGCTGTATAAAGTGTATACACAGCTCTATACTGTAAACAGGTCCATACTATACATACAGTAACAGTATAAACAGAAACACTATAATGCAGGATATAGTGTGGACCTGTATATACAGTATGGTACGGTGTAGGACTGGAGCTGCAAGAAAGATACACAGACAGACACACACAGAAAGACACACACACACAAAGACAGACAGAGATCATACTCACCCACGCGACACACACTGAAAGACCAAAGATCCAGAGTGAAGTCCTGCTGCCGCACTCCGCGGTGGAGAATCCTCTTCTCGCACCAACATCCTGGTTCCGCCTTCTTCCTCCTGTCAATTCCTGTTTGTACTGCGCATGGCAGCCTCTTTAGCCCATGCGCAGTACAAATTCCAATGATGAGCAGAGTGCCGATCTCCCCTGCTGCAGCGCATAAATTACTTTCACATCTCTGCAGCTGTGACAGGTGCCCGAGGCCCTGCGGGATCGGGCCCACGGGCTCCTGTTATTGTGGCAGTGATGTGAAAGTGTAGCAGCATACACCAGGCGCCAGCACTGACAGTTGTACACCAAATGGGCCCCCCAAGCCACCAAGGGCCCTGGTATTTGCTCGGGAATGCTCGGTGCTGCAACAACAGATGATACTTGAAGATCATCTAACAAACATGCAGATTTCTGTACAAAATACAGTTCACAACACTTCTATGCAGAGATACGAAGCAGTGAACTCGAAGGTAGCTGAACAAACTCTCAACTGATCTAATCCGAGGAAGTGATATAGCTGAATAGGTAGCGCCCAGCAGCTTCTGTTGGGATTGGAGAAGGCTGCTGCGTGCCATAATAAGCTAAGTGTTAGGTATAGGTACTAAGGAAGTCTGGCCAGCCAAGTCAGTGGATGCTGACGCAGGTGCCATGACTCTGCACCAGCCACTGAGAATGATGGAGGACTGTAGCCAGGTCACTACACTTTCAATAGTTTCTCTTTTGTTAAATGTTCCTTATCATTAGAAACGTTTGTAGGTTAGACCTCACTGGGCTGTATGGTCTGCAGATAGGAGGGAAGCAGAGAGGAGGGCACAGATCTAAGTGCAGTATTAGAGCTTTACAATAGATAAAATAGAGATATCTCAATTTCAACAACGATATATATACAGAAAGTGTAGGGTGTTCACCCTAATCAACCAATTACACAATCATGGTCACACCCTGGAAGAGTTACTGCAGTGTTTCACATACAAGGTGTATTTGGTTTCACATATCAGAATATTGTGTTTCTTTTACATTCATCATAGTTTGTTTTCTTATCTATTTGGATCAATTTCTGACTTTGTTTTTCATCCTTATTTTTCAGATCTCTGCATCCTGGTGGAATAATTATGCCACACGTTGTCATTCCAGCTATCTGCTTCAAAAAATTGTTATAGTATATTTTACCCAAAATTTATGAAATCTTGTCTATAAATAAAAAAGAACTAATCGTATAATTCTATTTTCTCTAAACACTTCAAGTTGATACAATGTATATGCTGTTGTGCTCATTTTCTTATTTTCTTATTTTGTAATGTTTTAAAAAAAATACTATCCTTTTATATTTATATCACATCCACATTAATATCGCAATTTCCTATATAATGATTTGAACCCACATCATCCAGCTCTCTGCATTCCCTTGAGCTCGGACCTTACATTTTCCAAGCTCCTCTTCACAGCTCCAATCTATCTCCCTTGTTATACAGCGGACCTCTATACTGCTCGGGTCCCTGTGCTATCATGGATACCGATTAAGATTTAAAATATCCACTTTGAGAGTTACTGCGGCATAAATAATCATCGGATTCAGATTCATTACATTTATTGGTCATCCGGTTAAGCTCCTCATATAATCCCTTTGACAGACGTCTATCAGTGGAAAGGGTCACAAAATGCATCCAGAATTAACCTGCATATCATTATTCAAACTGCCTGACCCTCCTCTGACATTGGGTTATGGGGGTCGGCTAGGGGTCCCCCTGCAGGCTTTAGGGGCCCCCTAGCTGGTCGGGGCCCTGGTGCAGCTGCACCAGCTGCACCACGGTAGGTCCGCCCCTGAGTGACAGCGTTCAACTCTTGTAGAGTCCTGCGTAAAAAGACAACTGGTTGGATTTCTCAGCCTCTATTTTTGTATAAGCATTTACTGTTACTTGATAAATGTGTGCACTGTCAGCACTCAACTTTTGTAGAGTATTTTCCTGTGCGGTGTCCTTCTAATAATAAACCAGAGATTGTCGAGGAGGTAGAAAAAAAACCCCAAAAAATAAAAACTCCACTAAGGCTGCTTTCACACTACGATTTTGTGAAATCTGACACTGTCCGATATAAATCGGACAGCATCGGATCCAAACTGATCCCTGCAATCGGATGCCAAATAGGCATCTGATTCCGACATTTTGCAGGATCAGTTTGGCCGGCTCCTCCTGTCATCTCGCTCCCCTCTGCCTCCTGTCACCTGTCTGTGCCCTGTTCTCCCCTGCTCTCCTCCGGTACTCCCGCTTCTCCTCTCTTCTCCCTTGTGTTTTTCTATTCTTCCCCGGTACTCCCTGCTTCTCCCCCGGTACTCCCATGTCTCCCCCGGTAATCCCGCTTCTCCCCCGGTACTCCCGCTTCTCCCTCTTCTCCCCTGTGTTTCCCCCTCTTCTCCCCTCTCCTCCAGACTAAAAAATAAAAAACATTTTTATTCTCACCTGTCCATGAGTCCCCCGGCATCTCCAGCTATATCTTCTAATCCTTACAGGACCTCGTGTGATGTCACAGTCACATGACTGGTTACCGCGGTAATCGTTCATGTGACTGTGACATCACGGCAGGTCCTACAGGCAGGAGGTGTTGGAGACGCCGGGGGACTCGTGGACAGGTGAGCATACATATTCTTTATTTTTAACCCCTGCTTTACTTAATTTTACTTCTGCAATGTAAGTATATGCATTGCGGAAGTGAAATTAGATGGTTAGGAGCAGTTTTAGTGTACTGAGCATGCTCAGTACACTAAAATAGGGTCCGAGGAGACATCAAATGTTTCCTCGGACCCAGCTCCATAGGGCCCCATGTTAAAAAACTACGGATCGGATCGGATTTGGCCTAATTGCCATCCGATTTGTCAGATCCGATTCCATCCGAAAAATCGGTGCGGTCTACGATTTTTCACCGGAAAGAAATCGGACAAAATCAGATTGGACGCAAATCGGATGCCATTTAGTGCACATCCGATTCGGTCCGATCCCCATAGGGTTACATGGGGGGAAATTCAGATCCGATGCTGTCCGATTTATATCGGACAGCCTCGAATTGCACAAAATCGTAGTGTGAAACCAGCCTTAACCAGGAAATAAAGATGTAAATATCTTCCCAAACACAAGTAAAGTAAAGTAAACACATTTTTAAGAAACCTCACTAAAAAATTTTTTTATCTATCTAAACACCTCTTGAACCAAGAGGAGGAAAAAGCATTGAGTAAGGGATTACATTTTTGACCCACACAGGAAGCTAACAATTTTGATCTCTTCCTAGACCTCAACCATTTCATAAGAAATTTACAGAAACAAATGGAGGCTAGATCAGGCAGACCTGCAATATCTCTCCCTCCATGGTGATATCAACTGAACAGACCTGTAAGTGAAACCTGACACTGCACTGTTAGCAAAGGGAGGAGAGAGCTGCAGAGAGGGAGTGCATAATTACATGACAGTTTATACAGCACAGGACTAATCATCTCTGCTTCTAATGGAGAGGACTAATGCAGGAGCTCTCTGCAGGGTCTGACAATGGTGATAACATGGAAACTACAAACGGTACAATAATGAGTTTACATGTTTTTAAGAGGTCTGCACAGGCCCTATTAGAGGGTAATATTAGTATCATACTGAAAAATCACCTATCAGTGCCCCTTTAAGGTCACTGATGTGACTGACGTGCTGACGATTCACTAACAGCTAATCCTCCCCCAGATGTTCCCCTCCCACCGCAGCCATTTACAGTGACGCAGTCCCAGTGATGAGGCCGGTCAGCTGACACGTGACGCAGCCAGTCACGTGAACGCTGACGTAGCCGAAACCGGAAAGAGCCATGCCCCCTGGCTTTCAAGGAGAGGAATTGCCGGAATCACTTGCAGGAGTCCCCGCTCTCAAGCATCGGAGGACCATGCCTGATAGATAGCAGCACTAGTAAGGCTGGGTTCACATTGCGGCGTGTTTCGGTCCGGGGCTGTCAGGGGTGACAGCCCCGACCGGATTTTGGCTGCATAGGATACGTTTTTGGATTCGGCAGAAAAACCCCACTTGTCCCGGCTTCATCCGGCGAGATGGCAGCCCGATGGCAGATAACTGCCATCCGGCTCCATCCAGCTCCGTCCGGCCCCATTGTATCCTATGCAGCCAAAATCCGGTCGGGGCTGTCACCCCTGACAGCCCCGGACCGGAACACGCCGCAATGTGAACCCAGCCTAAGTGACCTTTTGACTAAATGTCTGCACATTAGCTCAGCTCTCACTACTACCAGGTACTAGACAGTACTAAAGGCAAAACATAAAAGAGTATCACAAGTGTGATACTTCTCCGACACTTTATCTATCCATTGTTTATACCTTTCCAACATTTCTTCATATAAGCATCAGAAGATTCATCATTAATTGGCAAGACTGCTGAAACACATGGTCATTAAGCAGCACAAGCAATTTATTATTATTATACATCAAACACAGATAAGAAAACCGTAAGCACATTGTACTAGTGACATCTCTAAGTCACCTGCTGGGGTCTCACAAATAGAGACAGATTACATACATTGGATTCAGATTATAGGATACACATGAGTGCAACATTATAAAGCCCGTCTAACATCAAAAAGAAAAAAGATCTTCAAATTAGCTAACATTGCTACTATCTATCTAATTACTCCACCGTAGGCTTTAATCATATTCAAATATCTAAATGGACTACTTAGGACTCCACCTGATCCCCTTAAGGTACATAATATCACCATAGAAGACCCAGTCCTAACCACCATAGGTATTTATCAAAAGGTTTTACTATCACAAGTACCTATCCCAGAAAGATAACAATATAGAAGAGCATTACACAGGGCTCTTCAGGACCTCCTAGCAGCAACAGGGGCCCACCAATAGCTCAGTTAAAGCTACCCCATACCCTGCCAGCTCCAGTGTTACCTAACATATAACAAAACATTTTTTTTTGTCTGGCTGAACTTGGCAAACCCGAACATATACGGTTCCGCTCATCGCTAACAATAACAGGTTTAGTGGCTGGAATGTCATCTACAATAAGGAAATAGAAACAAATGACCTCAATAACTGTTCTGCGTAATCAGAAGAAAGAATGCACCAGCTGTCATTCCCAGGGCTGTAAAAGAAATAAAGGTTTGGTCCCGTGTTCACCAGGTGAGAAAAGATTGATTGCTCTCAGTCGGAGAAACAAAATAATAATCTTGTTCTTGTGATCCCTTTTAAGGGCACCAAAACTAAAGTAATGATGTTCCAAAGCGAGCTCTTGAGACTAGGTAAGCAGTCTCGAGAGCTCACTTTGTAACATCAATTACTTTATTTTTGTTAGCCATTGATGCCATTTAGCGAGCGCTCAAGACTGCTTACCTCTCTTCATAAGTCTTGGTATATGAAGAAAGGTAAGCAGTTTCGAGAGCTCGCTTTGTAACATAATTATTTTGGTTAGCCATTAAAAAGTATGTTACAAAGCAAACTCTCGAGACTGCTTACCACCCTTCATCAGTCATGGTAAGCAGTTTCAAGAGCTTGCTTTGTAACATAATTACTTATTTTTGTTAGCCATTAAAAAGTATGTTACAAAGCAATATCTCGAGACTGCTTACTTTCCTCATCAGGCATGATATAACAAAGTATCTCAAGAAACGTAAATATATATCCACAACCAGAGCTGAGATTTATTCTACCGACTCTGCTCTGGTTGTGGATATATCTCTGTTTTTTCCGATTCTTTGTTATGCCATGCCTGATGAAGAGATGTAAGCAGTCTCGAGAGCTCGCTTTGTAACATCATTACTTTATTTTTGTTACCCATTAAAAAGTAAGTAATGATGTTACAAAGCGTTGCTCTCGAGACTGCTTACCTCTGTTCATCAGTCATGGTATAAGAAGAGAGGCAAGCAGTTTCGAGAGCTTCCTTTGTAACATCATTATCTTGGTTACCCATTAAAAAGTATGTTACAGAGCAAACTCTCGAGACTGCTTACCTCTCTTCATCAGTCATGGTATATGAAGAGATGTAAGCAGTGTTGAGAGCTCGTTTTGTAACATACATTTTAATGGCTAACAAAAATAAAGTAATGATGTCACAAAGTGAACTCTCGAGACTGCTTACCTCTCTTCATCAGGCATGGTATAACAAAGTATCTGAAGAAACATTAATATATACACAGCCAGAACAGAGTCGGTAGAATAAATCTCTGCTCTGGTTGTGTATATATATTTGTGTTTCTTCAGACACTTTGCTTACCTCTCTTCATCAGGCCGGATATAACAGTCTCGAGACCTCGCTGCTCTGTAACATCACTATTTTATTTTTGTTGCCATTAAAAGTAATCACAACTTCAAGATTCTTATTGTGTTTCTCCCACTGAGAGCGATCACTCCTTCTCTCGGGGCAATGGGACATGACTTATCTATATGACTCCTGACAGAGGTTTATTGTGACATTTATAGATCAAAGTTTAAAGTGGCTGAATTACCTACAAACTGCATCTAGTAAGACACGAATCAAGCATTATTTGAGGAAAGATGCCGGCAGGGGCTGGCTGGTGCCTCTGGCCCCGGGTGGCAGGTTGGGTCTGGCAGCCCTGAGTTGAGGACTGGGGGGGGGGGGGAAGGGTGGTGGTGCTATCAGGAAATCTTGATGACTGGGGGGGGTGCTATCAGGAATTTTTTGATCACCCGGGGAGGGGGGGGATACTATCAGGAAGTTTTGATGACCGGGTCGGGGGGGTCTCTCACCGTATCCGCGGCCGTCTGCATCGCCGCGCCTGCCGAAAATCATGGCCTCCGGCTGGCCCATTCCTGTAGGGGGGCGGCCCTAAATGTGGGCTATACCACCAGCCCAGGGGGCGCTTGCCCCCCTGCCACCTGGGCCAGTCCGCCCCTGGATGCCGGCAAAAGGGGTCTCTGAGTGGGACTGAGGGTCTCAGTGATGGAGGATAACAGGATGAACAATGGCTGTTTCACACTAGGTCAATGAAGTGCAGATCTAGCGTGAAACAGCCGTTGTACATCCTGTTATCCTCCCTCCTGTGTCCCTCTTCATGTGTTCTTAGCCCATGGAATATAAAAGAATTGTCGAAAGTAGGGATGAGCGAGTATACTCGTTACTACTCGCACGAGTATAGCGAGTCCGGGTATTTGACTACTTGCTCATCACTAGTTGCAAGTCATCCAGTGAGGGCTGTACTTTGAAGTCCCTGGATTGTGGAGGACAGTATTTGGAATATGCATCTGGAGATGGAAAGAGCGACTTGTTTGGGCTTAATCCAGCGGCATTCGTGGAAAGAAAGCAAAACAAAGCTAGTGCCTGGCCTATTCTACATTGTTTTATAGGTTTGAAGAATTTATATGGATAAATCTGGGGGGGCCATCTATATGGTTGCACCTAAATAAAATGGGAATGGTCGGTGATATCAACTTCCTGTTTGTAGCACATTAGTATATGGGAGGGGGAAAACTTTTTCAGATGGGGGGTGACCATGGCGGCCATTTTTGTTCCAAATTAATTTTTTTCCAATGGGAAGATGGTCATGTGACACATCAAACTTATTGAGAATTTCATAAGAAAAACAATGCTGTGCTTGGTTTTAATGTAACTTCTCAATTATCTTAATAATTGATAGATGATCTGCAAAGAGGAGTGGAGCAAAATTCCTTCTGACGTGTGAAACCTCATCCTCAACTACAAGAAATGCCTGATTGCTGTCTGTGCACCAACAAGGGTTTACCACCAAGTATTAAGTCTTGTTTGCCAGAGGGATCAAATACTTATTTCCTTCACTGTACACAAGGCGGTAAGAGCAACAGCGATTGGATCATGTTATATAAGGAATCACACAGAAGTAGGACACACCATAAAACACTTTACATCTTCTCGTTTATGTATTCTGAGAAAAAGGAGAGTGCACTAAACCTGCATAATAAAGAGGCCAATAACTCACTAAGTCCTAGTCTTTGACTGAGCTTCTGATAAGATAAGGGCGAAATATGAAGGAAGTAAAGGAAAAAATAAAACCAGTGACGAAACTCAGTGACTTGAGCTTCACACTCACGGCCAAGTCTTCAGAGAGGAAAGACATGTAGATTCTGTGGTCAGATCTGGACCCCACCGTAGACCTGATCCTGCATGGGTGGGCCCATCACCAGGGAGGGCGAGAACAAGAATCTGAGGAGTAGAGACCCCTGACCAAGGAGATCTAAGAGGTAAAGGATCTGGACCTCACAGCACCCCCTATGAGTATCTGGATTATTATGCATTGGAGATACCTGTAGGTAACATCCCACATAATGAGAGGTTAATCCAGCCACTACCTGGACATCATATTATACTGCACCGCCTACGAGGACCCCCAGCGGATAACGTGTTATATTTTCTCTGCAGATAGCATGGATAGCATTATAAGCAGCATATTATCGCAGGATGGAAGCGCAACAGTTATACCCAATCCGGGAAAACCGTAAGTAGCGTCCAGTCATCACCCCGGGATTCCACATTAATAAGTCTTCCCTTATTTCCCTGTACACCGGGGTATAGATCTGAATTATGGGGTGGTCGATCTCATTGAATCTGGTATCTGATCTTCCAGTATTATATTATCCAGAGATGCAGTAGCGTAACTTCAGGCCCAAGGGCCCCGATGCGAAAGCTCCAACGGGGCCCCCAATTATTGCAAATCTTAAATAGTGTTAGTCTTTTTCTATGGTCCAAATGGAGTTTTGGGGCCCCCTATACTGCAGGGCCCGGGTGCGATCGCAACCCCTGCACCTGTTGTAGTTACGCCCCTGCAGAGATGAGTAGACTGGTATAAGCTTCATCGAAATAAGTATAACTCTGACTTTATTGATTCACATCTATGTTGATTCTGATCTTAGGAGTCCAGTGGGCGGTCCTAATCAGGGAATGACAGATTTTCCAGCACTAGCATAGGTACATATATGGCTGCTAATCACTGATTGGGCCCACACAGGGGTTTGTGTAAAATAGGGGCTATCACCTCTCCAGAGTTATCGCTAAGCAGTGCACTCTGGGAACTATTAAAGGGGTTAGCCCCTCCTCTTTCCCCATGTTCACACCCATAAAAATAAAAATGCCTATACTCACCTCTGGTGGCAGTAACAAAATAAAGTGACCTTGTCTTACATTGCTTTATAGCAGGGTGGGGAACCTTTTTCCTAATGGGGGTCATTTGGAAATTTTTATAATCATTCCGAGGCCACACAAAATTATCAGACATTTATCAAGCTGTATTTGGTCAATTAACTCAACCCTAATGTGATGGCTGGAGCTGCTTGTCTGTGGTGTGGCTGTGATGTTAGGTGATATTAATTTTGTTGATTGTCATGGCTGCTTTATCAGGTTTGCATCAGTCTTGAGCGCAGAAAAATCTCGATCATATACATCACATAGGAGACGCTGGGACTAATGTATATACATCATATAGGAGACACTGAGACTTTTGTATATTCATCACATAGGAGACACTGAGACTGCTGCTTACATCACATAAGAGACACTGAGACTGCTGCTTACATCACATAGGAGACACTGAAACTACTGTATATACATCACATAGAAGACACTGAGACTGATGTGTGTATATCATATAGGAGACACTGAGACTTCTGTATATTCATCACATAGGAGACACTGAGACTGCTCCTTACATCAGATAGGAGACACTGAGACTGCTGCTTACATCACATAGGAGACACTGAAACTGCTATATATATATCACATAGGAGACGCTGAGACTGCTTGATAAAGATCACAAGAGGGGTCGGGGCACACACAGCACTGGAGGGGCACATAGCACTGGATACAGCACAGGGGGCACATGCATCACTGGGGCCACACAGCTGTCCAATAGAGCTGAAGAACCCATAGACTTATTGTAATTGGGGGTAAGGATACATTTGAGGGGCCATTATGTGTGTGAAGACAATATAGAGAGTAAAGGGGGTAAATATGAGAAGGGACATCATGGTCAGTGGAGAGGTGTGAGTAGACAGTATGAGGAAGTGGGGAGATAAGTGAGGGAAGTATTGAGGGGAGTAGCATGAGGAGACAATATGGGGAGTGAAGGGGAATGTGTGAGGAGACAGTATGGGGAATGAGGGGGAATGTGTGAGGAGACAATATGGGGAATGAGGGGGAATGTGTGAGGAGACAGTATGGGGAATGAGGGGGAATGTGTGAGGAGACAGTATAGGGAATGAGGGGGAATGTGTGAGGAGACAGTATGGGGAATGAGGGGGAATGTGTGAGGAGACAGTATAGGGAATGAGGGGGAATGTGTGAGGAGACAGTATGGGGAATGAGGGGGAATGTGTGAGGAGACAGTATGGGGAATGAGGGGGAATGTGTGAGGAGACAGTATGGGGAATGAGGGGGAATGTGTGAGGAGATAGTATGGGGAATGAGGGGGAATGTGTGAGGAGACAGTATGGGGAATGAGGGGGAATGTGTGAGGAGACAGTATGGAGAATGAGGGGGAATGTGTGAGGAGACAGTATGGAGAATGAGGGGGAATGTGTGAGGAGACAGTATGGGAGAATGTTGTGAGGGGACACAGAACAAAGCGCATATTTGCACTCACATGACCGTCCACTGTTGTCGCCGGCACAGGAAAATCCTGAAAGTGTGTGATGTGTGCTGTGAGAATTCAGAAGTCTGCAGTTGTCTGGAAAGACACATTGAGTGACTGCAGACTCATCACTAACCAGGACAACCCCTATTATTTATAGCATTAATTGCTGTAGCTTAATCCTTACAGCGTGTAATACACTCACTGTCAGGATTCAGCTCTGCTTTCTGGTTCCTGCAGTCATCACATGACCACTCATATGTCATTTTCATACTTACAGTCATCTGACATCTAGCTGTTCTTCTTGCTTCTCTCAATGGATCTGGGGCTGTACATTGTTACTGAACATGGAAAAGAGTTAGGAAGAGCGGCCTGTAAGTGTGCAAATCACATCTAAGCTGTCACATGACCAATATTCAAACTGTCTGTGCCGGAGGGGGACACCAAGCTGAATTCTTGCCCCAGATGCCGCAAACCTAGATCCGCCTCTGCTCATAGATCACTGATTAGTGGTGAGGCTACTGGTGACTTTTGGACTTATAGTGGAGATTTTTGTTACCTATAATATCATGTTTGATGTTCTTTGCTTTTTCTTAGATTGAGCCTTAGTGATTTAAAGAAATCTGTGGGATTCATCTTCTGGGACATAAATGCAGAAAGATCCGTTGATGAGAGTCCACGGATTGTCCACGTTTCATCTACTAATGAGAGGGAATGGAAGCTCGCGGAGAGATTCTGTGCGGTTGTCGTCATCTGTTCATCACACACATCGGTGGCTCCTCGCTCCTCCCTGCGGAGATTCCTGGACTTCTGCTCCCGCACACTCGGTACGAGACGTCTCACTATAATATATATCTTATCATCACTTTACAGTATATCTGATTAGTTATACAGTCATTTTAGAAATTATTTCTGTTTTTTACAACAAGAGGTCAATTGCTTGTGGTGGATATAGTAATGAGAAGGGCAACAAGGAAAAAAGAATCCAGCAACAACATCCTTTAAATTTTCTTGGAAAAAGTTAAATACCACTTTTATTTAGGCAGATTAAAAAGCAGAAATCCCAGACTCGAGTCAACCATTACATGTTTCGAACAGCATCTTGGTTTATAGTCATGGTGACGCTAGGACAAGATGCTGTTCGAAACATGTAACGGTGACTCCTGTCTGGGATTTCTGCTTTTTAATTTGCCTAAATGAAATGGACGTTTAACCTTTTCCAAGAAAATTTAAAGGACGTTGTTGCTGGACTTTTTTCCCTTCTTGTCCTTCTCATTAGCTCTGAGCAGAGCTCCGCCTTGGAAACCACCTCCTATACTTATTCTATACGGTGAGCTGAAACATTTCTAACTTTTTTCGCAGTAATAAGAATGTTTATGTGATTACTGAGTTATGAGGGGATGAGCTCATTGATAAGTTGGATCCAGTTTGAGTTCAGTTCACTGAAACTCATGGTTCAAACCATTGAGATTCGATTCCTGGTTCACAAAAAGAAAACTTTCCCATGACCCTGTGAGGAGGTGGTCGGACTCCCGTCCCTGAAGACTCGAGCATGTTTGGGTAGTGTGATAAGATTGTGATTTATAGAATGGATAGAGTAGGATAGGAATTGTTTGTAGAGAATGTTTTCTTCTAGTACCAGATTTAGGTAATGCTGATAGAATAGATGACAGTAAGAAGTAGTAAAGTTATGACACTATCTTAGCTCTTCAGATAGGGTTTTACATAATTTAAGAATGAACGTGGGTGAATACATTAGCTCCAAAGCAGCAAAACGATTGTGTGGCAGTGTGAAGTCCTCCGATAGATAGTACCTACTGACAAGAGTGCTAAGGGCTGTAAACGGATGAATCACCCCAAATCTAGAGATTGTGCGTGTGAATGTACCTCAAGCTGGCCCTATGACTCTTCCTGCCAGGAGTGAGCACCAACTCCAATGCGGCAGATATCCACCTTTCTGTCCGGAACATTTGGCAGTGAGCTTGAGGCTCTTCGCTGGAACTATGGCATTCATTTGGTCTTTGTCTCCACTGGAGAGGAACGTCTCTCTCTGCGGAGAACCTTCCAACTATGGCCGGCTCATTCTGTGCCATACTTCGAAGACCCCTTGGAGATCCTCCGGAGAAAAGGGAAGTGAAGCTAGTCCGGTAAGTAGGGAACGAAACTTAATTGACATTATCTTGTCCTCTCTTGCATTTGGCTTTTGAGGTTGACCAGCCTTCTTGGGGACTAGAAAGAGTTTGTGATATTGTAAAGATGCAATATTCTACAAATCACAGGATTGGACAAACCAGAGTGACCTCTTTGACCTTCATCTGGACAATCTGATTGTCTCTTTGGAACGGCACACCATTTTTGCAGTGATTGTAAATTGGAAAGTTAGGCTGCCAGTTAAATAGGCTTTGTCAGATAATTAAGGAAATTAGCACGAGGTGCCGGACTAACACCAATGTCTTGCAAGTTTCTGAAAGTGTTCTCTAATTTTGATCAGTGTTCTTTTTAATTTATATTATGTATATTTTTATTCTGTACTTTTGCATATATTCAATTTATGAAATAAGCTTAAAATACTGCGAATTTACTCATCTTAGGAGATTTTCACATAGGAAAACTCAACGACCTAATCATGAAGGAAATTGTGTGTTGTTCTATCATTTTGTTTGCCTGTGTAGATCATGGAGAATGGCATTGACAAACAGGCTCTGATAGGACTTTATAGGTTATCAAATAATTTCATTAAAAACGCTAATATAGAATACAAATGAAAGAAAAAGTATGATGTTGCATATATTATTTGTATAATCAACATGCAAAGGTTATGTAGTTACTTACATCACATCACCATGGACTTATGAATACATCATCTGTCTGGAAAATCGGTTTAGCCTATGACAAAGACAGAGCTCCCTGGGAAATCAATACTAAATTCGGACGTCTCACAGATTCAGGTACACTCTATATGAATTAAAAGAGAAAGGAAGAGCACATAAAGTAGTACCTCTATTATACAGGTCCCTCAGACCCCAAATGGTTAAACTCACCTGATGTAGTTGTGAGTGTCACAACTACAATAAAAGCACACAAAAGGTCGCTGCAGGCTCCCAGCTGAGAATTGAAGAATCCAGATAAGAGTGAAAAGAGCTGGGATGAGATGCCGCGCTGACCACAAAGATAAACACAGAGTTAATCACACACTCTGTTTATAAAGAGTGTGTGATTAACTCTGTGTTTATCTTTGTGGTCAGCGCGGCATTTCATCCCAGCTCTTTTCACTCTTATCTAGATTCAGGTACACAAAACAGTTTCTTCATCGAGGAGTTTATGAACATCATCTGTCTAATTGACAGAGAAACTCCTCAGAAGGCTCCACAAAATAACTTCTGTGTGTTATGATTCTACCAACTTTTATAATGTTTAGACAATGGAAGCATAAAGCTGGTTAATGTTTATAAATGTGATTCATCGATAATCCAAAATTGGCCAGATTCTGAAATCTCGAGAAGTTAGTTATAAACAAATATATTCAGACAATAAATGAGTGTATTTCTCGTGGATGATACTTATAAGTCAACACAGTATTTTGTTACAATGATGCTATTTGTCAAAGCAAATATCACAGTGATCACTTGTGTGCAAATCAAGATCAGATATCTCTGCACAGAGCATATTACAATGTACATAGTCTACCTGTATAAACACAGAGCAAACTCTCACCAGCAGACAAAGGTTTATGTGTATGTTGTCAGTTATACTACAATATGGTGCATGGCTCTAGACAACCGTATTCCATGTTTGCAAGTCACTCCACCCTTGGCCTAATGACCGCACTATATCAAAGCATATAAATGATATGTTACAATATATAGCCTATAAGATATCCCAGTGGTGGACCCTGACCCCAGGGGGCCCTGGTGCAGCCATGTTGAGGAGCGGGGGGGGAGGGGGTGCTGACGGCCGGTGGTGCGGTCCAGGGGGAGGGTTGGGGGCTGGTAGTGGATGCTGGCGGCGTGGTCCTTGGGCATTCCCTGGTGTGGTGCAGGCAGGAGGAGCCCCCCGGGTTTGGTGTTGGCGGCCGCGGCGCAGTGCTTGCAGCAGCTCTCCTACCTGCTGGGTCGCGCCGTTCCCGGGAGCCGGAGGAGCAGAGGAGAGGAGGGGCTGGATCAGGCAAGGGAAACAGGATGCTTTCTGCTTCCCTTGCCTGACCCTCCTCTCCTCTGACGTCGCGTTATGGGGGTCTGCTGGGGGCCCCCCTTCAGGCTTGAAGGGGCCCCCTAGCTGGTTGTGGGCCTGGTGCAGCTGAATCAGCTGCACCACAGTAGTTCCGCCCCTGAGATATCCATATTTTTATTAGCAATACAAGAATGCAAGTTATTTTTTTTCCTATCTGCTTTGTAGTTTAGGTGTATAATGAAAACTATAACTTGGTTTACAGTCCATGAAACAACAGAAACTATCGGGGTCCGATGAACCTAATTGACCTTTAATGGGGTCTATCATGTGGAACCTCAATGGATCTAGAGGATAATAGATAATTACGATCCCAGCACACATCACTTTAAAATTTTCAACATTTTTTGCTTCTTATGAAAAATTACACACATTTAGAAATCCACATAACAAAGTCTGGATGTAATGATGGAATGAATCAACTGAAAGGCAACGCGTTTTGGATCTCCTGGTACTAAGAGATCAACCAACACCCAAGAGTTCAGAAACACGTTACCTTATAGGCTCTCACAGGCAGTGGCGTAACTTCAGGCCCAGGGGCCCCGATGCGAAAGCTGCAACGGGGCCCCCAATTATTGCAAATCTTTAATAGAATTAGTCTTTTTCTATGGGCCAAAGGGACTTTTGGGGCCCCCCTAGGCTGCAGGGCCCAGGTGCGAACGCACCCCCTGCACCTATTGTAGTTATGCCCCTGCTCACAGGATCTCATAGGATACTCAGGGGGCAGCTTTGCCTTGCATACCATCATCAGAATTGAGTTTTCCATACCTTCTGCATGCATGGGAAGCAGCGATAGGATTTGTCCTCAGCACAATCCCTTGATCTGACATAGATGTGTCATTTGTGTATATTCAGGACCAGACAAGATTATAATGATGATCTGTGGTATGGAGGACAACAAGTCCGAGAAAAGAAAAATCGCTGAGTGGGAGGAGGGAGAATCGCTGCGATGTCCCCTGGTGACGCTGACCAACGGCGACCTGAAGAGTATGAAAAATTCAGAAGTAAAGGATAATTGTATAGACAGAATGATGGTGAAAAAAGTGACTCAGATGAGGGAAATCCTGCAACTGAACACAGGTGAGTGTGAAAACCGCAACATGATAAAGTGTGAATGGAGCCAATACAATGTTACCAATCATGTGACTGGAGAAAAAGGTTCAGGATCAGAAAAACTCCAGCTCCAAATTAGGGATAGAAATTCCAAGAAATTAGTAAAAATGAGTGCGGTAAAATTCAGACTATTTTCATGATGTTCCGATATAGTGACCGGTGACTATAGAGCTGCCGGGTTTAGATGCCACTGTGTCCTTCGTCAAAGCTAACATGCCTGGGTTTTGGAAGGTCCATAGAAATGACTTCTGACTTCAAAAACTCATATTAATTGAGAGTATAAGCAAATCTTGTATACCGGTATATTACACTAGATGTGGGCCTGATGCTATCGCATCGGGTGGGTGATGACATGATGATGGGGGCAGACTCTGAGGCACTGGGGGTGGCAGCATCTCCCGCCCCTGTGCGGTCTCTCCCCTGCCCATTCTTTTTTCCCCCATGCACACCGCACCCCCCTGTGCTAGCTTTCTACCCCCCTGTGCTCACTCCCTGCCCTACTGTGGTTGCTCTCTGCCCCCCGTGCTGTCTCTCTGCCCCCCTGTGGTTGCTCTTTGCCCCTCCCATGCTTTCTCTCATGCAGTGGCATGAGGAAGATGACAGCAGCATGAGAAACTAGTGCAGTTCCTCATTCAGCAGGCTGTGGGGTGAGTGGGCTGCTGGGTGAGTGGGCTGAGCATGGGATATGGGATGAGAGCAGGCTGCGAGTATCTGGCTTCTCTCTGTGCGTTACAGGACATGTGGTGATGTCACGGTCATGTGATCAGTCACGTGACCTGGGTTAGGCCATACACATGACTCATCACATGACCGTGACATTACCCCAGGTCCTGTATTGTCTGGTAAGTCGGAGATTATCTGTGGTAAGGCGGGCGTGTGAGGTGAGAGGTGTTCAGCGTGAGGCGGGCGGTGTGTGTGGTCTCTGCTTTTGGTGTCGGTACCACAGCTAGCAGGAGCCAGATTGGCACACCCATCCTTGGGTGTGCTAATATGGTGTGGTGTCTGGCAGCACGGTGACTTCAGGGATACGGCCTCATCCAGTTGGTAGCAGACACCACTTGGCAATTATGTAAGTAGATAACACCAGTATTCTCAATATGAGATTTTGTACTATTGATGTCATTATTATGACATTTTTTACACGTTTTCCTCTTGCCACAGGTGATCGAAGTTCATTTCACACATGATGTTTGATTATGTCGTGTTTAATCACATGACTTTCACCGCACCAGGTGAAGTTTTCAGTATATCATGGGATCATCCTGAATTGCACCCCGCTATTTTTGACTTGGATTTTAGTTTTGCAATAAAGACTTGTTATTGTTTTTGCCTAATTTGGAGCTGGAGTGTTTCTTATCCTGGATCTTCTCTGCCGGCTCGCAGTGTTTTGTTGTTGCTCCATGTGTGTTGGGCATCATACCACAACTGGTGAGCTGGCTTTCTCTATTATGGACAGGGCTGCCACTAGGACTTTCATGGCCCCTCACTGGCAAAATTTTTAGGCCCCCCTGAGACTCCACAAAGGCTCCGCCTCCTCCCCAACACACACACATATATATGTATACACACACAAAACAGAGACTGCTTTGGGCTGAATACACAATAGAGACTGCTGATGGCTGTACACAGAGTAGAGAATACACAATAAAGACTGCTGGCTGTATACATGATAGAGACTCCAGTGGGCTGTATACAATTTGGAAATGGCAGCAGGCCAAATACATAATAGAGACTGCTACAGGCCATGCACACAATGGAGATGGCTGCGGGCCGTATACACAATGGAGATGGTTGCAGTCTGTATACACAATAGAGATGGCTGTGGTCCGAATAACAATGGAGATAGCTGCAGGCCTTATACACAGAGAAGGCTGCCGGCTGTACGCACAGTACAGACTGTCGGCTGTATGCACATTAGAGACTGCTGACCATATACACTTTAGAGATTGACAGCCATATACACAGAAACTGCCAGCTGTATACACATTTCAGACTGCTGGCTCTTTATCTTGTATACACAGCACTATACTGTACTGTATATACAAGTTCACACTATATAAATACAGTATATACAGACACACTGTAATACAGGATGTAGTGTGGACCTGTACATTCAGTATAGTGCTGTGTAGAGATAGGCACACAGATAAACAGAGCGAGAGAGAGACAGGCCGGCCCATCAAAGAGGTGAGGAGGCGGGTTCCAGAGGGGATTGACAGGAGAGGGGGTCAATAGAAGAGATGAGGGTACATGGCCCAGAGTAGATTGAGACCCCCATCCTCACCTCTTCTCTGGGACCCCTCTCCTGTCAATCTACTCAGGCCCCTCACTGCAGTCAGAGCTGTGACGGCGGCCCTGATAATTAAATCCAAAGTAGCTGATTATCCCTATATTGATCACTGGGGATTGTAATGATACCAGGATTTATTTTATAGCTGTATTACATGTAAGTTACTAATCGTCTCTTTGTTTCCTTACAGATAGCTCAAAGAAGGAAATTGCTCCAGCACTGGTAAGAAATATCATGCAGGATGTTATAATTACACCATGTATAAATAGTCAGCAACACATGAGAAAGGAAGTCTCTAATATATTGCTCAGAATACATGACCACCAAGCACTGCATAATCATTCTTCTGATTATTCTATATTCTTTTCTCTAAAGTCAAGAGCAATCTTTGCCACATGGTTGTTATCAGCTCCCTTCCTCTTTCCTCCAGCTCCTCTCTCCTTTCCCAACTCCTAATCTTCTACACTGTAGCCAGAGTTTATTACTCTCCCTTGCATATGACTCTCACCTCTGCAGTCATTGGCTGACTGCCAAAGGAAGTCTCTGCATGCTTCCTCTGCAAAGGGAGGGGGAGATTAATCATGTCAGTGCTGCCTGTCAGCAGGTCTTACAATATATTATATACACAGAAATTACTGTATTTGCATCAAACACACTATTCTTCTGATATCCACTTTGTCGGCTACCACGCACTGATCTATAGTTTTTCTATTTTTCCTTCTCTTTTAGAATCGTATTAATGTTATAACTAAACCCGTCATAGGAATTTTCTCCAGGGAAGGAGAGAGTCAGTATTCCTGGCTGGTGAACGCGCTTGATCCGGACCCTTTCAATGTTAATGCTCCAAAGTTCCAACCCTGTTTTATTACTAATGATGGGTTCCAGCAGTTCTGTCAGGTCGTGCGTCAGTGCACATATGCTATACTGTATCACAGTATGACCAACGTAATGGGGGTCCCTTTATGATAAAGAGCTGGAGCATCTCTCCTCTAAACTTGGTAAGAAATGGATGATTATTTGATGGAGAGTGATGGTCCTATGTATAAAGAGGAGCTGGAGAACCTCTCCTCTAGACTTGGTAAGAGATGGATGATTGAGTGATGGAGAGTGATGGTCCCATGTATGATGAGGACCTGGAGTACTTCTCCTCTAGACTTGGTAAGAGATGGAGGAATGTGTTATAAGATAAGATAAGATAAGATAAACTTTATTGATCCCGGAGGAAATTACAGTATTACAGCAGCAGAACAAAGATCAAGAACATTACACACTTTACAAAATAAGTCTATATGGACAGCAAATGTGGGTAGACTGGTACATGGAGAGTGATGGTCCTATGTATGAAGAGGAGCTGGGGAACCTCTCCTCTAGACGTGGTAAGAGATGGAGGATTGTTCAGATGAAAGTGGTGTGCTATGTATGATATGGACTGGAGCACTTGTCCTTTAGACTTGGTAAGAGATGGAGGAATGTGTTATGGAGAGTGATGGTCCTATGTATGAAGAGGAGCTGGGGAACCTCTCCTCTAGACTTGGTAAGAGATGGAGGAATGTGTTATAAGATAAGATAAGATAAGATAAACTTTATTGATCCCGGAGGAAATTACAGTATTACAGCAGCAGAACAAAGATCAAGAACATTACACACTTTACAAAATAAGTCTATATGGACAGCAAATGTGGGTAGACTGGTACATGGAGAGTGATGGTCCTATGTATGAAGAGGAGCTGGGGAACCTCTCCTCTAGACTTGGTAAGAGATGGATGATTGAGTGATGGAGAGTGATGGTCCCATGTATGAAGAGGAGCTGGAGCACCTCTCCTCTAGATTTGGTAAGAGATGGATGATTGAGTGATGGAGACTGATAGTCCTCTGTATGAAGAAGAGCTGGAGCACCTGTTATAGAGTGATGGTGCTATGTATGAAGAAGAGATTGAGTACCTCTCCTCTATTTTTGAAA
The DNA here is from genome assembly GCA_033576535.1 of Allobates femoralis. Taxonomy (NCBI): domain Eukaryota; kingdom Metazoa; phylum Chordata; class Amphibia; order Anura; family Aromobatidae; genus Allobates; species Allobates femoralis. The sequence continues at coordinate 241,251,097 of JARQOC010000011.1, read as the reverse complement.
AGTGATGGACGATTGTGTGATGGAGGTTAATGGTCCTATGTATAAAGAAGAGCTAGGGAACCTCTCCTTTATTTTTGGTAAGAAATGGATGATTGTATGATGGAAAGTGATGGTCCTATGTTTGAAGAGGAGCTGGAGAACCTTCTCAAGTTCTCGTTTCTCATCCTCCTCCAATTTTTCCATATTATATTGTCCATAAATTTCCCAACAGCCCCAATCAAGGACAATGTGTTAGACTGCCCAAAACTAGAGCAGCCATAAAGGTCCATGCTGATCACTATGTTGCCCAGTGGTACCAACTTCTCAGCTATGTGGCTCCTCTCATACAGGCTCATTATATTTAAGACAGCAAGGCAGGTAATGATTCAACTGACATATTCCGTAAAATACAATCTATTCTCTTCTCTTCACTATCTGTACTCTGTACGTCCGGTGTGATGGTGCTGACCGGTGACACGAGCAGTTATTAATACATCCAGTCTGATGGTGGTGACTGGTGAGATGTGCGATTATAGAGATGGGCGAACCCGAACTGTAAAGTTCTGGGTCTATACCGAACACCTAGTGTTTGGGCACGGAACGCCAACACGGACTACACTGAGAAGTACTGCTACTGTTCGGGTTCGAATTTGGCTAGGAGCTGTAAAAATAAGCAAAATTGTGATTAAACAGCTGCATCATACTTATTGAAGACTACGCACTTGTACTTCCGGGCCGCTCATTAACTTCCTGAATATTCACAGCACTGGCTCCAACATTCAATCACAGACATCCATTCTCTGTGACAGCATTTGTGATTGGATTTTGCGTCCCTCACCAACTGTAACGGCGTCTGCGATGCGTTGCAATTAGCAACTAATGTACTGTCATAGGGGTGTAAAAATAAATAAACAAATGTTAAAAAAATTATCTAGCGTTTCACCGATTTTCTGATTCTCAGCGCAGATAAAACGGACAGCTATGGGCTGCCACCTCCAGCTGCCTGTCTTTACCTTGGCTAACAATCATAAATACAGGGGAGCCAATTATTTTTTTTAATTATTTAAGCAATTAGAAATAAAATGTGTTAGCTTCACCCTATTTTTGATTGCCAGCCAATTCCTGACACTTTAATTGGCTCTTCCCAATGCTCTGGTGTGGTGGCACTAGAGTGATTGAAGGGGTTAATGACAGCTGAGTTTTGACAGCTGTCATTAAGCCCTAGATTGATAATATTCAGGCTTCAATGAGACTTGGCCATTAACAATCCTATGAGTAAATAGTTATACAGCACACACACAGAGAAATACTCTTTATTTAAAATAAAACACAGATAACCCTCATTTTCCCATTTATTAACCCCAACATACCCTTCAACGATAATCCACAGCTATATCCAGCAAAGCACATGGTCTTGGCTCTGCTAAATGCAGAAGCTGCAGCAATTGAACAACCGGCCTATCTCTGCAGTCTCTGGGATAACACTGTCACAGGGAGGGGTGACATCACTCACTGAGTCACTGAGGGCTTCCTGTGGCAGTAAGTGAACTCAGGTAACCCTGCTGCCAGATTGCAGGACAAGGCGACACTGCTGTTCGTCAGCAATTTCAACTGAGTTAATGGTGTGGACCTAGTGTAGTGAACTCAGTTGAACCTGCTGCTGGACTGCCAAACTGCTGTGCCACCATGTCCCGCAATCTGGCAGTGGGGTCACTTCAGTTCACTGACTTCCATGGGGAACCCTCAGTGACTCAGTGTGATCCCAGAGACTGCATCGGTAGGACACCTCTTCCATTGCTACAGTCTCTGGATGTAGCAGAGCCAGGGTCATGTGATTTGCTGGATATTGCCGTGGATTGGGATTACCATAGGAGGGTATGTTTAGGGTTAATAAATGGGAAAATGAGGGCTGTGATTTATTTTAAATAAAGGATTTTCTCTCTGTTGTGTTTTTTAACTATTTCCTCACACGATTTATAATGGGTGGGTCTCATAGAAGCCTGAACATTATCAATCTAGGATTAATGACAGCTGTTATTAATGGTGGTGACTAGGAATTAGCATGTATACTCGTAACTATTCAGTACTCTCCGAATAGTACGGTATTCGGGCTACTCGCTACTCCGCGGATTTCCTTGTGATTACTTGTTAGGAGTAGCGAGTAGTACATTCACTTTTGCAGTGTATCTATATACACTGTGAAAGTGAAATAAAAATTAATAAAAGGTGTTAAAAATAAAAAAATAACATACTCACCTATACGACAGCTGTCGTGGGACCCAAAAAGAGCACATCCGAAAGGCTGCCAGGACCTTAAGTCTAGTGGCCAATCAGATGACTGGTAGAGATAAGGTGGTGTGCGACATCATACACCATCTAATCGCTACCGGCCATCTGATTGGCCATCAGACTTAAGGTCCTGGCAGCCCATCGGATGTGCTTTTTTCGGGTCCTGTGACAGCTGTCGGATAGGTGAGTATGGGTAGGGTCACATTGGCGTTTTTTGTTTAAAATCCTGATCCGGTTTTGAGCTTTAAAAAAGCTCAAAACCGGACCAGGAAAGGCTCCTGATGGAAGCCTATGCAAAACACCGGATGGCTTCACAAGCCATCCGGTGGCCGGATCCGGCACTGCTGCCTGCGTTTAAAATCATGCAGGCAGCAGTTTTCGCAGCGTTTACCGGGCCGCACTGCGGTCACCGGATGGCTCAGGATGTGTAATCCTGAGCCATCCGGTAACTGCCGAGGTTGCGGTTCCCGGCTATTGGCGGGATCCGCAACCTTAATAAAGAGTAAAATTGTTGATCTCAATGACTTTTTAAGGTCTGTAGGGGGCTTAGACCACCCCTACAGACCGGCCGACCACTTATACAGTGTACTTGTACAATTTCTCAATGGGCACGGGCTCTTCGGAGCAAAGTGCCCCCCCCCCCCCCCGTATCACTATACAGGGGTGCATACACTCCTGTATTACAATGATGCATTAATGATGTGTAGTCCAAAAAGGATTTGATCACTCGCAATGTAAGTTTATAGTTACATGCTGTTGTAGGCAGAGTCCAGCGAAATCCATGGGCGGGGCTGTGTGCAGCAGCCTCCGCCCGCTCCATGTTGATGGCCGCCCCCTCTGGCCGTAATCCACTGTTGTGAGGGCGGATACGTCGTTAAAGGGGCGTGGCTAACTATGTGCCGAGGTTAGCCACGCCCCTTAACGACGTATCCGCCCTCACAACAGTGGATTACGCCCAGAGGGGCGGCCATCAACATGGAGCGGGCGGAGGCTGCTGCACACAGCCCCGCCCATGGATTTCGCTGGACTCTGCCTACAACAGCATGTAACTATAAACTTACATTGCGAGTGATCAAATCCTTTTTGGACTACACATCATTAATGCATCATTGTAATACAGGAGTGTATGCACCCCTGTATAGTGATACGGGGGGGGGGGGGCACTTTGCTCCGAAGAGCCCGTGCCCATTGAGAAATTGTACAAGTACACTGTATAAGTGGTCGGCCGGTCTGTAGGGGGGTCTAAGCCCCCCTACAGACCTTAAAAAGTCATTGAGATCAACAATTTTACTCTTTATTAAGGTTGCGGATCCCGCCAATAGCCGGGAACCGCAACCTCGGCAGTTACCGGATGGCTCAGGGATTACACATCCTGAGCCATCCGGTGACCGCAGTGCGGGATTCAGCACACATTTTTGAAAAAAATGTGTGTGCCCGCCATTGCGTTCACCGCATCCGGATCCGGATGCGGTGAATGCAATTTAGGTTTTCAATGTGACCCTACCCTATGTTATTTTTTTGATTTCTAAAACATTTTATTAACTTTTATTTCACGTTGTATATAGATACACTGCAAAAATACTCGCATTTCCCATTGACTTACATTGGACTCGCTACTCATAACGAGTACCCGAGTATTAAGACCTACTCGTTACAAGTATAGCGAGTCCGAATATTTCACTACTCGCTCATCCCTAGTGGTGACTGGTGAAATGTGTGATGGCCGTGACGAGTGAGATGTATGATGGCGCTGACTAGTGAGATATGTAATGGTGGTGACTGGTGAGATGTGTGATGGTGGTGACCAGTGGGATGTGTGATGGTGGTGACTGGTGAGATGTGTAATGGTGGTGACTGGTGAGATGTGTGATGATGGTCACCGGTGAGATGTGTGATGGTGGTGACTGGTGAGATGTGTGATGGTGGTGACCAGTGGGATGTGTGATGGTGGTGACCAGTGGGATGTGTGATGGTGGTGACTGGTGAGATGTGTGATAGTGGTGACCAGTGGGATGTGTGATGGTGGTGACCAGTGGGATGTGTGATGGTGGTGAGCAGTGGGATGTGTGATGGTGGTGACCAGTGGGATGTGTGATGGTGGTGACCGGTGAGATGTGTGATGGTGGTGACCAGTGGGATGTGTGATGGTGGTGACTGGTGAGATGTGTGATGGTGTGACTGGTGAGATGTGTGATGGTGGTGACTGGTGAGATGTGTGATGGTGACCGGTGAGATGTGTGATGGTGGTGACTGGTGAGATGTGTGATGGTGGTGACCGGTGAGATGTGTGATGGTGGTGACCGGTGAGATGTGTGATGGTGGTGACCGGTGAGATGTGTGATGGTGGTGACCGGTGAGATGTGTGATGGTGGTGACTGGTGAGATGTGTGATGATGGTGACTGGTGAGATGTGTGATGGTGGTGACTGGTGAGATGTGTGATGGTGGTGACTGGTGAGATGTGTGATGGTGGTGACCGGTGAGATGTGTGATGGTGGTGACCAGTGGGATGTGTGATGGTGGTGACCGGTGAGATGTGTGATGGTGGTGACCAGTGGGATGTGTGATGGTGGTGACCGGTGAGATGTGTGATGGTGACCAGTGGGATGTGTGATGGTGGTGACTGGTGAGATGTGTGATGGTGGTGACTGGTGAGATGTGTGATGGTGGTGACTGGTGAGATGTGTGATGGTGGTGACTGGTGAGATGTGTGATGGTGGTGACTGGTGAGATGTGTGATGGTGGTGACTGGTGAGATGTGTGATGGTGGTGACCAGTGGGATGTGTGATGGTGGTGACTGGTGAGATGTGTGATGGTGGTGACTGGTGAGATGTGTGATGGTGGTGATCAGTGAGATGTGTGATGGTGGTGATCAGTGAGATGTGTGATGGTGGTGACCGGTGAGATGTGTGATGGTGGTGACCGGTGAGATGTGTGATGGTGGTGACCAGTGGGATGTGTGATGGTGGTGACCGGTGAGATGTGTGATGGTGGTGACCAGTGGGATGTGTGATGGTGGTGACCGGTGAGATGTGTGATGGTGACCAGTGGGATGTGTGATGGTGGTGACTGGTGAGATGTGTGATGGTGGTGACTGGTGAGATGTGTGATGGTGGTGACTGGTGAGATGTGTGATGGTGGTGACTGGTGAGATGTGTGATGGTGGTGACTGGTGAGATGTGTGATGGTGGTGACTGGTGAGATGTGTGATGGTGGTGACCAGTGGGATGTGTGATGGTGGTGACTGGTGAGATGTGTGATGGTGGTGACTGGTGAGATGTGTGATGGTGGTGATCAGTGAGATGTGTGATGGTGGTGATCAGTGAGATGTGTGATGGTGGTGACCGGTGAGATGTGTGATGGTGGTGACCAGTGAGATGTGTGATGGTGGTGACTGGTGAGATGTGTGATGGCGGTGACTGGTGAGATGTGTGATGGTGGTGACTGGTGAGATGTGTGATGGTGGTGACCAGTGAGATGTGTGATGGTGGTGACCGGTGAGATGTGTGATGGTGGTGACTGGTGAGATGTGTGATGGTGGTGACTGGTGAGATGTGTGATGGTGGTGACTGGTGAGATGTGTGATGGCGGTGACTGGTGAGATGTGTGATGGCGGTGACTGGTGAGATGTGTGATGGTGGTGACTGGTGAGATGTGTGATGGCGGTGACTGGTGAGATGTGTGATGGCGGTGACTGGTGAGATATGTGATGGTGGTGACCGGTGAGATGTGTGATGGTGGTGACTGGTGAGATGTGTGATGGTGGTGACCGTAAAATGTGAAATTATTCATGCATCCAGTGTGATGGTGGTGTCCGGTTATTTGTGCACAGGAAAGAAGAACGTCATAGTGGTGATAGATGACCTGGATGACAGCAGTGATGGCCAAAAAAAAATAATCCTAGAAACTCATCTGAGAATCAAGGAGAATGCCCAAGATCTATTTCTTATCAGTGACAAGGAGAAGTTGTCATATGAACTGAACCGTCACACAATGGACAGAGCGCAAGTGCAGAGAAAACTTCGATTGCTGCAACATTATGCATCGAAATTGAATAACGGTATTTTAGTATATGGTCAAAAAAATCTATTAACTTTTGGGAAAATCCATATTCAGATTATGAAATATTGTGGATTATCAGTTATGATGACAGTTACCGCCAGGTTTCTGCTTCCAATATTGGGGAGTTTTTATCAGATATCAGGGGGTTCATATTTGGGTAGGAAGGTTTTTCCCTATCAGCATTTTATTTGACTTCTGTTAATTTTCATCTGCAGAACAACAAATCCACATTGATGAATCCTGTGTTCTTGGACGTGGTGGATTCGGGACAGTCTACAAAGGGTCGTGTAACGGCACAACTGCTGCAATTAAGAAGGTCACCTGTGATGAAAACATGAGAAAGCACGTAGTGCTTGAAGCCTACCTGACCATGTAAGTGAGTGTAGAATAGAACCTCTGTCTAGGTCGGGGGCTTAGCGCTCACCAATAAAGGTGACTCGTGGATCAATTAGATGCAAATAATACTCTTTATTTTTTTTACCAAGAAAGGAGGGCAAACCCCCAATTCTGTTTTGACTGCAGTTGCTCATCCAATCACTGTTAAGCTTAATTCCAGCAATATATCACAAGGTACCTCCGGCTAGTGTGACGTCGGTACACCCTTCAGGTCCTCAACATGCGCATTGCGCATGCGCCACGCATGCGCATGTTGAGGTCCACGTACACCTAGAGGGTGTACTAACGTCACACTAGACGAATATGACGCTATGAGCATCATTCCGGCTAAGCCCACCCAGCGATCAAGTCCCAGGATACTGAACATTCATTTTCACACCCATTGGGGCTTGAAAAACAACAGTGGAGGCGGCGATAAGCCTCAAGAGTGTACACCCACTGCGACTATTTGGGGATTGAGAAGCCGCAGATTTCTCAGGTAATAAAGGTGATAATTACACTTTACAGAATCACTATAGGGAAAGAGAGGGATCGCTTGAAACCTTATAGGAAGGTGCAGGGACAGGTTTTTAGAGGCTGGGGACCGATTTAGAGGGGTCAGGTTCCCTTTAAGCAGTTATTTTGGTCTCCTAAAAAGACAAAAAAGAGAAACAAAGGGGCGCTCCTAGGATGATACCCAAGCGGTCAAGTAGAGGATGAATTTGGAAGTGGATACACTAACCTTGATGGGTTGTGCAATCCTTGCACAATGCCGGTATAAAGTTTGTAGTGCCTATCGCGCACCAAACGCTACCAGCGCTTCCGGATTCAGCAATGGGTCAGTCACATGATGGTGATGTCACCGCAGGTCCTATTGTACTTTGGAACTGTGTAGCACTAAGGGCTGAGGTATTCCCACACTGAGGATTCCTGCCTCCAGCTGCTTAGTTGTTCCTGGCTGGCAACCAAAAATACGGTGAAACACACGCCAATTTTTTCAATTATTATTATTTTTTTTTACAGTAATGGGACATCAGTTTGGTTGGCAATGGGCACCGGTGGAGAGGGTGGGTGGGGCTAAATCAGGCTTTAACTAAACAAGAGGGGGGAATCAGTAATGTTCATGAGCATGTCTGGAACTTCAAGAGCAGGGTGACAGTGGCGCAGAAGGTTGGTAAGTAATACTTTAGGAAGCTCATGTCTGTGCGAAAAAAGTGAGGCTCCACTGTAAACCAGAATGTGCGGTGTTTGGCAGCTTTTGGGCCACTTTGAAAGTATTTTCTACCCTCTTGATTTTGCCTCCCATTGATTTGAATTGTTCGCAGAACAAGTCGGTGAACATATGCCCTTTTGGCGAACAGAGCCAAATCCAAACATCAAAAGGTTCAGTCACCTCTACTCATCATTACTGATGAACAGACCTACAATGTCTCGAAAGCGCACTGCTCTGTAACATCATTACTTTATTTTCACATGACCCCTTTCTTTATGCTAACAGGATTTACGTATCTTTCCCTATAAAGGAAACTGCAGCATCCTAACATAGTGAGGTGCCTGGCAGCCGTAGAGAGGGACGGAGCCATCATCATGGCCTTGGAATATATTCCTGGAGCTGATCTACATGACGTTCTGCACAAACAGAACTGTCCAATAAAGGTAGAGTACGAGCCGCATGGATCCCTGTCCTCAGCCAGCTTCATAATCATGTGGCCTCATGTGTGATGTCATTATATCAGTGATGTCATCACCAGGGGGCGGGGCTGACTCCTCACACATGTATACAGGCTGGTGTCAGCAGTAATAGATGAGGAGCTGGTGCTGTAATATAAGGGGTGTGGCCTCATGTGTGATGTCATTATATCAGTGATGTCATCACTGGGTGGAGGGGTTGTTGCATGAAGGGCGTGGTCTCATGTTTCTACTTCAAGAAATTATAAAGTTATATTTAGTGATGAGCGAGTACTAAAATGCTCGGGTGCTGGAAGCTCGGGCCGATCATCCCAAGATACTCGTGTACTCGGCCCGAGCACCGAGCCCAATGTTATCCTATGGGAGACCCGAGTATTTTTCTGGCATGACCCCCGGCAGCATGGAAAAACCCTAAAAATGTCACAAAAGTATCAGAACAGTGCTGAAATGACATGGGAACAGCATGGGGAAGACCCCTGGAAGCATTTCAGACCCCAAGGTCACTGCTGTGAACAATGTTGTTAGACCATTACGCCACTTTTACAGACTCACAATAAAATGTCCAAAAATGAAACCAAATTGGATTTTCCTGGAGAAATTATTAAGGGCTCATACCCATTTGTGAGACAGAGTTGCTGTATGATAGTTTTTTGGATTACCGTATATACTCGTGTATAAGCCGAGTTTTTCAGCACGAGTATATACGGTAGCCCCAGCTGTATACAGCCCCCCATGGTATCCAGGGCCCCCCTTGCTGCACACCTGTAAAGTAAGATGTCAGTATACTTATCGCTGCCACCGCTGCCACTGCCGCCGCTCCGCTGCTCGGTCACCGCGCTGCTCCGGGTCTTCATGCTTCCTTCTCCGGTGCACAGGAAATGACGTCATTGTTCGAGCGCCGGAGAAGAAAGCATGAAGACCCGGAGCAGCGCGGTGACCGAGCAGCGGAGCGGCGTCAGTGGCAGCGGCGGCAGCGATAAGTATACTGACATCTTACTTTACAGGTGTGCAGCAAGGGGGGCCCTGGATACCACGGGGGGCTGTATACAGCTGGGGCTACTGTATACAGCTGGGGCCCCTGGATACTACTGATGGGGGGGAGGTCGGTATACCTCTGGGGCTGCTGCTGTATATACCCCTGGGGCTGCTGCTGTATATACCCCCTGGGGCTGCTGCTGTATATACCCCCTGGGGCTGCTGCTGTATATACCTCCTGGGGCTGCTGCTGTATATACCCCCTGGGGCTGCTGCTGTACATACCCCCTGGGGCTGCTGCTGTATATACCCCCTGGGGCTGCTGCTGTATATACCCCTGGGGCTGCTGCTGTATATACCCCCTGGGGCTGCTGCTGTATATACCCCCTGGGGCTGCTGCTGTATATACCCCCTGGGGCTGCTGCTGTATATACCCCTGGGGCTGCTGCTGTATATACCCCTGGGGCTGCTGCTGTATATAACCCTGGGGCTGCTGCTGTATATACCACTGAGGCTGTTGTATACTACTACTGGGGCTGCTGTATACTACCTCTGGGGCTTCTGTATACTACCACTAAGGCTGCTGTATATACCTCTAGGGCTGCTGTATATACCTCTGGGGCTGCTGTATATACCACTGGGGCTGCTGTATATACCTCTGGGGCTGCTGTATATACCACTGAGGCTGCTGTATACTACTACTGGGGCTGCTGTATACTACCTCTGGGGCTTCTGTATACTACCACTGGGGCTGCTGTATATAACTCTAGGGCTGCTGTATATACCTCTGGGGCTGCTGTATACTACCACTGGGGCTGCTGTATATACCTCTGGGGCTGCTGTATATACCTCTGGGGCTGCTGTATACTACCACTGGGGCTGCTGCTGTATATACCACTGGGGAGGCTGCTGTAACACTGCTGGGGCCTGTATGTACCACTGGGGAGGCTTCTGTATACCACACTGCTGGGGGCTGTATACTACCACTGGGGAGGCCTGTATACCACTGGGGGGGCCTGTATACCACACTGCTGGGGGCTATATAAATGTGCTGGGGTCCACCCTCGGCTTATACACGAGTCAATAGGTTTTCCCAGATTTTGGGGGCAAAAGTAGGGGGGTCGGCTTATACACGGGTCGGCTTATACACGAGTATATACGGTACATGAAAGATTAAGAAAAAAAAATGCGTGGCATTCCCATGACCCTGAGAAGAGACCTACATGAAGGCCTCTTTAAATAATGTGCCCATGATTAGGAAGTGGGTCTTTTGTAGTATTGCCCTAGACAGGGCTGCCAAGCATTGGGAGGCACTCCGATGCCCCTGGGAAGAGATGTGGATGAGGGCCTCTTTAAATATGGTTCCCATTATTAGGAGGTGTGTATTTTCTAGTATAGCCCTAGGCAGGACTGCTAAACATTGGCAGATATCTTATCTCCAGTATCCATCTAAAAAACATTCTTTGTACGCCTTTATTTAGCTGTATACAGGCAGTGTATATAGCACACCACCATTTAAAATGCGCAAGGCCGGTGGTAAGGGACAAGGGAGTGGAACTGATGGTGGTGCATGTAGAAGCCGAGGCCATGGGCAAGCTCGAATTGTGCCACGACAAACGCCCACATTATCTCGCCCAACCTTTCTGTCCCAATTTCTAGGGCACCACAGCAGCAGACCACTTAAACCAAGACCAGTGTCAACAGGATGTTAATTGGATAATGCTTCCAGTCAGTTTGGCACCACCACAAGCACCCACTCTTCCACACGGTCAAGTGTCAGTAGCCGTGAGACTGGACCGCATATTCGTCACTCTGATCCTCCTTCCTCCCACCATGCCGATTGCCCGGACAAAACTGATCCCACACTTGGACACTCTGAAGAGCTGTTCACTTTTCCATTCAGAGATTCTGGCCTCTCGCCAGCTCCAGTTGAAGTGGGTCATGAGGAGATCGTATGTACCAATGCACAAATATTTGAGCAGCCACGGTCTCGCGAAGGCGACGGTGGGAATGTGTCACAACAAGAGGTGGACAATGAACAGACACAATTGCCAGAAAGTCAGGAGGAGGACCAGGGTGCGGAAGTGGAAGACGACGTGGTGGATGATCCAGTAACTGACCCAACCTGGCAGGATGACATGCAGAGCAAGACAGCTGCGCACAGGGGGAGGGAGGCATAGCATCACAACAGGCCAGAAGATGCAGGCTTCCGGCTCACAGACTGGTGTGTGATGTCTCCACGTGTTGGAATTCCACACTGCACATGTTGGTCAGGATTTGTGAGCAGAAGAGGGCAGTTGTTGAGTACCAGCATCAACTAGGCCATTGGTATTCGGTTCAAACTCCACACATAAGACCTCTGGAGCGGAAATGGATGTCAGACTTATGTACAGTCCACCAAAACTTTGAGGACTCCACCAAGATGGTGAGCGCCATCAGTAGCGTCACCATCCCGCTTCTCTGTCTTCTAAAACGCTCTCTGCTCACAATCAAAGACGATGCATTGCAAGCAGCAGAGCACGATGAGATGGACCAAGGAACAATAGTGGGTGATTACACACAGCCCAGCCTCATCTCATCCCAATGTGCACTAGGGGACAATGACGAGGAGGAGGATGCGGAGGAGGTTAGAAGAACAGGAGCTAGTTTGATGCACAATTGAAGGTACTACCTGCACAAAAGTCATACCGTCAGTTCAGCATGGATGGCCAGAGGACAGGGACGAGGAGGAGGAGGATGAGGACAGCATGGTCAGTCAACCTGTTGTTCATGTCCCTGAAGTCTTGCCTGTTACCAGTCTGGCGCACATGGCTGACTTTATGTTACGCTGCCTGTCCCATGACCCTCGCCATATCAACATCTTGGTGGACACTCATTACTGGTTGGTGACACTTTTAGACCCACGCTACAAGGAGAACTTTATTTCTCTTATTCCCGAGGCCGAGAGGTCTACAAAAATGCTGCATTACCAGAAGGCCCTTGTTGCGGAATTAGTCAAAGCATTCCCTTTGGAAATGCTGGCGGCAGTGGTCACAGTTCGGTGGCCAACCAAGGCGTCCGGGAGAGAGAAGCACAACTCCAATCCAGCATAGGTAGGGGAACACTCTGAAAGATATGAGAGAGTTTTCTCAGCCCCTCCGATAGTACAGGCCCTGAGGCGCAGGGTATTGTCACAAGGACTGCAAAGTTTGTAAAGGTGGTGAATGAGTACCTTGCCAACCGTACAAAAGTGCTCCGGGATTCCTATATGCCTTATAATTATTGGTTATACAAGCTGGACACGTTGCAGGAATTGGCTCTCTACGCCTTGGAAGTCCTGGCCTGCCCTGACGCTAGCGTTTTGTCAGAGCGTGTTTTTAGTGCCGCCGATTGAATCATTACTGATAAACGCACCCACCTGTCAACTGAAAATGCTGACAGGCTGACTCTGATCAAGATGAACAAGGGTTGGATTGGGCCTGACTTCAGCACACCACCAAATGATAGCAGCGTAATGTAAAGTTGAAGCCATTGTATTTTTGGGGATGTATATTCCCACGCTCCTCCTCACACCCACACATCGGTACACACCTCCTGATTTTGGCTACTTGCTGTACTGCTCCTCCTTCTCCTCATCCGCCACCATCATATCATCAGGGCGACCGTGGTCCATGATGCCACGAAAACTTATTTTATTTAAATGGTGTTTATGACGCCCCTAACCGTTAAAAAGTTAGACTGTAGGATCATGTATACCCCCCAGGGGTAAATGATTTAATCCAAATTTAATGCATCGGCATTACAAGTATAAGAGACCCGCTCCTTTGTAATGGGAACAATATTTAAAGAGGCTCTTCTCAGGGCCATTGGGGTGCCTCCCAATGTTTGGCAGCCCTGCCTAGGGCAATACTAGAAAATACTCACTTCCTTATAATGGGAACCATATTTAAAGAAGACTCACCGTGAGCCGGGTGCTCGGGTCTCAGGCGCTGGCTGTAGTCACGTTTGCGGTGCCTGAGGCTGCGGCCTGGTAGTCAATAAAAGGGGTTTAAAGTAAAATAATAAAAAAGGGAAAAAATTTTTAGTTCGTGACACCACCTGTAGGGTTCCAGTGATGGCACCGGCGCTGCTTGGACCTCCGGGGTGATGGGCGGCAGCAAGATGGACCCGCTCCCTACAGGACGAGCGGAGTCCCCGGAGGTGAGAGCTGCAGTCAAGGAATATGGCAGCTTGGTTGTTCCTGTAGGTAATGTAATTAGTAGTAGTCCCGAAATAAATCTCAGACACGTTACTCCTCTGAACGGGTATTTACTTAGTTCTTTCAGTGCAGACAGGTATAACAGTTCTTGACACCGGGTAACAGACCGGGTGGTCCCTGCAGTGAATAGTGTCCTTCCAAGGCTTCACAGGTGTCCTTCTCTATCCTGACTGTCCCTCTCTCGTCGCTGCTTCTGGGTACCTAGCCGGGATACTGAGGGTCCTCTGTTGGAACCCGAGCCGTTGGCGTCCGACTCACGTTAGGTCCCTGAACCCCAATGGTGGGTACCCCCTGGTATAGCTGCGGTGATGGTAGGTTGTGTATTGCGCTCCTGTAAAGCTCTCAATCACTCCGGGTTCTGTGGCGCAGAGGTAAAGTGTCTGTACCACCTCGGAGCCGGTACTCCGGGTTGTGGACTGGGCTCGGGCGATCTAACACCCGTTTTTCTTTTTCTTTTGGCCCCTTTCACTTCTGGGTCACCAGTGCTCGGTGCCCTCTCCGTTAGCTGTTTCTCCTGTCACGACTCGACTTCTCCTTGCTCTTGTCTCTCCAACATTCTAACTCTGTTCTTCTCTTCCCCACTGCTATACACCTCACTCTCCTCCCACCAGGACCGGTTACCCAGGAAACAGGTCTCTAATTGGTCTTCTGCCTCTAGGTGTTACATGTGGTACATGGAGCCTTGGGATTAACCCATTCACCACTGGGACGGAGAATACAGCACCTTCAGTCAGGGGTGCAGTACCCTCTAGTGACGCACTCGTTGTGGGGCCCCACGAAGAGGCCCTCATCCATGTCTCTTCCCAGGGGCATTGGAATGTAAAAAGAAATGTAAATTAAGGTGTACAAAGAATGTTTTTTAGATTGATATTGGAGATCAGATGTTAAAGCGTATACACCTGCCACAAATGCTGCAGACAGGTATACAAACCTTTGTATAGAAAATAGAGCTATATACCCCTCCTTCCTATATAACCAATAAAAAGAGAATGGGTAAAATTCCACACTGTTCAGCCACAAAAGAAGATCTTGATCGATTATATTATCCCTCAGTTATCTTTATTTTCTCAACGCGTTTCATGTGCCGACTGCGCACTTCATCAGGAGACAAAAAGCTTCATCAGGAGACAACCAACATGGCTGTGGCATTACAGTGTCTGTCAGCCAATCCCTGCATGTGGGCTGTCTCTGAAAAGAGCGCCAACATGCAGGGAGGTGGACCCGAGCATGAGCACGAGTATCGCACCATTACTCGGTACTCGCCGAACATTCCGAGTACCTTGATACTCATGCGAGTAGCGGTGAGCATGCTCGCTCATCACTAGTTATATTGTAATTGTGAGATTTTGGAGTCAGCGTCTCTTCCTCGGATACTTATCGGATACAATCTGTTCATCTCTTGCTTTTCCTTTGTGTTTCGCAGTTGTCTGAAGCAGATAAAATCTCGGTGTGTCGGGACGTCCTGTCGGCGGTGGAATACGCTCATTCCAGAAACGTCATCCATCAGGACATAAAACCTGTGAATATCCTGGTAAGTTGGGATCTTCTCTCTTCTCATGACTGAACTCCACTATTCTTTTTCGTTTTTCTTCCTCTATATCATATTTCTTCCTATTATTTACATTTCTGTGCGGTAACGAGACACAATAAATGAGCAGAAGCCGGGCTCACTGGTTTTGTCGGTGCCGGTGGGGACGGGTAGGTTTTTCCACTGAGTCTCGAGCACGTTCGTCAGGAGAAGTTACTCTGAGGTTTCTCCCCCATGTATTGGAACAGGTGCTCATAGTAGACATACCCCATCTCTCAACACAGGAGATATTGGAACAATTCAGGGCATTAGCAAAAGTAGCCCTGACACTTAAGGCCCCGTCACACCTGGCGACGGGGCTGGAGATGTCGGCGGCGACTAGCGGGATGGAGCGCATGTTTTTGGCACCCCGCCAGCGTCTCCGCCCCCCATTTACACGGGGCGACATCTCCAGCCCCGCGCCGGCGAGCTGTCAGGCGGTGTCTGAAAACCCCAGCGGAGATGCAGTACAATGGGAGCCTATGGCTCCCATCGCCTGACAGGTCGCCGGCGGCCGGTTACATGGGGCGATGTGTGCACATCACCCCAGATTGGTCGCCTGGTTTCAGAGGACTGCTCTGAAACCAGGCGACCTCCCGGCGGCACCGACATCGCCCCTTTACATGAGGCGACATAGGGGCGATGTCACCGCCGATAGGCCACGCCCCTACGTCGCCTATGTAATCGGCGGCGATGTGGCCTGGTGTGACAGGGCCTTTAGTTCTGTCTCTTCAACCTACAACCAGTGGTGTATATAACGCCAAATGATGGTAACAATCACTCTATGTTTGTTTTAGATTAAACAGATAACCAAAAAGGCTCTTCTCGCCGACTGGGGTGTGGCCAATATTCGATATAAAATTGAGTCTACGATGGAAAGGTCTGAGAGGATTGGACCACAAGGAGGTGGGACATATCTATACATGGCCCCCGAGCGATTCTGCAACAGATTAGCTCCTTCCACCAAGATGTCAGACATGTGGTCTGTCGGAGCCACATTTGTTCAACTGTTCACGAATCAACTACCGTGGGAAAACCTGGAAGTGATGGCTAACAAAATGAGAAGGAAGGAATTGCCTCATTCACTGCTTTTCTTGGACTCAAATATAGAGTCTATTATTAGGAGCTCTATGTCCTACAGACCTGAAGAACGGCTGACGGCCTCCGCCATGCTCTTAGCAATGAAAGCAGTCAAAATAAGGCCAACATTTCCTCTGGATTCTCTGGTAATGAGGTTTACATATTATTGATCACTAGCTGTAGAGCCTGGCATTGCTCGGGTGTAATGCCCATATATGGTCATAATGCTCATATATGGTAATTTCGCCCATATATGGCAATATCACCCATATATACTAATGTATGTGTGTGTATGTATCATAGCGCACCACCTCCCAGTAGCCCCACCCCTTTCATAGCTCTGCATTATACACATAGCCCTTTCCAGTAGCCACCCGCCTTTCATTGTGCAGCCCCACCCCTCCATAGCTCCACCCTCCATATAATCAGAGGGTGGGGCTATATGGAGAAGGCGGGGTTATATGGAGATACAGACTGCAAAGTGGGCATGGCTTTGGTGTAATGGGTGTAATACTATGGCTTCCAGAAGTGCTCCCATAACTATACTGCCGCACACTCAGATACCTCCCCAATCAGCTGAACTGCAGCCGGAAATTACACATCTCGTCCCCAGTGGGCCATCTCTGCTACGCCCTTCGGCCTTTGCCCGCTGGGTCATTAGCCCGCTCCCCACTCAGCCACCTGCTCAGCCCCAGCCCGCTCCCCACTCAGCCCCAGCCAGCTCCCCATTCAGCTCAAGCCTGCTCCCCACTCAGCCCCCTGCTCAGCCCCAGTCCTCTCCCCACCCAGCTCCCTGTTCAGCCCCAACCCGCTCCCCACTCAGCCCCCTGCTCATTCCTAATCCGCCCCAAACTCAGCCCGCTGCTCAGCCCCAGCCCGCTCCCCACTCAGCCCTCTGCTCAGCCCCAGCCTGCACCCCACTCAGCCACTCACACCCCACAGCCTGCTCTCACTCACACCCCCACAGCTCGTGCTCACTCACACCCCGCTCTCACTCACACCCCCACAGCCCACTCTGACACACACCCCCACAGCCCACTCAACCCCCCCACCTTCACTCACATCCCCCCAAATCCTGCACTCACCTCCCCACAGCCTGCATTCATTCACACCCAACCCCACACCCTGCACTTACCCCCTCTCAGCCCAGCCAGCACTCACCCCCCACAGCCCATACTCACTCACATCCTCCACAGCTTTCACTCACACCGCCCCGGAGCCTTCACTCTTTCAGCCCCCACAGTCTTCAATCACTCACAAGCCTGCACTCATTCAGCCTGCACTCAACCTACACTACACAGCACCCTGCACTACGGTCATCCTGCACTCATTCAGCATGTCCTTACTCAGCATGTTCTCACTCAACCCGCACCATGGTAAGCCCGCACTCATTCAGCCTGCACTCACTAAACTCGCAGTACGGTCATCCTGCACTCAGCTCGCAATCATTCAGCCTGCACTCACCCTGCATTCAGCCCACATCCCGCACTATGGTCATCCCGCACTCACTCTGCACTTGCCCCACACTACCTCAGCTCATACCACAGTCACTCCACATTCACCCAGCCTGCACCACAGTCACCCTGCAGCACTGAGGGGGCAGAGACAAGGCAGCACTGGGGGGGGTAGTAGAGTGGAGGGGGAACAAACAGTGGGCAGGGGAGAGACCGCCCAGGGGGGGAGAGGCGAATGCTGCCCCCAATGCCATAGAGCCCACCCCCATCATGATGTCACCACCCACCCGATGCAGTATCTAGTATATTAGATAACTAGTAAAATATTTGAAATAATAAAATAATCTTTATATAAAATATTTCTCTATTCAAAATGTCAATGAATATAAAATCTAGATATTAAAAAATAATTATTAGCAGTGAGAACTTGTATTAGGCTACGTGTACCCCTTCTATAATAAGCAATACATTCAGGGTTTGTAGAGTATTATCCATTCCTGAAACCTTCACTATATTCTCAGATTCTATAATATTCCTTTGATTCTTATTTTCTCTTGTAAAAATCAAGAAAGTCGTTTGACCATAATTCTGTGTCTTATTATGTTTTTGTTTATTTAAGGAACTTATGGGTCTTCCCACACGATGGCCACATTGATGGATGAATTCTCTTATTGAGTGATTGGTTAATATCCATCGTCTGCATGTAGACAATGCTCACACTAAGTACAACTACTGAACTTCACAATAAATGTTAGATTACAAAATGGTCTTTTTATATACAAATATTTGTCTATTAAATCATTATTAGTGGATCCTTTGCTCTACGTAAGTTCTTTGATATTTTAAGACCCCGCGGCTCCTATTTGGTGGTGTACTGGACACAGGTATGGCACGGTGTAGGTCGTCTTCTGAATCCATGTGGCTGATTTTACTCTCAGAAATGTTTTTCTGCTTAAATTGAGGAAAATGTTTCAGGAGGTTGCATCTGATTTTATATAGCATTGACTTGGATCAAGAAGTCGGATATTCAGTTATTGTCAGGATTTATGGCTTTTTCAGGCTACCATCCATGTCTCCACGCCCTTAGCCAAACTGGAGTCTGCAGCCTCACCATATCTATGTGTTCCTGCTCTTCCTGCTTTTTAAGCTCCAGTCTGACATCCAGGCAGGGCCGGCGACAAGAGTTGGTTTTTAGCTGGACACTGAGATTAGAGATTAAGGCCCTGCAGTTGGACTGGTCAGACATAAACGCTGACGAGAATACCGAGTGTTTTGGCGTATCCTAATTTACGCTACAACCCACTCCTGCTGCACTAAGATGCTAAATGAGTGCAGACAAGAGTTGGTTTTTAGCTGGACACTGAGATTAGAGATTAAGGCCCTGCAGTTGGACCGGTCAGACATAAATGCTGACGAGAATACCGAGTGTTTTGGCGTATCCTAATTTACGCTACAACCTACTCCTGGTGCACACAAATGTTAGATGAATGCAGACAAGAGTTGTTTTTTAGCACGACACTGAGATTAGAGATTAAGGCCCTGCAGGTGGACCGGTCAGACACAAACGCTGACGACAATAGCAAGTCTTTAGGCGTATCCTAATTTGCGCTAAAACCTACTCCTGCCTATAGAGAGCTAAATTAATCCCTAAAAGCACTGTTTTGGGATGGATGAACCTGTACACCAGGCCCAGATGCGATGCAGGCTGGTATACAGCGATGTTTGGTATATACCCTGCCTCCCTGTATACAGCTCTATTAGTCCTGAGGACTGTTGTGGTAATTAGATTGTCAGCCCTGTGCCTACACTAGCTGAAAGGCCACAAATCTGTCCCTCAATCAGCAGCAGCTCTCCCTACACTGACTGTCTGTGGAGCAGAGTGACGAGCACAGTGCGGTCAGGTCTTATAAAGACGCTGTGCGGCCAGCCAATCACTGTAATGCCACAACCAACATGGCTGATTACAGTGTCTGTCAGCCAATCCCTGCATGCGAGCTGGCTCTGTAAAGAGCGCCAACATGCAGGGAGGTGGACCCCGAGCATAGCAAGAGTATCGCGAGATTACTCGGTGCTCGCCGAGTAGCCCGAGTACCGAGATATTCGTGCGAGTACCAGTAGTGACAAGCATACTGCTCATCCCTAATACCGATCATTCATAATACAGCCGGTCACCCTATCACAATGCCTATTAAATAAGTTTCTGTTTTCTGCATGTTGCAAGTATGCACAGATGTCCTCAGTTCCTTTGGAGTGATTATACGTTTGCTTGACATTTTTCAAATTAGTGATATTTTCGTGGAACACGCGACGTTTTGCTACGAGAAGGCACAAAGAGGTAAGCAAATCTTGAGAGGATTTTTAGATGTCAAGTAATCACTGTAATTGAATATACCACCGGCGCTAGCTTATATCTTTGAGTTGCTGCCGAGATACATTATAATACAGTGTACGGCATATCGCAAACCAGGTGACAATCAATACTGCAGATTAACCATTTATGGGTACCTGTAAGACACAGAATACAGGGAGCACTACCATTGGGAACAGCTTCGATTTTATACACCTAGAACAGTGCATGAAAGCAAATAGACACCATTAATCATCAAACACTGAATTAAGCACCCAAAGACCAGACAACAATTTACAACATTTGGTAACCAATTATTTTTGCTGCACTAGAGAACAGAATAAATAACAACCGTACAAAATAGATGAACAAGCATTGGACCACTACTACATATATAGAGTAATCATGGTTGGTTAGATCGTAAGAGAGGTTTATTACACTTCATGGGGCTGAGGCCTTCAACACAGGGACATCAATATACTTGAAGCCCAAACGCCCTTAAAAGCCGAAACAAGTAACACCCGAGCTTACCACCAAATAGTGATTTGCCCAGGTAAAAGAACCTAACAAAAATATAACAAATTAAATTATTAGGTTCCCAGCCCCGGATACACCTCAAGAAGATACATCATAAGCAACAACTCCAACTCCAAATTGAGGGGTAGATCACACACATCACTGCTAGAAGGTAATGAAAGAGAACCCTACTAAAGGTTAACATCACCCTATAGGGGAGTGTGTAGGGACAATCATCATTCCCTATTCTAGATTCACCATATACCTCTGTCTAGGACCGGAAATAATTAGACAACAGATCTGCATATGTGGCGCCCCTGCGTCCTGGAGGCCACAAAGGGAACTGCAGCCAGGTAGATAGGGAAAGACTGTTGAGCACCAACACCCTCACAGCCCACACAACCCACGTAAGAGTAGAAGGCAGCACTCAACTGGAGCCTGGGAACTCTAGGCAGGCAAGGGGTGGTGGGTTTAGAGACAGTGGGTGGGCAACCCAGCAAGTCAGGTGACAGAGGGTAGATATAGAGAACGGGGAGGAGAAAGGAGTCAGTAGGCCCAGGGTGCCGAGCAGCAAAGACACAGACCAGCAACAGGCTGAGGAGCACAGCACAGGCCGAAAGACAGCAGTAGGCCGGTGTAGGCTGAGCAGCAAGGAAGGAGATCACATGTCCTGGAAGAGTGGGGTGGAAGGAGCATAGAATCTGAAAGAGCCAGTGCGTGCCACAGAGAGAAAGCCCATCTGGAGCCAGCACCCCAGGAGTGTGAGGGACGAGAGGGACAGTGATACCGGGCCCTAGAACCACGGCTGAGACGGCAGACTGCAGGTGGAGTAGCCCTCCTATTGAACCCGAAGACACAGAGAGAGAGACCTGGTGGAGCCTCATCACCACTGAGGACTACTGGAGGCTAGGCTTGGAGTAGAGTGTCAGCTCTAGAGGGGACCGCAGATTTACCTGGAATCCCAGACAACCGACGGGGGACCACAGCTACACGTTAGTGTCTCTAACCCCAAGGACAGGGAGCTCAGTGACAACATGGAAGACCCACAGGGGCCCGAGTGACCGCCATACTGTCCGGAGACGCACACTAAGTGACCAAGAGAGAGAACTGAAAGCTTGGAAGGGACAGAGAGGCAGAGTGAGGGGTCATAGAAGGGAGTAACCTGGCTGCAGGGAGTAAAGGAACCCGGAAGGGAGAGTGTGCCCATGTAAAGACTAAGATCTGAGTTGTGAACTGTACTGAGAAAGAACTTGGAGAAGTAAACACGGTGAACCCTGAATCTGACTCCCTCGCATGCTTCTGCCTGCACATCATTCCCTACACACAGGTTTGCACAAGATCCCCACCTGGAGAGTGACAGCTTGTCAGCTCCTACACTGAAGGAGGATTCCTGCAGCATCCGGACCGTAAGTGTACTACACTCAGCACAAGGTCTGCACACTACAACATAGGCTTTTCCAACACTGCCCAAGGAGAACTATCCCATCTTAGCTGCCATCACATCATCCACGGAGGTTCTGCGGCAGCGGTGGCCCCATTGCTGGCCACACACTGTGGGTGGCGTCACGACTGACATTATTCCCTGTAAAAATCCCCTTACTATTGACAGGGCCCGGGACACGGTCCGGACCAGGACCACCCGTGATTTCCCCAGTAGCAGACCCGGTCTGAGTACCCTGTCCCAGTGGGCTCGACACATACTCCTAAGAAAGCAGCCAAATGTCAAGCCTAACAACACTACCAGAGACAAGTGTTGAAGCATTGGATTGCACAAGATCTGTGAAGAACTAAAAGCAGCGTCTAGCAACACCCAGATTGGGGCAATCATTGTTGCCCCATCCACATATAAGTGGCCTAGTTACAGCTTATGTTTTTATCCTTGGTTTTATTTTATTTTATCTTATTTTATGTTACATTCACTGTTCTATGTGATTATCTTATTTTAGTCTTATTTTAACTAGTAGATCGTAGCATTAAGTCCTGACCTCACAACAATACAACTGTGTGGTAGTTGTTAAGCAGTGAAGTGTTTTAATGACCATCCCAAAGAAGGGTCAACTTCGAATTCCTGTGTAGACGTCTTACTGGGAGCCATAATCAATAGAGTTAGCGCACAGCCCATAACTTAATTACGGTATTTTAAATAGAAAGAAATACACCTCTTTCACCAATTTAGTAACCCCTAAAACACCCTGTAGGTCTGATGTTAGCTATACACTATATCCCACAGTGACATTAAAAGGCAATTTCAAATCACTGAGAGAGAGAAGAATTTAACCTGACTCTGCTTTATGTCACCTGTCACATTTACTATAGCATCTAACACTGTTTTTTTTTTTTATTTGTTTCATTTGCTTATGTATATATGTGTGTGTCTACAGAATCTGTGTCATTATCAGCCTGACGAAGGGCCCACAGTGTCCCGAAAGCTTGCTGTGCTTACCATCTTTTCAGTTCACCATTAAAAGGTACCAACCCCTGAGGATTCTGATTCCAATATTCTTCATTTCAACAATGCATTTTTGAGAGAATGATCATGTTCCTTAAAGTTTGTGTGGAGAAACCAGGAGAGGAAAGAGGATAACAACTTTCCAGAGCAACACTATAATTGAACGATTGACACCTGTTATGAGTTTGGGAGAAACTTCTGGTTTGGAAACACAAACATGATTGCACCTGATGAGGGAACAAAATGCAGTGTGAAACAACGGTACGGGTGCTGTGGGGCTCATGGGAACACATACTAAAAACACAGCACAATAATACACCCTGTGTTTCAACAACAGCATTACATAAGGGCCAAATGGGTTACACATTTACCCCCAGCCAGCGGTGTAACTAGGTTTCATGGCGCCCGGGGCAAAGATCTATTTCAGCACCCCCCCACCCCCAGAGTAGGTGAGGAGCAGGTGGGGGGGTTGGGGTGCTGTTAGCTTTCAGCCCCGCCACCCCCGCAGCCTTGGGTGCAGACCGGGGGGGGTGATGTCAGCTTTCAGCCCCGCCGCCCCTGCAGCCTTGGTTGAGGAGCGGGCCAAAGGATCCGGCTGCACCCCCCTAGATACGCCCCTGCCCCCAGCACTGCAAAAATAAAAGCCTAAAAAATATCGCCATGTGGCCATGAAGACAACACACAAGGGTCTTTAAGGAATACATGACGCTGTGAGTAGGTGTGACGCATGCCACAAAGGGAACATGATGGAGGTGTTAAGACAACATTTAGGATGTGGGGACAGCCAACACAAGTATGAGGATAATGTGACAAAAATAACACTTTTCAAACACCTAAGGGTACCTTCTCACGCCACAACCGCGGGGGACATTTTTGGCGGTGATACTTCTCACTGGAAATATCGCCGCCAAGTCACCTCCTTATTGTGGTGTGCATTTTGGGAATTTGGCGGCGATAAGACCAATGTCGCCCGGTTTCGATTTCACAGCACTGGACACCAACTCATCGAAGCTGTTGGACGACAGCCGGAGATAGCTGTGAAATTTCTCTGGGTACAAACGCACAAACACCCCAGTAGTATCCTGGCCAAATACAATGGGATGCACCCAGTACTGCGGTGTCTCCGTCTACGTCGACGCCGTTCCTCAGCACACCACGCAGCAAAGGCACAGACATGCGCATACGAGACATCCACATACATACAAAAGGCAGCATGAGATATGGCCATTTTACAAGCAGAAAGGGACCAGGAAGCAAAGCTGCAGACAATTTATAATGAAGCCACTGGAGGGATGGGCGTTTTGAAGCGCACCAGAAAAAATCAGATTGAAACGAATGCAACCGGATGCAACCGCTCCAATTTTCCGTCGGATCCGGTTTCCGGATACGATATAAGATCGGACGCTTGCATCCGGTTCCATCCGGTTTCAGCCAATCCGGTTGCATCCGGGTCAATCCGGGAAGTCTGAAAAAATGCTGGATCTTCCCAGATCGGATCATGCCGTGATGTGAAACCAGCCTATTACTTACACCCCTACGATTAGGTGGGCTATTAGGCAAAATATCAATGCACCACAATGGGAATAGACGCCATGTATGGCCCAGCTGCACCCTGCTTTATAGAAAACAGTGCAAAAGTAAAACACAATACAATCAAGTTCTTGATCTTTTTTCTGCTGCTGTAATACTGTAATTTCCTCCGGGATCAATAAAGTTTATCTATCTTATCTTATCTTAACATGTGAAAATGTGAGGTATTGGCAGATATTGTGGACCAAAACCTGTAAGATCATAATCTGTCTTATCAAACACCTTGTTACATTTCATGCAAAAAACAGTAACGCAATCCTTTAACCTTACTAATATTGGCATAACTATGATAGATGCAGGGGTTGCAATTGCACCCGGGCCCTGGAGCCTAAGGGGGCCCCAAACTTCCTTTGGCCTGGAGATAAAGACTAATGCAGGTAAAGATTTTTAATAATTGGGGGCCCCATTGGAGCTTTTGCATTGGGGCCCATGAGCTTCCACGTACACCACTGCTTACTAATACTATGAAACTTTAGAAACGTTTGAATATTTTGCAATTGATAAATGAGCCACAACGTCTGGAAAATGGAAACCAATTCATTATTTGATGTATGCCTTTTAAATCTAATTTTTGGTGCTTTTTTATTTGCATAGAATTTTGTTTTATGCTGTATATAGAGGTATTCATTCACTTAGCCGGTCCTCGAGGTAGCGGAAGGAAACAGTTTCATTTTCAAAGTTCATTTGGTTTATTAAGTTTTCCATAAACCGGTGTCCAGACCAACATAACATGGGATGAGCCTTGCACCGGCTGTCCCGCAACACCAACATAAAGAGTCCATCATACAGCTCATGGGTCCAAGACAGATGGTTTCTAGGTCGTTTCCTCTCAGGCGGTTTGGGCAGAGTTCACACACTGAGTGCTTTCAGCCGCTCCCAGTAACCTCACAGAGGCTGGGCCTCACGGTTCACCTCTTCAGCATGTTCTCCAGGACCTTGGTAGACTGGCCATGTGACCCAGAACCGTCACCTGATATCGCACCTGACACACTCACCGGTGGAGAGATGTGTTCAATCAGATACACACATACCTGCAGGCATTGACAATTCTGTAAAATTCTGCAAGCCCCAGTAAAACATTAATTTTCAGACTCCACCTGTGCGACACATACGATCATTCATAATACAGCCGGTCGCCCTATCACAATGCCTATTAAATATGTGTCTGTTTTCTGCATGTTTCAAGTATTTTAAATTGCACAAGTTTTGCACCGATGTCCTCAGTTCTCCTGTGGATGATTATGTTTTGCCTGAAATTTTTGGAGCAACTTTAGTGATATTTTCATGGAACATGCGACGTTTTACTGTGAAACGGTAAAAGAGGCAAAGCAAAAACCTACGAGTATTCAGATGTTTGCAATATTTGGCAGAACTGTTTTCGAGATACCGGCGCACAAGAAAAACAAAGACTTGTTTCCTGTATCCTGTACGGTCAACTCCAAATGTAAAAGTGAAAGCATTTAGAGCAAAGACTTGAACAGTTATATAACAAAATACATTGAACATCAGGAGGCAAAAGAGAAAATCGCTCCGAAGAAATGGTATGGACCAACTTCAAGGAGTATCAGGAACTTCTCCTGGATAATGGTCCTCGGGGTAATCAGGGTACACCCGGGTTCTCTGCAGATCTTCGTTACACCGGTCATGGAAATCCTCCTTCATCAACTCCTGTAAGTACTTCTAGAGGAAGAAGAGAACTTCTAGAACATGCTAAACCTGCAGATTCACAAGAAGGAAAACAGAAACTTTGGAGAGAAAATCCTACGACCTCACGGAAGATCACCATCGTGGACAACAGAGGAGCTCAACCATGAGCAGCTTCCAGAGTAGCCGAGATCTACGCCCAACTGGTGAGTGAATGTAAAAGCGTTAGAGTTCTAGAACAGGTTTTATTACATCCTCCGATACATTGTATGACAGAGAAGACATGCACAGCCGGACGAGTGATGGTATGTGGAGGATTGGCCACGACAATGTAACAGCGAGTCCTCGGTTAACATAACATTATTTTGGGACAATATAATATTTGATTTTCAAGGAAATCTGTCAGCAGGTTTTTACTATAAATCAGAGCACAACATAAATAGAGCAATGACTCCTGATTCAGGGATGTGTCACTTACTGTAGTGCAGTTTTCATAGAATTTCCTGTTTTGTCTGATGTAGAGGTAGCAGAGATGTTGAGCTGTGTATGACCCCTGATGGTAGCTCCCTGTGCACATTGTCTATGTCAGCAAGTGCCAATCAGTGGTGGGGATGTGGTTACACAGATTATCTGGTCTGCTCTGCATGTCAGATGGAGTCCTGCAGTGTTAAAGGGAACATGTTATGTCTCTGGCCCCAGAAGAAAGAGTAGTTAAGATCAGGGGTGGGAACATTTTCTGCCGGGGGCCATTTGGAAATTTCACCACCTTCGGGGATGGTAGAACTTGAAAATGTACCTGCTACTTTGGTTAAATACTGTGTTTCCCGAAAATAGGGCGCCCCCCGAAAGTAAGGCATGCTTGGGGGGGGGCGCCCTACCTCCTAATATAAGTCACCCCCGATTATAAGGCATACCTTTACAGCTTCCGTGGCTCCCACTCTCTGGTGTTCGCACTCTATCCGCTCACGGTGGCCTCCGCTCTCCGGTGGCCCCCACTCTCGGTGGCCCCCGCTCTCTGATTCCCGCTGTAGCTGCTAATCTCCGCCCAGGTCAGGAGCCCTGCGCCAATTACAGTGCAGGAACCATGAGCCAATCACATTTCCAGGGAACCGCAAGCCAATCCGTGGCCAAGCTGAGTCGTGCATGGCTCTGATTGGCTCGCGGGTTTCCCGGGCTGTGATTGGGTCATTGTTCCTGCGCTGTAATTGGCACAGGCTCCTGACCTGGCGTAGATTGGCAGCTACAGCGGGATCCGGAGAGCGGAGGCCACCGGGAGCGTGGAGAGCACGGACACCAGAGAGCGGGCACCGGAGAGTGGGGCCACCAGAGAGCGTGGACACCGGAGAGCGGGGACACTGACGGGTAAAAATCGGTTTGTGTATGGGTATGTGTGTGTGTATGGTTATATATGTGTGTGTGTGTGTGTGTGTATGGGTATGTGTGCGTGTGTATGGTTAGTGTGTGTGTATGGGTATGTGTGTGTGTACGTGTGGTGCATGGGTATGTGTGTGTGTGTGTGTATGTGTGTGTGCATATGGTGTGTGTGTATGGTATGTGTGTGTATGGGTATGCGTGTGTGTATGGGTGTGTGTTTTGTTGTGTGTGTATGGAGGCTGCAGTGGGATGTACGTATATAAGACCCCCTCCCCCGAAAAAAAGACATGGTCCTATCTTTGGACCAAAAAAAATAAACGGGAAACACGGTATCAACTCACCCCTACTATGGTGGCTAAAGCTGCTTCTCTTTGCCTTAATTGATGTAAGGTGATTTTGATCATGTTGTTTTACAACTGTTTTTTCAAGTTTGCTAACACTGTAGACATCACAGGAGAGACTGGGGGCATATATGTCACTGGGGAGGCTGAGACTGGGGCATAGAAGTAACTGGGAAACTGGATTTAAAGGGTACAAGTACTGTGATCCCAAGGAATCTGTCCGAGGGCCGCAGAAAAGTCTATAAGGGCCGCATGCAGCCCTGGGGCCTGAGGTTCCCCACCCCTGTTGTAGATAAATATCTAATTCCTGCCTAACAGTCCCAGCATGTAGTAGCATCCATAAATTGATCTCTAGAAAGAGTATCCCTAAAGATAGTTTACTAGATGCTATTTAGAGCTTTGACTAGTCAAGCGAGCATTAGTTCCCCGACTTGGCAGCCCACCTTGCATGTTATTCCTCTCCTGTGCGTGTGACAACAAGCTTTACATAGCAGCAGCATCTGCATCATGTGGCTGTACATCCCTTATGCTTGGGCATCTCTGTCTATGGTTACATGCCCCTCCGGCTTTAGAGAGGCTCATTGCTCATGATCAAAATTTGTAGCACTTCCGGTCATGCGTACTTCTCTAAAGTTAGGTGTATGCATCCCAACTTCAGAGATGCATAACAGGTAAAAATGGACCATAAAGTTTGTTTTGCAATTTATCCCAATTATGCCGATACCCCATATGTGGAGGAAGACTATTGTTTTGGTACACAGCAGGGCTCAGAAGGAAGCCCACTTCATCCCCCAGCCTCCTAAATGCTGTGATCGTTATTGATCGCAGCATTAAGGGGCATAAAGAGTCAGGAGTGGTGCGGGGACAGTCCTGGGCCATAACAGCCAGAGCTCAGCTTAGCTGAGCTCATGTGCACATGTCGAGCCCCAGTCTTTGGGGTACTCAGTTATCAGGCTCCAAGGGGTTAACGCTCCTGTGTCACGGGAGTGGTGGCCGTGCCTGATCCCGTGTTCTGGGAGACTTCTTTGAAAAAGGGGTATATTTACAATCTACTTATATAATCGGGAGTTGGGCACTGTAGCCCAATCCCAACATGCTTTGCGCGGGACTGCGAGTGATGACGCGCAGCGTCATCACGAGCCGCAGACCCGCACTACTCTAAAAAAAAAAAAAATCCTCACCTCTACCCGAGCCCGCGCTGTCTCCCGCCCTCTCCCGCCGTCTTCTGCCGTGTTCCGCTAGGCTCCCGGTGGCTGTGCAGGCTCCCGGTGCCTCCAGTGATCTTCTATCTACTGAGACTGAAGGACCTGTGGTGATGTCAGAGTCACGTGACACCAGCTTACTCCAGGCAAATCGCGGGTCACGTGACTCTTACATCACCACAGGTCCTTCTGTCTCAGTAGATAGAAGATCACTCCAGGCACCGGGAGCCTGCACAGCCACCGGGAGCCTAGCGGAACACGGCAGAAGACGGCGGAACACGGCAGAAGACGGCGGGGGCTCGGGGTGAGGTGAGCATAATCTTTTTTTATTTTTTTTAACCCCTGCCTTGCACGAGCGCACCACAGACACCTGTATACTCCACCACCACACACGCCTGTACACTCTGCCACCACCACAGACGCCTGTATACTCCACCACCACACACGCCTGTATACTCTGCCACCACACACGCCTGTACACTCTGCCACCACACACGCCTGTACACTCTGCCGCCACCACCACACACGCCTGTACACTCTGCCGCCACCACCACACACGCCTGTACACTCTGCCGCCACCACACACACCTGTACACTCTGCCGCCACCACACACGCCTGTACACTCCACCACACACGCCTGTACACTCTGCCGCCACCACCACACACGCCTGTACACTCTGCCCCACCACCACACACGCCTGTACACTCTGCCGCCACCACACACGCCTGTACACTCTGCCGCCACCACCACACACGCCTGTACACTCTGCCCCACACCACACACGCCTGTACACTCTGCCGCCACCACACACGCCTGTACACTCCACCACACACGCCTGTACACTCTGCCGCCACCACACACACACCCTGTACACTCTGCCACCACCACACACGCCTGTACACTCTGCCGCCACCACACACGCCTCTACACTCTGCCGCCACCACACACGCCTTACACTCTGCCGCCACCACACACGCCTGTACACTCTGCCGCCACCACACACGCCTGTACACTCTGCCGCCACCACACACGCCTGTACACTCTGCCACCACCACACACGCCTCTACACTCTGCCGCCACCACACACGCCTGTACACTCTGCCACCACCACACACGCCTGTACACTCTGCCGCCACCACACACCCCTGTACACTCTGCCGCCACCACACACGCCTGTACACTCTGCCGCCACCACACACGCCTGTACACTCTGCCGCCACCACACACGCCTGTACACTCTGCCACCACCACACACGCCTGTACACTCTGCCACCACCACACACACCTGTACACTCTGCCGCCACCACACACGCCTGTACACTCTGCCGCCACCAGCACAGACGCCTGTATACTCTGCCACCACCACACATGCCTGTATACTCTGCCACCACCACAGACGCCTGTATACTCTGCCCCCACCACCACACCCGCCTGTATACTGTGCCGCCACCACCACACCCGCCTGTATACTCTTCCGCCACCACCACACACGCCTGTATACTCTGCCGCCACCACCACACACGCCTGTATACTCTGCCGCCACCACCACACACGCCTGTATACTCTGCCACCACCACACACACCTGTACACTCTGCCCCCACCACAGACGCCTGTATACTCTGCCGCCACCACCACACCTGCCTGTATACTCTGCCACCACCACACACGCCTGTACACTCTGCCACCACCACACACGCCTGTACACTCTGCCACCACCACACACGCCTGTATACTCTGCCACCACCACACACACCTGTACACTCTGCCACCACCACAGACGCCTGTATACTCTGCCGCCACCACCACACCTGCCTGTATACTCTGCCACCACCACACACGCCTGTACACTCTGCCACCACCACACACGCCTGTACACTCTGCCACCACCACACACGCCTGTACACTCTGCCGCCACCACCACACATGCCTGTACACTCTTCCGCCACCACCACACACGCCTGTACACTCTGCCGCCACCACCACACCCGCCTGTATACTGTGCCGCCACCACCACACACGCCTGTATACTCTGCCGCCACCACCACACACGCCTGTACACTCTGCCACCACCACACACGCCTGTATACTCTGCCGCCACCACCACAGACACCTGTATACTCTGCCACCACACAGATGCCTGTATACTATGCCACCACAGACACCTATATACTCTGCCACCACCACCACACACACCTGTATACTCTGCCACCACCACCACACACGCCTGTATACTCCACTACCCACAGACCCACCTGTATACTCTGCTACCCACAGAGCCGCCTGTATACTTTACTACCCACAGAGTCACCTGTATAATCTCCTACCCTCAGAGCCGTCTGTATACTCTGCTACCCACAGAGCCCCCTGTATACTCTGCTACCCACTGGCCCGCCTGTATACACACAATTCATTTCACCCTGCTCCCGATGCAATTGCATCGGGCCTTTTTACTAGTGGATTATATTTACAAGTTGTCGTGACGCCACCTGTAGTTTCTGGTGAGCACCAGCACCGCCACAGTCCGCCGGAGGTAGATAGTAATGTGGCAAGTTTGGCAAGGTTCTCTACAGGTAGGGCTGGACCTCCGGGGCAGCGTAGTGTGAAGGGGCAGCTTGTAGTGGAGCTGTAGATGGATGGGGAGTGTTGGAGCAGTCTATGAGGGGTACCGGGATGGAGAGGAATGACGCACACACACTGTAGAAGTCTCTTTTACCTTTTACGGCAGGTAAAGCTGTCCAGGGCACTGACAGGTGACCAGGTTGCACAGTGGGTCCCCACAGCAAGTGGGTATAAGGCCTCCTCTGTTCCTCATTGGTAATTGAAGCCCAGTCTGCATGCAGCCAGACCGGCCTCCTCTCTCTTCCTGACTCTGATGTCTGTTTCTCCTCCTGTGCGGTCTCCGGGTTACCCTGTCTGATCACCGCGGTGGTACACTGCTGTGTCTGGCTCCCTCTCTTTGACCCACAGGGGGACCGGGTGACTGAAGTCTCCATGGTGTGACAGGGTTCTCTGTAGTCCTGGAGTATCCTACAGGTGCGGATCCCCGATGTCCGATACGTTTCAGGGTGAACTTCCACTAGTTCCTCCCTCCCTTTAGGCTGTCTGCTCCTTGCCTTCTGTCCCACTTAGACTTGCAGGACGTCAGAAGGGTCACTCCGGGTCACTGGCTCTGGCCTAACCGCGGCACCGACCACCAGGACGTCTTCGCAGCTCTCCTAGCGTCTGCACACTCTAATTAACTTCTCCCCCAGCAGCAGTATTTATAGGGGATCTTGCCTAAGGTCAGCAAGTTGGGCTCCCCCTATTGTGCCGGGGTGGAAGGTGTTGCATGTAGTAGGTACCTGCTGTGGAAACCCAGGTGTGCATTAGAGGAGTCTGTGGCTACCTGCGTGGGCGCCACACACACATGACCACTAACCATGACAAAAACTTATGAAGACATTTGTGAAGGGGTTAAGCAGCTTTCAGGGAAGACAAATCATTTTTTGCATAGTTTACCAGTATTTCAATACACTTTGCCTATCTGTCAACAAGGTTTAATCTCCTGATGAAAAAATATTTGAGCCATAGCTGCAGACTAAGAAAGCTCCAATGTCTTCTCACCTCTTCTTGAGTTGTGACTACAAGACTAGCTACCCAGATTCAGATTACCCTTCCCCATCACTGCCATCCTCCTACTATATTCCCTGCTACCACCTGTGACATTGGGGAGTGTTGTGTCCCACGAATGGGAATGACTCACCGTGGCCGGGACTCCGGTTTAGACAGGCGATTCTTCTTCCCTCCTTGTCACGGGTGGACCGCGCCTGCCGGTAGTGGGGCCCGGTGTAGTGCAGATCAAAAGTGAAGACGTCTTGGTGGAACAGATTAAAGGGGTTTTTAATTTATTCGTGACGCCACCTATGAGTAGATTCGGTAAGGGCTACCGACGCTGCGGAGCCCCCGGGGGATGGATAGCAGCAAGATGTTACGCTCCCCACAGGCTGAGCGGTGATCCCCGGAGGCTGGAGCTGCTCAAGATGTTGTGCAGCAGCTGCGGTTACCTTTTAGTGCGGACGGACAGTTCATAAGGAAGCACAGACACAGAAAGTCTCTATAACGGGTCTTTACTGTAACCAGTAGGCAGTACATGGCATACAGTGGTTGAGTAGTAGACCGGGTGGACTCAGCAGTGATAGTGTCCCTCAGAGATCCGC
Organism: Allobates femoralis; assembly: GCA_033576535.1. Classification (NCBI taxonomy): domain Eukaryota; kingdom Metazoa; phylum Chordata; class Amphibia; order Anura; family Aromobatidae; genus Allobates; species Allobates femoralis. Next base: position 241,217,728 of record JARQOC010000011.1, on the reverse strand, counting down.
AAGTGTTCCTCCTTTCTACCTAACTTGGTTGCCAGCGTCGCCCAGGAATACCAGGTCGGGTACGGGGAGGCTGCTTCAATGCCCTATCCATGATGTACGTTCTGGATTCTTTGGGGAGCCTTGGATCCCTCAGTGGGTACACCGCTGGTTAGACGACTGGAAGTTGGCTGGTGGTGGGGTGCTCCTGTGAAGCTGGTCCTCCACTCTTCTGGTTCGCGTGACAGAGGTGAACTGCTGCCAGCTTCGGTACCAGTGAACCGGCTGTAGGTTGTGGGCACGGGAGTCTTTTGGGAACCCGTGTAGATAATGCCCAATCCCGGTGGTTAAGGCCTCAGGTGCTGACACCCGACCGGTGACGGCCCAGGGGCCCGCACAGGGTGCGGAGCCCCCGCTCCTCTCCAAGCTCTGTGTTCTAGGTTCTCCTCTAGATCCCAGGCTGTTCTCAACTCAACTCAACTCTGGTCTAGATTATTGTGTTCTGCTATACTACCCTAACACTCCACCCACCAGGACCTAGGATTGGCCCTCTGTTCTAGGTGTTGCATGTAGGGTTGGATCTCAAAGTTAACTATATCACTGCTATGTCAGAGAATATTGCGGCTGCAATACTCCCTTGTGATGCACTCGTTGCGGGGCGCCACAGGAACAACCTGTTGTATATATTTCTCTGCATTGTATATATTCCTCCAATCAGTAATTTCTTGTTGTTACCGAGTAGATTAGACTGTACTAAGTTTGTCCCTAAATTGCTCCCTTAGTTGTGTCTGTACAGGACGTCCCTCCCTTCTTCCCCAGTTAGTCTGCAGAAGCTGTTACTGAAGACACATGTGTATACCCCTGTACAGATTAATCCTTTTTACCTATCGTTATTGTGACTAATACAAGATACGGAAGAAAACTATAGTATTCTCCTGTCTTACTACAGCTGCAGTGGTGATAGAGTTGAAACTGTCTGTTGCCCCTGATGGGGTAAGTACCGAGCATACATTTATCTAAGGGACTGGTAATTAGAGCGCTTAGATTTACAGCCATCAGATGGGGACAGAACAGTAAAAAGGATTAGCTGTGACCGGGAATTGTATACAGCTCAATCATTAAAAGAACCTGTTACCAGGAGCGATATACTGCATGTAATCCAGAGACAAGATTGCCTAAATAAGACTGATAACAAGCCACAGCATAACTGTACAGCAGACTACATGAGGCTGCAAACAGAAATAAGCTCAGTGATGAGAATAACTGGTCACTAAGAACAGTATACAGGTTATAATCCTGCCTGAGAAGTGATCATCTATAAACCATTGTCAGGCTGCAGTGAATAGACTTGCAATACAGCCTGCATAGATTCTATAAGCACAGAACTGATACATTGTAATCCGTATCCCTGACAACCAGCAGCAGAAAGCCCCCACCCTTGCAATCCTGTGCACAATTGTTGAGATGGAAAGCTCTCATTCACTGCCCATCCTGAATCAACAAGGAGAAATGATGGACTCTCAGTCTACTCATACTGAAAGACCTAAACAGTTAACCAAACCAACATGGAGAGTTAAAGAGAACTTAGAAACAGCCAGAAGTGAACTGCTTATCCACATAACATTACTTTGGCAAAGAGTAATAAAACAAGTCACTGTGTTATCTGTGCCCGGCGCTTATGAGCTACCACCAGAGGGAGCCCTAGAACAACTGTACTCCGCATACCAGTCTTACAAGGACACTTGCAAAAAATACATATTTACCCTGCTGAAAGTAAACACGCCCGAGTCTCTAAAGGAACTCCAGGACTTCCAACAGCTCAAAGCCGAACGAGACTGCACCGTGCGCGACGTCGTGAACCAGACCGAAGCAAAAATAGCACAAATGTTAGAAGTGGCATCTCACAAATCCAGGTCTGTTAAGAGCTCAAGATACTCACTCAAATCGGGCTCATCAAGGTACTCAACCCTCAGTGAGCAGCTTATAAAGGCGCGTGCTGAAGCAGAAGCAACAAAAGTACTAGCTGTCTTTGCCCAGAAGAAAGCAGTCATGGAAGCCGAGTCTGTGCGAAAGAAGGCGGAGGTGGAAGCCGAGTCTGCGCGAAAGAAGGCGGAGGTGGAAGCAAAGTCTGCACCAAAGAAGGCGGAGGTGGAAGCCGAGTCTGTGTGAAAAAAGGCAGAGGTGAAAGCCGAGTCTGCGCGAAAGAAGGCGGAGGTGGAAGCAGAGTCTGCACGAAAGAAGGCGGAGGTGGAAGCCCTACAGAAGGAATGTGAACAAGCGGCAGCCATGGCCAAGGTAAAGGTCTTTGAGCAAGCTCTAGGTGGAAGCCAAGAAGGCAGCGTCAGTTTGTATGAACTCGACACGGAAGACCCCATAAAACGCTCGAGAGACTACGTGCTGAGCTAAGCCAGCGAACCACCAATCGACACCAACATTCCCGTCAGCAACAACACTTCTTCAGGGCATCAAGATGCCGATCCACCCGCAGCTTCCAACTTCCCAGTCAGTCCAATGTACCTCAGACATTCAAATCTGAACCACCTTCACACTTCAGTGCACAGCCAGGCCCTGCACCTCAGCAACCTCTGTATGCCAATGTCCGCATGCAACCCAACATATCGGTAAGGCACTACACTACTGACAACTGTGTAGTTCCGGACCCGCATACAACAACTGTACACACCAAACCGGTCGCTAGCCTAAACGCCTATGCCACTCCGTACCTTCCCACGTTCCTGAGTCAAGAAGCTACGGCCCACGCAAACAGCATCGCTCAGCCAGCAAGTGTGCCTCCAAGGTCAGAAAGAGCAGACATGTCCGACTTTGCGAGGTACATGATTCGCCGAGAACTCACCAACACTGGTCTCACAAGGTTCGACGACCAGCCCAAAAACTATAGAGGGTGGAAGTGTACCTTCAAAACCGCAATCAGTGGCCTCAGCATTACCGCTGCTGAAGAGCTGGATCTGCTACTCATGTGGCTAGGCCCACAGTCTATGGAGAGAATCAAGAAGCTCAAATCCGTTTACATCACCGACCCAATAACTGGTCTCACAACTGCATGGGACAGACTAGAGAAAGGGTTTGGCAGCCCTGAAGCTATCGAAGATGCTCTACTCAAACAACTATATGACTTTTCCCAAAATATCCGGCAAGGACGCTTCAAGGTACCAGGAACTCAGCGACCTGCTGTCCGAGCTCCAGCTGGCCAAGACAGACACACATCTACCTGGCCTCAGCTACCTGGACACCGCTCGTGGGGTGAAACCCATTGTCTCCAAGTTGCCTTACAATGTCAAAGAAAAATGGACCACACCAGGGTCAAACTACAAGAGAAATACCAAGTCTCCTTCCCTCCATTCTCCTTCTTTTGCGACTTCATCAAGGAGATTGCAGAGTACAAAAACGACCCCAGCTTCTGTTATGAAGAACCCTGTGGCCCTGCATCATCTCACAAGTACGAGAGTTCACACTCTCACGACAAAAACCGCAGCGGTCTGGTGTCTGCAAAAAAGACTGAAGTTCTGCCTTCACCGACATCAGCGCCAGACAAGGGCAGTGAAGGCAAGATGGTAGAAGACCCGAACCGCTAGTGTCCTATCCACAAACTGCCGCCTCCCCTGAAGAAATGTATCGCCTTCAGGAAGAAACCACTTCAAGAGTGAAAGGAACTCTTAAAGAAGTTTGGAGTATGCTTCAGGTGCTGAGCCTCTACCGAACACATTGCTAAGGACTGCGTCATCGCCATTAAGTGTATAGGGTGCGACAGCGAAGACCACATACAAGCCCTCCATCCATCACAACCTGACTCTACGTCTACGCCTTCTCCACCACAGGCAATGGCGAGGAGAGCACAGACAAGGCAACTAACCATCTTGTGTATCTTCATCCTGCACCAAGGTTTGCGGAGAAGGTCTTCACGACAAGTCCTGCGCGAAGATTTGCCTGGCAAAGGTGCATCCCAAAGGTCATCCAGAGAAGGCAGTCAAGGTGTACGTCAGCCTGGACGACCAGAGCAACAAATCACTGGCCAGGTCAGAACTCTTCGATTTGTTTGACTTAAGGGGAAACACGTATTCCTACACCTTGGGCACCTGCAGCGGCGTGACAGAAGCCACTGGAAGAAGGGTCAGTGGCCTCATAATAACTTCTCTCTCCAGCTCCCAGGAGATACCACTTCCAACACTCAGAGTGCAACCAAATACCCTTCAACAGGGAAGAAATTGCAACACCAGAAGCGGCTCTTCAGTTTCCTCACCTCAAAGACATAGCCAGCGAGATACTGGCCCTTGACAACAAGGCAGACATCTTAATTCTCCTCGGCAGAGACATCATAGGACTGCACAAGGCGCATCTACAAATCTTTGGTCAACTGGATGAACCGTACGCTCAGTGCCTCGAGCTAGGCTGGGTCATCCTCGGTGACGTCTCCAGCGACCAGACAAAGAAGCCAAGGAACCTCACTTCTTACAATACCATCATCACATCAGATGACCACGACTCGTCTCTTCTGCCGTACCCACATCACTCCTGGGTAATGGAGAAGCCAAACGACACTAGGTGGAAAGAACAACCACCTGATAACTCAAACCTGTTTTGTCTTCAAGACGACAACCATGAGTCAACAACACTCTAACCCCGCAAACCACGTCAACGACTCACCCTTTCTTCCTGCAAAGACTGAGTTGCCTAGGGATCCGCAGCAAGAAACTGCTAACTTTCCAATCTGTGACCCCTATAACCATCACAAGCCTGCCAAAGCCATGGTAGAGTCCAGTGCTCACACTGAGAGCCCTTCTCTCAACTGCCTACCCCTTTCTGAAGGTGTTAGTGTTCTCCCGACGCAACGCAGCCTCAATACGCTGACGGATGTCAAACAACGCACATTTACTTCCCAAGCATCACCCTGTAACGAACTTCCTATTCAACGAGGAACCTCGCCTGTTGAAAACAGCATCCATGATCCTCTCGGGTTCAAGACACCCATTGCAGTTCATGACAGGATACTGCTGAGACAGCTTGCCATTGAGGGTATTGACAGGGACACTATGTCACCATTTCAGACACAACACAGGGGGAGACTGGGAAGATGACCCTCAGACCAACCTGCAGTGCAAGCCATGTCTTCAAGGTGCCAGCACGGAAGCTGAGGTCCCGTCACCCTGGATACTCTTCAAGCTGGTCAGCCATTGTGCCTGCAGACGTCCGGTCCAAGTACATTGCCATGTGGCTCCTTCGATCAGCAGTTACATGAACTGGACTTTGTCACGGCGTGGAGTGCACCTCCTCCCACCCCTGATGCACCAGGACATAGAATTGTCTGTGTCCAATCGAACTTTGAACTTTTCCTTCGGACTAGGACTTCTACTGTTGGGTTGGTGGAAGAGTTGGCACATTCCCCAATCTGAAGATGGTTTTTTCCTGTTGGACTCATTTTTGTTTTTTGTTTTTTTTTATGCAAGGACTGCATTTCACTGCAAGCATGGACTTGAATACTGCATTAGCGTTTGCATCTGGTGTTTTTCTCTCCTCTTTTGCAGGTTCATGATATCAAGAGACAGAGTCGACTCCTTACGTCACACAGAACTTGTGAAATTGGACGATTTCAGACGGGGAGTGTTGTGTCCCACGAATGGGAACAACCTGTTGTATATATTTCTCTGCATTGTATATATTCCTCCAATCAGTAATACCTTGTTGTTACCGGGTAGATTAGACTGTACTAACTTTTTCCCTAAGTTGCTCCCTTAGTTGTGTCTGTACAGGACGTCCCTCCCTTCTTCCCCAGTTTAGTCTGCAGAAGCCATTGCTCAATACACATCTGTATACCCCTGTACAGATTAATCCTTTTTACCTATCGTTATTGTGACTAATACAAGATAGGAGAAAACTAAAGTATTCTCCTGTCTTACTACAGCAGCACTGCGATCGAGTTGAAACTGTCTGTTGCCCCTGATGGGGTAAGTACCGAGCATACAATTATCTAAGGGACTGGTAATGGAGCGCTTAGATTTACAGCCATCAGATGGGACAGAACAGTAGAAAGGATTAGCTGTGACCGGGAATTGTATACAGCTCAATCATTAAAAGAACTGTTACCAGGAGCAGTATACTGCGTGCAATCCAGAGACAAGATTACAGCCATCAGATGGGGACAGAACAGGGAGACAGTGAACTAATGTGGAAAGTGCTGATAAGACAGAATGGCCAACAAGAGCTTTATTATACGACAAATGGTTATTCCCCACATATTACTGAAGGTCCATTGGATCATTTTTAACTTAAGATCTTCTGTACACCCTTATACCCCCAGCTCTGTGTCTTCTGGAGTTCCTTGCTCTGCTCGTTTGCATGCTGTCCTGGTCCTTTTTGCATGCTGTCCTGGTCCTCGCTTATTAGACATGTAATGCAGCAAGCCCAGCTCTCTCTGAAATCACCCTTGGTTCTTGTGTTGCACCCTGACCTGAGATCTAGTGACCCCATTTCACCAGGTGAACACCAACATTACCGCTTTGTTAATGTCTACATTTTTAATATTTTACCTTCTTTAGTTATTCCTTCATCACCTCCAGCGCTCGGCCAGCGCTGACCCTAGTGGAGGAGCAGAGTACTGACATAATCTGGAGCATCATTATGTTTTCTTGTAGGAAACTTCTTCCCCATCGGTGAGAAGGTGGAATGGATGAAGAACTACACAGATATGATGACCAGACTGGTGGACGCCGAAGAGAACCCAAACTACTCAGACTTCATTGTCCCCATCCTAATATACAGGTGAGGGGTCACAGACACCCAGATCAGAGTAATAGGACCACCGACACCCAGATCAGAGTAATAGGGTCACAGACACCCAGATCAGAGAATAGGACCACGACACCCAGATCAGAGTAATAGGGTCACAGACACCCAGATCAGAGTAAAAGGGCCACAGACACCCATATCAGAGTAATAGGGCCACAGACACCCAGATCAGAGTAATAGGGCCACAGGCACCCAGATCAGAGTAATAGGGTCACAGACACCCAGATCAGAGTAATAGGATCACAGACACCCAGATCAGAGTAATAGGATCACAGATGCCCAGATCAGAGTAAAAGGGCCACAAACACCCAGATCAGAGTAAAAGGGCCACAAACACCCAGATCAGAGTAATAGGGCCACAGACACGCAGATCAGAGTAATAGGATCACAGACACCCAGATCAGAGTAATAGGGCCACAGACACCCAGATCAGAGTAATAGGACCACAGACACCCAAATCAGAGTAATAGGACCACAGACACCCAGATCAAAATAATAGGACCACAGACACCCAGATAAGAGTAGTAGGGTCAAAGACACCCAGATCAGATTAATAGGGTCACAGACACCCAGTTCAGAGTAATATGATCACAGACACCCAGATCAGAGTAATAGGGCCACAGACACCCAGATCAGAGTAATAGGGTCACAGACACCCAAATCAGAGTAATAGGACCACAGACACCCAGATCAGAGTAATAGTGCCCCAGAGACCATATCAGAGTAATAGGGCACAGCACCAGATCAGAGTAATAGGGCCACAGACACCCAGATCAGAGTAATAGGGTCACAGACACCAGATCAGAGTAATAGGGTCACAGACACCCAGATCAGAGTAATAGTGTCACAGACACCCAGATCAGAGTAATAGGACCACAGACACCCAGATCAGAAGTAATAGGGCACAGACACCCAGATCAGAGTAATAGTCACAGACACCCAGATCAGAGTAATAGGGTCACAGAAATCAGATCAGAGTAATAGGGTCACAGACACCCAGATCAGAGTAATAGGGCCACAGACACCCAGATCAGAGTAATAGGGTCACAGACACCCAGATCAGAGTAATAGGCACAGACACCCAGATCAGAGTAATAGGCCCAGAGAACCCATATCAGAGTAATAGGGCCACAGCACCCAGATCAGAGTAATAGGCCACAGAACCCAGATCAGAGTAATAGGACCACAGACACCCAGATCAAAGTAATAGGCCACAGACACCCAGATCAGAGTAATAGGTCACAAGACACCCAGATCAGAGTAATAGGGCCACAGACACCCAGTTCAGAGTATAGATCACAGACACCCAGATCAGAGTAATAGGGCCACAGACACCCCAGATCAAGTAATAGGGCACAGACACCCAGATCAGAGTAATAGGGTCCACAGACACCCAGATCAGAGTAATAGGCCCAGAACCTAGATCAAGTAATAGGGCCACAGCACCCAGATCAGAGTAATAGGGCCACAGACACCCAGATCAGAGTAATAGGGTCACAGACACCCAGATCAGAGTAATAGGGCCACAGACACCCAGATCAGAGTAATAGGTCACAGACACCCAGATCAGAGTTAAATAGGGACCACAGACACCCAGATCAGAGTAATAGGGCCACAGACACCCAGATCAGAGTAATGGATCACAGACACCCAGATCAGAGTAATAGGGTCACAGAATCCAGATCAGAGTAATAGGGTCACAGACCCCAGATAAGAGTAATAGGGCCACAGACACCTAGATCAGAGTAATAGGGGCCCACGGACACCCAGATCAGAGTATAGGGTCACAGACACCCAGATCAGAGTAATAGTGCCCCAGAACCCATGATCAGAGTTATAGGGCCACAGCACCCAGATCAGGTAATAGGGCCACAGACACCCAGATCAGAGTAATGGGGTCACAGACACCCAGATCAGAGTAATAGGGTCACAGATACCCAGATCAGAGTAATAGTGCACCAAACCCATGATCAGAGTAATAGGGCCACAGACACCCAGATCGAGTAATAGGGCCACAGACACCCAGATCAGAGGAATAGGACCACAGACACACAGATTCAGAGGAGTAGGGCCACATAATTTCATCAAGAAACAGCAATTATTCTGTAAACTGAGTATTTGCTGTCCTTCCTGTGTATGTGAATGGCGCGTATAAAAGGCTGCACTTCTGAGGGCCCGGATTCTACAATATCATACTGTAACCACTCAGATAGAAGATCCAGATAAGTTTAGATTTTTAATATCAGTTTTCATTATAAATATAAAATATATGACTTTATTTCTTTTTCCAGTGCCGCAACTAAGCTGAACAGTGATGAAAATAAAGGACTGAAGGAATTTATGAAGAATTGTGTGACTATGACGGGTGGGTGATTAATGATTATTACAATGCTTCTGCTTCTCTCATCCAAACAGTCCACCTCTCATACAGTCACAGTGCACCCTCATACAAGCTATGGGTGTGTAAATAGGGCGCCTGTTGGCAATACTGGCCAATTGCACAGAACCGGCAGCAGCACCGCAGTCACCTGCACCCACCGCCACCTGCAACTGCCCACAGGACCTGCTGCTACACACTTACAATTGCTAACAGGAACTGTAGCCGCACACCCGCATCGGTCACTGCAGCTCACCACCACGCACACCTCCGCCTGAGATGAGAATGTGCGTACCCGGTGCCCATGTGCACTTACTCAGGTAGCCGCCATCTTTTGACACCTGGGTATACAAAGATGGTGGCGGGATGACGCTCAGGGGGCAGAGAGAGTGCACAGAAGGCAGAGAGAGTGTACAGGGGGACATGGAGAAAAAGAGAGCACACTGCGGGGCAGGGAGAGCGCACAGGGGCAGTTACATAATTGCACTATCCTGTCTGTCAGTTCTGGCATCAGGATGTCCTGCTATCACTACTACCTCACACCAACTATTTGCAAACCCATTGGGGCGTACTGGCACATTGCGCAGTATCACCAGTGGTGCTGAAGCCACCTGCGATCACCGCCAGCCAAAACTGCCACCATCTAAAACCACCGCCATCCTCTGCATCTAACACATCACCACTTTCAGTTAGTGTGCATGCATATACCCGGTATGTATACACACTTAATCAGGCATCTGCCATCTTTGGACACCTAGATATACAAAGATGGTGGTGGTGTGACCCGATGCACTGATGTACACCTTCTCACACACTGCCATCTTTGGACCCCATGGGGGGGAGAGAGAGAGCACAAGGGGGAAGAGACAAAGCACATTGGTGTGAGCCAAGCAAAAGCGCAGAGGGGCAGAGAGCGCACAGGGGGAGAGATGAGTGCACAGGGGGTTAGAGATAGCACACAGGAGGGCAGAGAGAGAGTAACCACAAGAGCCCCGGCAGAGAGAGTGCACAGGGGGCTAGAGACAGCACCAGGAGGGCAGAGAAGTGCACTAGGGGCAGAAAGAGCACACAAGGGGAGAAGACAGCACATGGGTGAGAGAGTCAGCACACAGCGGAGAGAGCATAGGGGGGAGAAGAACAGCACAAGGGGGAGACGACACTGCATACAGGGGTAGAGTGCAAAGGGGAAAACAGCTCAAAGGAGAGAGCACAGAGGAGAGAAGACAGCACAGGTGGAAGAGAGAGAGACTGCTCCCAGTGCCACAGAGTCCACCCCATCATGATGTCACCACCCTCCCGATGCGATAGCATCGGGCCCCATCTAGTTTACTATATAAGAAGATGGAGGCAGAATTCCTGATCCATCTCCAATATGGTTCTACTTTTTCCAGCTTGTAGATCACGGGTTTGGTGACTTTATAGATGTTCAGGTTGCACCGATGTCTACAGCAGATGAATAATTTGCAGCCATACCGAGATCTAATGATGTTATTATGGAGCCCACTGGAATGGGGAACTCGGTACCGGACCGGGGTACTGCTGGGGATATCATGGCGGTCTTGGTCCGGACCATGTCCCGGATTCCGCAAGTAAAAGGTGATATATTTACAGGGGAGTTTGTCGTAACGCCACCCATGGGTTGTGGTCAGTAATGGGACCACCGCTGCTGCAGAACCTCCGGGGATGATGTTTGGCAGCCGGTGATGTAACAGCTCTCTGTGGGTAGAGCTTAATTCCCCGGGGCAGTGGTAGCAATAGTCTATAAATAGTGCTATGGATGTTGTAGGATAAGGGTAGTAGTAGAGATGATGGTAGTTTGTGAGGACACGCAGGGTTTGAGCACAAGGATCACACACACTCACGGTTTTGAAGTTTTGCAAGGCTTTACTGGTGATGATGTTCATTAGAGTACTGTCGACAGAGTCTGTATTGGGGCCGGGTTGCTCCCACCCTGACCGGGTCCTTGGCTTCCTCCTCCCACGCGGTGTGTGAGGCCCTGTGGCTTCTTTAGCTGAGCTGCTGGCCCTGTCTCTCCTCACAGCTAACCCCTTTGCTAAGCAACTTGAGTCTTCCCATATGCTGCTGACCCCGCCGTGTTGCTTTGCTGAGGTACGGTGTCGGTCTGTAACCTCCACTATCCCAGTGTTTTCTGTGCTGTGTGTTTCAGTCACATTTGCGGATCCGGTATCCGGTCTGTGCGCTCCTCCGGGGCGGGTTATGAGGTAACTCGGTGTCCCGGGTGTGTTCCTCTGTTTCTTGTGCTCCTTCCTTCAGACCCCGGCAAGGCCTGGAATCGAGGAGCAGACTATAGAGAAGCCTAATGCAGCCTCTTTACACTACAGTCTCTCTTCCTCAGTTCTCCCAGGAACTGAACTCTCTACTTCCTGTTGACACCAGAGTATATAGGGGAGCTGCTTTAGCTCTCCCTTCTGGCCTAGAGGTGCTAGTGCAGTGTCAGGTGATGTGTGGGGAGCTAACGCTTTGTGTTGTTACTGTGGCACATTAACCCCTGGGGTGCCACATTCCCCCTTAGTTAAGAACAGTACTCCGGGACTGTGGAAAAACAAACAAACAGCTAACATATTATACAATTAATATATACAAAGTCTTAAATGTAAAAATACAAAAACCACTTAAAGCTCAAAGAGTCCAAAAGTACACAGTAATGTCTATCACCAGATCCTCCGCTCACATCTGTGTCTCTTGCAGGAGTCGTCCCCATTGTCGTCATCACCATGAAAACCAGTGGAGACTTCATAGAAACTGAGAAGATGTTCCAGCTGATGGGAGCCGAGAATATAAAATCTATAGAGAATTACACGGGGGACGATCATATCAAGACTGAAGGCAGAACCAGAGATATCCTGACCATTCTACACCGAGCTCTGGAAAATGTCACATTCCGGCTGAAACAAGAAAGAAATCCCCGGAAAGACTGGGGTGATCGGAAGAAGTTCATGATGGATTATATACACAAGGCGGGTGTGGAGAAGAGAGAGAATGAGCTGAGAATGGAGGAAGAAGTGAGAAGAAGAAGGACGTTATTTGAAGCAGCAATAGAGGAAGCAATGGAGGAAGCATTAAATGAGAGAAGAGCAGAACGGAGAAGAGCAGAAGAAGGTGGCCCTTGTCTTATACTGTGACATCTCGCTTGGCTCATAAAAGCAGCCACTAATCTGTGTCCTGATAAAAGTCTTTATGTAATAACCAAAAGGAAGAAATTCTTATTATATAATAATCAATAACACTGAAATGCTGATATTATATGCTGATATTATAAACACTTCTACATCCAATCAGAGTCTTTGTTTCCTTTGTTGAGTGAACACTGTGGGCAGAATTATTAGATAAGTGAGAATTAAGAGCAAAGATTTCCCACCTTCAAACTTTATAATCCTGAATGCTGATTGGTGTAAGGAGGGGGTGTGGCCTCGGGATGCCACGCCCTTCATCAGGGTGTACAGAATTACTAGGCAGCTCGTTCTCATCAGGCAAAATGGCCAAAAAAGAGATTTTCAACCAAACTGAAATGTTGCAGATTGTTCTAATTCACGTAAAATGGTGAATTTCAGGAAATTTTACTTGACTTCTGTCCTCCGCAGATCAATGGTCTCATCCGTAATAAGAAGCAGCGTTTGTGTATTTTAATCTAATTGTAGACAGACAGACAGCATTGTAGGGAGGGAAATGTTTTACTGCCGGTTGGACAAGAAAGAAACAGATTTATCTTCTAAATCTAAATCATCACTTTTCTTAATGTCCCTACAGCAGCACAACAGATGGGGATGTGGAAAGAATAACCCTATGTGGGACCTTTAGCACGGATCTCTCAGTGGGCTGCAAACAGGACTGGCTCCAGGTTTCTGTGGGCAGAATGGTGGCGGGGGGCAGGATGGTGCGAGCGAGGCAGGATGGAGTGAGTGGGGCAGGATGGAGCCGGAGGAGCAGGATGGACTGGGGGAGCAGGATGGAGCCGGGGGAGCAGGATGGTGGTGGGGGTGGGAGGGGCAGGATGGGGGGGGCAGGATGGTGGCAAGCGGGGCAGGATGGAGCGAGTGGGGCAGGATGGTGGCAGGGGGCATGATGGTGGCGGGGGGCAGGATGGAGCGAGCGGATCAGGATGGAGTGAGCAGGGCAGAATGGAGCCGGCGGGGCAGGATGGAGCCGGCAGGGCAGGATGGAGCCGGCGGGACAGGATGGTGGCGGGGGAGCAGGATGGTGATGGGGGAGCCCAGCATGGTGGCGAGCGGGGCAGGATGGAGCGAGCAGGGCAGGATGGAGTCGGTAGGGCAGGATGGAGCCGGCGGGGCAGGATGGTGGCGGGGGGGCAGGATGGAGCCGACAGGGCAGGATGGTGGCAGGGGCGGCAGGATGGTGCAAGTGGGGGGGAGCAGGATGGAGCAAGTGGGGCAGGGTGTAGCGAATGGGGCAGGATGGAGCCGGCGGGGGGCAGGATGGATACGGGGGGGCAGGATGGAGGCGCTCCTCCTGCCCCTCCTCCGCTCTCCCTGCTCCTCCACGGTGATAATAAAAATAAAAAAAATCCTCAGTGAGGATACTTACCCATCCGCCGGCTCGCTCCACCTCGGTCTTGTAGCTCCCAAAGCAGGACATTTCCTTGTCTGGGAAACCGATCAGCTCCTCAAGCCCTGTAGGAGCTAAAAAACGGAGGTGGAGCGAGCCGGCTAAGTATCCTCACCGAGGATTTTTTTATTTTGATTATCACTGCGGAGGAGCAGGGAGAGCGGAGGAGGGGCAGGGGGAGCTGTGAGGAGAGCCACCACTGCGGCCACCGTCGGCCGGACCGTGTATCCCGGCAACAGCTAAGTCGCTGCCAGAGGCGGGCACCAATGGACGGCCTCTGTCTGGTGCGCGATCTTTGCGACCGACAGACGCCTCAGACAATTACAGTGCCTACAAGTAGTATTCAACCCCCTGCAGATTTAGGTGGTTTGATACGATGCAAATAAGTTAGAGCCTTCAAACTGCAGGATTTATTAACAGAAGCATAAATCTTACAAACCAAAAAGTTATGTTGCTCAGTTGAATTTTAATAAATTTTAAACATAAAAGTGTGGGTCAATTATTATTCAACCCCTAGGTTTAATATTTTGTGGAATAACCCTTGTTTGCAATTACAGCTAATAATGGTCTTTTATAAGACCTGATCAGGCCGGCACAGGTCTCTAGAGTTATCTTGGCCCACTCCTCCATGCAGATCTTCTCCAAGTTATCTAGGTTCTTTGGGTGTCTCATGTGGACTTTAATCTTGAGCTCCTTCCACAAGTTTTCAATTGGGTTAAGGTCAGGAGACTGACTAGGTCACTCCAACACCTTGATTTTTTCCCTCTTGAGCCAGGCCTTGGTTTTCTTGGCTGTGTGCTTTGGGTCGTTGTCTTGTTGGAAGATGAAATTACGACCCGTCTTAAGATCCTTGATGGAGGAGCGTAGGTTCTTGGCCAAAATCTCCAGGTAGGCCGTGCTATCCATCTTCCCATGGATGCGGACCAGATGGCCAGGCCCCTTGGCTGAGAAACAGCCCCACAGCATGATGCTGCCACCACTATGCTTGACTGTAGGGATGGTATTCTTGGGGTCGTATGCAGTGCCATCCAGTCTCCAAACGTCACGTGTGTGGTTGGCACCAAAGATCTCGATCTTGGTCTCATCAGACCATAGAACCTTGAACCAGTCTGTCTCAGAGTCCTCCAAGTGATCATGAGCAAACTGTAGACGAGCCTTGACATGACGCTTTGAAAGTAAAGGAACCTTACGGGCTCGTCTGGAACGGAGACCATTGCGGTGGAGTACGTTGCTTATGGTATTGACTGAAACCAATGTCCCCACTGCCATGAGATCTTCCCGGAGCTCCTTCCTTGTTGTCCTTGGGTTAGCCTTGACTCTTCGGACAAGCCTGGCCTCGGCACGGGAGGAAACTTTCAAAGGCTGTCCAGGCCGTGGAAGGCTAACAGTAGTTCCATAAGCCTTCCACTTCCAGATGATGCTCCCAACAGTGGAGACAGGTAGGCCCAACTCCTTGGAAAGGGTTTTGTACCCCTTGCCAGCCTTGTGACCCTCCACGATCTTGTCTCTGATGGCCTTGGAATGCTCCTTTGTCTTTCCCATGTTGACCATGTATGAGTGCTGTTCACAAGTTTGGGGAGGGTCTTAAATAGTCAGAAAAGGCTGGCAAAAGAGATAATTAATCCACACATGTGAAGCTCATTGTTCTTTGTGCCTGAACTACTTCTTAATACTTTAGGGGGACCAAACAGAATGCTGGTGGTTTGAGGGGTTGAATAATGAATGACCCTCGGAATTCACTTTTAACGCTTTAAAAAAAAAAAAAAAAAAAATTAAAAAATCTTTTTGGCTGCAGTGCATTTCCCACTTCCAGGTTGATCTACAGTCCAAATGTCACAATGCCAAGTTAATTCCGCATGTGTCAACCACCTAAATCTGCAGGGGGTTGAATACTACTTGTAGGCACTGTATATATTAGATAAATAAAATATATATATACAGTGTTGGCCAAAAGTATTGACACCCCTGCAATTCTGTCAGATAATCCTCAGCTTCTTCCTGAAAATGATTGCAATCACAAATTCTTTGCTATTATTATCTTCATTTAATTTGCCTTAAATGAAAAAACACAAAAGAGAATGAAGCAAAAAGCAAAACATTGATCATTTCACACAAAACTCCAAAAATGGGCCGGACAAAAGTATTGGCACCCTCAGCCTAATACTTGGCTTCACAACCTTTAGCCAAAATAACTGCGATCAACCGCTTCCGGTAACCATCAATGAGTTTCTTACAATGCTCTGCTGGAATTTTACACCATTCTTCTTTGGCAAACTGCTCCAGGTCCCTGATATGTGAAGGGCGCCTTCTCCAAACTGCCATTGTTAGATCTCTCCACAGGTGATCTATGGGATTCAGGTCTGGTCTCATTGCTGCCACCTTAGAAGTCTCCAGTGCTTTCTCTCAAACCATTTTCTAGTGCTTTTTGAAGTGTGTTTTGGGTCATTGTCCTGCTGGAAGACCCATGACCTCTGAGGGAGACCCAGCTTTCTCACACTAGGCCCTACATTATGCTGCACAATGTGTTGGTAGTCTTCAGACGTCATAATGCCATGCACACGGTCAAGCAGTCCAGTGCCAGAGGCAGCAAAGCAACCCCAAAACATCAGGGAACCTCCGCCATGTCTGACTGTAGGGAGCGTGTTCTTTTCTTTGAATGCCTCTTTTTTTCTCCTGTAAACTCTATGTTGATGCCTTTGCCCATAAAGCTCTACTGTTGTCTCATCTGACCAGAGAACATTCCTCCAAAACGTTTTAGGCTTTCTCAGGTAAGTTTTGGCAAACTCCAGCCTGGCTTTTTTATGTCTTGGGGTAAGAAGTGGGGTCTTCCTGGGTCTCCTACCATACAGTCCCTTTTCATTCAGACGCCGACGGATAGTACGGGGTGACACTGTTGTGCCCTCGGACTGCAGGGCAGCTTGAACTTGTTTGGATGTTAGTCGAGGTTCTTTATCCACCATCCGCACAATCTTGCGTTGAAATCTCTTGTCAATTTTTCTTTTCCGTCCACACCTAGGGAGGTTAGCCACAGTGCCATGGGCTTTACACTTCTTGATGACACTGCGCACGGTAGACACAGGAACATTCAGGTCTTTGGAGATGGACTTGTAGCCTTGAGATTGCTCATGCTTCCTCACAATTTGGTTTCTCAAGTCCTCAGACAGTTCTTTGGTCTTCTTTCTTTTCTCCATGCTCAATGTGGTACACACAAAGACACAGGACAGAGGTTGAGTCAACTTTAATCCATGTCAACTGGCTGCAAGTGTGATTTAGTTATTGCCAACACCTGTTAGGTGCCACAGGTAAGTTACAGGTGCTGTTAATTACACTAATTACAGAAGCATCACATGATTTTTCTAGCAGTGCCAATACTTTTGTCCACCCCCTTTTTTATGTTTGGTGGAATTAGATCCAATTTGGCTTTAGGACAATTCTTTTTGTGTTTTTTCATTGAAGACAAATTAAATGAAGATAATAATAGCAAAGAATTTGTGATTGCAATCATTTTCAGGAAGAAACTGAGGATTATCTGACAGAATTGCAGGGGGGTCAATACTTTTGGCCACAACTGTAAATGCATACACACATGCGCATACACACGTGCCAATTCTGGGGTGGCTACTGGCTGCAATTTTCATTGTGGGGGGCCCAGAACGCTTGGGCCTCACTGTGCTGAGAATTCCAGCCTCCAGCTTCTTGGGTTACCTTGGCTGTCATTAGAAAATATGGCGAAGACCAAGCCAATTTTTTTTTTCCAGGCATTTATTTAAATAACTAAAAAAATATAGGGATTCCCTGTAGTCTTCATTGCCAGCGAAGGTAACATAAGACAGTGGGGGTCGGCAGCCAGTAGCTGCTTAGCTTACCTGCGCTGGCAAGCGAAAATACAGTGAAGTCCTACACATTTTTACCAGGAAATGAAATAGATTTCCAGATTGATACTTTATTATTAACCACCCCACCCCACATAAATAGGTTTGTAACTAAAAATACATGACACCGGGGAGATGGCTGCTGCCCCCAGTGTCACACAGCCCACATCTAGTATATATATATATATATATATATACACACCATGTTTCCCCGAAAATAAGACATTGTCTTATATAAACTTTTGCTCCGAAAGGTGCACCATGTCTTATTTTCGCCCCAAAAAAAATTGACAGAAAAGCAGCCTCTCATCCCAGTACCGTATGACACTGCAGCAGCCTCCCGTTATCCCAGTACTGTACGGTATCCCACTGCAGCAGCCTCCCATTTTCCCAGTACTGTACCGTATCCCACTGCAGCAGCCTCCCATTATCCCAGTACTGTACGGTATCCCACTGCAGCAGCCTCCCATTATCCCAGTACCATACTGTATCCCAATGCAGCAGCCTCCCATTATCCCAGTACTGTACAGTAACCCACTGCAGCAGCCTCCCATCCAAGTACAGTATCCCACTGCAGCCTCCCATGTGTGTACACACACACACACACACACTTTCTTACCATACTTCTTTCTTTTCACTTTCTTTCCTCTGCGGTGCTGCTTTGGAGGTGCACAGTGCAGGAGCCCTGGGCCAATCAGAGTGTAGGAGCCCTTGGCCAATCACAGCGCAGGAGCCTTGGGCCAATCACAGCCCAGGAACAATCAGAGGCTACTGACATCAGCTGGCCCATGATTCCTGCGCTGTGATTGGTGTAGGGCTCATGGGCAGAGACCGGCACAGAGCTCCAGAGCTGTGATTCATGGCTGTGCTCCTAGACGGCTCCGTGAGCACTGCAGCGCGGCAGAAGAGTGGTACAGAGTGGCGGGCACCGGACAGCGGGGAGCGAGACACAGATGCATGCCCCGATGTTGTGATCGGTGGTATGCAGAGGAGGTACGCCTTATAATCGGGGGGTGTCTTATATTAGGAGGAAGGGCGCCCCCCAAAGCATGCCTTACTTTCGGGGGGGTGCACTATTGTCTGGGAAACAGGGTATATAGGGTAGACAGGTGATGGAGAGTATAGATGGTGTCCGCCCACTTAGTAATGGGGTAGGGTGGACAAGGAGGACTTGGGTGTCAGCGATAGGACTCGTCGTGCCTGAAGTCACTTTGTCGCAGTCGACGAGCAAACAGACCTTGGCCAATGTTTGTACTAAGAACTTCAGAATGAAAAGATAAGATTTTGAGTTTTTTCAGAAAAACGTAAGTTTTTTAAACTTTTTTCTCAACCACATGGCTTATAGCATTATGCAACATTGGTGATAGCTGTGTGCTGCAAGGAATTTTTTCTATTATATATATATATCTCTGTGTCCCTGCTTGCAACAGTTCACACTGGTCTGTGAGTGCTGTGCAGTTTTTTTCGTTATAAATTACATAGAGTTGCAGATACTCTGCTGCAAATTGCACCCTCGTCGTAGACAGGTGATGGAGAGTATAGATGGTGTCCGCCCACTTAGTAGTGGGGTAGGGTGGACAAGGAGGACTTGGGTGTCAGCGATAGGACTCGTCGTGCCTGAAGTCACTTTGTCGCAGTCGACGAGCAAACAGACCTTGGCCAATGTTTGTACTAAGAACTTCAGAATTAAAAGATAAGATTTTGAGTTTTTTCAGAAAAACGTAAGTTTTTAAACTTTTTTCTCAACCACATGGCTTATAGCATTATGCAACATTGGTGATAGCTGTGTGCTGCAAGGAATTTTTTCTATTTTATATATATATATATATATATATATATATATATATATATATATATAACGGTTCACAGCCTAATATATATATTCAGTATGTGTGAAATGGGCACACTGAGACTGAGCCCGGGACCCAAAAAGACCTGGGGCCGACCCTGCACATAGCTCTGTTACATGCACATACAAACACACACATCTTTGCTCACATGTACAATACCTGTACATATACATACACACAGCTCTACTACATGCAAATAAAAATACACAGCTCTGTTGCATGCACAATACATGCACATACAGATACACATACAGCTCTGTTACATGCACATACAAACACTCACAGCTCTGCTACATGCACATGCAAATATACACAGATACAAATACACACACATTCAGATATAGATACACACACATACAGATGTAGATACACACAGAGACTCACACACATACAGACACACAAAGATACACACATATACAGATACACACATACAGAAATAGATACACACAAATACAGACTCACACACATATTACCACATTCAAATGATCTTGACCAGTGCAGAGCAGGAGTGGAGGCACTGGGAGCTGTGCAGAGGCTGCTCCCAGTAAGCAGAAGCAGTTACTTCAAGGACCTTGATTTCAGTCATGTGATCAGTCACATGACTACAACTGGTAGGTCCTTGAGCCTCTGTGTAGCTCCCAGTAATCTTTCTCTCCTGCAGTGTACCGATAACCTAGAACAGTGCAGAGAAGGAGAGAAGAGAGGGATACAGGACAGCTGTGTGTGATCGGGTCATCTCACAGCTTCCACACACAGACAGTGACTGGGCTCTCTCAGTTCTTCAGGGCCCCGGCACCTGCCTGGGTATGCCGGGTTCTGGCGCTGACCCTGGCTATGTGTATGTTTGCATGTCCATGTTTTGTACATGTAGCAGAGCTGAGTATGTAGTGTCCATGTAATAGAGGCGTGTGTTTCTGTTTGTGTAGTGTGCATTTAGCAGAGCTGTGTATATCTACAGTATGCATGTAGCAGAGCCACCCATGTCTATAGGCATGTAGAAGAGCTGTGTGTGTCATATACAATTTGCAGAAAGACACAAACTATAGAATTATTGCCCCTGTATTCTACCCTAGAACATTAAAATTAGCGCTAATAACCCCTCCGTATTACACCGCTGGGGAAGCTTTATTTAATAGGTAAAAATGTTTTCTTATTTTTTCCTGTCTATATCTGGGGTGCGGCTTAAGGTGCGTATGTACAGCAGCGGGACGGGGAGGGGCGGAGTGTAAATCTTATCACTTACACAAGTTTTGCACCGATGTCCTCAGTTCTCCTTTGGAGTGATAATACATTTGCCTGACATTTGTGGTGCAAATATAGTGATATTTCCATAGAACATGCAACATTTTGCTATGAGAAGTCATAAAGAGATAAAGCAAAAACTTGATAACATTTTGATATGTTGTGCAATATTTTGGCAAAAGAACATTCATCGAGTTACCGGAGCACAAGAAAAACAAAGACTTGTTTCCTGGATCTGGTGCGGTCAGCTCCAAACGTAAAAATGAAACTACTTAAGGGTAAAGGCGTGAGCAGGTAAATATAAAAGATACATTGAACATCAAGAGGCAGAAGAGAAAATAGATCATAAGAAATGGACGTGGACGTGGAAGGGAATATCTGGACCTTCTCCCTGGATAATGGTCGTCGGGGTAGTCAGGGGTACACCCGGGTTGTCCTGCAGATCTTCGGTTTCACCGGTCATGGGCAATCCTCCTTCATCAACTCCTGTAAGTACGTGGTGGAGGACGGAGAAGATTTCATAGAAGACGCTCAAGCTGCAAATAATGATCAACCCTTGACGATGGAGAGAAGAGGATACGATCTCACCAGGAACATCACCATAGTGGACAACAGAGGATGCAAAACTATGCACAGCTTCCACAGCGCCGAAATCTACGCCCAACTGGGTGAGTGAATGATAAAAGCATTAATAAGAGAATAATAGAACTGGTCTTATTACATCCTCCTATGTACAGTATAATATGACAGAGGGGACATGCATCGCCGGATCTGCTGATGGAAAATTGAGGGTTGGCCACGACAAAGACAGCGAGTCAATATATTTTATTTCAAAGGAAATCTGTCAGCAAGTTTGCTATAAAACTTGAGAGCAGCATTGCATAGAATAAGAAAGCCTGATTCCAGGGATGTGTCACTTACTGGGCTGCTTGGTGTAGTTTTCATAGAATCCCTGTTTTGTCTGATGTAGATGTTGCAGAGCAGAGAATGCTCAGCTGTGTATAAGCCCTGATTGGCAGCTCCCTGGGCACACTGTCTATTGTCAGCAAGCAGCTAATCAGTTGTGGTGCGTGCTAACTCAGATTAACTGATCTGCTTTGCATGTGAGATGGAGTTTGGCAGTGTTAAAAGGAGTAGTCCAGTGCTCAGTCAACCGCTTCTCAATCAGCATGTTTGTCCCGAGTACAATCATAACACTTATACTCGCCTCCTGTGCAACACCGTTACAGTAGTGTCAGCGCTCTCTCTCCCAGGGATCACGTAGCATTGTTATCTCATGGGATCCCTGAGACCAATCATCATTGGCTTCACTATCTCTGTGTTCAGACGAAACAAACATTAATTAATTTACCTGAAGGAGAGACGATGTGCTGGAAAGACAATTTAGTGCAAATAGGTTCTTATGGAGGAGCTCACCTTATGTGGCTGTGTGAGACACAACCACTATATATAGCCTTTACCCATGACTGCTGCAACCACTATAGAAAGTAATTAAGGTTTAGGTGAAAGAGATCATGTAATGCTGCGCTGTTGAAAAAATCCAATTAAATCCAGAGGATATGAACAGTTAATTTATTTCTACGCGTTTCAGGACTCACACTTGTCTCTTACACACATATATATATAGATGTATGTATATGTAGTACACTAGATGGTGGTCTGATGCTATCGCATCAGTAGGGTCGTGACATCACAATGGGGGTGGCAGCCATCTCTCCCTCCTGTGCGCTCTCCCCTGTAGGCTCCCTCTCTTTCCCCTTGTGCTGGCTTCTCCAATCTGTCTTCTCTCCTTTGAGCTGTCTCCCCCCTGTGCACTGTCTCTTTCCCCTCGGTGGTCTTTCCACCTGTCACGGGGTGGTATAGCGAATAGGGAATCAGGATGGTAAGATGGGCAAAGGCGTTCAGGAGAGCTAGTCTGAGCATTAGACTGGGGTACCTTTGAAGGTGAGGAGGTCTGAGTTGCCACCTTTCATCTATGTTCCAGATGAGCACTAGACTAAGAGCCCTTACATTCACCCACAAACCGGGAAAACATAGTAACTTCAAAGGAAGGGAGCAACAGTACCAGCACACACGTCTTCACTGTACGTGGGACCTAGAAGAGTATGAACTCTATCTGTGACACCTGGTGGAAGGAAGAGGAACTACTTAAGGTGGAGAGCAGAAAGCTCTGACACACACCCTCACTTCCTCATGCAGAGCTGCACACAGCAGTATTCTGGCATTAACTCTGGATGTGCCAAAGGACATTAACTACAGCAGCAACACATATGGACGGCAAGCAGTCGACACATGACACTAACCCATTGCTGTCTTTTCCCCTTGTGTGCTCTCCTTCACTTGTATTCCCCTGTGCACTCTCCCCCTGTGAGCTATCTCTCTCCCCCTGTGTGCTGTCTTCTCCCCCTATATGCTGTCTCTCTCCCCCTGTGCACTGTCTCTGTTTCCCGATGTGGTCTCTCTCCCCCTGTGCTGTCTTCTCCCCTCTGTGCTCTCTCCTTTGAGTTGTCTTTCCCCTTTCTCGTCCCTGTGTGCTCGCTCTCTCCCCCTATGAGCAGTCTTCTCCCTCACGTGTTGTCTCTATCCTCCCTGTGCTGTCTTCTCCCCTCTGCGCTCTCTTGTTTGAGTTGTCTTCCCCCTGTCCACTCTCTCCCTTCCCTGTGTGCTCTCTCCCCCTGTGCTGTCTTCTGCCCTCTGTGCTTTCTCCTTTGAATTGTCTTCCCCCTGTTCACTCTCTCTCTTCCCTGTGTGCTCGCTTTCTTTCCCTATGAGTTGTCTTTTTCAAACTGTGAGTTGTCTCTCTCCTCCCTGTGCTGTCTTCTCCCCTCTGTGCTCTCTTGTTTGAGTTGTATTTCCCCTGTCCGTTCTTTCCCTCCCTTTTGTGTTCTCTCTCTACCCCCTGTGTGCTGTCTCTCTCCCCTGTGCTTTCATTTACCCTCTGTGCTCTCTCATTTGAGATGTCTCTCCCCCTGTGCGCTGTCTCTCCCATGTGCGCTCATCCCTCCCCCGGGCCCAGCATAAATTCATTCATACCTGGATGGGGACATACAAGAATGGGGAACATGTATACCAGGATGGGCCCCAGATCGCGATATATACCAGGATGGAGACACATAAATAGTGGGATGGGGCTCAGGAAAGGGGACATGTATACCAAGATGAGGACATACCAGGATTGGACATATATAGTAGGGAACATATATACCATGATGGAAACATATATACCAGGATAGGGGAAACATATGCTAGAAAGTGATATAAATAGCAGGATGGGCCGAGGAATGGGGACAAATAAACCAGAATGGGAACATATATACCAAGATGGGCCCAAGATTGGGGACATATATATACCAGGATGTGGCCAATAATGAGGACATACAGTTGTGCTCAAAAGTTTCCATATCCCGGCAAACTTGTTTTCAGACAATATGAATGATGACACATTCTCTCTTTTTTCCCCCTCATGGTTAGTGGTTGGGTGAAGACATTTATTGTCATCTCCTGTGTTTTCTCTTTATAAATCATAATGACAACAAAATCATCCAACGCCCCTGATCACAAGTTCCCATCCCCCAGCTCTTAATCCGGTGTGTTGCCCCCTGTAACATCAGTGACATCTTGAAGTGTTTTGTGGTAGTTGTGGATGAGGCTCTTTATTCCCTCAGATGGTAAAGCCGCCCGTTCTTCTTGGTAAAAGCCTCCAGTTCCTGTAAATTCCGGGGCTTTCTTACATGATCTGCGCTTTGCTTGAGTTCTCCCCAGAGTGGCTCAGTGATATTGAGGTCAGGAGACTGAGAGGCCACTCCAAAGCCTTCACTGTGTTCTGCTGTAGACAATGACAGGGCGACTTGGCCTTGTGTTTCGGATTATTGTCATGTTGGAACGTCCAAGTACGTCCCATGTGCAGCTTCCAGGCAGAAATTATTTTTTGTTTTGTTTATTATGCCGTTACCATGTGGTAAAAGCGATAAGACAGCTTTATTGTTTGGGTCAGCGATATCACATTAAGATTTTTTTTTTATGTTTTGCTGCTTTTAAACAATAAAAGCAATTTTATAGAAAATATTTTTGCATTGCTTCAATCTGAGAGCTATACTTTTTAGTTGACAGAGCTAAGTGGTAGCTTATGATATTTAAGCTTTACCATCTGACTTTTTGCTCACAGTTTACTCCACTTTTTTTTGGCAAAATGGGGAAAAAGCAGAGTTTTTTTTATATACATTTTTTTATGGTGTTCAATGAAGGGGTTAACTAGTGTGAGTGTTTTACAGATCAGGTTCTTCCAGACAAAGTGATCCCATATATGTGTAGTTTTTTGTTTTTACATAAATATACATATTTATTGGTATAAAAATTGTTAAATTTTTTTAGTTATTTTTGGATTTTTTTTTTACAATTGTTTTCACTATTTAGTTACTCATTTTTACTTAGTCCTTCTGTAGGACTTTAACTTTGATTACTCTGATGGCTGGTATAATGTATTGCAATTCAGATGCGGTGCAATAAATTATGCCTGTGTGAACGCATCTTAGGCCATGCTCCCGACATGCTAACACGTCACCGTAGTCCCCAAGGTTGTCAATTGATTTTGGTTTGCCATGGAAACGATTGGGTGTCACGAGTGGGTGGGAAAGGAAGCGCACTACATCTTCCACCCTCCTAAATGTTATTAATTGTGCAATTTAGAGGGATAAACAACCAGGGGTGGTGCAGGTACTGGCCTTGGCTGTTGAGATGGGTTATTCCTTGCTTACATCCCCAGCTCTGTGTCTTCTGGAGTTCCTTGCTCTGCTCATCTGCAAGTGTTGTGCCCCTGCGGTCTGGTCACCACAGTGGTATTTAAGGTCACCGGTACCAATGCCACTTCTGAGGAGAATTCAGGTATCCTATGCTATATTCCCGAAGTATTCACACACTTCCTGATCTCTGATCAGGGGGCTGGGCACAAGAACACATGTTTGAGGCTGTGACAGACTCTGGTTGGAGGGAGGGATTAGCAGTAGTGGGCAGTACGTAGAGGTTGCAAAGGAGTTCAGTTCAGAATAGAGTTGAGAACAGGCTCAGACAGAGGAAAGAGCAGAAGTCTGCCGTCGGCTTCCAGGTCGAACAGCAGCTCAGCTGCAGGAGGGGTGCCAGAACCCTAATCTGCCACGTCTGCATTACAGTCAGTGAACTGGAGGCTACTGGACTGCAAGCACAGTAGCCACATTGTGAGACTGTCCAGGGGCACAGCAACTACCAAGGGACTAGAGAGTCGGTGTGGGTGACCCGCCCAGGGGTCTATGGAGACTTGGTATCCGGGCATTTACTGTAAAGGGGATGTCACTGGTGGCCTGCCCAGACCCATACCCCGGGGTCACTTGGTAAAAGGGGAAAATAATAAAAGGGATAGATGTCTCGTGACACTACCTGTGGTTTCTGGTGATGGCACCAGTGCTGTAGTAAGCCTCCTGGGATGATGGTTGGGCAGCTGGATGGCATAGCTCCCCAAAGGCTGAGCTGGGTCCCCGGGGTTGTGATGAGATGACAGGGACTTGCACAGGGAGGTGGCTAGGCAGCCGGGCTACTGCTACAGTCTCTGGGTTGGACAGGGTCAGGGTTGAAGAGACCGACACACACACACTGAGGGTTGTTTCTGTATAGATACTGTCCAGGATACACTCCGGTGGTCGGGAAACACTTCTGGGTCTCCACAGTGAGTGTGTATAACACCTCCTTGTCACTTTTTTCTTGCTGAAGCTTCTGACCCATGTAAAACTGGACCTGGCGTCCTCTGTGTCTCTGTCATCTGTATTGTGTGGTGGGAAACCTCTGTATGGACTACTGCTATTACCCCTCCCACGTTGTCTGGCTCCCTTCTTGGTTGCTGTACAGGTCTCCGGGAGACTGGAGTCACCTTGGTGAACCGGTGTTTCTGCTGGGTTAGATGCTCTCCTGCAGACTCGGACTCCGGTGTCCGGGATGCTTTCGGGGGTGAACTGGTCTGGCTCCTCTGCCCCCAGTCTGCTGTTACTTTGTTTTCTTCTGCCTTACCCTCAACCTCACTCTTAAGGCCCTCACAGGGGCTAGGCTGGCTACAAGTCAAGTGGCACGGGCCTAGCGTGGCTACGACACACCAAGACGTCTTCATAGTTCTCCTAGCGATTGCACACTCTGTCTAACTCCACCCCCAGCACCAGTATTTATAGGGGATCTTGCTTAAGGCAGCAAGTAGAGCTTCCCTACAGGTCTGGGGTGGAAGGTGTTGGGTGTATGTGAATACCTACTGTGGAAATTCATCCATGCTTTACGTGGTTCTGTGGCTACCTGTAATGGCAGGGTGCCACATTGGTCCGGCTGTTCACAAAAGTCTGTGTTGCCTGCCTGTCTGCTAGTAGCCACGAGGGAGCTAAAGAGGAACAGGGAAGCTGCAACCTCATCACTAGGAAAAGCCAGGTGGTAGGCCATATACCCGTCCAGCAGAGCGGTGCTTAGTTCTCCTCAGTTTGACCAGAATGACGGCCCGGTGAACCCTTTGCAGGAACTGCAAAGTAAAAGGTAAAGAACAAGTGACTATCTCTGTGCCTTCTTCCTGCTACCTCTCTGCGCTCCTTGCACTACAACTCCCATCATCACCCTTTACACCATTATACCCCAGGGGCCTGCTCTGTCTGAGGAGAGTAAAACACCTTCCCTGGGAGTATCTATGACCAGCACCAGCCATTCCTTGCTGGACACCTCAGCTGAACGTCTATAAACTTTATTATCCTCTGTAAATAACCCTCTTTTATATGTCCGGTTAGGGCCACAGCTCTTGGGCATCGCCACCGTGATAGAGACTGTCTGCTCAGCTAGCTGAATACAACGGCTCTTGCGACCGCTACACATGCTATCCTGGTCCTCACTTATTTCAAATGTGGCAAGTCCAGCCAGCACACTGTGCAATCAGCCTCAGTTCATGTATGTACCCTAACTTGAGGCTTATTGAACCCATCTCACCAGGAGAGCACTAACATCACCACTTCTTTGATGTCCACATTTTGATGATTCCAATCTCTTTAGTTATTCCTCCATTAAGTTCAGCAGCTCGACCAGCGCTGCCCCTAGTGGAAGAGTGGAAAAATATCATAATCTGTAGCATTTTTATGTTTTCTTGTAGGAAACTTCTTCCCCATTGGTGAGAAAGTGAAGTGGATGGAAAACTACTTAGATATGATGTCCAGACTGGAAGACGCCGAAGATAACCGAAACTTCTCAGACTTCATCGTCCCCATCCTAATATACAGGTGAGGAGCCACAGACACCCAGATCAGAGTTATAGGATCACAGACACCCAGATCAGAGTAATAGGACCACAGACACCCAGATCAGAGTAATAGGATCACAGACACCCAGATCAGAGTAATAGAGTAATAGGATCACAGACACCCAGATCAGAGTAATAGGGTCACAGATACCCAGATCACAGCAATAGGGTGACAGACACCCAGATCAGAGTAATAGGGCCACAGGCACCCAGATCAGAGCAATAGGGTCACCGACACCCAGATCAGATCAATAGGGTGGCAGACACCTGGATTGGAGTAATAGGGCCACAGGCACCCATATCAGAGTACTAGGGCCACATACCCACCGATCAGAGTAACAGGGTCACAAGCACCCATATTAGAGTAACAGGGAAACATAATTTCAGCAATAAACAGCCCTGTCCTTCAAGCCACATATCCAAGCCCTTACCACCTCCTGCGCACATTCCTTGACCAAGAAACTGCAAAAACACTTGTGCATGCCCTAATCATCTCCCTCCTTGACTATTCCCCAGCCTCTTTCTCTGCCAAGCTCTTCACTGGCTTCGTATTATCCAGAGGCTCCAGTTCCAAACCCCTAACCATGACATACAAAGCCATCCATAACCTGTCTCCTCCATACATTTGTGATAAGGTCCCCCAGTACTTACCTACACACAACCTTCGATCCTTTCAAGATCTCTTGTCTACTCCCATCTTTTCTCTTATTCCCACAATGGCATACAAGATTTCTCCCGTGCTTCCCCCATACTCTGGAACTCTCTGCCCCAACACATCAGACTCTTGCCCACCATAGAAACCTTCAAAAAGAACCTGAAGGCCCACCTCTTCCGACAAGCTACAACCTGCAGTAATCCTCAGTCTACCAAACTGCCGAACGACCAGCTCAACCCTCTCCTACTGTATCCTCACCCATCCCTTGTAGACTGTGAGCCCTCGTGGGCAGGGTCCTCTCTCCTCACCTACTGTATCCTCACCCATCCCTTGTAGACTGTGAGCCCTCGTGGGAAGGGTCCTCTCCTCACCTACTGTATCCACACCCATCCCTTGTAGACTGTGAGCCCTCATGCGCAGAGTCCTTTCTCCTCACCTACTGTATCCTCACCCATCCCTTGTAGACTGTGAGCCCTTGTGGGCAGGGTCCTCTCTCCTCACCTACTGTATCCTCACCCATCCCTTGTAGACTGTGAGCCCTCGTGGGCAGGGTCCTCTCTCCTCATCTACTGTATCCTCACCCATCCCTTGTAGACTGTGAGCCCTCGTGGGCAGGGTCCTCTCTCCTCACCTACTGTATCCTCACCCATCCCTTGTAGACTGTGAGCCCTCGTGGGCAGGGTCCTCTCTCCTCCTGTACCTGTCTTTGCCTTGTGTTATTGATGATTATTGTACTTGTCCATGAAAACCCTTTTCACATGTAATGCGCCATAGGATAAATGGCGCTATAAAAATGAATAATAATACTAATTATTAGGTAAGATGAGTATTTGTTGCCCATTCCATGTATGTGAATATAGGAGGCTGAAGCACTGAGGTTCCAGACAGTGCAATATTAAACTACAATCGCTGAAGTAGAAGTTCTGGATGAAGGTTATACTTTTTATATTTTGAGTTTTCTTAAAAAATGTTTTCATTTGCTTTTTTTAGTTGCACAACTAATCTGAACACTAATGAAGAACAAGAAGTGAAGGAATTTATACAGAATTGTGTGAAGATGACGGGTGGGTGATAAATGATCGCTTGGCCCAGAGAAAGTATTTCACATTTCATAACTGTACAGTACATAGATATAGATGTTCTGCAAAACACAGTATGAAGTTATAGTTTTCATACCACAATGTTCATATTGATAGTTGAGTCACCCGCTGGGGCCGTGGGGTACTCGGAACTGGGACCCGGCTCCATGGCCCCAGGCGGTCAATAAAAAGGGGAATAGAGAACAGTTTTAAAGAGAATATCGTGATGTCACCTGTGGTATGCGACTATGGGTAGCCGCCGCTGCAGTTGGGTCCGCTGGGGATGATGGTAATAGCAGCACGATGATGAGCCCTCCTTGGGTAGGGCTGGTCCCCAGGGCAACCATGTAGTCTATTATGATGTAAAGTGGGGTTCTCAGTTTACTCAGGCAGTCTCCGGCTGCCAGCTCGCAGAATCAAATCTCATACTTGTTAGAGCTTCAACCGGGTTTACTCTCAGTTTGTCAGATGTTACAACTCACACAGTTCAGTACAACAGCGGCTCCGGTGTCGTTCTAGCAGCCGGGATGGCTCATCTGCAACACCCCCTTTCATGTTCCTTTCGGGCCTCTACAGTCTTTCTGCACACTAGCTACAGTCCAGCGGTCACGGGCTTTCAGTTGGCAACCCTCTGGGTCACCTAGCCCTAGTACGTCAGCCTTCTTTTCAATGTGCCGTACGTTGGGTCTCGGGACATAAAGACCCCGCACCCTGCCATGGCACATGCAGCATCCTTGCCACTTCAGCAGAGCCAGCACTTTGGATCTGGCCTAGTCCCTCGGTGTCCCCGCTGACTCGGACACACCTTGGACCCCCTCAGTCTGTCCTCAGTCTTCTGCCTGGGACCCGGGCTAGCCATAGGTGGCACAGGCCACCAAGTCTGGGTATTCTCAGTCTGGTTTCTCTGACTAATCGGCTGACGGGTCTGGAATCTGTCTCTGTTCCTTGCTACCTTACTAACTCCTCTGCTCGCTAACTAACTAACTCACTCCTCTCTTGATGTTGTGTCTCAGCTTTTTTTTTGGTACCTCCCCTAACCGGGTTCTGTCCTAACGCTCTACCTTCCACCTCGCTCCTCCCGCTACACCCTTTGTTGGACATAGAGTACCTAGACTTGGGATCGGGAGTGTTTCGGGTGTTTTTTTGGGGTGACCAATTTACCAATCCCAGTTGCTGTGCCATCTAGTGGTGACCGGTCCGCAGGGGCGCCACACTATGCCTGAGCAAAGGATACCATGTCTATGTGCTAGGACCTGGTTCAGTGTTACACAAGCTCACTCTATTTTTATGCATATAACAACAACAATAACAGGTTATAAGCATTCTTTTTCTTCACGTAACGGAAGGCTCGTGGCTTTAACGTTTAACGTTACTTAACAAAAAACCAGCTTACTATATAAAAGGGATAAGGCATAAAAAGTAGAAAAAAGGTAGAAAAGTGCAACAGTTCCTTGATTGTCCTTCGCTCATTGTCTCGCGGTCTTCAGGAACCCACCACAAGAAAAACCCATTGAAAGCCCTGAGCACGACGACAGGGACTAACCTGACCCACTCTTCGGCTGCACGAGGCCTTACAGATACTGAGGTAACAACTCACCAAATACTCAGCATGTGCACGAGGCCTTACATATACTGAGGTAACAACTCACCAAATACTCAGCGTGTGCCCGAGGCCTTACAGATACTGAGGTAACAACTCACCAAATACTCAGCGTGTGCCCGAGGCCTTACAGATACTGAGGTAACAACTCACCAAATACTCAGCGTGTGCACGAGGCCTTACAGATACTGAGGTAACAACTCACCAAATACTCAGCGTGTGCACGAGGCCTTACAGATACTGAGGTAACAACTCACCAAATACTCAGCGTGTGCACGAGGTCTTACAGAGACTGAGGTAACCACTCCCCAAATACTCAGCGTGTGCACGAGGCCTTACAGATACTGAGGTAAAAACTCACCAAATACTCAGCGTGTGCACGAGGACTTACAGATACTGAGGTAACAACTCACCAAATATTCAGCATGTGCACGAGACCTTACAGATACTGAGGTAACAACTCACCAAATACTCAGGGTGTGCCCGAGGCCATACAGATACAGAGGTAACAACTCACCAAATACTCAGCTTGTGCACGAGGCCATACAGATACTGAGGTAACAACTCACCAAATACTCAGCGTGTGCACGAGGCCATACAGATACAGAGGTAACAACTCACCAAATACTCAGCGTGTGCACGAGGCCTTACAGATACTGAGGTAACAACTCACCAAATACTCAGCATGTGCACGAGGACTTACAGATACTGAGGTAACAACTCACCAAATACTCAGCATGTGCACGAGGCCTTACAGATACTGAGGTAACAACTCACCAAATACTCAGCGTGTGCACGAGGCCTTACAGATACTGAGGTAACAACTCACCAAATACTCAGCGTGTGCACGAGGACTTAGGCTTCACACCATTGTTTTCAGCTGTCAGGTTCTCTCCGGTTTGAACCGGACAGAACCTGATCCAATTGTGTCCCATGTGTTCCTATGGTGCTGAATTGGTCCTATTTAGCCATCCGGTTTTGTGGTTTTTGTCCCTGACCCGACTTTCCACCAGGCACAAAATCGAAGTCAGCATCATATTTTGCCTCCGGTGCAAAAATCAGACAAAATCGGATCCTCCCAGATCTGGGGCGATCTGGCGCTCA
The DNA here is from genome assembly GCA_033576535.1 of Allobates femoralis. NCBI lineage: Eukaryota > Metazoa > Chordata > Amphibia > Anura > Aromobatidae > Allobates > Allobates femoralis. Next base: position 241,185,303 of record JARQOC010000011.1, on the reverse strand, counting down.
TAACATGGGAGTCTATGTGCACCGGATCCATTAAAAAAATCGGACTGTTTTCCTGATCCGATGAAAATCACAGTGAAGGCTCTGATCTGTCAGCCTGTGTGTGCAGTGCTAGTCTCCATGGTGCTGAACACCCAACAGTGTCTCTGAAATACTGCTGTCAATGGTGCGCATGAGCAAGGCAGCATTACAGAGACACAGCTGGGAGTTCAGCACCATGGACACAAGCACTGCACACACAGGCTGACAGATCAGCACCATGAAGAGCAGCACTGCACACACAGGCTGACAGATCAGCACCATGGAGAGCAGCACTGCACACACAGGCTGACAGATCAGCACCATGGAGAGCAGCACTGCGCACACAGACTGAGAGTTCAGCACCATAGAGAGCAGCACTGCACACACAGGCTGACAGATCAGCACCATGGACAGCAGCACTGCACACACAGGCTGACAGATCAGCACCATGGACAGCAGCACTGCACACACAGGCTGACAGATCAGCACAATGGAGAGCAGCACTGCACACACAGGCTGACAGATCAGCACAATGGAGAGCAGCACTGCACATACAGGCTGACAGATCAGCACCATGGAGAGCAGCACTGCACACACAGGCTGACAGATCAGCACCATGGAGAGCAGCACTGCACACACAGGCTGAGAGACCAGCGCCATGGAGAGCAGCACTGCACACACAGGCTGACAGATCAGCACCATGGACAGCAGCACTGCACACACAGGCTGACAGATCAGCACCATGGACAGCAGCTCTACACACACAGGCTGACAGATCAGTGCCATGTAGAGCAGCACTGCACACACAGGCTGACAGATCAGCACCATGGAGAGCAGCACTGCACACACAGGCTGACAGATCAGCACCATGGACAGCAGCACTGCACACACAGGCTGACAGATCAGCACCATGGACAGCAGCTCTACACACACAGGCTGACAGATCAGTGCCATGTAGAGCAGCACTGCACACACAGGCTGACAGATCAGCACCATGGAGAGCAGCACTGCACACACAGGCTGACAGATCAGCACCATGGACAGCAGCACTGCACACACAGGCTGACAGATCATCACCATGGAGAGCAGCACTGCACACACAGGCTGACAGATCAGCACATGGAGAGCAGCACTGCACGCACAGGCTGACAGATCAGCACCATGGAGAGCAGCACTGCACACACAGGCTGACAGATCAGCACAATGGACAGCAGCACTGCACACACAGGCTGACAGATCAACACCGTGGACAGCAGCACTGCACACACAGGCTGACAGATCAGCACCATGGAGAGCAGCACTGCACACACAGGCTGACAGATTAGCACCATGGAGAGCAGCACTGCACACACAGGCTGACAGATCAGCACCATGGAGAGCAGCACTGCACACATAGGCTGACAGATCAGCACCATGGACAGTAGCACTGCACACAGGCTGAGAGTTCAGCACCATGGACAGCAGCATTGCACACACAGGCTGACAGATCAGCACCATGGAGAGCAGCACTGCACACACAGGCTGACAGATCAACACCGTGGACAGCAGCACTGCACACACAGGCTGACAGATCAGCACCATGGAGAGCAGCACTGCACACACAGGCTGACAGATCAGCACCATGGAGAGCAGCACTGCACACACAGGCTGACAGATCAGCACTATGGACAGCAGCACTGCACACACAGGCTGACAGATCAGCACCATGGACAGCAGCACTGCACACACAGGCTGAGAGTTCAGCACCATGGAGAGCAGCACTGCACACACAGGCTGATAGATCAGCACCATGGACAGCAGCACTGCACACACGGCTGATCAGCACCATGGAGAGCAGCACTGCACACACAGGCTGAGAGATCAGCACCATGGAGAGCAGCACTGCACACACAGGCTGACAGATCAGTACCATGGAGAGCAGCACTGCACACACAGGCTGACAGATCAGCACCATGGACAGCAGCACTGCACACACAGGCTGACAGATCAGCACCATGGAGAGCAGCACTGCACACACAGGCTGATAGATCAGTACCATGGAGAGCAGCACTGCACACACAGGCTGACAGATCAGCACCATGGACAGCAGCACTGCACACACAGGCTGACAGATCAGCACCATGGAGAGCAGCACTGCACACACAGACTGAGAGTTGAGTACCATGGAGAACAGCACTGCACACAAGGCTGAGAGTTCAGCACCATGGAGCGCAGCACTGCACACACAGGCTGACAGATCAGCACCATGGACAGCAGCACTGCACACACAGGCTGACAGATCAGCACCATGGAGAGCAGCACTGCACACAAGGCTGAGAGTTCAGCACCATGGAGCGCAGCAGAAACGAATCTTGCAAAAAACAGGATCGGAGGGCCACACTTTCTGCTCATCCAGTGCTGTGAGTTTCTGTCCGGTGGATACTGCAAAAAACAGGATCCAACTTGACAGCTTTAATTTGTAGTGTGAAGCCGGCCTAAGTCTAGATGCACAAAGTCCAGAAAGAAAAGGGAAGGTCCAACTTCATAATCATGTATATATTAACTTTGCAGATGAGAACAGAAGATTTCTATATCATGATAGATATGACTTTTAAGATCAACATGCTTCTGGTGCGACTCCCTTAGTCATGATGTTAGTAATCAGTGCACTGAAATATCCACCCATTCTGGTATTCACAGAATTTGCTTAATTAACCAGATACACCAACAACTTCACCAGCAAGATTAATAATGGCATAAAGCAAACAGAATTATTACACAATACTGAGTATCAGGCAAATACAGATAACAAATCAATGTTGACACACTAACCAGATAAATACTACCCATTATAAACACACATTAACCCTTCACAATACACGATAATAATGAAAACAAAAATAACATCTATAGTTTTTGTTTTCATTATTATCCTTTCTTGTCAAGGGTTAATGTGGGTTTATAATGGGCGGCATCTCTCTGGCTATGAAACAATAAGGTAATGTGACCACAGATGGGTAAACAGACTCTGTCAGATCATTTTTCATTATGACACTAATATTACCTTGAATAGAGCCTGGACACACCTTTTAAAATATGTAAAATCATTATTGTATTCTTTGCAGTTCTCTTACTATAAGCATCTTCACACCCTGCAGGCAGCTGGCTGACCTAGTCCTCTCCATTACTTGTACTGCCAACTAGTCAATAGAATCTAAGTGTTAATATTCACACCCACCCAAGCTGGTATTCTCTCCCTCCCCTTTGTGCTGAAGTCAGTCACTGAAAATCTCTGAAGAGGGAGAGATAGGAGAGAGCGGAGTTGTTTGTGCTGCAATTCTTGTAGTAACATCACTACTCTGTGTGCTGTCTGTGAGAGATTTCTATGTGTTTATATAAACATTTGTTTTCCTGTATACATGTAATGTGAGTATATGCTTAGGAAATGAGCACATGGGCAAAACTGTCACTGAAAAAGACCTGGGTGTATGGATAGATGACAAGCTCACATTTAGTGGCCAGTGTCAGGCAGCTGCTGCAAAGGCAAATAAAATAATGGGATGCATTAAAAGAGGCATAGATGCTCATGAGGAGAACATAATTTTACCTCTATACAAGTCACTAATGCGACCACACTTAGAATACTGTGTACAATTCTGGTCTCCGGTGTATAAGAAAGACATAGCTGAACTAGAGCGGGTACAGAGAACAGCAACCAAGGTTGTTAGAGGACTGAGGGGGTCTGCAATACCAAGACAGGTTATTAGAGGACTGGGGGGTCTACAATACCAAGACAGGTTATGAGAGGACTGAGGGGGTCTGCAGGTTATTAGAGGACTGAGGGGTCTACAATACCAAGACAGGTTATTAGAGGACTGAGGTGTCTACAATACCAAGACAGGTTATTAGAGGACTGAGGGGGTCTGCAATACCAAGACAGGTTATTAGAGGACTGAGGGGGGTCTACAGGTTATTAGAGGACTGAGAGGTCTACAATACCAAGACAGGTTATTAGAGGACTGGGGGGTCTACAATACCAAGACAGGTTATTAGAGGTCTGAGGGGTCTACAATACCAAGACAGGTTATTAGAGGACTGAGGGGTCTACAATACCAAGACAGGTTATTTGAGGACTGAGGGGTCTACAATACCAAGACAGGTTATTAGAGGACTGGGGGTGTGTGCAATACCAAGACAGGTTATTAGAGGACTGAGGGGTCTACAATACCAAGGCAGGTTATTAGAGGACTGAGGGGTCTACAATGCCAAGGCAGGTTATTAGAGGACTGAGGGGTCTGCAATACCAAGACAGGTTATTAGAGTTCTGAGGGGTCTGCAATACCAAGACAGGTTATTAGAGGACTGAGGGGTCTACAATACCAAGACAGGTTATTAGAGGTCTGAGGGGGTCTGCAATACCAAGACAGGTTATTAGAGGACTGAGGGGTCTGCAATACCAAGACAGGTTATTAGAGGACTGAGGGGTCTGCAATACCAAGACAGGTTATTAGAGGACTGGGGGGTCTGCAATACCAAGACAGGTTATTAGAGGAGTGAGGGGTCTGCAATACCAAGACAGGTTATTAGAGGACTGAGGGGTCTACAATACCAAGACAGGTTATTAGAGGACTGAGGGGTCTGCAATACCAAGACAGGTTATTAGAGGACTGAGGGGTCTACAATACCAAGACAGGTTATTAGAGGACTGAGGGGTCTGCAATACCAAGACAGGTTATTAGAGGACTGAGGGGTCTGCAATACCAAGACAGGTTATTAAACTTGGGGTTATTTAGCTTGGAAAAACGAAGGCTTAGGGGTGATCTTATAATAATGTATAAATATATGAGGGGACAGGACAGAGAACTTTCTAATGATCTCTTTACTCTTAGGCCTTAGACGGGGACAAGGGGGCGTCCTCTACAGAGACTGGGACAAAGGGGCGTCCTCTACAGAGACGGGGACAAGGGAGCGTCCTCTACAGAGACGGGGACAAGGGGGCGTCCCCTACAGAGACGGGGACAAGGGGGCATCCTCTACAGAGACGGGGACAAGGGGGCGTCCTCTACAGAGATGGGGACAAGGGGGCGTCCTCTACAGAGATGGGGACATGGGGGCGTCCTCTACAGAGACGGGGACAAGGGGGCATCCTCTACAGAGATGGGGACATGGGGGCGTCCTCTACAGAGACTGGGACAAGGGGGCGTCCTCTGCAGAGACTGGGACAAGGGGGCGTCCTCTACAGAGACGGGGACAAGGGGGCGTCCTCTACAGAGACGGGGACAAGGGGGCGTCCTCTACAGAGACTGGGACAAGGGGGCGTCCTCTACAGAGACGGGGACAAGGGGGCGTCCTCTACAGAGACGGGGACAAGGGGGCGTCCTCTACAGAGACAGGGACAAGGGGGCGTCCTCTACAGAGACTGGGACAAGGGGGCGTCCTCTACAGAGACGGGGACAAGGGGGCGTCCTCTACAGAGACGGGGACAAGGGGGCGTCCTCTACAGAGACGGGGACAGGTGGGCGTCCTCTACAGAGACAGGGACAAGGGGGCGTCCTCTACAGAGACTGGGACAAGGGGGCGTCCTCTACAGAGACGGGGACAAGGGGGCGTCCTCTACAGAGACGGGGACAAGGGGGCATCCTCTACAGAGACTGGGACAAGGGGGGCATCCTCTACAGAGACGGGGACAAGGGGGGCGTCCTCTACAGAGACGGGGACAAGGGGGGCGTCCTCTACGTCTGGAGGAAAGAAGGTTTAATCATAATCACAGACGCGGATTCTTTACTGTAAGAGCAGTGAGACTATGGAGCTCTCTCCACATGATGGTGTAATGAGGGAGTCACTACTAACATTTAAGAAGGGCCTGGATGCCTTTCTTGAAAACTATAATATTACCAGTTATATATACTAGATTCTTTGATCGGGCGGTGATCCAGGGATCTAGTCTGATTGCCGTATCTGGAGTCAGGAAGGAATTTTTCCCCCAATGTGGAGCTTAGTGTTGCCACATGGGGTTTTTTTTTGCCCTCCTCTGGATCCACATGTTAGGCTATGGGGGAACTAGATGGACTTAAGGTCTTCCTTCAACCTTAAATACTATGTTACTATGTTACTATGTTACATGTTCATATAAACACATAGAAATATCTTAAACAGCACACACTACACATATGCCTCAAATACTGTAACGCTGGACACTACCGTGCCTGACAGTGAGCACAGACCTACGATGTCCATGGCACAATAGGGAGACACCAGAGGGATAAATACAGCAGTGGACCCTGGTCATAGGGAATGGGGGAGAGGTGACCTCCTGCACTCACCTGCAGCTGTGTCCTGATTTCCCTACCGTCCCTATTAAGGTACCTTTACACGTCGCAACTATCACTGGCAATCGGTGGCAACCGAATGTGCGCGTGCACGTTTTTGACGGTTGCTACTGAAATGCTGATGCCGCATGTACACGCCGCAATTGCGCCCTCAACCTAAGGGAACGTGGCTCCCCGCAAGTTGCCACAGAACCTGCGGGAAAAATCCGGCTGACTCCCGACGCCGTTTGACATTCCGCAATCCCCAAAGGAATGTGGGTGTACATATTCAGCACCGCAAGGACAAAGGCGTCACAGACGTGTGTATTCCGCGCCCCAAACACGCTGATTAGACAACGCAATAGCGTCATGATTGGTCAGCCTGCGCAGGAAGGCTGGCTAATACATGACGCCATTGCAATTGTGTAGTGTGAAGGGACAGCTCTTCAAATTTGGCGCCCTGTGAAGGGACAGCCAATAGTAACACAGTAGCCCCCACCAATCATCGCTGATGGGGCGCGGTATACAGCACGGTGTGGCACGCCCCGGGGAAATCACTAGGCGACGCAGATTCCATCCCTATTGCCCGTTCACACGCCAAAACCAGGGAAATTCACCTTCAGGGTGGCCTCTGGTTTTTGAACAATGCTCTAAAACCGCAACCGGGAGCAACTGCGAAAATCACCATCACTTTCCCCAATTACATGCCGCAACCTCGTAGCAATTTCAAGGCAACAGTGACGGAAATCACGATTGCCTCTCAGTTGCTGCACCGTAGTTGCGGCGTGTAAAGGTACCTTAAGAGTTCCTGCCGAACAGGATTCTTTAAGCCCTCGCTGGCACTAATGTTAGCCTTCAATAGGTAAAGGCCGGCAGGAGCACTAGTCCTAATGACTACATTAAAAGACACAAGAGGGAAGAAGGAGACAGACAAGGAACAACAAGGCAGCGACTTCATGCCTGCTACGACTTCTTCACACAGCAGACAACTTAGCAGCAGAAGGTTCTACAGAAAGCTTCCTTCACCTCTAGAAGCTTTGGCTAGAATGAATTAAACAACCAGCAAGGCATGTTTGGACCACGAGATATATATAGGGGATGGAGTAATCACAAAATAGCCCCATCTGAACAAGGTCTAGCAAGCTTGCTGGCAGCAGACTCACATTAACTTCTGATCTGAGAAAGGGAAAAGGCATGTTTAATATGAGGTCTCAACAGATAGGAGACACAAACCGGTTTCAAGTCTCCCAGGTAAGAGACACCATCGTGACAGATACACCATGCTGGAAGGAAATGAAAATGTCAGAGCTGCAACTGCTCAGCTTCTGCTAAGAGCACACACCTCTCCCCGATTCTATCCTCTGCAGTGAGAGGAGACAAGACACGAGGATAAAGACCCCTATGTGGGTGATTTCCCCTGAACATTCCTTGTGTGCAGTGTGTAATGACCGAAACGCCAGTCGTTTGTGTGTGAGAAATACGGTGCTGCTATGAATGACTGACTCCAAAATAGCGGCAAATTAACTTTCTTTAACAGTGTCAAAAATATTACAGATTCAAACTTTTCAACAAAGATGTGGGCCCCAACAGCCCGATCACAGTATACACATTATGCAGCCCGAGGGAACTCCCGTACCTGTTTTGCAGGGAGGGAACACAACTACCCCTGACTATCCCACCCCACCCTTACTCCTACCCCTGACTATACCGCCCCCACCCTTACTTCTACCCCTGACTATCCTACCCCACCCTTACTCCTACCCCTGACTATCCTACCCCACCCTTACTCCTACCCCTGACTATTCCACCCCACCCTTACTCCTACCCCTGACTATCCCACCCCTCCCTTACTCCTACCCCTGACTATCCTACCCCACCCTTACTCCTACCCCTGACTATCCTACCCCACCCTTACTCCTACCCCTGACTATCCTACCCCACCCTTACTCCTACCCCTGACTATACCGCCCCCACCCTTACTCCTACCCTTGACTATCCCACCACACCCTTACTCCTACCCCTGACTATACCGCCCCCACCCTTACTCCTACCCTTGACTATCCTACCCCATCCTTACTCCTACCCCTGACTATCCTACCCCACCCTTACTCCTACCCCTGACTATCCCACCCCTCCCTTACTCCTACCCCTGACTATCCCACCCCTCCCTTACTCCTACCCCTGACTATACCACCCCTCCCTTACTCCTACCCCTGACTATACCAGCCCCTCCCTTACTCCTACCCCTGATAATCCTACCCCACCCTTACTTCTACCCCTGACTATACCACCCCACCCTTACTCCTACCCCTGACTATACCAGCCCTACCCTTACTCCTACCCCTGATAATCCTACCCCACCATTACTCCTACCCCTGACTATCCCACTCCACCCTTACTCCTACCCCTGACTATCCCACCCCACCCTTACTCCTACCCCTGACTATACCACACCACCCTTACTCCTACCCCTGACTATACCACCCCACCCTTACTCCTACCCCTGATTATACCACCCCACCCTTACTCCATACAGGGCCTACCCAGGCTCTTACTGTACGTGTTCCCCTCAGGATATAACCTTACACCCACCTCCCACGCTAGTTACAAAATACTTTGGGATCCCTGATTCCCCTTTATAACTCTATCCCACGAACTATTCACAGTAAATATAACTTCCCCTCCTGCAGGGGTGAAGTTCTTACTCAGGGTTCAGAATCTTGTATAGACCAAGACTGGTCAGTGTCTCCACAGGAATACACACAATATAGTTCTCTGCAATCCCGAGCTAACTTGCCCTATCTCACTATTCAGTTTAATGACCGGTCATACTTGATTACTCATTGTACACGGCTTATCTTGCAGCCCACTATATAAATCGAGTCTCTGAAGAAGTTTAACCCGTCTCAGGTCATCCACGTCCCCTCACTTTGGCCGCAGCACAATCCTGGTTCCACTCCACGTGCTCCTCAGGACAGCCGACACGTCTGGATCCTTTCAGAATCTCCTCAGGACTGCACTACCTCAGGGCTCCGTCTCTGCAGCCCTGTTACTCCTTGAGCAGACCGTCCAGTTCCACCTCTGGAGCTCGGCACCTTTTCCCTCTCCTCAGGCACGTTCCCAGCTCCACGTGTGACCACGAGCAATGGATTCTCAGCTTCTCCTCAGTCTCCTCCAAGGATCGATCTCTCCCCAAATTTACCTCAGGTGACTGAGCAAAAAATGACTTCCTGTTTCCAGTCCTTTCTACTCGTGTTGAAATGGTGACCTCTAGTGGTCGGACTCAGTAACTGCAGGAAAGCTTACATTATCAGTGTTGAACTTAATATTAGAAATACATATCAGCATTCTTACAAGTGCAGTGATGTTACTACATGAATATTCATTCCCTGGGGAGTGGACAGCAGAGAATTAAGTGATCACTCACTGTGATTGACAGATGGAATGAATCTCTTTATTTGCAGTTGATAATAGATAAGGGGTGAGTATAAATAAAAGAAATACATGAATAGAGAGAACTTCATCAGAGGAATTAGAAAATGATAGCGGTTACATATGGATTTTTGACCTGACAGATTCCCTTTAGAAATGCTCTTAGTAATATAACATTATATCTTTGGGCACATTTATGCCTGATGATATTCTGTGTTCAGTTGAGAGTTCCACCATGCTTCTTGTGGAGACATCATTAGACTGAAGTTTAACAACCACCAGGATGTAACCACCTGCAAATCAGTGCAGCAGGGGATTGATGTGTGCAGCGTGACATCACTACCTGTTTTTTTTTCTTATTTCTTCCCTGTGGGCTTGTCTTTCTGCCGTAAGCCACCCCCCCTTCCCTCTGAATGAGTCTGGATGGAAGGGAAGGGGTTCATCAGAAAGACAAATATACAGGGGGGGTATATGAAAATATAACAAATAATGATGTCACGCTGCACACCTCAATTGCTGCACTGATTTACAGGTGGTTAAAGCCTGGTGGCTGTTTCCCTTTAAAGATGCTCCAAATGTATCAAACACCTTGTTAAAAGAGTAATGCAACCAAAAAGAAAAGTAAAGTCATCGTCTGCAGCCGTCATGTCATCAAGATTAGAGTCTTATGTATCTCACTATAACACTTTTTAGACAGAGCCGTGTCCTGCAGTCCTCCTCCTATCACATATCATCGCCGGCTCCTCTGTTGGTTAGCTCGGCATGACGGCACACCGGCAGCACAACACAAATATTGTTTTAGCATCAAACGTCTGGAAATAACTGGTCTGACCGGCTGGACGGCTCGTATTGGAGTTTTACTTTCATGATCATCGTCAGTCATGTGATTTTCTGTATATGAACAGAGGATGGTGTAAATGCTTATACTTCTCTATTCTGTCCCATCCAGTGGTGTCATTTAAAGCTCATGGGCCCCAATGCAATAGCTCCAACGGGGCCCCCAATTATCGCAAAACTTTAATTTAATTTGTCTTTTCATATAAGCCAAAGGGACGGGTAAAATGGTAATCCCTACACCTACTGTAGTTATGCCCCTGATCCCATCATTTATTACTGTGCTGTATTTACCACATTGAGCTTCTCTTGTTTCTAGCTTTTTTATTCCTATGCAGGAATATCTTAGAACCTATTTCAGGTGAATGGGTCACCATGACGAGGTGGGATGGCTTAAGTATAATTTTTGCAAAAAACATATGCGCCAAGTACCCTGTATAAAGGGACGGGTAAAATGGTAATCCATAGACGAACAGTAGTTACGCCCCTGAACCCATCATTTATTACTGTGCTGTATTTATCCACATTGTGCTTCTCTTGTTTCCAGCTTATTTATTCCTATGCAGGAATATCTTCCCAATGCAATAGCTCCAACGTGGCCCCCAATTATCGCAAAATTTTAATTTAACTTGTCTTTTCATATAAGCCAAACGGACGGGTAAAATGGTAATCCATACACCTACTGTAGTGACGCCCTGATCCCACCATTTATTACTGTGCTGTATGTATACATATTGTGCTTCTCTTGTTTCCAGCTTATTTATTCCTATGCAGGAATATCTTAGAACCTATTTCAGGTGAATGGGTCACCATGACGCGGTGGGATGGCTTAAGTATAATTTTTGCAAAAAACATATGCGCCAAGTACCCTGTGTAACGGGACGGGTAAAATGGTAATCCATACACCTACTGTAGTTACGCCCCTGAACCCATCATTTATTACTGTGCTGTATTTATCCACATTGTGCTTCTCTTGTTTCCAGCTTATTTATTCCTATGCAGGAATATCTTCCCAATGCAATAGCTCCAACGTGGCCCCAATTATCGCAAAATTTTAATTTAACTTGTCTTTTCATATAAGCCAAACGGACGGGTAAAATGGTAATCCATACACCTACTGTAGTGACGCCCCTGATCCCACCATTTATTACTGTGCTGTATGTATACACATTGTGCTTCTCTTGTTTCCAGCTTATTTATTCCTATGCAGGAATATCTTAGAACCTATTTCAGGTGAATGGGTCACCATGACGCGGTGGGATGGCTTAAGTACAATTTTTGTTAAAAACATATGCGCCAAGTACCCTGTGTTTTTAACAGCACTTGTTTTTATTTATTGATTGCAGGGTATTTTGTCATAAATTTGCACATACTGGTTTGTTGTTTTTTCAGTGTATTTGGTGGTTAGTGTGAACTGGCTCTACAGGCCTGTTCACATATATCAGCTCTGATTCAGTTTTTTCTGTACTTTGACCATGCAGTCTGGGCTTTGGGTCTTGACAGGCGGCATCTGCTGCTGGAACATGCCAGCGAAACCCTGCACTTCGCTCTCAGGTGCAACTTAGCCCAAACTTCCTGATGTCAGTAATCAGAGCACTTGACACTTCAGTCGACAGGGCAGAGCCCCACACCACTGCGCACATGTCTGAATGCTTCAACTTCTTGGCGCCAATCGCGCCCCTGTGCTTTTATGTTTTGCTGCTGTGCCACTGTAGTCAACTGATCCGGTTCTCCTCTGAAACTCTTCCCTCGAGGAAACTGCTTTCTGACTCTTTTGTTCCTGGCAATATCTTTGGCCAGCAGAGGGCACTGTCTTTTCATTAGTCCTGCTAGATCTGTTTGGTTGAGCAAGCTTTTGTGTCGACTTTCAACATTGGTTAAAATTTGCAAAGTCCTGGAAAACCGCTTTGACCTTACTTCTATTAAATTTAGAAACTTTGAACATTTTGGAATTGATAAATTAACCACAAAATCTGGAAAACTGAAACCAATTCATTATTGGATTTGTGAAATTCTTCTTTTAATTTGTACCTTTTTACATCTATTAAAACTGTTTTTGCTTTTTTCCTTGTTCCACATGATGCAGCCATTTAATGCACACAGTTTGCAAAAAAAATGTCCTCCTTTCCCCTTCAAAGTTATTTTAAGTTTGCCTTCTTATGGAAATGAATATATGAAAATATCCAAAGATTGGCCAATGTGATCCTGTATTCTGTATTGTACTGCATGTCTAGCAAATATGTATCCCTTTAGGTACATGCATTTAAGAAGATGTTATAAACTTGGTGTAGACTAATGGTGAAGGTTACTGGGAGTGTTGCCAAGGTCTAGCATGTTTTAATAACAAGGCAAGATGTTCCATACTATTAGATAATGAAGGAATGCAATAAATCATTAATACCAAATTATACATATTTAGAATAGATTTGCATAATCCAATCATGACTAATGAATTTGTTATGTTTAATATTTTGTAACCAATTATTGATCCTATTCTGGGGTTACCAGCCCCGGAATTGTATGCATAATAATGTATGTGCTTCCAAGTAAACGTAGAATTCTCCCATACTTGCACCCGAGTCAGGTGAGGTTATTGTCCGCTGACACCTGTTATTATTGATTTAGAAAGCAGACAGTTAAGGAGAGGGACGTAGTTTTGATGTCCAAACTAAAGTGACCACAACAGCCTGAAGTTTATGGTGCAATTTTAGTGACATTTTCGTGCAACATGTGTGGCGCCCCGCAACGAGTGCATCACAGGAGGGTACTGCACCCCTGACTGAAGGTGCAGTATCCTCCGTCCTGGTGGTGAATAGGTTAATCCCAAGGCTCCATGTACCACATGCAACATCTAAAAACAGAGGACCAATTAGATACCCGTTTCCTGGGCAACTGGTCCTGGTGGGAGGAGAGTTATGTGTATAGCAGTGGGGAGTTAGAAAGTCGGAGAGACCGGAACAAGAACCTAAGTCGTGACAGAACAGCTAACAGGGAGGTCACTGAGCACTGGTGACCCAGAAGAGAAAAGGGCCAAGAGAACCAGAAAACGGGAAATAGACGACCCGAGCCCAGTCCAACCCGGAGTACCGGCTCCGAGGTGGTGTGGATGCTTTACCGCTGTGCCACAGAACCCGGCGTGATTGAGAGCTTTATAGGAGCGCAATACACAGCTTACCATCACCGCAGCTGTACCAGGGGGGTACCCACCATTGAGGTTCAGGGACCTAACCGGAGTCGCAGGCCAACGGCTCAGGTTCCCAACAGAAGATACTCTGTATCCTGACCTGGTATATTAGAAGCAGCGACGAGAGAGGGACAGTGAGTATAAAGAAAGACACTGTGGAGCCTTGGAGGGAGACTATCCATCGCCAGGACCACCCGGTCCGTTACCTAGAAGTGGAAGCCGTTATACCTGTACACTGTGAAAGAACTGAGTAAAGACCCGTGCAGAGGAGCAACGTGTCTGAGCTTTATTTCGGGACTGTTACTAACCACTTTGTCTACAGAGTTGACCGAGCTGCCGTATTCCTCAACTGCAGCTCCTGACCCCGCGGACTCCCGCTCATCCTGTAGGGAGCGGACCCATCTTGCTGCCGCCCATCCCCCGGAGGTCCAAGCAGCGCCGATGCCATCACCGGACTCCTACAGGTGGCGTCACGAATTAACCCGAACAAACTTTATACTATTATACCCATTACTGACCACCGGACCTTCACGGCCTCAGACACAGAACCGTGACCACAGCCAGCGCCTGAGACCTGAGAACCCGGCCACGGTGAGTCACATGGGATGTTTTGTTTTGAAATGGAACAAAAAGGTAAAGAAAAAACTTAAGAGCAGTTTTACAGGTTGTACAAGAATTTGACAAAATAAAAGTCTAAAAATGACTGCAGAGAAAACAAAGTTTTGTTTCCCGTAACTGGACTCTACATTTCCAAAGGTAAAAGTGAAACTATTCCAAAGGAGGGAAGAGAAGCACAACAAAAATATATTGAACGCAAAGAGGCAGAAGACAACATAGCTCCTAAGAAATGGACGTGGACCAAGTTCAAGAAAGTATCCGGAACTTCACCCTGGATGAGGGGCGTCGGGGTAGTCAGGGGTACACCCGGGTTCTCCTGCAGGTATTCGGTTTCACCGGTCATGGGAAATCCTCCTTCATCAACTCCTGTAAGTACGTGATGGAGGACGGAGAGGATTTCATAGAATACGCTCAATCTGGAGAGAATAACGAACCCTTGACGATGGAGAGAAAATCCTACGACCTCACGGAGAACATCACCATAGTGGACAACAGAGGGGGCTCAACCATGAACAGCTTCCAGAGAGCCGAGATCTACGCCCAAATGGGTGAGTGAATGATAAAGGGCATTAATTACAGAATGCTAGAACTGGTCTTATTACATCTTCCTACATCGTACGACAGAGGGGGACATCCATAGCCAGATCTAATGATGCTATATGGAGACTTGGCTCCGACAAGGTAACAGCGAGTCCTCGGTCATTATAATAACATTTGTGTGAGAGACAATATGATTGATTTTAAAGGGAATCTGTTAGCAGGTTTTTTGCTATATTATCTGAGAGCAGCATAACATAGAACCAGAACATCTGATTCCAGGGATGTGTCACTTGTTGGGCTGCTTGGTGCAGTTTTGATAGAATCCCAGTTTTGTCTGATGTAGATGTAGCAGCGAATGCTGAGCTGTAGATAATGCCGCCTACGCCACTGATTGTCAGCTTCCTATGTAAACCGTACACTGTGAGCAAGCTGCCAGTCACTGGTGAGGGTTGGGCTACCCAGTTTAGCCTGACTGGTCTGCATGTGAGCTGTGGTCTGGTAATGACAATCTAATGCTAATTTCTATTTAAACTGCATCACACAGCCTAATAAATGACTTATCTGTGGAGCACAAAGGGCTGGGGTACCCAGCAGCTTGGAAGGGGTTAAGTTCACGGTGCCTGTGCCCCGTGTTATGGCCTTGGCTCACATTGAAAGGGAGGCTAAAAACAAATGGAGAAATAAAAGGTTATAAAGAAACAATTATGGTACCGCAACAGGATGGTGGCAACAACCGGGTACATGAGAGAAATGTATCTTGCACCGTCAAATCAACCCGCTGTAGCGGCGTGTGAACACGGTTGTTGCCACCCGTCACTTGAGGCACCTGTTTCAGAGCAGTGCCCTAAAACAGGTGGATTTTAAGGCGATGGTTGCGGACTGTATCGGCGTGTAAATACGGTAGGGTAAGGTTTATTCGTCACCTAGATAACTCCCCGGGGCGTGACACAGGCTCCGGGTTACCGCGCCCCATCAGCGATCATTGGAGGAAGCTCCTGCGTTACGATCGGTTGTTGCTGCATAGGGCGGCATATTTAAGGAGCTGACCAGTCACACTACACAATTGCTCGTGCATCATGTATTACTCAGTCTTCTGCGATGCCTGGCCAATCAGGATGTTATAGCTTTGTCCTATCAGCGTACGGACGTCTCGTAATCCACAATTGTGGCACGCCTATGTGTTGTCCCTGCTGCACCAGGTACGCCCATATTACCTTCTGTTACGGCGTGTAAATGAGGGACGGTGCTCTACAGAAGGTAACTTTAGGCACCCAGCTGTGTATCCAGAGATAGATGTAACCTACTGTAGCGCACCTTGTTGCGGCGTGTAAAGGTGGTGCGGTTACCGTTTGCAACCGTTTGTGCGTGCTCGTGCACGTGAAGCACCCGGTTGTTGCCACCATCCTGTTGCGGCGTGTAAAGGTACCATAAGAGTTTGGGGAGATCCAAGATGGCCGCTGACCAGGGAGGCTGCATCTGACAGAGATCCCCACAAAAGGCTCAGCATCCAAGCCATCCAGCCAAAGAGAGCACCCAATCTGCCTCAAAATCATCACCAGCAGCTGCAGTGACCCAGAGGATCTGGACAGGAAGACCTACTGAGCCCCTGCAAGCTCCCTCCAAGTGGATTTCAACTGCACCCCCAGTCCCCTTCATTTTGGGCCTAGCAGAGCTCCACCCCGCTCTCCTGCCACAAACACCGCCCACCTGGGCCGCAGCATCAATTGGACAAGCTGAGCCTTCTGCTCAGGCGGCAAGAAGGCAGGGGAACAGCAACATTGCAGGCAAGTGGGAGGCGCCCTGCACATAGCGGCGGCTTCCTTCCTGCCTGCTGGCCACGGCTTTCCTCCACACGCGCACACCGGACTGCTAGCACCCCCCCCGCTCTTCAATCCTGCTGCCGGACTGCTTGCACCACCCCCCAACCCTACCCCCCCCCCCCGCTCTTTGCCTCAGGCGGCGGGGAGGTTTAGTTCACCCTTGGTGACCACACACAGGACCTGCCGAGTCTGCGGTGTTGAGGAGACGCTGGTGGCATAACAGGGAGCTGTGATTGAAGGATATCCCTGTTGAATGTTGACCTAAAACTACTAGCCAGCAAGTTCGTCTGTAGGATCACCGAGTTCTTACCAAATGTGATCTTGTTGAGCCAAACAGGCTTTGTCGGTGGGAGAGAGGGAAGGGATAATACACACAAACTAGTGCACCTCATTCAGTACACTAAAGCTCACAAAACTCCATTAGAACCATTAGGCACTGAAGCGGAAAAAGCCTTCGACAGGGTGGACTGGATTTACTTGGAGGAAACGCTTTTACGCTTCGGTCTACCATTCACATTAGTCACAGCCATCATGGCGGTGTACCATAACCCAACTGCACGCATTAGAGTCAATGATACTTTGAAGAACACGTTCACCATTAAAAATGGGACCAGACAAGGCTGTCCATTGTCTCCACTGCTGTTTGTTCTGGCAACGAAACCCTTACTAATCTCCATACAAGAAAACCTGGGCATCGAACGGTGGATATAATTAGAGGCTCTAAAGATAGACAGTGGATTGAAGTAGAGGAAGTGTGGCGCCCCTATGGCTAGGCGCCACAGGGAGGTACTGCACCCCGAATAGAAGGTGTAGTGCCTCCGTAGTTGTGGGTTTAGAGTGTAACTTATAGAGTCTGTACTAACACAACACTAGGCCCCTTAGGATAGTGGGACTGTATATTCAGTAAGTCTCAGGGCGTGGAGCCTAGGATAGAGTGGGAAACCAGGAGTAAGTGAGAGATCTAGTCAGAAGAGAGACAGTGCTGGGAAGGCAGCCTGAGAGGACGTGCCTGACAGGGCTGCTGACAGGAGGGCACCTCTCTCCAAGACAGGGACCCAGAACAGAGAGAGACGATCCAGAACCGGTTGGAGCCGGCTGGAAACATCTGGGGTCAACACCGGCAACACGGAAGCCGAGGCGGTCAGTGGTCTATCCCTGACCGTAAACCGACGAGCCACGAGCCCAATCCACGGAAGTCGTAGCACCACAAAGAGGTACCTCCTCCTTGTTCCCATAATCAGCCCAAGATATCGATAGGTACTGGCCTGGATTCTGGTGGCGTGAGGGTTCATGTCCCACCGCTCCCGTCCATACCGGTAAAGGGACAAACCGCACCTATCCGTAACAGGCCAGGGGATCGGCGAGGAAGCTCTGCCTAAGGGTGGTAAAGAGAGAGTAGAAAAAGACAGAGACCCCGAAAGCCATTAGGAAGGAAACACCCAAAGACTCCATGAGGGCACCTTGAACCTGCAGCTACCTCCCTAATTTTACCAGACTGTACTGTGTACTAAACCATCTGCTGGTACCAGTAAAAAACGTTGGAGTTGTCTGTCATTCCTTCCCGCCGCTGGCTAGAGGGCCTCAGCATCACCAAGAGGGGTAAGAACAACGACTCCCCTCATCCATCCTCGCTGCCCTGAGGTAAGCTCCACCTGTGGGGAGCTGTACTACACTGAGCTGCATCCCATCACCTCAGTGGCCGGCCTGCAGCGCTGGTATCATCGTTACCAGGATCTACAGGTGGCGTCACGACTCTTCCTTAAATTCCCCCTTCCCTTACCAACAATGAGAGCCAGGGCACGGAACCGGGAAACCGACCACCAGTGATTCCCCGTTACAGCCACAACTTATGCCGGTACCCGAGTACCCCTCTCCCTGTGCTTATCAGAAGACCTTGCACCCCTCCCTCTCAGATTTATCTTCCTACTGCAGGCACATATAAATCCTAACATTCACCTATCAAACTCACATACTAAAGCTACACTAAAAATCTGGAATTACGCTATAGACACTTTAGCCCGACCCTTATCCCCCCTCCTCAAACTCACAGACATACTTGCCCACTCTATGCCACTTTCAAGATCACTAGAGATATTCTGAGCTACTCAAACATTACTATGATCATCACATAATACAAGATGGATCACTCCTGTCGCTGCCCGAACTGCAACAGACCCCAGGCTTATCGACCCTAAATTTCATTCAATAGGGTTCAATCAAAGAATTACTAAAAGAACATCCGTATTAAAAATACCAATTTACCAGATCTTTGACTCCCTATGAAACTCTATGTGCGAAAGCCTCTAGGCCAATGAAAATATTCTCATCTACCTACCAGATCCTATTAACCTCTGACAGCTGCCCTAAAAGAGCCTACATCTCACATTGGGCTACGAAGTCATGCCAACCCAAACTCTATACATCTATAAGCACTCACACGGCTCTACACAGTGCGTACCAGCACAGGAGAACTCCTATAAGATAATTGCAAGATGGTATCCAACACCAAACCAAAGCTCTAGCTGGAATGCAGATACAGGACTTAAGACAGAAGCCAGAGACGGCCATGTTGAATTTGCCGATTTGGCCTGATCACAGGGTTTCTTGGCTCAACACATACTCACTGCAGCCAAACTACTAATACCTGCAAGAAAAAAAGAAAGGGGGGGGGGCGCAATGTGAAGACCTATTTAAGGTAGTGGGTTTTAGTGGGCTTTTAAATCTTCCACCCTCACCTGGGGGTGTTGTGCGCCCTCGCACAACAGCGGTGTAATGCTCCGGCGCCCTCCTCTCTTGTCGGCGTTCACCAGCTGCTGCTAAACTGGCTCCTCCGGCGAGGAACGTCACGTGACAAAGCACACGTCATCAGGGGTCCTGCACTGCTCAGCATCTCCTTCCTGGCAGGGATGCCATCATACTCACCCCGCAGCATGCTCCTGTCTCCGCTGTGGCTCCCATCTCCGGGGGCTGTGTATGTCGTCCAGGTTGCTTATGGCACGTTCCTGCTCACTCTGTGAGTCTTAAAGGGGCGGTGCGGGTACTCTGGAAGTGTCCGGATTCGATTTTAAGAAAAAAAATGGGTTTGGATGGGAAAGGAAGGATGTTAAGACAACTTACAAATATGAACATTTTGGGTGAATTTTGGTTGGGTTCGTGTCTTCCGGAGGGCTTACAATGTCTGGAGAAATCCAGCGCTTGTTCAATTTTATCACAGTCAGCCTGTCTGCATTTTCAATTGACAGGTGTGTGTCTATCTGTTATATTGCCCCAATGGTATTAAAAGACAACAAAGACAACAAAGGGCAGTCCAACACCTCCAAGATATATAAGGAGAGGTTCAGGTCCTTGCTTCTACCCTACATCCCAGGCTCTGTGTCATCTGTTCTTCCTTGCTCCTTGTTCTGCAATCACCCTGGGATCATATATTCACCCTGACCTGAGACTTAGTGTCCCCATCTCAAGCAGGTGAACACTGACATCAACGCTTCTTTAATGTCCATATATTGATTATTCTACTTCCTTTATTTGGCTATTCCCTTCACCTCCAAGTAATGACATAATCTGGAGCGTTATTATGTTTTCTTGTAGGAAACTTCCTCCCCATCGGTGAGAAGGTGAAGTGGATGGAAAACTACAAAGATATGATGACCAGACTGGAGGACGCCGACCTGAACCCAAACTACTCAGACTTCATTGTCCCCATCCTAATATGCAGGTGAGGAGCCACAGACACCCAGATCAGAGTAATAGGACCACAGACACCCAGATCAGAGTAATAGGGTCACAGACACCAAGATCAGAGTCATAGGGTCACAGACACAAAGATCAGAGTCATAGGGTCACAGACACCAAGATCAGAGTCATAGGACCACAGACACAAAGATCAGAGTAATAGGACCACAGACACCCAGATCAGAGTAATAGGGTCACAGACACCCAGATCAGAGTAATAGGGCCACAGACACCCAGATCAGAGTAATAGGGTCACAGACACCCAGATCAGAGTAATAGGGCCACAGACACCCAGATCAGAGTAATAGGGTCACAGACACCCAGATCAGAGTGATAGGACCACAGACACCCAGATCAGAGTAATAGGACCACAGACACCCAGATCAGAGTAATAGGGGCCACAGACACCCAGATCAGAGTAATAGGGCCACAGACACCCAGATCAGAATATTAGGACCACAGACACCCAGATCAGAGTAATAGGGCCACAGACACCCGGATCAGAATAATAGGACCACAGACACAAAGATCAGAGTAATAGGGTCACAGATACCCAGATCAGAGTAATAGGGTCACAGACACAAAGATCAGAGTAATAGGGTCACAGACACCAAGATCAGAGTCATAGGACCACAGACACAAAGATCAGAGTAATAGGACCACAGACACCCAGATCAGAGTAATAGGGTCACAGACACCCAGATCAAAGTAATAGGGCCACAGACACCCAGATCAGAGTAATAGGGTCACAGACACCCAGATCAGAGTAATAGGGGCCACAGACACCCAGATCAGAGTCAGGACCACAGACACCCAGATCAGAATATTAGGACCACAGACACCCAGATCAGAGTAATAGGGCCACAGACACCCGGATCAGAATAATAGGACCACAGACACAAAGATCAGAGTAATAGGGTCACAGACACCCAGATCAGAGTAATAGGGTCACCGACACAAAGATCAGAGTAATAGGGCCACAGACACCCAGATCAGAGTAATAGGGTCGCAGACACCAAGATCAGAGTAATAGGGCCATAGACACCCAGATCAGAGTTATAGGGTCACAGACACAAAGATCAGAGTAATAGGGCCACAGACACCCAGATCAGAGTAATAGGGCCACAGACACCCAGATAAGAGTAATAGGATCACAGACACCCAGATCAGAGTAATAGGGTCACAGACACCCAGATCAGAGTAATAGGGCCACAGACACCCAGATCAGAGTAATAGGGCCACAGACACAAAGATCAGAGTAATAGGGCCACAGACACAACGATCAGAGTAATAGGGCCACAGACACCCAGACCAGAGTAATAGGGTTACAGACACCCATATCAGAGTAATAGGGCCACAGACACCCAGATTAGAGTAATAGGGCCACAGGCACCCACATCAGAGTAATAGGGCCACAGACACCCAGATCAGAGTAATAGGGCCACAGACACCAGATCAGAGTAATAGGGCCACAGACACCCAGATCAGAGTAATAGGGTCACAGACAAAAGATCAGAGTAATAGGGCCACAGACACCCAGATCAGAGTAATAGGGCCACATACACAAAGATCAGAGTAATAGGGCCACAGACACCCAGATCAGAGTAATAGGGCCACAGACACCCAGATCAGAGTAATAAGGCCACAGGCACCCAGATCAGAGTAATAGGGTCACAGACACCCACATCAGAGTAATAGGGCCACAGACACCCAGATCAGAATAATAGGACCACAGACACCCAGATCAGAGTAATAGGGCCACAGACACAAAGATCAGAGTAATAGGGCCACAGACACCCAGATCAGAGTAATAGGGCCACAGACACCCAGATCAGAGTAATAGGGCCACAGGCACCCAGATCAGAGTAACATGGCCACAGACACCCAGATCAGAGTAATAGGGCCACAGGCACCCAGATCAGAGTAATAGGATCACAGACACCCAGATCAGAGTAATAGGACCACAGACACCCAGATCAAAGTAATAGGATCACAGACACCCAGATCAGAGTAATATGATCACAGACACCCAGATCAGAGTAATAGGACCACAGACACTCCGATCAGAGTAATAGGATCACAGGCACCCAGATCAGAGTAATAGGGCCACAGACACTCTGATCAGAGTAATAGGGTCATAGGCACCCAGATCAGAGTAATAGGACCACAGACACCCAGATCAGAGTAATAGGATCACAGACACCAGATCAGAGTAATATGGTCACAGGCACCCAGATCAGAGTAATAGGACCACAGACACCCAGATCAGAGTAATAGGGCCACAGACACTCCGATCAGAGTAATAGGGCCACAGACACCCAGATCAGAGTAATAGGATCACAGACACCCAGATCAGAGTAATAGGGTCACAGACACCCAGATCAGAGTAATAGGGCCACAGACACCCAGATCAGAGTAATAGGGCCACAGACACAAAGATCAGAGTAATAGGGCCACAGACACCCAGACCAGAGTAATAGGGTTACAGACACCCATATCAGAGTAATAGGGCCACAGACACCCAGATCAGAGTAATAGGGCCACAGGCACCCACATCAGAGTAATAGGGCCACAGGCACCCACATCAGAGTAATAGGGCCACAGACACCCAGATCAGAGTAATAGGGCCACAGACACCAGTTCAGAGTAATAGGGCCACAGACACCCAGATCAGAGTAATAGGGTCACAGACAAAAGATCAGAGTAATAGGGCCACAGACACCCAGATCAGAGTAATAGGGCCACATACACAAAGATCAGAGTAATAGGGCCACAGACACCCAGATCAGAGTAATAGGGCCACAGACACCCAGATCAGAGTAATAAGGCCACAGGCACCCAGATCAGAGTAATAGGGTCACAGACACCCACATCAGAGTAATAGGGCCACAGACACCCAGATCAGAATAATAGGACCACAGACACCCAGATCAGAGTAATAGGGCCACAGACACAAAGATCAGAGTAATAGGGCCACAGACACCCAGATCAGAGTAATAGGGCCACAGACACCCAGATCAGAGTAATAGGGCCACAGGCACCCAGATCAGAGTAATAGGGTCATAGACACCCAGATCAGAGTAACATGGCCACAGACACCCAGATCAGAGTAATAGGGCCACAGGCACCCAGATCAGAGTAATAGGATCACAGACACCCAGATCAGAGTAATAGGACCACAGACACCCAGATCAAAGTAATAGGATCACAGACACCTAGATCAGAGTAATATGATCACAGACACCCAGATCAGAGTAATAGGACCACAGACACTCCGATCAGAGTAATAGGGCCACAGACACCCAGATCAGAGTAATAGGGCCACAGACACTCTGATCAGAGTAATAGGGTCACAGGCACCTAGATCAGAGTAATAGGACCACAGACACCCAGATCAGAGTAATAGGGCCACAGACACCCAGATTAGAGTAATAGGATCACAGATACCAGATCAGAGTAATAAGGTCACAGGCACCCAGATCAGAGTAATAGGACCACAGACACCCAGATCAGAGTAATAGGGCCACAGACACTCCGATCAGAGTAATAGGGCCACAGAGACCCAGATCAGAGTAATAGGATCACAGACACCCAGATCAGAGTAACATGGCCACAGACACCCAGATCAGAGTAATAGGGCCACAGGCACCCAGATCAGAGTAATAGGATCACAGACACCCAGATCAGAGTAATAGGACCACAGACACCAGATCAAAGTAATAGGATCACAGACACCCAGATCAGAGTAATATGATCACAGACACCCAGATCAGAGTAATAGGACCACAGACACTCTGATCAGAGTAATAGGATCACAGGCACCCAGATCAGAGTAATAGGGCCACAGACACTCTGATCAGAGTAATAGGGTCATAGGCACCCAGATCAGAGTAATAGGACCACAGACACCCAGATCAGAGTAATAGGATCACAGACACCCAGATCAGAGTAATATGGTCACAGGCACCCAGATCAGAGTAATAGGACCACAGACACCCAGATAAGAGTAATAGGGCCACAGACACTCCGATCAGAGTAATAGGGCCACAGACACCCAGATCAGAGTAATAGGGCCACAGACACAAAGATCAGAGTAATAGGGCCACAGACACCCAGACCAGAGTAATAGGGTTACAGACACCCATATCAGAGTAATAGGGCCACAGACACCCAGATCAGAGTAATAGGGCCACAGGCACCCACATCAGAGTAATAGGGCCACAGACACCCAGATCAGAGTAATAGGGCCACAGACACCCAGATCAGAGTAATAGGGCCACAGACACCAGATCAGAGTAATAGGGCCACAGACACCCAGATCAGAGTAATAGGGTCACAGACAAAAGATCAGAGTAATAGGGCCACAGACACCCAGATCAGAGTAATAGGGCCACATACACAAAGATCAGAGTAATAGGGCCACAGACACCCAGATCAGAGTAATAGGGCCACAGACACCCAGATCAGAGTAATAAGGCCACAGGCACCCAGATCAGAGTAATAGGGTCACAGACACCCACATCAGAGTAATAGGGCCACAGACACCCAGATCAGAATAATAGGACCACAGACACCCAGATCAGAGTAATAGGGCCACAGACACAAAGATCAGAGTAATAGGGCCACAGACACCCAGATCAGAGTAATAGGGCCACAGACACCCAGATCAGAGTAATAGGGCCACAGGCACCCAGATCAGAGTAATAGGGTCACAGACACCCAGATCAGAGTAACATGGCCACAGACACCCAGATCAGAGTAATAGGGCCACAGGCACCCAGATCAGAGTAATAGGATCACAGACACCCAGATCAGAGTAATAGGACCACAGACACCCAGATCAAAGTAATAGGATCACAGACACCTAGATCAGAGTAATATGATCACAGACACCCAGATCAGAGTAATAGGACCACAGACACTCCGATCAGAGTAATAGGGCCACAGACACCCAGATCAGAGTAATAGGGCCACAGACACTCTGATCAGAGTAATAGGGTCACAAGCACCTAGATCAGAGTAATAGGACCACAGACACCCAGATCAGAGTAATAGGGCCACAGACACCCAGATTAGAGTAATAGGATCACAGATACCAGATCAGAGTAATAAGGTCACAGGCACCCAGATCAGAGTAATAGGACCACAGACACCCAGATCAGAGTAATAGGGCCACAGACACTCCGATCAGAGTAATAGGGCCACAGAGACCCAGATCAGAGTAATAGGATCACAGACACCCAGATTAGAGTAATAGGATCACAGACACCCAGATCAGAGTAATAGGGCCACAGACACCCAGATCAGAGTAATAGGGCCACAGACACCCAGATCAGAGTAATAGGGTCACAGACACCCACATCAGAGTAATAGAATCACAGACACCCAGATCAGAGGAATAGGACCACAGACACCCAGATCAGAGTAATAGGGTCACAGACACCCAGATCAGAGTAATAGGGCCACAGACACCTAGATCAGAGTAATAGGGCCACAGACACCCAGATCAGAGTAATAGGGCCACAGACACCCAGATCAGAGTAATATAGCTCCAGACACCCAGATCAGAGTAATAGGGCCACAGACACCCAGATCAGAATAATAGGGTCACAGAGACGCAGATCAGAGTGATAGGGCCACAGACACCCAGATCAGAGTAATAGGGTCACAGACACCCAGATCAGAGTAATAGGGTCACAGACACCCAGATCAGAGTAATAGGGTCACAGACACCAAGATCAGAGCAATTATTCTGTAAAATTGTTCTTTGCTGATCGTCCTGTGTCTGTGAATGGCTGAATATTAGAGACTGAAGTACTGAGGCATCAGATTCTACAATATTACACTACAACCGCTGAGGTAGATCCTGATGAGGGTTATACTTCTCTATCAAGCTGTGAAATATTAATATTATCACTTTTTTTAAAGTAATTTATTACCATATTTCTTTTTTCAGTGCCGCAAGTCAGCTGAACAGTGATGAAAGTAAAGCAATGAAGGAATTTGTAGATAATTGTGTGAAGATGACAGGTGGGTGATTAATGGTCGCTCAGTGCAGAGAGAAGGGAACCTGCACAGATTAGTAGAAGTATAAAGAGAAGATTTTAAACCACACTGACAAACATGAGGATTGGATATTGGTCAGATCGTCTGGGGTAGTGCATTCCAGAACACTGGTGCAGCACGAGACAATTCTTAGAGACAGAAATGCGAAGTTCAGATTATGGGAGATGTTAGTATTACATCAGTTACAGAATGAAGGGCAGAGGTAGGTGATAGACAGTGATGAGGGAGGAGATGTAGGGAGGTGCATAACTGTGGAGAGAATGGGTAGGTGATAGGCAGAGAGGAGGAGGAGATGTAGGGCTGTGCAGAGCTGTGGAGAGGATGGTTAGGTGATAGACAGTGAATAGGGATGAGATGTAGGTAGGTGCAGAACTGTGGAGAGGATGGGTAGATGATATACAGAGATGAGGAGATGTAGAGAGGTGCAGAACTATAGAGAGGATGGGTAGGTGATTGAGATGATGAGATGTAGGGTGGTGCAGAACTGTGGTGAGGATGGGTAGTTGATATACAGAGATGAGGAGATGTAGAGAGGTGCAGAACTATGGAGAGGATGGGTAGGTGATTGAGATGATGAGATGTAGGGTGGTGCAGAACTGTGGTGAGGATGGGTAGTTGATATACAGAGATGAGGAGATGTAGAGAGGTGCAGAACTATAGAGAGGATGGGTAGGTGATTGAGATGATGAGATGTAGGGTGGTGCAGAACTGCGGTGAGGATGGGTAGTTGATATACAAAGATGAGGAGATGTAGAGAGGTGCAGAACTATGGAGAGGATGGGTAGGTGATTGAGATGATGAGATGTAGGGAGGTGCAGAACTGTGGTGAGGATGGGTAGGTGATAGACAGAGATGAGGAGGAGATTTAAGGAGGTGCAGAATTGTGGAGAGGACAGGTATGTGATAGACAGTGATGAGGGAGGAGATGTAGGGAGGTGCATAACTGTGGAGAGGATGGGAAGGTGATAGAGAGTAATGAGGGAGGAGATGTAGGGAGGTGCAGAGCTGTGGAGAGGATGGATAGGTGATATACAGTGATGAGGGAGGAGATTAGGGAGGTGCAGGACTGTGCAGAGGATGGGTAGGTTATAGACAGTAATGAGGGAGGAGATGTAGGGAGGTGCAGAGCTGTGGAGAGAAAGGGTAGGTGATCGACAGAGATGAGGAGGAGATGTAAGGTGGTGCAGAGCTGTGTAATGCTTTGTGGGTGAGATAAGTTTATGCTATACTCTGTAGTGAATGAGTAACCAGTGCAATGACTGGCTCAGGGTGGAGGCACCAGTGTAGCAGCTGATCAAAACGCAAAGCTGGCTGCTGCATTCAGAACAGATTGTAGAAGAGAAAGTTTGGTTACAGGGAGACTGATCAGAAGAGATTTGTAAGTAAGAGTAGGAGTATTGGAAGGTGCGAGGCTGCGCTCACTGAGGGTATTGGGGAACACTCAGTTGATAGCGGATTTGAAGCACAGAATCAGCTTCTATTTAAGTCACGTCATGAACAAAAACCTCTACTCCGGCTTTGGAGTCTGTAACCATTACATACAGTCCACACGAACTGTATATATACAAGTCATATCTTCAGCGGGTACGCCCACATGCTTTACTGAAACGTATATGACTTACAGTCATTGGGGTTACCTGTCAGAAGCTTTGCCAGCTTAACAGGCGGGCTCCAGCCAGTCTTGCCATCCAGGAAGCCAACTTACTGGGATCACCAAACAGGTCCTTGGATTTGCTCCATTTATTGGCCGCCTCTGAGCCTCAGCTAGCTCTGTGCACCTGGTCTCTTCACCATGTGCTCAAACAGGAAGTCTGTACTTCCAGGACCTGTCTGACATCAGAGACACGTGATACAACAGCAGTCTCACTATAACGCACGAGACATATCCATGGGAGGTACGAGGTCAGCCAGACCCGCCCAGCATTTTCTGGCTCACCTGTAAATCCAGACCTATCACCTCAACTCCCTAACATAACTTTCCCCTCTGCCCTGATTCATCCTTCTGAATGTTAGTTACAACCTTCCCCTTCCTATTCATCTGTCTCCACATCCTCCATAAAACCAAAAGCATGTAAGCGCATATAGACAAATCCAGCTGATGACTCGAGCATATACTGGTGGCCTCATATGAAAAACCCCTATTTATTATAATGAGGGCCCAACCAGAGCCTACAAACGTATTCTACCTACTGTGTACCCCCATTTCCCCATAGATTGTAATCTTTTGAGCAAGTCCTGACACCCCTCCTGTAATTTTTAAGCTATTTGATACTACCGTATATATTGTCATTTTTGTCTGTACATTGCCCCTTGTTTAATTGTAAAGTGCTGCTGGATGTTGGAATATGTTGGCGGTATGTAAATGGTTTGCCCAAAAAGGTGGAGAGAAGAGAAAGGGCCTGAGCCTTGAATTACCTCGATAATAAGGGGAAGAGGAGAAGAATAAGGGCTGGCAAAAGCTACAGTGAAGGAGTGATCAGACAGATAAGAGAAGAACTAGGAGAGAGTCGTGTCCTTCAGCCCAATAGAGCAGAGCTGGTGATCCACGGTGTTGAATACAGTGAAGAGATCCAGGAGAATCAGCAAAGAGCAGGCAGCATTAGATTTTGTCATCAATAGATCATAAGAGATTTTAGTAAGACCAGTTTCAGTAAAGTGTAAGGTTGAATACACAGAGCGTTTGTGCTCCGTTTTTTCTTCATCCATTTTTGGTGCAGTGTCTGGCATCCAGATTCTGAGGACGTTGGATGAAAAATGTAGGCCACCATATGAGAGAGCAGCAGCAGCGGGACGTTCGACTGCTGGATCCAAATATCAGTGAGAGTCAGAAGGTTATGATAATTGGAAAGGATTAAATCTTGGATGTAGAGAAGTTTGTTGCACAATGATTGTGAGCTCCAGAGCGTCATATTAAAAGACACTGGGTCGCCTTGTAACTTTTGATGCAATACAGCTGATGAAATTCCTCCTTCACTTTGCCCTGAAAGCAAGCTGCTTGGTCTGAGTGGATCCACTTCAGACATCTGTAAACTTGGACAAAATCTTGGCAGATTGCTCATGTGGCAGACTTGGCTGTCTATCATTAACACTTATTATTATTTATTATTGTAGTGCCATTTATTCCATGGCACTTTACAAATGAAAAGGGGCATACATAGACTAGTACAATAATCATGAACAATACAAGGCACACACAGGTACAGGAGGAGAGAGGACCCTGCCCATGAGGGCTCACAGTCTACAAGAAATGGTTGAGGATACAGTAGGTGAGGAGAAAGTGCCATGCCCGCGAGGGTTCAGAGTCTACAAGGGCTAGGTGAGAATACTGTAGGTGAGGAGAGAGGAGCCTGCCTACAAGGGCTCACAGTCTACAAGGGATGGGTGAGGATACAGTAGATGAGAAGAGAGGACCCTGTCCATGAGGGCTCACAGTTTACAAGTGATGGATGAAAATACAGTAGGTGAGTAGAGAGGACCCTGCCTGAGAGGCTTCACAGTCTACAAGGGATGGGTGAGGATACCTGGCCACGAGGGCTCATTGTCTACAAGGGATGGGTGAGGATACCTGGCCACGAGGGCTCATTGTCTACAAGGGATGGGTGAGGATACCGTTGGTGAGGAGAGAGGAGCCTGCCTACAAGGGCTCACAGTCTACAAGGGATGGGTGAGGATACAGTAGATGAGAAGAGAGGACCCTGTCCATGAGGGCTCACAATCTACAGGGGATCGGTGAGGATACAGCCGGGGAGGGGATTGGACCCTGCCTGTGAGGCTTCACAGTCTACAATGGATGGGTGAGGATACAATAGAGGAGAGAGGACCCTGGCCATGAGGGCTCATTGTCTACAAGGGATGGGTGAGGATACCTGGCCACGAGGGCTCATTGTCTACAAGGGATGGGTGAGGATACCTGGCCACGAGGGCTCATTGTCTACAAGGGATGGGTGAGGATACCGTTGGTGAGGAGAGAGGACCCTGCCCACGAGGGCTCACAATCTACAGGGGATGTGTGAGGATACAGCCGGGGAGGGGATTGGACCCTGCCTGTGAGGGCTCACAGTCTACAAGGGATGGGTGAGGATACAATAGAGGAGAGAGGACCCTGGCCATGAGGGCTCATTGTCTACAAGGGATGGGTGAGGATACCTGGCCACGAGGGCTCATTGTCTACAAGGGATGGGTGAGGATACCTGGCCACGAGGGCTCATTGTCTACAAGGGATGGGTGAGGATACCGTTGGTGAGGAGAGAGGACCCTGCCCACGAGGGCTCACAATCTACAGGGGATCGGTGAGGATACAGCCGGGGAGGGGATTGGACCCTGCCTGTGAGGCTTCACAGTCTACAATGGATGGGTGAGGATACAATAGAGGAGAGAGGACCCTGGCCATGAGGGCTCATTGTCTACAAGGGATGGGTGAGGATACCTGGCCACGAGGGCTCATTGTCTACAAGGGATGGGTGAGGATACCTGGCCACGAGGGCTCATTGTCTACAAGGAATGGGTGAGGATACCGTTGGTGAGGAGAGAGGACCCTGCCCACGAGGGCTCACAATCTACAGGGGATGTGTGAGGATACAGCCGGGGAGGGGATTGGACCCTGCCTGTGAGGGCTCACAGTCTACAAGGGATGGGTGAGGATACAGTAGGTGAAAGAGGACCCTGCCCATGAGGGATCACAGTCTACAAGAGATGGGTGAGGATACAGTAGGTGAGGAGAGAGGACCCTGCCCATGAGGGATCACAGTCTACAGGGGATGGGTGAGGATACAGTAGGTGAGAGAGGACCCTGCCCACGAGTGATCACTATCTACAAGAGATGAGTGAGGATACAGTAGGTGAGGAGAGAGGACCCTGCCTACGAGGGCTCACAGTCTACAAGGGATGGGTGAGGATACAGTAGGTGAGGAGAGAGGACCCGGCCCATGAGGGCTCACAGTCTACAAGAGATGGGTGTAGATACAGTGGGGGGAGGAGAGAGGACCCTGCCAGCAGGGGCTCACAGTCTACAGGGGATGGGTGAGGATACAGCCAGGGAGAGGATTGGACCCTGCCCGCGTGGGCTCACAGTCTACAAGGAATGGGTGAGGATACAGTAGGTGAGGAGAGAGAACCCTGCCCACGAGGGCTCACAGTCCACAAAGGATGGGTGAGGATACAGTAGGTGAGGAGAGGACCCTGCCTGTGAGGCTCACAGTCTACAAGGAATGGGTGAGGATACAGTAGGTGAGGAGAGAGGACCCTGCCCACAAGGGCTCACAGTCTACAAGGGATGGGTGAGGATACAGTAGGTGAGGAGAGAGGACCCTGCCCATGAGGGCTCACAGTCTACAGGGGATGGGTGAGGATACAGCCAGGGAGAGGATTGGACCCTGCCCGCAAGGGCTCACAGTCTACAAGGAATGGGTGAGGATACAGTAGGTGAGGAGAGAGAACCCTGCCCATGAGGGCTCACAGTCTACAGGGGATGGGTGAGGATACAGCCAGGGAGAGGATTGGACCCTGCCCACGAGGGCTCACAGTCTACAAGGGATGGGTGAGGATACAGTAAGTGAGGAGAGAGGACCCTGCCCATGAGGGCTCACAGTGTACAGGGGATGGGTGAGGATACAGCCAGGGAGAGGATTGGACCCTGCCCACGAGGGCTCACAGTCTACAAGGGATCGGTGAGGATATAGTAAGTGAGGAGAGAGGACCCTGCCCATGAAGGTTCACAGTCTACAAGGGATGGGTGAGGATACAGTAGGTGAGGAGAGAGGACCCTGCCCACGAGGGCTCACAATCTACAAGGGATGGGTGAAGATACAGTAGGTGAGGAGAGAGGACCCTGCCCATGAAGGTTCACAGTCTACAAGGGATGGGTGAGGATACAGTAGGTGAGGAGAGAGGACCCTGCCATGAAGGTTCACAGTCTACAAGGGATGGGTGAGGATACAGTAGGTGAGGAGAGAGGACCCTGCCCACGAGGGCTCACAATCTACAAGGGATGGGTGAAGATACAGTAGGTGAGGAGAGAGGACCCTGCCCATGAGGGATCACAGTCTACAAGGGATGGGTGAGGATACAGTAGGTGAGGAGAGAGGACCCTGCCCATGAAGGTTCACAGTCTACAAGGGATGGGTGAGGATACAGTAGGTGAGGAGAGAGGACCCTGCCCACGAGGGCTCACAATCTACAAGGGATGGGTGAAGATACAGTAGGTGAGGAGAGAGGACCCTGCCCATGAAGGTTCACAGTCTACAAGGGATGGGTGAGGATACAGTAGGTGAGGAGAGAGGACCCTGCCCATGAAGGTTCACAGTCTACAAGGGATGGGTGAGGATACAGTAGGTGAGGAGAGAGGACCCTGCCCACGAGGGCTCACAATCTACAAGGGATGGGTGAAGATACAGTAGGTGAGGAGAGAGGACCCTGCCCATGAGGGATCACAGTCTACAAGGGATGGGTGAGGATACAGTAGGTGAGGAGAGAGGACCCTGCCCATGAAGGTTCACAGTCTACAAGGGATGGGTGAGGATACAGTAGGTGAGGAGAGAGGACCCTGCCCACGAGGGCTCACAATCTACAAGGGATGGGTGAAGATACAGTAGGTGAGGAGAGAGGACCCTGCCATGAAGGTTCACAGTCTACAAGGGGTGGGTGAGGATACAGTAGGTGAGGAGAGAGGACCCTGCCCATGAGGGATCACAGTCTACAAGGGATGGATGAGGATACAGTAGGTGAGGAGAGAGGACCCTGCCCACGAGGGCTCACAATCTACAAGGGATGGGTGAGGATACAGTAGGTGAGAGGAGAGGACCCTGCCCACGAGGGCTCACAGTCTACAAGGGATGGGTGAGGATACAGTAGGTGAGGAGAGAGGACCCTGCCCATGAAGGTTCACAGTCTACAAGGGATGGGTGAGGATACAGTAGGGGAGGGTAGAGCTGGTCATGCGGTGCTTTGGTGGACTGAGGGTCACTGCAGGTTGTAGCTTGTCGGGTCTTCAGGTTCCTTTTGAAAAGGAACGGGAGAAATCTTGTGTGTGATTGTGGGAAGAAGAGATGAGATAAGAGAGGAGTAGAGGAGGAGATCTTGGGAAGATTACAGGTTATGTGTAGGTAAGTACCGGGAGACCATGTCACAGATGTATGGGGGGACAGGTTGTGGATGGCCTGTATGTCATGGTTGGGAGCCTCTGGGCAATGGGAAGCCAGTGAAGGGCAGAGAGGAGAGGCCGGGGAATAGCGGTGAGGCAGGTGGAGTAGTCGGGCAGCAGAGGCTCACATCTGTGTCTCTTGCAGGAGTCGTCCCCATTGTCGTCATCACCCATAAATCCAAAGGAGACTTCATAGAGACTGAGAATAAATTCAGACTGATGGGAGCCGAGAATATAATATCTATAGAGAATTACATGACGGACAATCATATCAAGACTGAGGGGAAAACCAGAGATATCCTGATGGTCATACACAACGCCCTGAGGAATGTAATATATCGACTGGGAGCAAAAGAAAGAAATCCTAAGGCAGACTGGGTGCAACGGAAGAAGTTCATGATGGAATATATACACAAGGCGGATGTGGAGAAGAGAGAGAATGAGCTGAGAATGAAGGAAGAACAGAGAAGAGCAGAAGAAATAAGAAGAAGAAGAGAGGAAGAATTGAATGCCCATAGACAAAGGGTGCAAGCGATGATTGTCATGAGGCATTGTGTACATGAGATGGTGAATAATGTGGAAGAGCTGAGAGCAGCAAATGCAAGAAGAGAGGAAGAAGATCGTGGTTGTCTTCTACAGTAAACCCCTTCCATTATCGGCTCGTACAAGCAGCGACCGATCTGTTTCCTGATAAAAGTCTTCATGTAATAACCAAAAGGAGGAAATTGTATGTAATCATTGCTAACACCAGAGGGGCCCCCAATCCGGAAATGTTCCAACACCGTTAGTGCAGGTTCACACCAATGTATGTTTGCTCTGACTCAGGTTTTTGTGCATTTCCATTTAGCCGCTTGTCTTCTGGTGAGTTAGGCTGGTTTCACACTGGCGTTTGTGTCTGCATGCGTATGGCATGCAGACGCGAACGCAGCCATATTAATGTGAATGAATGAGAATCTCCGCATGCGTTCACATTAATATGCACCCCGGCCAGCCAATCAGCTGTCACGGGGGCGACCGGGAGGAGGAGATCAGCGGCAGAGATCTCCTCCTCCCGGCCACAGCTGATCTGACAGCTGTTTAAATCTCCCGCGCAGACACCAAATAGGGCGATAATGGTGCAGGAGATAAGTAACAGCTGATCGCTGCTACAAATCTCCCGCGCCGACATCACCTATTCGGTGTCAGCGCTGGAGATTTAAACAGCTGTTTCTCCCCGCCGACATCAGCGGGAGAGCAGCGGCGGGTGTAGCTGATCTCCCAGTGGTCGCCGGGAGAGATTTCAATGAGATCCGCAGCGTTCTCCTGCGCTATCATGGGAAGGACATTGCAGATCCATTGACATCTATGCGTCGTTTGTGCGCTTGCGGGCGCTTGCAGAGAAAACAAGCACCCGTGACCGCACAAAAAATGCAACAGGGCTGCGTCCGGAGTGCGCTCGGAGGGTGCACAAATTGTGCGCATTCGAGCGCAAACGCAACCGAACGCAGCCAAACGCAGGCACGTGCGTTCCCATGTTAAACATAGGATCGCAGTGCGCAAGCGTTTGGCTGCGTTCGGTGCTCGGCGTATGCAAACGCCAGTGTGAAACCACCCTTAGGGAGAGTCCCACCCTTCCTCTACTGGGCAGAGCTGTTATATTGCATCCCATTTCTGTGAGTCCATTTTGGGACCTGGTCACACTCAGCACCCTACTTCTTATGAGGTTAGTTTGCACAGTAGCAGGTTATAATACAGTTAGTGTATGGACCATCCTGAAATGGGTCACCGTGACGAGGTGGGATGGCTTAAATAAATTTTTTGCAAAAAATGGTATGACCAAGTACCCTGTGTGTGTAACAGCCTGTGGTAAACACTTGATATAACAGTCACTGTAATAGGGGTACTCACTCGCTTGCAGGTCATTGAGATAGTAAAAGGCACGGTTCCCACATGAAAGTTCATTACGGTTTATTCAACCTCCATAAACCGGACATGTAATACACATGGATGAGCCTTGCTTTGGCTGTTCCATAACACTCACAATGTCCATGCAAAGCCTATCTACTCACAGGTTCAAATATAGACAGTTTCCAGACCGTTTCTTGTGAGGAGGTTTGGGCAGCGTTCACACACTGAATATTCAGCCGCTCCACATTACATAATGATTTCAGGTTCCTCTCTTTATCCAGAGCTCTGGGACACGCTCCAAACACACATGGTTTCTCTACTATGTGCTTCCAGGAAGATGGCCCCTGCCGCCACTTCCAAACAGCAACAAAATTTGCTAACATCAGAGACATGTGACCCTGGAGTGGCCACGTGACATTAGCAGCAACACACCCCCCCGGGAGTTATGTGGTTAAACAGACCCGCCCATCACTTTCTGGTTAACCCACATCTCACGGATCCACTCCTTCCTCACCCACGACACTGCTAAAACACTCATTCATGCTCTTATCATCTCCCACCTTGACTACTGCAACCTCCTTCTCAATGGCCTCCCGGCTGACTCCCTCACACCTCTCCAGTCTATTCTCAATTCCTCTGCCCAACTAATCTACCTGTCCTCACGCTACTCCCCTGTCTCCCCCCTCTGCCAAGCCCTTCACTGGCTCCCCGCCTCCAAGAGATCCCAATTCAAAACACTAACCATGGCGTACAAAGCCATACACAACCTGGCTCCACCATACATCTCCGCCCTGGTCTCCCGATACCTACCCTCACGCAACCTCCGCTCCTCCCAAGAACTCCTCCTCTGCTCCCCCCTCATCACCTCTTCGCACAACCGAGTCCAGGACTTCTCCCGGGCATCTGCCTTACTCTGGAACTCCCTACCCGAACACGTCAGACACTCTCCTACACTGAGAAGCTTCAAGTGTCATTTGGTCATAGCATGCACATACTTTTTTTCTAGTTGTTTCATGAGTGTATAAAAGATCATTCAGAGTTTCATACAATATACTGGGACAATTTCTTTCTCAAGTTTCACACTGTCGTTCTTTGGTATCCGTGTGAATCCAGCTGAAACTGAATGCACACGCATCATTTTTGGGCCCCATTGACTTTAATGGGGCTAGATGAAGTTGCAGGTGCATCCAGTTCTGCATGATTCCCCCTGATCGGAGTGTCACCGTTTTTTCACTGAGACCAAAATCCCATTTTGTTGGTGTCTGTTTCAAAACAGTGAACACCCGGATCTGGGGCACGATGGGTTAAATTAGAATGTTTATGGAACCCAGATCTGGCGGAATCCAGATCTCGCTAGATCCAGATCAC
Source organism: Allobates femoralis (assembly GCA_033576535.1). Classification (NCBI taxonomy): domain Eukaryota; kingdom Metazoa; phylum Chordata; class Amphibia; order Anura; family Aromobatidae; genus Allobates; species Allobates femoralis. The sequence goes on along the minus strand of JARQOC010000011.1, from coordinate 241,148,379 downwards.
GTATCTGGGTTTTAGGACTGGGCATGCCCAGAACCCAGTTTTAAATGACACATCCGGCTAAACAAGATAATGAACGGATGCTCACAGCGGGATTATCACTGATCCATATACCAATGCGAGTGCATACAGTTGCATCACATTTTACAATTGCGAGGGTGCCGGGGGGGGCTGCAGGTTTTACCTGGATTCCCTCGGATTCCAAAAAATAGCAGTGTCAATCCAGCCTCCCATTTCACCTGTGTACAACCCGTATTTACTCAGCAGCTAGTAATCATGCCAATGAAGTCAATGGAATGTAAAAAAAAGTCACCCATGTGCACTGACTGCCCCATTCAATAACATTGGGCTGAGCCCTGACAGCACTCTGACCGAAAATAAGTCACGTGAATGAACCCTAACAGTGATAGAATAGAAAATATTAGCACCGTGCTGTCATCTGTCCCCAGATCTCTCCCGCTATCTTCCGCTGGCTGTAGTGTCGGTGCTCCGGGGTCCCGGACAGTCATTATTCACTCTGCAGGTATAAGAGAAGGGGCAGCTACAAGAACACTGCAGCCGACACCCCGGAGAACTGGTGTCGGAGCCACGGGGGACACTTTCTATGCTACCCTTTTTATTGTATGGTCGCAGGCAACAGTTTTACTGTGGATTGTTCTGCATCAAAAACCAGAATGTCAGGAAAAATGTTGTGCAGAGTACGACAAGCTGTAGAATTTATTTTTTTAAATTGTCTTCTGGTCGTTGTCTGTGTCTGGCCGGTGTCTGTGTCTGGCTGGTATCTGTCTCTGGCCGGTGTCTGTCTCTGGACGGTGTCTGTCTCTGGCCGGTGTCTGTCTCTGGACGGTGTCTGTCTCTGGACGGTGTCTGTCTCTGGCCTGTATCTGTCTCTGGCCTGTATCTGTCTCTGGCCGGTGTTTGTCTCTGGCCGGTGTCTGTCTCTGGACGGTGTCTGTCTCTGGCCTGTATCTGTCTCTGGACGGTGTCTGTGTCTGGATGGTGTCTGGCTGTTGTCTGTGTCTGGCTGCTGTCTGTGTCTGGCTGGTGTCTGTAATTAAAAATAAAGGAGACAAAGAAAGGCACAGATTGTGCCTCATCACTAGTGACACACACTAGACGGTAGGTGAAAGAAAGCTTGCTCATCTGGTTAGGTTGTGATAACCCACAACAAGCTTGAACACTTGGGTCACAGCTGCTGCAGAACCTCCACCACCTTGCGCACGCAGTAAAACAGATAGTTCAAACAGGAATGGTGTCTCACGGTCTGCGCTGCTGCTTCAAAAAATGCACTGGGAAGACATTGCTTTCTCCATCTCCTTCTTTATTCCTTCACACATTACCAATGTGTTTCGGTGCACACCTTGCACCTTCCTCAGGGTACATTCGAAATGTACCCTGAGGAAGGTGCAAGGTGTGCACCAAAATGCTTTGGTAATGTGTGGAGGAATAAAGAAGGAGATGGAGAAAGCAATGTCTTCCCAGTGCATTTTTTGAAGCAGCAGCGCAGACCGTGAGACACCATTCCTGTTTGAACTGGCTGGTTTCTGTTTCTGGACGGTGTCTGTGTCTGGCTCGTGTCTGTGTCTGGCTGGTGTCTATGTCTGGCTGGTGTCTATGTCTGGCCGGTGTCTATGTCTGGTCGGTGTCTGTGTCTGGCTCGTGTCTATGTCTGGCCGGTGTCTATGTCTGGTCGGTGTCTGGCTGGTGTCTATGTCTGGCCGGTGTCTGACTGGTGTCTGTGTCTGGTCGGTGTCTGGCTGGTGTCTATGTCTGGCTGGTGTCTGTGTCTGGTCGGTGTCTGGCTGGTGTCTATGTCTGGCTGGTGTCTATGTCTGGCCGGTGTCTGACTGGTGTCTGTGTCTGGTCGGTGTCTGGCTGGTGTCTATGTCTGGCTGGTGTCTATGTCTGGCCGGTGTCTGACTGGTGTCTGTGTCTGGCTGGTGTCTGACTGGTGTCTGTGTCTGCTCAATTTCTGTGTCTGGCAGATGTGTGTATCTGGCTGGTGTCTCTGTCTGTCTGGTGTCCGTGGCTGGCTGTTGTCTGTGTTTGGCTGGTGTATGTATCTGGTCGGTGTGTGTGTTTAGCCTGTTTGTGTCTGGCCAGTGTCTGTGTCTGGCCGGTGTCTGACTGCTATCTGTGTCTGGCTGGTGCCTGTGTCTGGCCGGTGTCTGACTGCTATCTGTGTCTGGCCGGTGTCTGTGTCTGGCCGGTGTCTGACTGCTATCTGTGTCTGGCCGGTGCCTGTGTCTGGCCGGTATCTGTGTCTGGCTGGTGTCTGTGTCTGGCCGGTGTCTATGTTTGTCCAGTGTCTGTTTCTGGCCACTGTCTGTGTCTGGCCACTGTCTGTGTCCTGTGTCTGGCCACTGTCTGTGTCTGGCCACTGTCTGTGTGTGGCCAGTGTTGTTGTCTGGCCGCTGGTGCCTGTGTCTGGCCGGTGTCTGTGGCTGACTGTTGTCTGTGTTTGGCCGATGTCTGTACGTGGCCGGTGAGTGTGTCAGGCTGCTGATGTCTGTGTCTGGCCGATGTCTGTATGTGGCCGGTGAGTGTGTCAGGCTGCTGATGTCTGTGTCTGGCCGGTGTCTGTCTCTGGCCGGTGTCTGTCTCTGGCCGGTGTCTGTCTCTGGCCGGTGTCTGTGTCTGCCAGGTGTCTGTCTCTGGCCGGTGTCTGTCTCTGGCCATTGTTGGTGTCTGGGTCTGGCCAATATCCGTCTCTGGCCAGTGTTTGTGTCTGGTTGGTGTCTGCGTGAGGCCGATGTCTGTGTCTGGCCGCTGGTGTCTGTATCTGCCTGGTGTCTCTGTCTGGCCGGTGTTTGTGTCTGGCCAGTGTTGTTTTCTGACTGCTGGTGTCGATATCTGGCCGGTGTTTGGCTGGTGTCTTTGTCTGGCCGGTGACTGTGTCTGTCTGGGATCTGTGTCTGGCCGGTGTCCTGGGATAGTTTTAAATAGCTGGTGTCAGGACTTTCTAGGGCTTTTTTTCTCCTCTCTTCCTTCATGTGTTCAATACTTTTTCCCTATTTCCTTTTTTATGTATGGAAATCTATGGTGATCTCTTTGCCTGTGTGGATTGGATGGATCGTTACCGACATCTGGTCAGTAATAACTGTCAATAGCACCTTTAAAAATATAATTACTTTAGAAAATCGGTGAAGTGTTCAATATTTATTTCACTCATTTTAATACTTGTTTATATAATATATACACATATATAATACTTGCCAAGTCCTGCTGCTTCAGTTGTTCAGATTCCAGGAAGAGTCATGGAGGATCAGTAATGAGGAGGAGGAAAGGATCACAAGACTACAGGCCGATCTGTGTCCCCTCCATCAATAGCTCTCTATCATATATCTTATACTAGGAGATCATTGAAAATGTATTACAGTGTCATCCGCCATACACGGAGATCATATCCTCCAGGTACGACACCTTGAATGGACAGGAAACTTAGTGAGACAGATGCAACGTCCCTCAGCCCCGATGCACGTTACGTCAGCCCTTTTTTTTTTTGTCCATGTCAACTGGTGTCTGAATTTTAACTTTTCATTTTTAATAAAATAAACTTTTCTTCACACCGTAGAGCTGGAATTGCCTTGTCTGCCGTCCACTATGGTTATTTAATTAGGCAGATGACAGTGATGAGTAGGTTGACGCTGACGTTCTCCTGTGTCGGGGGATTTAGATAAGACACCAATGACGGTGGTAGAAAAGGCTTCTAAAGATGTGGTGATAGAACTTCCAATGGATTTCCTAAGACTCCGACAGGTTACCTACACAATTATTTCATGTAGATATGTGAAACACAAAAACACATAACTTCTGTACAACACGTCTTGGCCTTAATTCATGGTGGTAGAAATAATAATAAGTAAATAATACTGTAATTGTATTCCGTATACTTGTATCCTTGATTTCTTCATGGTGAAATAAGAATAATAAAAATCTGAAATAATCTGATTTACCACTATTACTTGTGCCGTACCCTTGTCTCATATTTGAAGCACTAATCCTTGATTTGTATAAAGTTAATAAACTGGTGTTGGTCTGGTTACCGCTGTCTCTTCATTGTCTGTATCGTTGCATCCGATCACCCACTTACACACGGCGGAGCAAGACACAGATTGCTACAAACAGCCCGGGAGGTTACCCAGGCATCTGACCCCACTGCCACCAACTTGTCGTGAACAGTCCGGGAGATCATACAGACATCTGACCACTGGTGCCAACTTGTCATAAACAGCCCATGAGGTCACATAGTTATCCCACCACTGCTGCCTACTTGTCATAAACACCCCAGGAGGTCACACAGATATCCCACCACTGGTGCCAACTCATCGTGAACAGCTCATGAGGTCACATAGATATCCCACCGCTGCCGCCAATTTGTCGTGAACAGCCCGGGAGGTCACACAGGTATTCCACCGCTGCCACCAATTTGTTGTGAACAGCCCGGGAGGTCATACAGACATCTGACCACTGCCACCAACTTGTCGTGAACACCCCATGAGGTCACACAGATATCCCACCGCTGCCACCAATTGGTCATGAACAGCCTGGGAGGTCACGCAGCTATCCTACCACTGCCACCAATTTGTCATGAACAGCCCAGGAGGTCACGCAGCTATCCTACCACTGCCATCAATCTGTCATGAACAGCCCGGGAGGTCACGCAGCTATCCTACCACTGCCACCAATCTGTCATGAACAGCCCAGGGGGTCACCCAGATATCCTACCACTGCCATCAATCTGTCATGAACAGCCTGGGAGGTCACGCAGCTATCCTACCACTGCCACCAATCTGTCATGAACAGCCCAGGGGGTCACCCAGATATCCTACCACTGCCATCAATCTGTCATGAACAGCCCGGGAGGTCACGCAGCTATCCTACCACTGCCATCAATCTGTCATGAACAGCCCGGGAGGTCACGCAGCTATCCTACCACTGCCACCAATCTGTCATGAACAGCCCGGGAGGTCACGCAGCTATCCTACCACTGCCATCAATCTGTCATGAACAGCCCGGGAGGTCACGCAGCTATCCTACCACTGCCACCAATCTGTCATGAACAGCCCGGGAGGTCACGCAGCTATCCTACCACTGCCATCAATCTGTCATGAACAGCCCGGGAGGTCACGCAGCTATCCTACCACTGCCACCAATCTGTCATGAACAGCCCAGGGGGTCACCCAGATATCCCACCACTGCCTCCTACTTGTCATAAACACCCCATGAGGTCACACAGTTATCCCACTGCTGCTGCCAATTTGTCGTGAACAGCCTGGGAGGTCATACAGACATCTGACCACTGCCACCAACTTGTCGTGAACAGCCCATGAGGTCACACAGATATCCCACCACTGCCGCCTACTCGTCATGAACAGCCCGGGAGGTCAAACAGATATCCCATGGCTGCCACCAATTTGTCATGAACAGCCCGGGAGGTCACACAGATATCCCACCACTGCCACCAGTTTGTTGCAAAGAGCCCGAGAGGTCATGTAGACATCCCACTACTGCCGCCAACTTGTAGTGATCAGCCTGAGAGACAATGCAGATATCCCACTGCTGCCACCAATTTGTCATAAAGAGCTGTATTAGGCCACTCAATGTATGTATATGTAAGCGATTCCATGTGGAATGTGTATATATATATAGATTAGTATATTGGTGCAGCACAGCTCCCCTTGGTGCTCAGCAGTCACAGCTCCTCTCCTCCTTGCTGTATAAGTATACAAGATAAAGAACTGGAGCACTCTTCTTTTTGAAACAACCGCCTTTATTCGGCCATCAGGTGGGGGTGACAACGTTTCGGGATCTAGCCTAGAGAAAGGGACAGGATCCCGAAACGTTGTCACCCCCAACCTGATGGCCGAATAAAGGCGGTTGTTTCACAAAGAAGAGTGCTGCAGTTCTTTATCTTGTATATATATATATATATATATATATATAAATCAAGAAAAATAGGCAGCACTCAAAATTAAATGTGAAAAAAGCAGATACTTTACTAATCCTCAGGTGGCGCCGTTTCGGCGGTGACCCGTCTTTATCAAGCAATGCGCTCATACGCAGTATAAACTTAAATAGTGGTAACACGTGCATACAATTCCAATAATTAATCTTGTTTTACATATTCAAGATGGCCACTGCCATAGTAACGTTTACACGTGCTTCATAAACATATGTGCATATGACCAGAGATCTGGATTACACAGTGCATCAGTGCATATACAGAGCTTTGCACAGACTCAGCTTTGCCTATATAAATGATCATGACACACCCTATGAGGGTACTAGGGCTTATAGAGCTTAAAAAGTCTGTATACTTTACTCATAATCCATGCAGCTCTCTGTCACTGCTGGCTTCCTGTGGCAGTTGGCGTTGTTTGCCGCCGCCCAGCACCATCATGTGACTCATCACTGCATAGCCAATCACTACAGGGCGCCTGAGCATGCTCACTGGACCCGCCATTTTGCTTCAGCGCACCTCAGCCCTCATGCTGATTCCATATAAATGCATATATCGGTGCCTGGGTTGCGGATTTACACCTGGGATGGCCACAAGCCTTAGAGGCACCCCGCCAGGTGACACTGTGGCTTACAAGAGATGACTAATATCACTGAGTCTCTCTGTACAGCATTAACCATTCCTGAATACCCTACACCGCCACAGCTCACTCTTTATGCAGTTCCCGTTCACTCTGTTTCACATACACCAGGCGGCGGTTTGTCCAATATACTGCGGTGAAACGGCCATAAATCTCATTCTACAGAAAAATGAAGGACATGCGTCTTATCTTAACTCCTGTTATTAAGTGACCTTCATAGTCTTGTAGTCACTCTCTTCACAGCATCCTATATCTGGAGAAAGATAAAAAAGATATGATTATAAAAATATCCATATATGTTCAAATATCAACAGCACATACATCACACAGAGAAGTCAGGTTACATGGAAAATTATAACCAATAATGGGGTTCCTCAAAACATATGTACCTTAAAATCGACGTTTAATCCTGCCGGCTTTATTGTCCCCAACTCATATATCCATCTCATTTCCAATTTGTTTAAAACTTTCCCCCCCGTCTGTGTACCGGTACATAATGTATGATTCTAAATCTCAAATCCTTCCCTGTGTGTCCATCATTATTATTACGGATCAATTTGTGAAGCACCCGGGGGTTCAAAGTGCTCATTGTGCATCTAGATAAGTTCCTTGGGGGGTCTAGTTTCCAAAATGGGGTCACTTGTGGGGGAGCTCTAATGTTTAGGCACACAGGGACTCCCCAAACGTGACATGGTGTCCACTAACAATTTGAGCTAATGTTCCATTCAAATTGTTAGCGGACACCATGTTGCGTTTGGAGAGCCCCTGTGTGCCTAAACATTGGAGCTCCCGATAAAATTCATCCTAAAATTAGTTGGCCGATTTCTCCTGAGTACACCGATACCTCATATGTGGTCATAAACCACTGTTTGGGCGCACGGCAGGGTTTGGAAGGGAAGGAGCGCAATTTGACTTTTGGAGCTAATTTTCCATTCAAAAAGTCAAATTGTGCTCCTTCTCTTCTGAGCCCTGCCGTGCGCCCAAACAGTGGTTTATGACCACATATGAGGTGTCGGTGTACTCAGGAGAAATTGCCTGTTGCCCATGTGAAAATGAAAGAATTGAGGCTAAAACAACATTTTTGTTAGACAAATGAAAATGTCCATATTTTCCTTCCACGTTGCTTTAGTTCCTGTGAAGCACCTGAAGGGTTAATAATCTTCTTGAATGTAGTTTTGAGTAGCTTGAGGGGTGCAGTTTTTGGAATGGCGTCACTTTTGGGTGTTTTCTGTCCTGTACACCCCTGAAAGGGACTTCACATGTGATGTGGTCACAAAAAAAATGGTTTGTGTAAATTTTGCTGGAAAAATGAGAAATTGCAGATGAACTTTGACCCCTTATAACGTCCTAACCAAAAAAATGTTTTTTACAAAATTGTGCTGATGTAAAGTAACATGTGGGAAATGTTATTTATTAACTGTTTTGTGTCACATAACTCTCCGGTTTAGCAGAAAAAAAATTCAAATTTTGAAAATTGCAAAATTTTCAAAATTTTTGCCAAATTTTTTTAATTTTTCACAAATAAACACAAAAATGATCGACCTAAATTTACTACCAACATGAAGCCCAATATGTCACGAAAAAACGGTCTCAGAATCGCTAGGATCCGTTGAAGTGTTCCAGAGATATTACCTCATAAAGGAACACTGGTCAGAATTACAAAAAATGCCTTGGTCTTTAGGGTCAAAATAGGCTGGGTCCTGAAGGGGTTAAGACGTGGTTGGGGACCGCCCCTTTAAGACATGGAAGGGGACTGCCCCTTTAAGAAGTGGTTGAGGACCGCCCCTTTAAGATGTGGTTGTGACTGCCCCTTTAAGACGTGGTTGGGTACCGCCCCTTTAAGATATGGTTGTGGACTGCCCTTTTAAGATGTGGTTGAGGACCGCCCCTTTAAGACATGGTTGGTGACCACCCCTTTAAGACGTGGTTGGGGACCACCCCTTTAAGACGTGGTTGGGGACCACCCCTTTAAGACGTGGTTGGGGACCACCCCTTTAAGACGTGGTTGGGACCGCTCCTTTAAGACATGGTTGGTGACCACCCCTTTAAGACGTGGTTGGGACCTGTCCCTTGGCTTATTGGTCGCCACCGACCTCGAAAACCAATCAACGAAGCGTGGTTCAAATCCCTTGCCAATTCGCAGCCAGACTGCGCTTGTCGCTGATTGGTCGTGGGCAGCTGGCGCGACTAATCAGTGACGCGGGATTTCTGTTACAGACAGAATTAGACAATTATATAATAGATCTGTGACATCAATAATCTCCGCAACACATCAGAATGATCACAGGGGAAACCAATACAGTGTATGGTGACACAAGCATCTGCACACACTGTACACACACACACACACACACACATATATATATACAGTATATAGGGTTACAGGCCGCAGCCTCCTCCCGCACCATCACTGCGACTATTGTGAAACCTCAATCATCAGAAGCAAAAGTGAAAGTAAAGAGAAAAGAGAAAAACAAACTGCAGAAGAGACGAGAATGGAAGAAAAGGAGCAAAAGAGAGGTGAGAGATCCCCAAACTATATACAGAGGATCCTACAACTATATACAAAGGATCCTATAACTATATAGAGAGGATCCTATAACTATATACAGAGGATCCTATAACTATATACAGAGGATCCTACAACTATATACAAAGGATCCTACAACTATATACAGAGGATCCTATAACTATATACAGAGGATCCTATAACTATATACAAAGGATCCTATAACTATATAGAGAGGATCCTATAACTATATACAGAGGATCCTATAACTATATACAGAGGATCCTACAACTATATACAAAGGATCCTACAACTATATACAGAGGATCCTACAACTATATACAGAGGATCCTACAACTATATACAGAGGATCCTACAACTATATACAAAGGATCCTATAACTATATAGAGAGGATCCTACAACTATATACAGAGGATCCTACAACTATATAGAGAGGATCCTACAACTATATACAGAGGATCCTACAACTATATACAGAGGATCCTATAACTATATACAGAGGATCCTATAACTATATACAGAGGATCCTACAACTATATACAGAGGATCCTACAACTATATAGAGAGGATCCTACAACTATATACAGAGGATCCTACAACTATATACAGAGGATCCTATAACTATATACAGAGGATCCTATAACTATATACAGAGGATCCTACAACTATATACAGAGGATCCTATAACTATATACAGAGGATCCTATAACTACCGTATATACAGAGGGATCCTATAACTATAGAGAGATCCTATAACTATATACAGAGGGATCCTACAACTATATACAGAGGGATCCTACAACTATATACAGAGGATCCTACAACTATATACAGAGGATCCTATAACTATATACAGAGGATCCTACAACTATATACAGAGGATCCTATAACTATATACAGAGGATCCTATAACTATATACAGAGGATCCTACAACTACATACAGAGGATCCTGTAACTATATACAGAGGATCCTATAACTATATACAGAGGATCCTACAACTATATACAGAGGATCCTACAACTATATAGAGAGGATCCTACAACTATATACAGAGGATCCTACAACTATATACAGAGGATCCTATAACTATATACAGAGGATCCTATAACTATATACAGAGGATCCTACAACTATATACAGAGGATCCTATAACTATATACAGAGGATCCTACAACTATATACAGAGGATCCTATAACTATATACAGAGGATCCTATAACTATATACAGAGGATCCTATAACTACCGTATATACAGAGGGATCCTATAACTATAGAGAGATCCTATAACTATATACAGAGGGATCCTACAACTATATACAGAGGGATCCTACAACTATATACAGAGGATCCTACAACTATATACAGAGGATCCTATAACTATATACAGAGGATCCTACAACTATATACAGAGGATCCTACAACTATATACAGAGGATCCTATAACTATATACAGAGGATCCTATAACTACCGTATATACAGAGGGATCCTATAACTATAGAGAAATCCTATAACTATATACAGAGGGATCCTACAACTATATACAGAGGGATCCTACAACTATATACAGAGGATCCTACAACTATATACGGAGGATCCTATAACTATATACAGAGGATCTTATAACTATATACAGAGGGATCCTATAACTATATACAGAGGATCCTATAACTATATAGAGAGGGATCCTATAACTATATAGAGAGGGATCCTATAACTATATAGAGAGGGATCCTATAACTATAGAGAGAGATCCTATAACTATATAGAGAGGGATCCTATAACTATATACAGAGGGATCCTATAACTATATACAGAGGGATCCTATAACTATATACAGAGGGATCCTATAACTATATACAGAGGATCCTATAACTATATAGAGAGGGATCCTATAACTATATAGAGAGGGATCCTATAACTATATAGAGAGGGATCCTATAACTATAGAGAGAGATCCTATAACTATATAGAGAGGGATCCTATAACTATATACAGAGGGATCCTATAACTCATTTTTGATGCTTTGGACCTTTTTTGTCTTCAGTTTTATTAACTTCAGAGCAGAAATCTCATTATCCAGAATGTTCTCAGCAGCTAAATCTTCTCTTTTATATCTTAGTTTGGGGTGAAGGATCTGAGATGATGAATCCGGAGAACGATGAAGAATCATCAGCAAAACACCCCAGAATCTCAGGTGAGACGTCTGCTCTGTGTGTTATACAGAGGAGTCTATAATAGACAACGTGTCTCCTTGTGTGGATCCAGTCTGCTGTAAGGAGGCTGATAGACCAGGCCATGCTCCTCTGGGGAATCAAATGTGCAAATATCCTCAATAGAGAAGAAGAGGACTCTGATGTATCCTTTGTATTGAGCACCAGGGTATCCCAGAACACCTTGGAGAGGCCTCCATGGATCGGTCTTTCCCACCACAGACTGAGACTTTGGAGACAAGTCAACACCTTTTTGAAATGTTCCTCATACCATTCATCACTGGTTGCTGATGTCAATGAAATCTGCTGTAATGAAGAAAGGAATTGGGTCTCTATAGTATTTAGGCAGGTGGCACATGTCATACCCACATGATGCCAGGAGAGCATTATTGTCACAATCCCTCCACGCCGCACATTTAGGACCCTATAGAGATTATGCTGTGACGAGTACCTTGTGTGTGCTGAGCTGTCAGCATGCTGATCTTCAATGCAGTCCTTCATTCTGGTTCTGGAAGATGTTGGGCTGCTGAGGTGTTCCATCTTTCCAGTGATTGCTCAGCTACTTTACTGAGCAGCCTCTCCAAGATCTCTGACAATTACATACATTCTATGACCTACATCCCTGAGTCTGTCTAGTTCTGACCATTCTTTACTGACCCCGGACTCTTGCTTGACTACCTCTCTGCTTGCTCCCTGTACTTGATATGATCTTCTGATATTTTGCCCCAAGGACCATTACCTGACCATGACTTAGTTGATTCCATTTAATCACTGAGTTCCTTCCTGGTAACCTGATCCCGGATCGTTACCTGACCATGTCTCAGTTGACCCCCTTAATTCTACTTGCCTTTCTGGAAGCCTGACCCCAGACCAATATCTGACTATGACTCTGTAAACTCCTGGAATCCACTATGAGTTCTCCTGATACCTGACCTCCGCTTATCTGACTTCTCTGCCTTCTGAATTCCCTGTAAGTAGTGACTAGTGTCACAATTGTCCTACACTCCCTGACAGAAGTTATGTCACTTATCCATGTTCTGTAAATAAAAGCTTATACCCTGACGTTACATTCATCCATTGGTTGTATAAATTTCTCTTTTGAAAGCTGAAACCCTCCGAAATGTGGTTTAGGTTAAAGAAAGAAATTGTCATCAATGCTGAAATATTGATCATTTAATGAACACAGAATGGTCAGATTTTGGCAAGACAAAAGTTTTGTCGCCTGGTCATATAATGCCCCCAATCCTAGTTTACATCCACACCTGTGCTCAGTAAATGATCGGTTAATTAGTGGGGGTGTCTAAAAGGAAACCCGGCACCCCAGACCTTCACTTGTACTGCAACATGAGCTCTGACAACATGCCAAAAATCCACCCTGCCACCAAAGCCTTGATTATCAAGAGGCTGAAGACCAGATCCACTGCAGAGGTGGCTGGCACCTTTAATGTGTTTCTGCGTCAAGTACAAAGAATTAAAAAAATATTTGAAGAGACTGGAGATGTGTTTGACAAGCCCAGGTCTGGCAGACCCCGCAAGACCATGGCTCAGGAGGAACGCTTGTTGGTTAGAAAATCCAAAGCATGTCCCTCTTCCACTGCAGCAGAGCTCCAACAGGCCTGGTCACCTCAAGTCCCTGTGTCAACTAGAACAGTTTGTAGGATTCTGTCTCTAAATGGCCTCCATGGTTGAATCAGTGCCCTGAAGGCAAATAAAAAACCGTGTGGCATTTGTAAAGTTTGTCTTACCACAGCAATAGTTTGGTCAGTCGACCTTTGCACTCATGCAGGGTGCAGCTTTGCCTTGATTATAAAGGGAAGGCATTACTAGTGCAGGACACCAGCCTCCAATCACTAAACACCTCCTTAATCATTGTGCAGGACAGCCAGTGGTCGCTGTCCTCCAAGATTAAGGAGGTGTTTAGTGATTGGAGGCTGGTATCCTGCACTAGTAATGCCTTCCCTTTATAATCAAGGCAAAGCTGCACCCTGCATGAGTGCAATGGTCGACTGACCAAACTATTGCTGTGGTAAGATACATTTTTCTAATTTTGTTCTTTGCTAATTTTGGTCAAAGATTTAGTGGCTAGGACTTGTGAGAAGTGGGGATCCGTGAAGTGGATCACAAGCTTACGTGTTTTGGCATTTGCAAAGTCCCACACTCTGCTAAACAGATGGACGCTGGAAACGTGGCAGAAGGTGGATTTCTCTGATGAATCGTCAGTAGAATTACACCACAGCCGCCGCAAATACTGCAGGAGACCTACTAGAGCCTGTATGGATCCACAATACACCCAGAAAACAGTCAAATTTGGTGGTGGAAAGATCATGGTCTGGAGTTACAACAACTATGGGGGTGTGCGAAACATTTGCAAGGCAATATCAATAGCCTAAAGTATCAAGAAGTATTAGCTACCTCTTACATTCCAAATCATAAAAGGGGTCAAATTCTGCAGCAGGATGGTGCTCCATCTCATACATCCATCTCTACAACAAAGTTCCCCCAGGCAAAAAAGCTCAAGGTGCTCAAGGACTGGCCGCCCAGTCACCAGACATGAGCATGTTTGGGGTAGGATGAAAGAGGAAGCTTGGAAGACAAAACCAAAGAATCTACATGAACTCTGGGAGGCATGTAAGACTGCATTCTTTGCTATTCCTGATGACTTCATTAATAAATTGTATAAATCATTGTTGAACCGCATGGATGCAGTCCTTCAAGCTCATGGAAGTCACACAAAATCTTAAATATGACTCTAAGGGTACCGTTACACGATGCAATTTTGCTAGCAATTTCACTGGCAATTTGCTGGTTGCAGTGAGATCATGGACACATTGTTCTATCTTGTTGCTGTGTACAAATGGAACAATGTGTCCATGATTTCACTGCAGCCAGCAAATTGCCAGTGAAATTGCTAGCAAAATTGCGTCGTGTAACGTACCCAACAGCACCACAACTTCATTCACCAATGTTATGCAACATATATTGATTTTAAGTTAATTATTTGTTTGAATATCACATTACTTTCTGTGGGCGACAAAACTTTGTCTTGCCAAAATCTGACCATTCCGTGTTCATTAAAATGATCAATATTTCAGCATTGTGCCAATTATTTCTTTAACCTAAACCACATTCAGGAGGGTTTCAGCTTTCAAAAGAATAATTATACAACCAATGGATGAATGTAACGTCAGGTATAAGCTTTTAATTTACAGAGTATGATAAGCACAGAAGTCTGTCAGGGAACGTATCTCCTCATGACATTGTACCACCATTCTGTCCTGTCACACTTGTCCGGCAGCTTGTCTTCTCGCCACTGAGTATCCTGTGTCCATAATATTTCTTTATCACTGTTATGCTGTCACATACCATCCATTCAGTCTATCCATGTTTTATGACCTATCCCCCTATTGCTGAGGTTTGAGCTCTTGACATGCATTCATTATGCAAAGTCACCATTAATGGCTGCTGAACTCCCATCTTCAGCTTTTAACAGGCTCTGACAGTAACTCCTATGCTATACCATGTGATGTGATACTGCAAGTCATGGGAAAGCCTGCATGACTTCACCTGGGTTTTTCATCCTTCTACTGTGTATTGTGTAGAAAGCAGTGGCATTTTGGGGGATTTATGCAAATCAAATCAAAGACTGTTCAAATTCATGAGTTCCAGTGAATTTCCAAAGCTTTGACCTGTTTATTTTAACACCCCTGTAATCCGGTGCCGTGCGCAGGTGTTAGGTAGTTCTCAACCTCAATATGGCACAGTGCCTCCACACCAAATATTGCTAGGATCTAGAGGAAGGCTGAAGGGTCTTCCTCTTCTGCTAGGGGGCAACTCGGGGATACCCCTGTCCAAGCTCCATACACACTCACAAGACATGAGGTTCAACCAATTTACTGGTCTATATATAGGGGGTGAACGAAGCCTCCTTGCCGCCTGAGGGAAAAAAGCAGGTGCGATCTGGGGGTGCTATCAGCGCTGGCGGACCAAAGGGGAGGGGGTTCTGTCAGCACTGGCAGCTGTCCACATACCTGACGACAGCTAACGGCGGACCGCATAGCATCCGCTGTGTGCAGGGCGCTGCCGCATTGCCGCTCCTCTACCTCCTTGCCACCTGAGCAACCAGCTCAACATGGCTAATGGTTGCTGCAGCCCTGGGAATAGCAACGAACAGCAAACAAGTCATGCTATGCAATATTGTTATAAGGATACAAGATATGTATTGAAAGACACCCTGAATGTTGGGGTGATGTTTCCACTTTAACACACAGCAAGCACACTCTATCTAATTACCATAAACCTACACTGGCTACAACTATAAATAAATAATAGTCAGTTGCCGTGGATGTTGGCACGCTTGCTGAAACCGTTGGTGCACGTAATATGACGAAACATCAACTCTTAGGGTACCGTCACACATGGAGACATGCTGGCAATTTCGCAGGCGACGCAGGGGCGTGGACTATTGGTGGCGACAGCGCTTGTGAGTCGCCCCATGTAACGCAGCGATTTTGCTCCGAAAAATCGGCTGAGAGTGGTCGCCTGGTTTCACAGCGCTGTGTGAAACCAGGCAACCACTCTCAGGCGATGTGTAAGCATCGCCCATGTAACATCGCGATTAGCAATGTTACAGGCGATGGGAGCCATAGGCTCCCATGTTACAGGATCGCTGCTGGGGTTTGTAGACATCGCCACAGCGTCGTCGGAGATATCGCCGCGTCTAAACATGCAACGGGACGCTTGCGGGGTGCCAAAAACGTGCGCACTCCTGTGCGTCGCCGGCAATGTCTCCAGGTTTGACGGTACCCTTAGTCTCTGAACTCACAAGTCACTGTAGTCCTCCCTTGCATTTGGCTTAGTATGCTTCTCAAACAGTAGAACTACGAGTCCCAGCACAGCAGTAGCTACTCACAGCTTTTGCCGCAGATCTGTATAGCTTCAGTATACTTCCAAAACAGTAGAACTACAGTTCCCAGCAACGCTCCCTTGTAGATAGCCGCAGTACTCTTCTCCAGCCATAGATCTACAGTTCCTAGCAATGCTCTAATATGGCCACTTTACACGCGGCAACAGGAAGATAGAAACCGGCAGATGTCGGAGACAATTGTACCTTTTACCTTCAAAACACCTTGAAGTGGCTGAGTGTAATTCAGGTATCTGCATGGTGTTTTGAAGGTAAAAGGTACAATTGTCTCCGACACCTGCCTGTTTCTATCTTCCTGTTGCCGTGTGTAAAGTGGCCATTATAGATAGCTGCAGTACTCCTCTCCAGCACTAGAACTACAAGTCCCAGCAATGCTCCCTTGTAGATAGCTGCAGTACTCTTCTCCAGCCATAGATCTACAGTTCCTAGCAATGCTCTATTATAGATAGCTGCAGTACTCCTCTCCAGCACTAGAACTACAAGTCCCAGCAATGCTCCCTTATAGATAGCTGCAGTACTCTTCTCCAGCCATAGATCTACAGTTCCTAGCAATGCTCTATTATAGATAGCTGCAGTACTCCTCTCCAGCACTAGAACTACAAGTCCCAGCAATGCTCCCTTGTAGATAGCTGCAGTACTCTTCTCCAGCCATAGATCTACAGTTCCCAGCAATGCTCTATTATAGATAGCTGCAGTACTCCTCTCCAGCACTAGAACTACAAGTCCCAGCAATGCTCCCTTATAGATAGCTGCAGTACTCTTCTCCAGCCATAGATCTACAGTTCCTAGCAATGCTCTATTATAGATAGCTGCAGTACTCCTCTCCAGCACTAGAACTACAAGTCCCAGCAATGCTCCCTTGTAGATAGCTGCAGTACTCTTCTCCAGCCATAGATCTACAGTTCCCAGCAATGCTCTATTATAGAAAGCTGCAGTACACTTCTCCAGCAGTAGAACTAAAGTTCCCAGCAATGCTACTCACTCCTTGTTGCAGATTTCTATTCTCCCAGAGTTCCAGACTGCAGCTTCATGATTCAATTCTTTGGAAAGGAGGGGAAAAGCAGGCAAAATCCCTCTTTTAAGTGGGAAACCTGGAGGAGGGGGACAGCTCTTATTTGCAATTTGTCCTGTAGTTGTGGAAATCTGTGCATCATCACACAGAGCAGCAGATTCACTTCCCAGCACAGACTTATCACTGCCTCAACAAAGCTGAATCCTGCACACACATCAGTCCAATCCTCTCCTTCTTTCTTCTTCAGCACATTTAGCCAATTCCTCCTGTTCTCTGCTGCTGCTTCTTCTCCTCCAGATTATTGGAATGAACAAGGCATCTTGAGAATTGTAGTTTTTAACAGTTCAGCAAAAGAATCAATATCTGTAGAGGTGAATGTGTTTGGTATTCTATACATAGCTTCCACAGCAGGTGCTACAATTAAATTTACATTGAATTGATTCACTCTCCTCTAATTAGTACAGTGATTTAAGGTATAATCGGTCTTCTTTGGGAACAGACCATATGCTTTATATTTTACCATCCACATACATCAGTGAGCCTTGGATACCCATGATCCTGACGTGGTTCACTTATTGTCATTTTTAGGACCCATCATGTAGGCACTCAGTGGGGATGATCTGTTCTGACAAAATTTGATCTCTTCAATTCAGAAATTCAGTTTGGAAAGAGGTTTTCTTTTCTTCATTGTGAATCGAATGTGCATTTTATGCTGTGATATGTCACGTGGTGACTGCTTTGCAGCCCAGTGCAATGCTGCTCTAATTTAAATCAGGGTAAATTTCCTTTGGTTCATCTGGGGTTAATGTGATAAGCTGCTGCGGTCTATGTTAGTGCGGCTCTGCAGGTGGGGGAGTGTCAGATCATTCAGTTCTCCACTCCCTCAGCCTGTAAGTAGTCCCACTTCCCTCCACCAGGTGTCACTGATAGAGTTTAGCCTCTACAAGGACCCCGTGTAGTTAAGACATTCATGCTGGTGCTTGCTGCTGTTCTTTTCCCTGTAGAAGTTGTGTCTTCGCAGTTAGGGGCTGTTAGCCTAGGGCTTATCTGGAGCATAGGACAAGGATGGCAATCCAGACCTCCTCACCTTCAGAGATACCTCTGGGAGCAGGGTAAGCCAGGGAACCCCAGTCCATGGGTTAGACTAGCTCCCCAGCACACCTTAGCCCATCTTTTTTTTAAAAACTTTATAGTTTTTATTTTTTCTCAAAAAATATCTAGTAACACCTACAAATAGCATGTATTGGCTTAACCCAGTGCGCTGCTATTAATTTGGTATATATCTAATTCAGCTATATAGATTTGCACCTGGGCTGAAGAGCTTAAGGAAGGTCCGTCCGTCCGTCCAGGGTGAAGGATCTGAGATTGTGAATCTGGAAAGTGAACAAAAATCATCAGTGAAATAACTGAAACTCTTGGGCTACATTCAGACTGTGCGTTTTTTTGATCCGTTTTTTGCACTGCAGATAACAGATCCCTCAAATGACCTCCCAGCAAAGTCTATGGGTTTTCATATTTGCCATTCACACAGGGCGCTAAATGATACATATTTTCACTTTTGGAGGCTCCGTTTTAGAAGAGGGGCTGTCAATGGATGTGTCTGGCGTTTTTCTGATCCGCTTCCCCTATAGGAGCCATTGTCTATGGGTAAAAAAAACCCAACTGAAATCGAATCGGAATTGGATGATTCACTTTTTTGGGTGCGCACAGTCTGAATGAATTGTGTTCTGTATAGAATAGAGGAGCCGACACTCACCCAGAGGAGCGGCACTTAGTAATAGCCCCGCCCCCGAGCTTCAGAGCCCCCAGCCTGGTCAGTGACGCGCACATTGTATCTATTACTGAGAATATATGATGAGTCAGTAACTGTATTCTACAATCTAATCTAGGGGAAGATGAAGGATTTGTTCATGTCGACTGCCCGATTTCCGGTGAGTGTATACAGTGTATATGTTTCCATTAACCCTTCATGCGGGGTCACTCGTGTTCTTCACTTTTCTTCTCTATTTCACAGATAATTGGAAATTTATCGAATGGAAGAAAGCTGCTTCTTCTTTGTTGGTGAGATCTATTGTTTAGTATTGGATGGTAATGATTGTGTCCCACAGGATGGGTGGGTGTTGGGTACATGGTGGATCTCACCACTCAGGATCCATCATTAGGATTTTTTTGGTATGAAGTACAATGCAAAATCATATTGTGGTACCGTGTTAGCCAGAAAAATCAATGTAAATACTAAAGTCCCAAAAAAATGAGAAAGTTTTGTAGGAGCGATACCTTTATTGGATAATCAGAGAAATTATATCTGCAGCTTTCAGGACTCAATGGCCCCTTCATCAGGCAATATTACAAGTGAATTACTGAGGCATATAAGTAGGTATTACAGCAGGACATGAGGGGGCCCGAAATGATTACTTAGAAAAAATGAGAGTGTTCAAAGCAGGCAGCCGCGCCTGAATACTCCGGCTAGGAATAATGGAATAGGACTCCGGTTCTATTTTGTTGTTTGTCAGAACTGGGGCCATGATTAAGAGGAAAATTAAGTTTTTTTGTTACTGATGCAGATGAGGTGGAAGTGTTCTATTACAGATCTAAAGACCTTCTTGTGGAGGTGTGAAATGTGTCCATGTAATGACTCATGAATCCAGGTGTCACATTGAGTCCCATTGTTAGAGATTGAAACATCCTTATTAGCTTGAATTCCGAGATCTTTCATTCTCTATCATTCTTAAGGGGCCGTCACACGCAACGATTTTTTAAACAATATCGTTCATACGTCACATTTTTGGAGTCATCTAAACGACATCGTTTAGCAGTCATTACATGTAACCACAACATTTCAAGCGATCAGTCGTTTGATTGTTGATCGCAGATATGACAACCGGACCTCAAATCAGACGATCAGACGAAGGATGTGCTGCGTCGATGTGTGTGACACCTTGTGAACGATATTATTTGTGCAATTAGCGATGCTCAACAAATTTTTCTAGGCGTGGTTGTTGATCGCTTGAGCCGCGCCTACTCTTCAGCGATTGGTGCCTGTGGTCTCACAAATCCTGGCCCACTCTTTTGACATATGGACGGTCCCGTGCGTGCTAGCCTCCACCAAATCATGTCGCCACATCTGCACATTTCCACCGTGATCACTGTAGTGTTGCGTATCACCAGTACATTTGTTCAACATCAGATGTATGCACAGATCCTTTTATGTGCACATTATTGTCCCTTATTTTGCCCACAACAGAGGATGCTTAATTATTATGTTATTTCTATGTGCGTCCAAACATGGTGAGAGTTGGTGAGACAGAAGTGTTGAGGGGTGTCATTTGGTCGTCATAGCTGCGTTGTCAAAAATTGCGTCAAAAACTGGACAATTGTGGAAAAGCACACAAATAAATACAGTTTGCAACATCCATACACATTGCACTGTCAAGGAACACACACATACCCATAATTTGCATAGCAAATCAGATAGTACGAGAGTCCCATTATATCACAATTTCTGGAGACGCAACAGTGTCTTCCGCAGTGACTCTGACATTAATAAAGCACATTTAATGGACAACAGCCTTCACAGGGCTACATCGCCACAATATAGTGCAAAATTAACTACAATGGTCACAAATAAACATGCTATAAATGAGAAGTGAAGGGGTGTCATTTTTCACAATCCGCCAGGCCTACCTTGCAGAATGTGTCAAGTACTCCGCCCACATTGTGTAGTGCGTCGTTACAATCGATGCTCGTGTGACAGCGGATACACGACTGCAAAGATCGGTCACTGATGACTGGACACGATCCCAGGATCGAGGCATCGTTGACACGTCATTTCAAACATCGTTGCGTGTGACGGCCCCTTTAAAGTGACCTTTCAATATTAGCACTTTTAAGTCTGCCATGTTGTGTCCAGGTCTAGAGAAGTGTATTCCTACAGGCGGGTCCAGCTCATTTTTTATTGTATGGCTATGAACTGGACACGCCTGTAAGGAATACACTTCTCTAGACCTGGACACATCATGGTAGACCTAAATGTACTAATATTGAAAGGTCACTTTAAAAATGATAGAGAACAAAAAATCTGGTAGTTCAAGCTAATAAGAATGTTCCAATCTCTAACAATGGGACTCAATGTGACACCTGGGATTCATGACTCATTACATGGACACAGTTCACACCTCCACAAGATCTTCAGATCTCTAATAGAGCACTTCCACCTCATCTGCATCAGTAACAAAAGACCCTAATTTGATTTCCTTGTCTCATCTCTAGCAAGCATCACCTCATGCCCTGCTGTAATTTCTATTTAAATGTTGCCATCTTTTCTCAGTAATTAATTTGTGATACTGTCTGATGAAGGGGCCACGTGAGCCCTGAAAGCTGCAAATATATATTCTCTGGTTAGCCAATAAAGGTATCACCCCTAGAATACTTTTCCCATTTTTTTGGGACCCACGTTTTTACATTGATTCCTTGTTAAAACGTCACACACTTGAGAGATGTCATAGGACAGAGCTGTGCCCGTCTCACCACGTCTTCCCATACACTCGCGTAGAGAAGTGTCTTTTCTGATCGTCTAGTATTTTATTTTTTTACCATGGACACAATGTTGCTCCTGTCGTCTCTGTAAAAATATTTCCCCCCCAGGTGATATTTACACTTTTAAGCAATTTTAAAGAAAAGACGTTAAACCAGAACAATCAGGAGCGTAGGTACAAGGGGTGCAGAGGTGGTAGTCACAGCCGGCCGCTGGTGTCTGAGGGGCCAAAGGCCAGTGAGTCATGGAAGAGTGTAGTATTATAATGGGGTGTGATAGATGAGTCTGGTACAGAGTAGAGATGAGCGGACCCGTGGAAGTTCAGGTTCTGGGGGTTAAGCTGGACTTTATATGAAGTTCTGACCTGGACCCGAACTTGAGCCGACCTAATTGGAAATCACTGATTGGGCAGTTCAGCTCTCCATCCACATACAGCCAACCATTAACAAAGCACTTCCGGGGGACGGAGAGGGAGGTTTGTCACTTTCTTTTTTTTGTACACGCTACATCCAATAACGCTAATGTTACCCCCCAATGCAGATGATCAAACACTGCAAGTGGCTCACACTGGTCCGACCACTGAGTGTACCCAAGCACGAGTGTACCCAAGCAACAGTGATACTCCAGTGAGTGTACCCAAGCAACAGTGATACTCCAGTGAGTGGTACCCAAGCAATAGTGATACTCCTCAGTGAGTGTACCCGAGAAACAGTGATCTGCTCAGTGATTGTACCCAAGCACAATGATGCTCGCTCCATGAGTGTACCCAAGCACAATGATGCTCGCTCCAGTAGTAGAGTTACAAGCAAAGTGATGCTTTGCCCAAGAGAGTGTATCCATGCAATGAGTGTACCCAAGCACCAAGTGCGCCGAAGCACCACGATCGTGTCGCTCCAGTGATTTGCCTACGTAAAGCACCTGAACTTCCAAACCCAAACCAGAAAATTTTTTACTACCACATTCGTACACAACTCCAAATGTAAAAGTCCCGGTTTGCTCATCCCTAGTACAGAGGTTTCATTGGGGCTCAGGAGTTTAAAGTTCCAAGTCTTGTATCAAGTACGTAAATCTAATCCTCATGATGAATTACCAATGAAGTCAATGCCCTGATACATTAAGGTCAATGTCCACTTCCAAGTAATCATTCCTGTGTGGGCTGGGGTGTGAAGGGGGTAGCTGACAGCTAAACCAGCCCCTTTGTCCGACTAATCATCAAGAGACACAGAGCAGGGGACTGTCTTAGATATTGAGGTAGTCCAGCGCCCTTCACTCAGACGATTATTACGGTAATATTTTGAAACTGGAAAAAATTTGTCCTGGTTACACCAAAACCCAGTTATTATGATGATGAATGAAAGTCTTCCCGCACTTTGTATCCTGACATCGTGACTTCTTATGACTCGCAGGTTGTGACTGAGTCTCCATTTTCATGTCACTGGATTAAGGACGTGATGAAATCAGACATCTTCAATGACTATAAAAGTGATGAAAAGGTTGAAACATTTGAAATTGATGGAAATCACAAATTCAGGTGGGGTCTCCTCCTGCTCCTGTGTGATGTTCGGCTTTGACAATGACCGATGGGATTCAAGATCATTATATCAAGTGAAGAATTGTCTTTTCTTATGGTAAATGACTTTTTGTGTGTAGAGGCTACATTCTTATCTGATTGTATTGTATAATGTAGTCTATAAATCCATGGTATTGTGACCACCCTGTATCCGGAAGTCGTTACAATTACCTACAACCATCAAAGGAATCTACTCCTAAGATCTAAGAAATCTCCAGAGCCTGTACTGTGTAAACGTTAAAGTGAACCTGCGCGTGGAAAAATGCTACTGACCTGCAGATATGGGGTTAATCTGCAGGTTAATAACATATTGTAGCTGCCCGGCGCCTGTACATTAAACCCCACTACTGGGAGGAAATGAACTTTAATCCTCCCGGCAGAGTTCTGGATTCAGTCATGGAGGCGGCTCCGGCGCAGGCTCAGTCATCGCTTGTGAACTGAAGGTGGTGGCTGTAACCCCCACCGCACTGAGTGACAACCAGGCTGTAGAGTCGGAGTGTGGTGTCGAGAATTGGGGTGAGTCGGTGTCAGGTTTTGGGAAATTGAGAGTGGAGTCGGATGTTGGCTACGACTTCAGCCTGTTATGATCGAGTAATAAGTGAGTCGTGTCATTTTGAGTGATCGAGTTGGATTAAAATAATCAAAATGACTTACTGATTTACAGCCATGTTGCGGAGTCGTGGAGTCAGAAACTGTGTCCAAGTCGGATTCAGAGAAATTGAGGAGTCGAGTCAGATGTTTGGCTTATTGACTTCCCGGCCCTGGTGACGACCTCCTCTAATGTGAATAGCTGTCAGTCAGTGCGGAGGGCCTGGTTACTGCCGCCACTCTCAATACTGAGAGCAATCACTGAAGCCAAGACAGCGCTGCCTTCACGTCTAAGACTGGAATGCTGCCGGGAGAATTAACCTTCATTTCGTCCTGGCAATAGGGTTCAATGTGTAGGTGCTAGGCAGGTTCACAATGGATTTAACCCATATATGCAGATTATTAGCATTTCCCTATGTGACAGATTCACTTTAAGGCTAAAGCCCCCATCACACATAGCGTGATCGCTGTAGCCTCACAGGTTTTGTGGTGTAACAGCGACCTCGCAGTGATTCTCGCTATGTGTAAACACAGTGTCCGGGAATGCCTGAGACCATTTTTTGATCGTTGTTCCCGCTGGGCAGCATCGGTGTGTTTGACGCCTTAACAACGACCTCGTTGGTGACTCAGAACTCAGCCACGTAGGTCGGAGTCGTCAGACTAACTACTGTGTGACAGGGTCCCAACCACCGCCGAGGTC
The DNA here is from genome assembly GCA_033576535.1 of Allobates femoralis. Taxonomy (NCBI): domain Eukaryota; kingdom Metazoa; phylum Chordata; class Amphibia; order Anura; family Aromobatidae; genus Allobates; species Allobates femoralis. Next base: position 241,123,711 of record JARQOC010000011.1, on the reverse strand, counting down.
GTTACATGGGTCGCCGCATCATTCCTGCGTCATTGAGTAGATCTAAATGTTGACATCTCACCAGTGACAACGTAGCGACATTCTAGTGATCCTTACCAGGTTGTATCGTTGTTGGGATCACTGGAACGTCTGCCAAGTGTGACGGACCCTTAGGGTGAGCATTTCGGTTATTACCTCTCTCTCTTTGGCCTCCAGGCCTGAAGAAAGTCATCATTTTGCTGAGTGAAAAGACGGCAGACACTTGGTCTTCTGAGGAGATGAACGATCAGGACAACTTTCCTGTTCTAAAATTCTCAAAACAAGAAATCGCCTGGTATCAAGAGAAACTTGCGTTATACAACACGAAGATCGAGAGTATGAAGAGAACTATAAAAGGTACCGGGAGGCTAAGACACTTCCCCAGATTAAGATTGTGGGTCGTAGAGTGAATTTCATCTTATTTATACTTTTGTTTTCAGGTCCAGCTGCTCTCTGGCAGGTAAGAGTCAACTCTCTGGAACGCCTCTACATGGACACACCTGAGAAAACTAATGGGGATTGGATGAGACGTCTATAAGAGCGAAGGGAAGTATGCAATGAGAAGAAAGGTCATCTACAGCTCTGGAGACAATCTTCTGATGGTGGGTTTACACGTTGCGATATCGGCGTCCAACTCAGACCAAAAGTCGGGCGTTGGAGCCGATATCGTTCCTGCGTTGTACGGTGTAAACATCCAATAAGATGCAGGAACGATGGTAAACCGATATCGGGGATCGAATGAGCGTGCTATTCAACCGCCCGATATCGGATGCCGGTTGGAGCCGGATCGTCCCGTGTGACAGCCCAACTCCGATGTGTACTGCCTCGTCACCCATTCACTCCCATGTTAAATAGTCGTTCCTGGGTTGGTGGGCGTACACATCGTCGGGACGTTGTATCCCGATATCGGCACGTCTAAACCGCCGATGCGATCCGGGAGAAACGGGCACTAAATGCGCGCTCCCGCGCCGTTGTATTACGATATCTGAACGATATCGCAACGTGTAAACCCACCATAAGTGTTGTCTCAATGTTAAGGAATGATTTCATCCAAATAATTAGAATTATTGACACTTTTATTGGAAAACTAGAATTGGAATTCCAATTTAAAATAGGAAAATCCCAACTTGCTTCAAAATTCCAAAATTAACAAAGTTGCAGAAGAATAGGGACGAGCAAGAGTTTTGAAATTCATATTCCGAGCTTCATCGAATGTTTTCATCAATTCATTTTGTGGTAAAACTAAAGTATCAGAAATCCTCCAGTTGCCCGATAAGATGAGTATGACATTCTGATGTCTCTTAGGGCTGTATCCAATACCTTTCAAGCATTTTAGCACACATTTAGCTTATATCTGGGGGACGGAGTAAACAAAAATCCGACATCAGGATATCATAAAAGAATCCTTTTTATTGATACAGCATAAAATTTACCATGTACATCAAACAGGCACAAGGAGCGTGTCAGCAGAGAAACCCTTCGATGGCTAAGCCATATTAGTCAAAAAGGCACAAGGAGCGTGTCAGCAGAGACATGTTTAGTCAAGGCTAAAGTGGCTTAGAAGTCTAAACAGGTCTCCGTTAGCACACTCCTTGTGCCTGTTTGACTAATACGGCTTAGCCATCGACATGTGTTTCTGCTGACACACTCCTTGTGCCTTTTTGACTAATACGGCTTAGCCATCGAAGCGTTTCTCTGCTGACACGCTCCTTGTGCCTGTTTGATGTACATGACAAATGTAATGCTGTATCAATAAAAGGGATTCTTTTATGAAAACTTGATGCAGGATTTTTGTGAACTCTTGTGATAGAAGTTTGGAGTTAGGGTGCATCCTCACGATCAGGAGACGCAGCGTTTTGGACGCAGCGTCTTTGCGCTGCGTCCAAAACGCTGCGTAGTACAGTAATAGCATAGTGGATGGGATTTCAAGAAATCCTATCCTGACTATGCGCAACCTGCCAGCAGTGTCTTTGCAGCTGCGGTGCGGGTTGCTGGGAGTCCGCTCCTCCACAGCATGTTCATTTCATGCTGCGGAGTCGGAAGCGGTTCAATTGGGTGACTGCAGGGAGAAGCCGCCCTGCACCCACCACACATGGTGAGTACAGGGCGGCTGCGGTCTCCCTGCGCCAACACACGGGTTGACTCAGGTCCGGAGGAGCCGCGTCCAACACGCAGCTCCTCCGGTCCGTGTGCACATACCCTTAGAATTCAGCACCGTCAGGTTTCAATGACTTCCCACTATATGAAGAGATCATGGTGAGCAGATATTTTCAATGTTAGCTTATATCTAGCTATAAGTAAATGTTCTTTACTGCTCAGCTGTCACACACTGTTTGTAAGGTGTTTTATGACTTTCTCTATCTGTATGGATACAATGTGAGCTGTGATGCCATCTCTCTATCCAGATTCACCACAAAGTGGCTGCTTCATTCCCTGCCTTGGCTTTCATACTGCCTATGTTAACATCCAATTTAGGCAAATCATTAACTATTCAAATTTACTGGGTTCAGCAAATTCTGGAAGCTTCAATACGAATCAATTAGTATCAAATTGATTTGCTTATCTGTAAACATAGATGATGTATCTACCCTAGTAAAGGGAACCCTACCACACACTGTCTTTGGTATACTCTGGTACAGTACAGTTGACAATGTTGGGGATGATACTAAAAGTGGTGTACACATTAAACAGATTTAGGCTACGTTCACACATTTGCGTATTTTGCTGCGCTTTTTTACGCGCGCTTTTTGCCGCGTTTTTCGGCCGCGTAAAAAAGCGCAGCAAAATACGCAGGGGCTTTCACACACTGCGCTTTCTTTACCCCAGAAAGCGCAGTGATGTCACAGAGGGGAGGAAGAATCCTGCTTCCTCCTCCCCTCTGTGACAGCTGTGGCCGCCCCATTAGACTTCACAGTGTGTTAATACACACTGTGAAGTCTAATTAAACTAAAGCAAGTGTCTGAAAAATAAAAAACAATGAATACTCACCTTCCGACGTCTTCTCCCGGTCTCCGGTGCCCGGTTCTAGTCAGATCTCTACTGACAAGACCTGTGATGATGTCAGAGGGGGGGCGTTCCTGGGCACTCGCGGTCATGTGACCGCAAGCAGCCAATCAGCGATGGGACCGCCCGGTAACGCCCCCCCTCTGACGTCATCACAGGTCTTGTCAGTAGAGATCTGACTAGAACCGGGCACCGGAGACCGGGAGAAGACGTCGGAAGGTGAGTATTCATTGTTTTTTATTTTTCACACACTTGCTTTAGTTTAATTAGACTTCACAGTGTGTATTAACACACTGTGAAGTCTAATGGGTGGCCACAGCTGTCACAGAGGGGAGGAGGAAGCTGGATTCTTCCTCCCCTCTGGGAGAATACGCAGTAGTAGCTCCGTAAAGAATTGACATATCAATTCTTTACGGAGCTGCGTTTTCTCCCAGAAAACGCACTGCGTATTTTTACGCAATGTCTGCACTGCAAAGTGAATTTCCCATTCACTTTGCTGGCAGACAAAAAGCACATTGCGTATTTTGAAAAGCGCGCGTAAAAAAACGCGGCAAAATACGCAATGTGTGAACGCAGCCTTAGTGAAGGATTGCAAGATTTATGATTCCACAATTGACACATTCCTACTGTAGACCAGAATAAGAATCATTTAGGGGATAATAGATGATCCCTAGTTGAAGTTCAGTCTATCGCTCATGGTCTCCGTTCTTTTTATGGCCTTTCTAGCGTTCTCCGCTCCATAAAATTGGAATCTTTTCAAGATCTTCAGATAGTGAATATGATTGGCTGAAGAAGAAGCTGGAATCTGAATATTTCCAGGGTGTTGTAGAAAACGTCCAGTCTTATTATATTTCCAACAGAGGCTTCGCCCAGTTCATGACCAACGTCTCCAATTCCACCTTTGGAATCTTGTATCACACCAAAAACCGAGGAAGGATCAATATCACCGATGTCACCGACTCTCTGTATGACGAGGAGCTGGACTACATGTCCCAGATGATGAGTAAGTGACAATGTACAAGTCACGAGGGTCTCCAGTCCTTGTGAGACAGTAGATTTGAGATCTAAGTCTCACATTGCCTATTGATTCTCTGTGTTTTAAAAGTATTTGCTTTCTTTTGGTGCAGGAAGGGTTAAGGACTCTTTCCTTTTTGGTAGTTCCTAATTAGTTCTATCTCAGGTGCTGCCGATTTGTGACCACTCCCCTTCCCTTTAAATAGTCACTTGTTCCATCAGCTGATGCCAGTTATAGATTATCTTCATTCTGAACTGACAATGGTAGAGGGAGGAAGTCTCTTGGAGCTGCTGAAGCTGAGTATCTTGTTTGGCTGTAATTACTGGTCTATATCCTTTTTGTCTATGTCCCCCTGTTTGTCTTTATTTCCCTGTATATTTTATTACACTAGAGGTGAAGACTAGCATGCTCACCGTCCTTTGCAGTACTCAGGGTGAGTGGAGGATCAGTGATGGACTTGGCACATGATGGCAATGTTGAAAGGACCCGCATAGGGACATTAGGGAGTTCATAGTACCATAGTACCAGTTAGTATCAGGAGATGTCCCATCTCCCCTTTCCCTATGGCTAGGGCCTTCCTTCCCTTACTACCCCTGTTGTTATCCTTTGCATTGCACCGTGCGCTGGGTGTCGTTAATCCCGGTGTGACAGTACACGGCAGAGTGTTTTTACACAGTGTTTAGGAGTTGTCCAAACCAAAGAATTATACATACATTTGAAAAGACACATTAAGATACTATTATATTTAAATTACTGCAGGTTCCTCAATCCATCTCTGTGTAATATATACTGTAGAATTACACAGGGATCTATTAGCAAATGGGAGCACAGACACACTGAAACCAAGCTTAAGTTGAACAAGTCTTGTAATTAACCTATATGACAGATATAACGTGAAGTGCAGCAAATAAATACATTTATCAAACTGAAAGTCTTTAGGAAGTGTACTAGCCCAAAAGCATAAAAAGGCAGACCCAACCGTCCCAAATGTTCCAAATCTCCAGATCACTGCATCTGCACAATAACAACTGTAAAGGCTAGCAGGGCACAGTGGGCTTACATGTACATGTAACAGGACTGGAGAAATGTAGCAGAGTCAGGAAACTCAGCACAGGCAGCAGACGAGAAGCTGGAGATGGGTGAGATTGCAGGGATCCAACTGCATTTACTGGAAAAGCCGTAGTGGATCAGCATGGAGTGGAGCAGACTAGTAAAACGGCAGATAGATGGAAATTCTCATTGAATACTCCAGCATGGCTAGATGGTAGGCTGAGATTTATAAAGACAGAGAGTGTCACGCCACCACATGCGGAGCTGAATAGTGGATCCACTAGACCATGGAGATACCGTGGAGGCTGATACCAGAAATGAGCCGGACAAGAACGTCAGATAAAGGAACAGAATTTATTGTATACAATTAGGGATAGATCCCCAAGGGAAGCCCACAGGGCCAGATCACCAGGGTCCCCCTAAGGGAGCAACAAGTAGGGTTACCCCATAAACAGGGATTCCTCCAAGCGCAGCTAGAGAGGGTCCAACGAACTAGTCAACCTGTGGGTCCAACCTAAGGTGGAACAGGACACAGAAACCAGGGAACCGGAGGAGAAGTCAGTGACGGAACTTGGTGCCGCAGAAGGGATCCAGGAGGTAGCCAGGGACCAGCGAGAGTAGTTCGGGTCTGCGGGTGAGTAGGCAGGAGGGGTCCGGCACTGAAATCAAGAGAACACACGTTAGGATATCAGAGGACACAAGAAACTGCATGCGCTGCTCAGAGACCTGAGCTGGCAACTTAGACTAACAATGAAGTTGCGCAGGCACCTCTCATAGGAAGTCAGGGCCATAAATACCCACCAGCCTCTCAGCGATTGGCTGAGAAGTGGTGTCAGAAAAAGGGTGCACTGGCCCTTTAAATTTGCTGAGAGCAGCGCGCACGCCCTTTGCGCGTTTCCCTGGAAACAGGGAAGTGAGGAGGCAGGAGAGAGACGCCGGGGAGCTGCTGCAGATGGAGTGGTCAGACGTGAGGGGCCTGTTAAGTATGTTGCGGGGCACAGGAGGATGCGGCGTCAGATGAGGCCGATCCCCTGCACCCTGAGGACGGGTGTGGACAGAGAGGGAGGGTGGCATGAAGCAGCAGAGGACATCTTGAAATGAAGCGAGACGCACAGAATGTCAATAGAAGATCAGAAGTCCTAACACTCTGGTCTAATCTTTGCCAAGTTGGGTCTCATTATAGAAGTGTGTTGGCAACTGGCTATTGTCTTGTGTGATGGGGTTGGCTGGCTGCTTATTTCTTGCTCATCACCCTTCTTCAGACTATACTTTGGTGGTGATAGAGAAGGAGGTGGCTTAGCTGTTAAGAGAAGTCAACCAGCTCCCTTCACACACAGAGACTCGAGCTCAGTAACTCGAAACGGGCAGGTCCAACGCTCAGACGGGCTTGACTCAAGTGCAGAGTAATGGAAAGATCTTTCCAGAGAAATGCTCGAGTTCACTAGAACTTCTATTATATTCAGTATAAGAGTATGAGACCGTCCAAGCATCCAACCTACTCGTTTCGAGCACCAAACACTCGAGCATTGAAGTGCTCGCTCATCACTACTCATCACAAGGGAATATGTTCTTGTACGGAACCAAGATGGAAGTGAGCTGCCGACCTGACCAGAGGATCGGGCACCGGATGTTATTGAAGTATAAATAGATACATTACTTCTAAACTTATTGTTTTCTTTGTTAGATTCCTCAACCCCCATAGTGTTACCTGTTCAAAGTTTCATTAGAATCTCGGGTCTCCACTAATTTTTGGGGTATTTTTGGATCTGGTTATTCAGTGTTTTCATATTGGTCTTGGATTGACATTGGTTCTTCAGTGTTTGGTCTTGGATTGACATTGGTTCTTCAGTGTTTGGGTCTTGGATTGACTTGGTTATTTGGTTCGGATTGACATGGTCTTCAGTGTTTGGGTCTTGGATTGAATGTTCTTCATTTGGTCTTTTTTGACATGTTCTCAGTGTTTGGGTCTTGGATTGACATTGGTTCTTCAGTGTTTGGGTCTTGGATTGACATTGGTTCTTCAGTGTTTGGGTCTTGGATTGACATTGGTTCTTCAGTGTTTGGGTCTTGGATTGACATTGGTTCTTCAGTGTTTGGGTCTTGGATTGACATTGGTTCTCAGTGTTGTCTTGGATTGACATTGGTTCTTCAGTGTTTGGGTCTGGATTGACATTGGTTCTTCAGTGTTTGGGTCTTGGATTACATTGTCTTCATGTTTGGGTCGATTGACATTGGTTCTTCAGTGTTTGGGTCTTGGTTGACATTGGTTTTCGTGATGTCTTTTGACATTGGTTCTTCAGTGTTTGGGTCTTGGATTGACATTGGTTCTTCAGTGTTTGGGTCTTGGATTGACATTGGTTCTTCAGTGTTTGGGTCTTGGATTGACATTGGTTCTTCAGTGTTTGGGTCTTGGATTGACATTGTTCTTCAGTGTTTGGGTCTTGGATTGACATTGGTTCTTCAGTGTTTGGGTCTTGGATTGACATTGGTTCTTCAGTGTTTGGGTCTTGGATTGACATTGGTTCTTCAGTGTTTGGGTCTGGATTGACATTGGTTCTTCAGTGTTTGGGTCTCGGATTGACATTGGTTCTTCAGTGTTTGGGTCTTGGATTGACATTGGTTCTTCAGTGTTTGGGTCTTTTATTGACATTGGTTCTTCAGTGTTTGGGTCTTGGATTGACATTGGTTCTTCAGTGTTTGGGTCTTGGATTGATTGGTTCTTCAGTGTTTGGGTCTTGGATTGACGTTGGTTCTTCAGTGTTTGGGTCTTGGATTGACATTGGTTCTTCAGTGTTTGGGTCTTTGATTGACATTGGTTCTTCAGTGTTTGGGTCTTGGATTGACATTGGTTCTTCAGTGTTTGGGTCTTGGATTGACATTGGTTCTTCAGTGTTTGGGTCTTGATTGACATTGGTTCTTCAGTGTTTGGGTCTTTATTGACATTGGTTCTTCAGTGTTTGGGTCTTGGATTGACATTGGTTCTTCAGGTTTGGGTCTTGGATTGAGTTGGTTCTTCAGTGTTTGGTTCTTGGATTGACGTTGGTTCTTCAGTGTTTGGGTCTTGGATTGACATTGGTTCTTCAGTGTTTGGGTCTTGGATTGACATTGGTTTTTCAGTGTTTGGGTCTTGGTTGACATTGGTTCTTCAGTGTTTGGGTCTTGGATTGACATTGGTTCTTCAGTGTTTGGTTGATGCATGGTTCTCATTTTGGTCTGGATTGACATTGGTTCTTCAGTGTTTGGGTCTTGGATTGATGTTGGTTCTTCAGTGTTTGGGTCTTGGATTGACATTGGTTCTTCAGTGTTTGGGTCTTGGATTGACATTGGTTCTTCAGTGTTTGGGTCTTGGATTGACATTGGTTCTTCAGTGTTTGGGTCTTGGATTGACATTGGTTCTTCAGTGTTTGGGTCTTGGATTGACATTGTTTTAGTTTTGTCTTGATTGACGTTTTCTTCAGTGTTTGGGTCTTGGATTGACATTGGTTCTTCAGTGTTTGGGTCTTGGATTGACATTGGTTCTTCAGTGTTTGGGTCTTGGATTGACATTGGTTCTTCAGTGTTTGGTCTGGATGACTTGGTTTCATTCTGTTTGATTGACATTGGTTCTTCAGTTTTGGGTCTTGGATTGACATTGGTTCTTCAGTGTTTGGGTCTTGAGGATCAAGATCACATTTGCAGTACAGATTATTCTAGATATCAATGGATAGATATCGATCCAATTATCACCATACAGTAAGGTAATTTATGCTTTTAGTGGTTTTATAGGTATTGTAATAAGATGATGAATGAACTTGTTGGTTTTTTTGTATTTTTTAGATAAAAATGTGATTGTGGTGGTCGATGACTTGAACAATGGTGACAATGACGAGAAAGAACGGATCTTACACAGCCAGCCCTCTATCAAAGACAAAGCTTTAGACATGTTCCTGTTCACCACAGAGGAAAAGAAACATTTACAGCCGCTGATGAAGATGAGAAAACTGTATAAATGGAGGTAAGATGGTTAGCAATGTTGAGAGTTATCCTCTAAAGGGTTTTGCCATGAATATAAGGCCTTTCCATAGAATAATACATTTTGTACTTGACAGTAATGAAATAAATGTGCAGTTTGTTAGCAGTCTAGTGGACCTATCTAGGCTTGGAGAAGACCCTGGTAAACCTATGTAGGCTCAGAGAAGACTCTGGTGGACTTATCTAGGCTTGGAGAAGACCCTGGTAGACCTATCTAGGCTTAGAGAAGACCCTGGTGGACCTATCTAGGCTTGGAGAAGACCCTGGTGGACCTATCTAGGTTTGGAGAAAACCCTGCTGGACCTTTCAAGGCTTTTAGAAGACCCTGGTGGACTATTAAGGCTTGGAGAAGACCCTGATGGACCTATCTAGGGTTGGAGAAGACCCTGGTGGACCTATGAAGGCTTGGAGAAGACCCTAGTGGACCTATCAAGGCTTGGAGAAGACCCTGGTGGACCTTTCTAGATTTGGAGAAACCCTGCTGGACCTTTCAAGGCTTTGAGAAGACCCTGGTGGACTATTAAGGCTTGGAGAAGACCCTGATGGACCTAACTAGGGATGGAGAAAACCCTGGTGGACGTATGAAGGCTTGGAGAAGACCCTAGTGGACATTTCAAGGCTTTGAGAAGACCCTGGTGGATGTATTAAGGCTTGGAGAAAACCCTGATGGATCTATCTAGGGTTGGAGAAGACCCTGGTGGACCTATCTAGGTTGCACAAGATCGATCTTCCTACAGAACATTTATCCGTCAATTCACCGTGGCTCCAGATCGAGCTGAAGGTCATTAAAAATAAAAATTCATATATATGTGGTGTTACAGACTTTGTACTGAATAGTCTATCATTTCTGTTTGACCATAATGTGGCCTCCTAATATTGGTCGTGCATGGATTCCCCCTGACTATAGCAAACAGCAGGTTTGTCAGGCTTCACCTATGAATGCCCATTGTTTGCTCCATTGTTGCACCTATAGATTGTGCACCTTGGGCTCCTGACATCCTAGGGAGCATGTGTAGACTATATATTATCAGTACTTATGTACATGTATTGCAGAGTCTGCATACTGTATAGTCCAGGATGACAGGACTCCAGGCTGCAGCATTAAATCGATCACAATGGACACATCTTGCTTCTTAGGGCTCTTGAATCTCTGTTGTCTCAATCTGATTGAAAGCTCCTCTGTGCTCCTCCTCCCTGCTGCCGCTGCTTGTCCAACCCTAACCTGCGCAACAGCTCCGTAACGCCCCTCACAGCTCGTTCTGAATCTCAACCCCTGAAACTGATTGACAGCTCCTTAGTGGCCCTCCTCTCTGTTGCTACTGAATCTCCACCCCCTTACTTGATAAGTCCTCAGTACCCCTCCTTCTTGCTGCTGATGAATTTCCACCCATAGTCTGATTGACCACTTCTCAGTGCCCCTCCTCCATGCTGCTTCTGAATATCCATCCCTAACCTTACTGACAGCTCATCAGTGGCCCCTCTCCCTGCTGATGCTGAATATCCACCCCTAACCTGATTGACAGCTCCTCAATGCCCCTCATCCTGCTGCTTAATCTCCTCCTCTTTACCTGATTGACATCCACTCCCCCCTCCTGCTACTGAATCTCCACCCCCCAAACCTGATAAACAGCTCCTTAGTGCCCCTCCTCCCTGTTGCTGCTGAATCTCCACCTCTTAATCTGATTGACATCTCCACATTGTCCCCCCTCTCTGCTGTTGCTGATTCTGCACCTCCTAACCTGATTGACAGTCCCTCAATGCCCCTCCTCCCTGCTATTGCTGAATCTGCATCCCTAACCTGATTGACAGTCCCTCAATGCCCTCCTCCCTGCTATTGCTGAATATGCACCCCCCTAACCTGATTGACAGTCCCTTTATTCCCCTCCTCCCTGCTGTTGCTGAATCTGCACCCCCTTACCTGATTGACAGTCCCTCAATGCCCCTCCTCCCTGCTATTGCTGAATCTGCACCCCCTAACCTGATTGACAGTCCCTCAATGCCCCTCCTCCCTGCTATTGCTGACTCTGCACCCCCTAACCTAATTGACAGTCCCTCAATGCCCCTCCTCCCTGATATTGCTGAATCTGCACCCCTAACCTGATTGACAGTCCTCAATGCCCCTCCTCCCTGCTATTGCTGAATATGCACCCCCTAACCTGATTGACAGTCCCTCAATGCCCCTCCTCCTGCTGTTGCTCCTGAATTTCCACCTCTTAGCCTGATTGACATCTCTACATTGTCCCCTCTCCCAGCTGTAGCTGGAATCTCACAATGCTCAGCACAAGCTGCAGCTGTCAGATTGAGATTGAATACACTTGAACTCATGGTCTCGCTCACTCATTACTTGGACTCATAAAATGCTCATTTTAATATCAGGATACATTTATTCCTATATGGATTTTTATTGTATGTATACCTGCGTCATCACGTTAATCTAAACAATTGACTGATTCTCGAGACTATTTCCCTCCTGACTCCAAATGTTGATTTACTAGATCCGTAATCCGCCAACGACAATATCCTTTTACCTAATCCTTTGTGTTATATTGAAGTTGGAAAAGGATTTTTGGACTCTATAATAATATTTCAGGTGTTTGTGCATCAACTCTTGTAGTAACATCACTAGCCTGTGCTGCCTGTGAGAGATTTCTCTTTATATGAACATTGGTTTTCCTGCAGACATGTGATGTGTGTATCTGCTGAGCAAATGATCATATGTTTATATAAACACATAGAAATATCTCAGACTGCACCCACTACACACATCCCTCCGATATACACAATGAAGATGTCAGAGCTGCATCTGGTAAGAGCACACACCTCCTCCCCCCTACTTTCTCCTCTGTCTTCAATGAGTCACACAGTATACAGACCCAAAGGAGGGCAGGGCAGTGATGCATGAATATTCATTCCTTGAGGAGTGGGCAGCGGAGAACTCACTGTGATTAACAGATGGAATGAATCTTTTTCAAGAAAATAGAGCAAGGGCTCCAAGTATTTGAAGCTTGTGTTACCTGCTTTCCCGAGTTTAGTTCCAGCATGTCCATGTATTGGTGAATCCAGACTGAACATCGTTCACATAATCATTCGTCTCATTACATTACTTGATTTTCTTTCTAGAAACTGTAAATGAAAATAAATGAAGTTCAAGTGAAAAATGGAGTTAAGTCGTGAAGAACATTGGAGCAGCAGATAAGTCGAGTGTTGGAGTTATGTAGCATGTGGCGTCCCCGGTCCGGCTGCACCACACATTGTAGACCAGGGGAACGTTGTTGACTTTTAGCTCCTTGAATGAAGTTTTTGACGTTTCAACATTTCATGATGTTATAAAAATGTCTTCTTGCGTCCTTCCCCCTATACTATACTATAGACCATCATGAGAACATATTCAGCTTCTGTACCATGCACTATGTTGTCGCTCTGTAGAGATTGATGTACTCATAATCAATAAAAAAAATCTACAAATGAAATGAGAAGAAGGACGTGTTGTTGTGCCGGAATATAATCGTCAATAACATTCCAACGGCCGCTGTCATCATCAAAAAAGGAATGAAGAGTCCAATTTGTGGATGATATATTAAATTAGTTGGAAAATGGGAGTGCATGTTACAATCTGGATACAATTTACAAGGCCACCGGGGCAGCATTGGAGCGGGGTTACAGGAGCCAGGAACGGTGATGCTGCGGGCCGGGGCTTGGAGGAGAAGGTGTCGCGGTGGGGGATGGGGGCGACATTGGTCTGCCAGTAATGGTTTTCAAGAAAAGGCTACAGAGGCAGTGCGTGTGCAGATTGAGGTCTCAGAAAGCCGAGATCTCAATCTGCACACGCGATGGAGTTTAAGAAAATGCCTGTGAAGATGGTGCATGCGCAGATTGAGGTCTAGGAGAGCCAAATGTCAATTTGCTTATACACTGCCTCCAACAGACAGACTTGAAGAAGATGGCTGTGGAGGCGGCATGTGCGCAATTGAGATCTCGGAGATCCTACATCTCAATCACTGCCTCGACATGATGAACTTCGGGAAATGGCTACAGAGTTGGCGCATGCACAGAATTGAGATCTCAGCTCTCCGTGATCTCATATGCCATGCACCACTCGGTAGTGTTCTCTGAAGACCATCACCTCACCACCAGCATATGAACAGCTCGGCAGATCCATGTGTCTGCATCCCACTACAGTGACACTCCTCCTCCGAACCCCGGGCTGTGAATCTCCTGAGCCGCTCCACCACCACCACCGCAGCCCCCTGGTAAGCTACACTGAATACAAGACAGATTTCATTTTTAACATCAACAATATTTTTTTCCATTATTGTCTTCCTCTAAATTTGCTATGCTTTTTATAATCTGCAACAACAGTACATACAGTACAGACCAATAGTTTGGACACACCTTCTCATTCATAGAGTTTTCTGTATTTTCCATGACTATGAAATTGTAGATTCACCTGAAGGCATCAAAACTATGAATTATCACATGTGGAATTATAGACTGAACAAAAAGTGTGAAGCAACTGAAATATGTCTTATATTCTAGGTTCTTCACAGTAGCCACCTTTTGCTGTGATTATTGCTTTGCACATTCTTGGCATTCTCTGGATGAGCTTCAAGAGGTAGTCACTTCACACAGGTGCCCTGTCAGGGTTAATAAGGGTGATTTCTTGCCTTATAAATAGGGTTGGGACCATCAGTTGTGTTGTGCAGAAGTCTGGTGGATAGAGCTGATCGTCCTACTGAATAGGCTGCTAGAATTTGTATTATGGCAAGAAAAAAGCAGCTAAGTAAGAAAAACGAGTGGCCATCATTACTATAAGAAATGAAGGTCAGTCAGTCCGAAAACATTGGGAAAACTTTAAAGTGTCCCCAAGTGCAGTTGCAAAAACCATCAAGCGCTACAAAGAAACTGGCTCACATGAGAGCGCCCAGGAAAGGAAGAGCAAGAGTCACCTTCTGCTGCGGAGGATAAGTTCATCCGAGTCACCAGCCTCAGAAATCACAGGTTATCAGCAGCTCAGATTAGAGACCAGGTCAATGTCACACAGAGACTAGCAGCAGACACATCTCTACAACAACTGTTAAGAGGAGACTTTGTGCAGCAGGCCTTCATGGTAAAATAGCTGCAGGAAACCACTGCTAAGGACAGGCAACAAGCAGAAGAGACTAAAGAGGAACGACATTAGACCTTGGAAATCTGTGCTTTGTCTGATGAGTCCAAATTTGAGATCTTTGGTTCCAACCACCGTGTCTTTGTGCGACGCAGAAAGGTGAACGGATGGACTCTACATGCCTGGTTCCACCATGAGCATGGAGGAAGGAGGTGTGGGGGTGTGGAGGTGTGATGGTGTGGGGTGGAGTGTGATGGTGTGGGGGTGTGGAGGTGTGAGTGATGGTGTGGGGGTGCTTTGCTGCTTTGAAGCTCGTTAAGAGAATGCCAAGAGTGTGCAAAGCAGTAATCACAGCAAAAGGTGGCTACTGTGAAGAACCTAGAATATAAGACATATTATCAGCTGTTTCACACTTGTTTGTTCAGTATATAATTCCACATGTGATAATTCATAGTTTTGATGCCTTCAGTGTGAATCTACAATTATCATAGTCATGAAAATACAGAAAGTCTTTGAATCAGAAGGTGTGTCCAAACGTTTGGTCTGTACTGTACATAAATCTCTAATCCATCTGTGTAGGATGAATGCACTGTGGCAAAAGTAATTGTGTTCTTGGAAAGATTCCAAGAGGAGAAAACTCATCTACAAGTGTTCTGCTTATTTCATGATCCGACCGTCTCCTACATCAAGGGCTCAGCTCTGCTCTACACACTGGATGGGGCTTTTGCCTTGTAACATGACCTGAGCAGACATTCTTCCTTAGTGTTTATACAGGGGGCGGCATCTGTCTTTTACTATGACTCTGACCTGCCTCTTGCCTTACTCTATAGTTGGTTGATATGAAGTCAGAATTAAATAGTTCAGGATTCTTTTACGTCATCTGTATTTGGATTAGTGATGAGTGAATCTTATGAAACTTCCATTTGCTCAGAAAATTTGCCCAACATCTAATTTAATTAATATGATTGTACTAATGAAAGCTCACCTGTCACGGGTGGGCAAAGCGAAAAGGGAATCAGGTAGCAGGATAGTAAGATGGGCTAAGGGCGTTCAGGGGATCTAGTTTGACCCTTAACACTGTTGGTCCCTGGATCACGCTGCTCTCAGAGGCAATTCAGAAGTTGAGGAGGTCTGTGTTGCCACCCTTGCCCTATGCTCCTGATAAGCCTAGGCTGTAACCCCCTCACCTATACCCATGAACCGGGAAACAGCAATTTCCTCAAGGGAAGTAAACTCCAGGCAGGAGGAGCAGGAAGGCATCAGCACACATTGCACTACATCCTAACAGCACACACGGTCAAGGCAGAGTGACACTCTATCAGCGGCACCTGGTGGAAGGCAGTGGAACTACTTAAAGGCCGGAGGGAGTGAACAACTAAGTGATCTGACACCAAATCCCAGCAGCATTTCACAAGGAGTCAACATGTGACAGCGCTCAAACAGAAAATATGCAAGGCCGGGGAGGGAGCTTCCAGATTTATTTTGTAGAACTTGTAGTTGTAGTGGAAATATATTGCTGGTAATAGTATCAGCAGCCTCATTATCTCACTTCTCAGACTTGAAGGATGACTCACCATAATGAGGCACAAATGTGTGACATTGCAGACAATCAATATTGATTGCAGATTTTGCTCATCTCTAATCCCAATGCAACTTCTGTCACCAGACCTCAAGTGTTATATACAACCTCTTACCCCCCATTATTACATGTCTGTCAATGGTAGAATTACTGATGGCTCTAGTAGCAGCTGCATCATTATTTCACTTCTCAGTATGGAGTAATGGTTTATAGAATGTAACAGAAAACCGACCGCAGTTTGAATGGCAAAACTGGTGATTTCCATAACTATCAACGAGAGGCAAGAACACAAATAGACCCAGCCGAATCCTCAGACTTTACATATGGAAATCACTTGTGGTGGATGTGACCTACAAGGTCCCAAACATGAAAGGAACGACACAAGCACATACAGTCCTCGAATATACACCGCTATAACTGGAGCTAAAACATGAAGAAAAGTCAGCGCATCCCATTACACTCCCGATATAGACAGCAGCTGTGATATGTGACACACCCGAATATACGATGTATCCATTATGGTCAGTCAGATGGCAAAACATAATAAAAGACATGTATGAAAAAAATGACGAAAGTAATAGTTTTTTGTTGTATAGTTTGTACATGAGGAGGTGAGCTGTGATATCACCTATTGTGAATGGTGGATCCTGTGTTATCTACTGTATATAGAGGTGTTATCAGTCATTGTACAGGAGGAGGTGAGCTGTGATATCATCTATTGTGAATGGTGGATCCTGTGTTATCTACTGTATATAGAGGTGTTATCAGTCATTATACAGGAGGAGGAGGTGAGCTGTGATATCACCTATTGTGAATGGTAGATCCTGTGTTATCTACTGTATATAGAGGAGTTATCAGTCATTGTACAGGAGGAGGTGAGCTGTGATATCACCTATTGTGAATGGTGGATCCTGTGTTATCTACTGTATATAGAGGTGTTATCACTCATTGTGCAGGAGGAGGTGAGCTGTGATATCATCTATTGTGAATGGTGGATCCTGTGTTATCTACTGTATATAGAGGTGTTATCACTCATTGTGCAGGAGGAGGTGAGCTGTGATATCATCTATTGTGAATGGTGGATCCTGTGTTATCTACTGTATATAGAGGTGTTATCAGTCATTGTACAGGAGGAGGAGGTGAGCTGTGATATCACCTATTGTGAATGGTGGATCCTGTGTGATCTACTGTATATAGAGGTGTTATCAGTCATTGTACAGGAGGAGGTGAGCTGTGATATCATCTATTGTGAATGGTGGATCCTGTGTTATCTACTGTATATAGAGGTGTTATCACTCATTGTGCAGGAGGAGGTGAGCTGTGATATCCCCTATTGTGAATGGTGGATCCTGTGTTATCTACTGTATATAGAGGTGTTATCAGTCATTGTACAGGAGGAGGAGGTGAGCTGTGATATCATCTATTGTGAATGGTGGATCCTGTGTTATCTACTGTATATAGAGGTGTTATCAGTCATTGTACAGGAGGAGGAGGTGAGCTGTGATATCACCTATTGTGAATGGTGGATTCTGTGTTATCTACTGTATATAGAGGTGTTATCACTCATTGTGCAGGAGGAGGTGAGCTGTGATATCCCCTATTGTGAATGGTGGATCCTGTGTTATCTACTGTATATAGAGGTGTTATCAGTCATTGTACAGGAGGAGGTGAGCTGTGATATCACCTATTGTGAATGGTGGATCCTGTGTTATCTACTGTATATAGAGGTGTTATCAGTCATTGTACAGGAGGAGGAGGTGAGCTGTGATATCACCTATTGTGAATGGTGGATCCTGTGTTATCTACTGTATATAGAGGTGTTATCAGTCATTGTACAGGAGGAGGTGAGCTGTGACATCACCTATTGTGAATGTTGGATCCTGTGTTATCTACTGTATATAGAGGTGTTATCAGTCATTGTACAGGAGGAGGAGGTGAGCTGTGATATCATCTATTGTGAATGGTGGATCCTGTGTTATCTACTGTATATAAAGGTGTTATCAGTCATTGTACAGGAGGAGGAGGTGAGCTGTGATATCATCTATTGTGAATGGTGAATCCTGTGTTATCTACTGTATATAGAGGTGTAATCAGTCATTGTACAGGAGGAGGAGGTGAGCTGTGATATCATCTATTGTGAATGGTGGATCCTGTGTTATCTACTGTATATAGAGGTGTTATCAGTCATTGTGTAGGAGGAGGAGGTGAGCTGTGATATCATCTATTGTGAATGGTGGATCCTGTGTTATCTACTGTATATAGAGGTGTTATCAGTCATTGTACAGGAGGAGGTGAGCTGTGACATCACCTATTGTGAATGGTGGATCCTGTGTTATCTACTGTATATAGAGGTGTTATCAGTCATTGTACAGGAGGAGGAGGTGAGCTGTGATATCACCTATTGTGAATGGTGGATCCTGTGTTATCTACTGTATATAAAGGTGTTATCAATCATTGTACAGGAGGAGGAGGTGAGCTGCGATATCATCTATTGTGAATGGTGGATCCTGTGTTATCTACTGTATATAGAGGTGTTATCAGTCATTGTACAGGAGGAGGAGGTGAGCTGTGATATCATCTATTGTGAATGGTGGATCCTGTGTTATCTACTGTATATAGAGGTGTTATCAGTCATTGTACAGGAGGAGGAGGTGAGCTGTGATATCACCTATTGTGAATGGTGGATCCTGTGTGATCTACTGTATATAGAGGTGTTATCAGTCATTGTACAGGAGGAGGTGAGCTGTGATATCATCTATTGTGAATGGTGGATCCTGTGTTATCTACTGTATATAGAGGTGTTATCAGTCATTATACAGGAGGAGGAGGTGAGCTGTGATATCACCTATTGTGAATGGTGGATCCTGTGCTATCTACTGTATATAGAGGTGTTATCAGTCATTGTACAGGAGGAGGAGGTGAGCTGTGATATCACCTATTGTGAATGGTGGATCCTGTGTTATCTACTGTATATAGAGGTGTTATCAGTCATTGTACAGGAGGAGGAGGTGAGCTGTGATATCACCTATTGTGAATGGTGGATCCTGTGTTATCTACTGTATATAGAGGTGTTATCAGTCATTGTACAGGAGGAGGTGAGCTGTGATATCATCTATTGTGAATGGTGGATCCTGTGTTATCTACTGTATATAGAGGTTGTTATCAGTCATTGTACAGGAGGAGGTGAGCTGTGACATCACCTATTCTGAATGGTGGATCCTGTGTTATCTACTGTATATAGAGCTGTTATCAGTCATTGTACAGGAGGAGGAGGTGAGCTGTGACATCCCCTATTGTGAATGGTGGATCCTGTGTTATCTACTGTATATAGAGGTGTTATCAGTCATTGTACAGGAGGAGGTGAGCTGTGACATCACCTATTGTGAATGTTGGATCCTGTGTTATCTACTGTATATAGAGGTGTTATCAGTCATTGTACAGGAGGAGGAGGTGAGCTGTGATATCATCTATTGTGAATGGTGGATCCTGTGTTATCTACTGTATATAAAGGTGTTATCAGTCATTGTACAGGAGGAGGAGGTGAGCTGTGATATCATCTATTGTGAATGGTGGATCCTGTGTTATCTACTGTATATAGAGGTATAATCAGTCATTGTACAGGAGGAGGAGGTGAGCTGTGATATCATCTATTGTGAATGGTGGATCCTGTGTTGTCTACTGTATATAGAGGTGTTATCAGTCATTGTGTAGAAGGAGGAGGTGAGCTGTGATATCATCTATTGTGAATGGTGGATCCTGTGTTATCTACTGTATATAGAGGTGTTATCAGTCATTGTACAGGAGGAGGTGAGCTGTGACATCACCTATTGTGAATGGTGGATCCTGTGTTATCTACTGTATATAGAGGTGTTATCAGTCATTGTACAGGAGGAGGAGGTGAGCTGTGATATCACCTATTGTGAATGGTGGATCCTGTGTTATCTACTGTATATAAAGGTGTTATCAGTCATTGTACAGGAGGAGGAGGTGAGCTGCGATATCATCTATTGTGAATGGTGGATCCTGTGTTATCTACTGTATATAGAGGTGTTATCAGTCATTGTACAGGAGGAGGAGGTGAGCTGTGATATCATCTATTGTGAATGGTGGATCCTGTGTTATCTACTGTATATAGAGGTGTTATCAGTCATTGTACAGGAGGAGGAGGTGAGCTGTGATATCACCTATTGTGAATGGTGGATCCTGTGTGATCTACTGTATATAGAGGTGTTATCAGTCATTGTACAGGAGGAGGAGTGAGCTGTGATATCATCTATTGTGAATGGTGGATCCTGTGTTATCTACTGTATATAGAGGTGTTATCAGTCATTATACAGGAGGAGGAGGTGAGCTGTGATATCACCTATTGTGAATGGTGGATCCTGTGCTATCTACTGTATATAGAGGTGTTATCAGTCATTGTACAGGAGGAGGAGGTGAGCTGTGATATCACCTATTGTGAATGGTGGATCCTGTGTTATCTACTGTATATAGAGGTGTTATCAGTCATTGTACAGGAGGAGGAGGTGAGCTGTGATATCACCTATTGTGAATGGTGGATCCTGTGTTATCTACTGTATATAGAGGTGTTATCAGTCATTGTACAGGAGGAGGTGAGCTGTGATATCATCTATTGTGAATGGTGGATCCTGTGTTATCTACTGTATATAGAGGTTGTTATCAGTCATTGTACAGGAGGAGGTGAGCTGTGACATCACCTATTCTGAATGGTGGATCCTGTGTTATCTACTGTATATAGAGCTGTTATCAGTCATTGTACAGGAGGAGGAGGTGAGCTGTGACATCCCCTATTGTGAATGGTGGATCCTGTGTTATCTACTGTATATAGAGGTGTTATCAGTCATTGTACAGGAGGAGGAGGTGAGCTGTGATATCATCTATTGTGAATGGTGGATCCTGTGTTATCTACTGTATATAGAGGTGTAATCAGTCATTGTACAGGAGGAGGAGGTGAGCTGTGATATCACCTATTGTGAATGGTGGATCCTGTGTTATCTACTGTATATAGAGGTGTTATCAGTCATTGTGTAGGAGGAGGAGGTGAGCTGTGATATCATCTATTGTGAATGGTGGATCCTGTGTTATCTACTGTATATAGAGGTGTTATCAGTCATTGTACAGGAGGAGGTGAGCTGTGACATCACCTATTGTGAATGGTGGATCCTGTGTTATCTACTGTATATAGAGGTGTTATCAGTCATTGTACAGGAGGAGGAGGTGAGCTGTGATACCACCTATTGTGAATGGTGGATCCTGTGTTATCTACTGTATATAAAGGTGTTATCAGTCATTGTACAGGAGGAGGAGGTGAGCTGCGATATCATCTATTGTGAATGGTGGATCCTGTGTTATCTACTGTATATAGAGGTGTTATCAGTCATTGTACAGGAGGAGGAGGTGAGCTGTGATATCATCTATTGTGAATGGTGGATCCTGTGTTATCTACTGTATATAGAGGTGTTATCAGTCATTGTACAGGAGGAGGAGGTGAGCTGTGATATCACCTATTGTGAATGGTGGATCCTGTGTGATCTACTGTATATAGAGGTGTTATCAGTCATTGTACAGGAGGAGGTGAGCTGTGATATCATCTATTGTGAATGGTGGATCCTGTGTTATCTACTGTATATAGAGGTGTTATCAGTCATTATACAGGAGGAGGAGGTGAGCTGTGATATCACCTATTGTGAATGGTGGATCCTGTGCTATCTACTGTATATAGAGGTGTTATCAGTCATTGTACAGGAGGAGGAGGTGAGCTGTGATATCACCTATTTTGAATGGTGGATCCTGTGTTATCTACTGTATATAGAGGTGTTATCAGTCATTGTACAGGAGGAGGAGGTGAGCTGTGATATCACCTATTGTGAATGGTGGATCCTGTGTTATCTACTGTATATAGAGGTGTTATCAGTCATTGTACAGGAGGAGGTGAGCTGTGATATCATCTATTGTGAATGGTGGATCCTGTGTTATCTACTGTATATAGAGGTGTTATCAGTCATTGTACAGGAGGAGGAGGTGAGCTGTGACATCACCTATTGTGAATGGTGGATCCTGTGTTATCTACTGTATATAGAGGTGTTATCAGTCATTGTACAGGAGGAGATGAGCTGTGATATCACCTATTGTAAATGGTGGATCCTGTGTTATCTACTGTATATAGAGGTGTTATCAGTCATTGTACAGGAGGAGGAGGTGAGCTGTGATATCACCTATTGTGAATGGTGGATCCTGTGTTATCTACTGTATATAGAGGTGTTATCAGTCATTGCACAGGAGGAGGTGAGCTGTGATATCCCCTATTGTGAATGGTGGATCCTGTGTTATCTACTGTATATAGAGGTGTTATCAGTCATTATACAGGAGGAGGAAGTGAGCTGTGATATCACCTATTGTGAATGGTGGATCCTGTGTTATCTACTCTATATAGAGGTGTTATCAGACATTATACAGGAGGAGGAAGTGAGCTGTAATATCTCCTATTGTGAATGGTGGATCCTGTGTTATCTACTGTATATAGAGATGTTATCAGTCATTGTACAGGAGGAGGTGAGCTGTGACATCACCTATTGTGAATGGTGGATCCTGTGTTATCTACTGTATATAGAGATGTTATCAGTCATTGTATAGGAGGAGGTGAGCTGTGATATCACCTATTGTGAATGGTGGATCCTGTGTTATCTACTGTATATAGAGGTGTTATCAGACATTGTACAGGAGGAGGAGGTGAGCTGTGATATCATCTATTGTGAATGGTGGATCCTGTGTGATCTACTGTATATAGAGGTGTTATCACTCATTGTGCAGGAGGAGGAGGTGAGCTGTGATATCACCTATTGTGAATGGTGGATCCTGTGTTATCTACTGTATATAGAGGTGTTATCAGTCATTGTACAGGAGGAGGAGATGAGCTGTGATATCACCTATTGTGAATGGTGGATCCTGTGTTATCTACTGTATATAGAGGTGTTATCAGTCATTGTACAGGAGGAGGAGGTGAGCTGTGATATCACCTATTGTGAATGGTGGATCCTGTGTTATCTACTGTATATAGAGGTGTTATCAGTCATTGCACAGGAGGAGGTGAGCTGTGATATCACCTATTGTGAATGGTGGATCCTGTGTTATCTACTGTATATAGAGGTGTTATCAGACATTATACAGGAGGAGGAAGTGAGCTGTAATATCTCCTATTGTGAATGGTGGATCCTGTGTTATCTACTGTATATAGAGGTGTTATCAGACATTATACAGGAGGAGGAAGTGAGCTGTAATATCTCCTATTGTGAATGGTGGATCCTGTGTTATCTACTGTATATAGAGATGTTATCAGTCATTGTATAGGAGGAGGTGAGCTGTGACATCACCTATTGTGAATGGTGGATCCTGTGTTATCTACTGTATATAGAGATGTTATCAGTCATTGTATAGGAGGAGGTGAGCTGTGATATCACCTATTGTGAATGGTGGATCCTGTGTTATCTACTGTATATAGAGGTGTTATCAGACATTGTACAGGAGGAGGAGGTGAGCTGTGATATCATCTATTGTGAATGGTGGATCCTGTGTGATCTACTGTATATAGAGGTGTTATCACTCATTGTGCAGGAGGAGGAGGTGAGCTGTGATATCACCTATTGTGAATGGTGGATCCTGTGTTATCTACTGTATATAGAGGTGTTATCACTCATTGTGCAGGAGGAGGAGAAGGTAAAAGAGAAAAATGATCCCAAACAAATCTCTCTGTCAATAAGGTAAACTGATGCCTGAGTATTTTGCATTTTCACCTTGCTGATTCTGGAAGGGATTCATAGACTGAAAGGTCGTCACCTGATCACATCAGTAAATGCTCGGCTCCCTGACACAATGTTATCACCATTGTGGGTCTTCGTCTTAATTATCAATTTTATGACTTTTGTCTCTGGAATTGCTTTGAATGTCGGCATCATCATTATTTACATCAAAAACTGGAGACCTCGAATGTCCGGTGGGGTGGATAAAATCGCCGTCGCCTTGGCTTCTGTCAACGCTCTCCTCCAGGTGTTACTTGGTTATGGAGGGTTATTATTTTCACAGATTTCTCTTCTCCTCTACGATATCACCCTCTCACCCTTTCTCTTCACGTTCTTGTTTCTCGTTGATCTCTGTTTTTGGAACACCGCCTGGCTCTCCATCTGCTACTGCTTAAAACTGGTCAACTTTTCCCAGAAAGTTTTCCTGTGGATGAAGTCAAGATTGTCTTCTACTGTGAACGTCTTTCTCCTGGGATCAACCTTGGCATCATTTCTCATTAATCTGCCCATTCTATGGCCAACTATATGGATGAATCTAAATAACAATGGAAACTCGACCGCCGGTGACCAAAGAATGGACTACCCTTTGCCTTTCATGCTTGTGAAGATAATATTTGGGAATTGTTTGCCCTTCCTTTTTACGTTCTTATGCATTCTACTAAGTGTCAAGTCTCTCCTGAGACACATCTGGAAGATTCGGAAAAACTCATCTGATGTCAAATATTCTCAACTTCAGGGACACATTCGTGCTGTGAGGACGATGATTCTGCTGTTACTCCTGGACTTGATGTTCTGCGCTGTGTTCATGGAGATAAAGTTACTTTCTCTGAACATTGGAAATTTCGTAGGCACCATCTCCTGGATCATTATCCTGCTGTATCCTTCTCTGCAGGGTGTGATTCTCATCACTGGAAATCCAAACTTACAGAAACATTTGTATCGTCGAAGACAAAGATCTTCAGAAGCTTTTAATGAGTAAAATTTTAGTCCAGACTATTTAGTATATTACAGACTGGGTCACAAAAAAATAAAACCCTATGACTTTTCAAAAGAAAGAGATGAGAAAAAATCACTAAAAACATTAACTTTTATTAAATATTCATTAAAAGTTTACTATATTCACTATAGATCTGGTAGTGGTCATAAACTCTCTGTCGGGAGTACTACATTGATGATGTCAGTCAGGAACATATGATAAAAATATGTTTTCCCATGTTCAAGATGTGACACTCTACCCCCCCCCCTTCTGTGTAAATCCTGACACACAGCCTCTCACTCTCTAACTGCCCCTCCACTTGACAGGAAATCACAAGTCCTTAAATGGCCAGGAATGCAAAGGCCCTGGTTATATGGCTTTTAAGAGATAAGTAAAATGGAGGGGAAAATAGGATGTGTAGTTCTTTTTTAGGTCAGCTAAAACACTTCACTTGGATCAATTTAACCAACTAACCTTGTTTGAAAAAAAAGTCTCTAAAAAAAATTTCATTTTGTGTGCCAAGGTTTTCTTCTCTTCTATAATTTGGACATTTTAGCTTTTAGCCAACCGCATTTAGGATGAGCTAAGTCCATAACTCATATCTTTGTGTTAAAACACTTCAAGACAGATTTCATACACTACATTAGTACCAGAATTATAAAAATTATATTTTCAGAATCCATACGACATGGCGAACGCAAAACACCATTTTGCTTCACTGGGCACTGCCCAAAAACATAGAAAATAGATCTCTGTCATTTATATCGTGTTTCCTGTCTATCAAAAGGTAAATTCACATTCGACAAGTTGATATGAATATGTTTATGTGCTATGTACAGAGGCTGGGATATGACAAGAGCAGCAATTTCATAATTTTGAGTAGTACTGACACTACTTCTAAACCTAGCCCCATGAGATCACTAGATAGGAGAGATATGTGTTAATAAATACTGGAATCTCCATTTAGTGAGTATTCAGGCCCAGATTAAGGAGATGCTGAATCATATTTCTTTTAAGGAGTATCCTTCACTTCCTAAGTGTAGTAAGTCTCTTATCTTAATCCTTTTATATTCATGTAACTTTCTATGTTGTAAAATTTATCCCATTTGTAAAATCTTGTACCGTATTTTTTGGACTATAAGACATACTTTTTTTTACCCAAGTTTTGTTGGAAAGTGGAGGTGCATATTATAGTCGAGATATATGAGACTGTGGCTGTGGGGTTGTGCAGGGGGAGCAGCGGCTCTGGAGCGGGCTGGAGGAGGCTGGCGTAGGCTGCAGAGGCTCATGTAGTACTCACTGCAACCTGCTGTCCATTACCTCTCAGAACTGAAGCCAGAGCTGAGAGGTGGGTGGGGGAGTGGCGCTTATTACATGAGTGTACTTCTGGTAATGGCGCACACACAAAAATAATAAACATTTTAAGCCACCTCTCCATGGCTTTCCTGCTTGGAGCACTGAGCAATTCCTCGTCTTCCTGTCTGTGCCGGGCATCCAATCATGTGACCAGCATAGCACAGTGATGTCATCTCTTGACGAAGGTCCACTTTGTCCAAAACGTTTGTGTTGGCTTGGTTTGGGGTGCCCACAATAAATTCCAATTTTTTCACCTGATTTGAGGGACAAGATCTATTTTCTGCTATTCTATGGGACTGGATCCTACTCGTACACCATCACCCAGAAGTCCCGTAATTTACGTAATCCTTTCTTTTTCGCTTGAGATCTCCTTATTTAACTGCTCTATATTAAATAACCCATCAAATAATTCTAACATACAGTAATTTCCCTCTATAAAGTTCATCTTGAAATAAATATAATTTGACACATATGAGATTCCGAAATTAGAGAAGTCTTTATTCAATTTGGACTTTTTGTTCAATTAAAGATGGAAATCTCGATTCCCATTGGATAAGTTGACTTGAATAATCTTTTCTCAGCTCTTGCCATAACTTGCCTGAGGCTGCCTGTCCCCTCTAATCAGCTCTTATTTTTTTCTTCTACCTTCACTCCTGGCAGTTGGGTCTTCCATTCATGATGTCCCATGTCGTTTCCCGCACATGATCACATGAGGCCTAGCCAATGGAAGACCCAACTGGAAATGAATGGAGATCTAGTACATAGATGGGAAACTGAATTTAGAGATAGATGACAAAAGACAGAAGATAACAGACAGAAGAGCCAATCAGAGGACTAACAAACAAGGGCAAGGTATGGGGAAGGGCGAGGAGAGGTGAGGATGGACGTTCGTTGCCTGGCTCCTCCCTGACTCTGTAAACTAGAAAAGTGCAATGATGAGAATTAAGATACCAATGAGAAATACACTGAATCGATGGATGTTACTGGTAACTGTAGCATTTTACTGTCGGAGATTTATCCTCTGTGAATATCAGACTCATTGTTAGGAATTAAAACCTCGTAGTCATATTATAAAGCCATTCCCATCAGAAGAGCAGACTTTATACATACCTTAATTCCAGCGTGGGGTTCTGTCTTATTGTATGACTTGAGCATCATTTTTGTCCTGGATGGGGCATTTTCTATGACCCAGGTTTGATTTTTTTACTTATTCTATCGCTTAGATGGGTTTTCCGCCTTATCTAATGACATGTATTGCTTTCTGCCTCACACATTTCCTTGGCAGGGCTTCTTCTTCCTTTATTCTGTTCCTTGGGTCAAGCTTCTGTTTTGTTCTCTTTCTTGGGGTGAACTCCTGTCTTATTTATTACCTGGGCAAGAATTCTGTCTTATTTTATAACCTGGTTGGGGCTTTTACCTTATTTTTTGAGTTTGGCAGAGCTTCTTCCTCAGTTTTCACCTGGGCATTACATCTTTCTTTTACTTTCACTTGGGCATGGCTTCTGTCATACTCTGCGGCCTGGGTTGGTGTCTTCCTTTAAATTAAGATATTGGTGTGGAGTTCTATCTTACTTGTACCTCTCTGCAATTTCTGCCTCTAGATGTGACTCGGGCTTGTGGGGGTTTCTGCCTATGTGAGACTGTTGCCTTACTTTATTACCTCAATGGGGTCTGTGCCTTATTCTTTGATTTGAATGGGGCGTCTGCCTGTTCTATGACCGTCGGTCACTTGGGTTGGGTTTCTGACTCTGCTTGACCTTACAATGCATAGGTGCAATGCAGAAGACCATGATGATTTCTCATTCTTCTTCATCTTGGTATTATGAATCCTGAATCCGGCCAAGAGAAGAGAAGAACATTTCAATCCACCAACAATTCTGATCAGAGGCTGACCTACCATGGTGCAGCTGGTTCAGCTGCACCAGGGCCCCGACCGGCTAGGGGGCCCCTCAAGCCTGCAGCGGGGCTCCCAGCCGCCCCCATGAACCTGTGTAAGAGGAGAGAGGAGAGGAGGGTAACTGAGGGAAAGCTTCCTGCCTCCCCTGGTTGATTCCGCCCCTCCTCTCCTCTGTCGCCCCGGCTCCCAGGACTTCAAAGCGCAGCTTGGCGCAGCAGGTGGGAGCCGCATCACACACAGCACCCCCCCCCGCTCCTCACAAACGTTCACTAGCACCCCAACCTCCCCCCCGCTCCTCACCAACATTCACTAGCACCCCCCCACACCTTCCACCCCGCTCCTCACCAACGTTCACTGCCACCCTTTCCCCCCCGGTCCTCACCAGCAGCTGCTGCACCAGGCCCTCCAGGGTCAAGGTCTGCCACTGATTCTGATGTATATAAAGCATTCAGTGCTGAGAGGGATCCTAGTTTTGAATACACCACTTCAGTACCATGCAGATAATGAACACAACAGTTTATGTATCTTAGGTGTTCATGAAATTGAATATTCTGACCTTCTATTGGGTTTATGCCGATTTTGC
Organism: Allobates femoralis; assembly: GCA_033576535.1. NCBI lineage: Eukaryota > Metazoa > Chordata > Amphibia > Anura > Aromobatidae > Allobates > Allobates femoralis. The sequence continues at coordinate 241,095,302 of JARQOC010000011.1, read as the reverse complement.
AATAGATCATTTTATCTGATTTCTCCAGGGTTTACGTTAACTTTTCAAAATCTGATTGGCGCCATCATATAATGTAGATTACTTATAAAGAACAGCATTGCCCTTAGTCTGTGTATTGTAAATGAGGATCACCCCTTGTTAGTCTACAGATTTGTATATGATTAAATTATATTATTTTTAATTGTAATAACTAAATAAAAAATAAAACTTAGATCTTGGATCCAAAAATGAGTGGATAGGTTTGTTGCAAATCAAATTACCGTAACTTTTTTTGTGATTCACAAAGATAGGAAAACAAAAAGAGGAAAACAGAACTCCCATAGCCACCTGCCACTCACTGACTCCGTCTCTGCGGCTCCCCGACCAATCCTTCATTGTCTCCCTCCAGTATTTGCCTATTTTGGTCTTCATGGCCAGCCATGTCTTCTCCTGTGTTTTCTTTCACTCTATTTCGGTTCTCCCGGCATTGTGTAGACCTCAGACAGAGCACACCTAGAAGAGGATGGGGCACCTACCAGGACGAGGTGTTGAGCTGTGGATGCCATTTTTAAAATATTTTTTACCCCCTGTGCATATTATTCTCTGTCTTCTGGGAAGACGCCAGAGCATAGGAAGTCACATTCAATTGACCCCGTCACACATAACGAGATCGTTAGCGAGATCATTGTAGCATCACAGGTTTTGTGATGTAACAGAGATCTCGCTAACGATCTCGCTATGTGTGACACTTAGCAGCGATCAGGCCCCTGCTGTGAAATCGGTGATCGTTACAAAGTGCTCTGGGTCATTTTTAGGTCGTTGCGCTCCCCTCCCGCTGGGAATGCTGCATCGCTGTGTTTGACAGGGACCAACGAACGATCTCAATACTACGCCCGAGAGTGACAATTCCCAACGACCTCCTATCATTCCGGATCATTGCTGAAGTCGCTAGTGAGATCAGACTGTTTGACATCTCACCAGCGATCCCTACAGGTCGTATCGTTGGTGGGATCGCTGGTGCGTCGCTACATGTGACGGACCCTAACCCCCCAATTATTACACCTCTGTCAGTAGTAGAATTATTGCTGTATTAGAAGCAGCTTCATTATTTCACTTCTCATTATTGAACAATGATTTATAGAATGTAACAGAAAACCGACCGCAGTTTGAATGGCAAAACTGGTGATTTCCATAACTATCAACGAGAGGCAAGAACACAAATAGACTTTACTGAATCCTCAGATTTTACATATGGAAATCACCTGTGGTGGATGTGAATTATAAATATCACAGCTGTGACTATAGGAAAGGGAGGACAGGGTGCACTTAAACTGTCCCTTAAAATAATAGTCTGTAGACTATCCCTGTCCCCAGGATTATCCCTGATGGTGGGGATTGCACATCTTGCAATGCTCCTGGATTGACTTAACTGTATGTCCCCCTCCCCACTAAGTGAGAGAAGGGGCAGGAGTGCAAGACAAGCACACAGCAAAAACATGTAATAAAACTAGTAGCAAGGACTCCAAAACCTATCTAGTAGGAAAAACTTTGCAACTGAAAAAGAAGTGAACACCTCAACTTTACAGAGACAGGCTCCTCCAATGTGTTCAGTTTAGAGATTCTATATCTGGCATGGAGTGAAGGCAATAGCTGGTATATATAGTGGAAGGGAGTGATAATAAAAACTACAGCTGGGACTAAGGCTGAATAATCTCAGCCAGTGTGGAAAGTGTCCTTAACTCCTTCAGCATAGAAATAAAGTGAATACACTCAGATACCAGATACAGTCAGATGATATTTGATCGATTAAGCAATGAGGCCTCCTGATCCTAGATTCCCCACAGTTAACATTAGGATGAGACACACTCATGACAATGAGGCTCTCAACATGAACGCTACTACATCAGCATGAACAGTCCCCCTGTAATACAGGATACACAACAATCGCCGCAGCTGTGACCATCACATCAGAAGTGAAGCAAAGCTGAGAATCTGGAGAATTGTGAAGTCATTCTAGAGATGAGCAACCTTCGATCAAACATGTTCTCCAATTTCAAATTCGGCACCGGCCGATTCAGTTCGGTGATCGTAAATCCAAACAATTTCCCCAACAGTCGGTGAACGCGGCTTTGTTCGGGAAAAAGTTTGACATGTAAAATGGCCCTAAAACGTTACCTATTTATTTGGGGCCAAAACACTTGCTGGATGACTTGGGCTGGGGACTATACCTAAGCTATGGTTAGGAGTGTCCCCAGCCATCAGGTCTACTGGCTTGTGTTAAGCCGTAGAATTTTGGGGAATTTTGAATTTTTCTAAGTTCCTGGAGTTTGCAGCTGTTTTGACACATGAAGGTATAACATAAAGAGCTTCGGCACACGAATAAATGAATTTATTCGTGTGCCGAAGCTCTTTATGTTATATATTTGACTTTATTTCTTCAGAGCATTGAGTCAGCGGCGAGCCAGGTTTCACTATTTTTTCAGCTTTGACACACGAAGGGTCTGAATTTTGGAAACAGTGCCAGATGTGACAGCAGCTGTGAGGTCCAGGAAGCTTACAGTATCCTTGAAACATATGCTTAAGAGAGCTTTATATTTTTAAGCAAATTTTTTTTAAAATTAATTCTCAATAAGTTTGATGTGTCACATGACCCTCTTCCCATCCAAAAAAATAAAGTTGGATCCAAAATGGCCGACTTCAAAATGGCCGCCATGGTCACCACCTATCTGGAAACGTTTTCCTCCTCCCATATACTAATGTGCCACAAACAGGAAGTTGATATCACCAACCGTTCCAATTTTACTTAGGTGCATCCATATAAATGGCCCACCCTGTATAACATAACTATATTAATAAATGTAACTAACATAACTGAATTATCTCAAGTAACAATATAATATTAAATTATCTACATTAGGGATGGGCGAGTCCTGAAATACTCGGACTCGCTGGACTCTAACGAGTCCGGGTCCGAGACTCGGTACTCGTTGCGAGTCCAGCGAGTCCGAGTAGTAACCTGTACTTTTGCAGTGTATCTATACAGATACACTACAAAAGTACCCTAAAAGTTAATGTAAGGGGTTAAAAACAATAAACATTAATACTCACTTCCTGTACTCCTGGACCGGGACCGAAGACCTCTGGCTGTTACAGGACCTCCGAGACCACCGGGAGAAGATGAGGAAAAAGACCTTGCAGTTCAGCCAATCAGCATTCGGCTAGCGGTCACATGGGTTGTGACGCGGCTGCACTGCGGTCACATGACAAACCCATGTGACCGCTAGCCGAATGCTGATTGGCTGAACTGCAAGGTTCTTTTCCCCATCTTCTCCTGGTGGTCTCGGAGGTCCTGTAACAGCCGGAGGTCTTCGGTCCCGGTCCCGGTCCAGGAGTACAGGAGGTGAGTATTAATGTTTATTGTTTTTAACCCCTTACATTAACTTTTAGGGTACTTTTGTAGTGTATCTGTATAGATACACTGCAAAAGTACAGGGACTCGCTACCCCCGAGTAATTCCTAAGGAAACTCGGCGAGTAGCGAGTCCCCCGAGTCCGCTACTATTCGGGCGAGTCCCGAATAGTAGCGAGGAATTCGCCCATCCCTAATCTACATTAATGATCTCAAACACGCGGCCCGAGGGGCTTCAGAGACCAAATCCAGAAGGATAAGCAGGACTGGAAAGGAACGGGGTCTGCCAACAACCATTTAACTGAAATGGAAAAACTTTGAATCAAAATAGTGTCAAGTACTCTATACTGTTACTAAATACTTACTGCACTGAATTTTCTCGTGTTTTCATCCAAGGTTCAGAAAATCTGTGTTTAGAATGGAATGGATTAATCCTGCACTGCCAGGTGATGAAAGGACTCAAAGAAATTCTGGAATATGAAGTATTTATCAACAGGTTTCAGAGTTAACCAACTCCTACACCAGTACAGATCACATACGGTAAACGTGATTAGTCCTGATGAAGAAGTTGGTTAGTTCTGAAACTCGCTGACTGTTGTGTCCCACGAATGGGAACAACTTGTAATGTATTTTTCTCTATATAATGCACTGCACTTGCTGTTGCTAGGCAGATTCCTGATTTCTGAAGTTTTACCCTATTTCCCTCTAGTTGGGCTTGTATTAGTTTGCTCCTCCCTTCTTCCTCAGTGTTCAGTTTGTAGAAGCCATTGTATGGACCACATGTATACTTCCCTGTAAGGATTACTCTTTTCACCTGCTGAGATGTTCTTAATATCAAGATTTTGGAAAAAAAAACAGCTCCGTTTCTCCTGGTCTTTACTATAAGTCAGTGCTGGCTGAGTTGAACTGTCTGAGCACGCCTGGCATGTGAGTACAACAGCTAACGATTATCTAAAGAACTGATCATTAGAACGCTTAGAAATTCATAGTGCCAAGGAAGAGTCAGAACATTGACTTTATGTGATTTATCCTGATAAAGGAGTAGGTTAGTTCTGAAACACATTGACTTTATATGATTAGACCTGATAAAGGGGTTGATTAATTCTGAAATGCATTGATTTTATGTGATTCGTCTTGATGAAGGAGATGGTTAACTCTGAAATATGTTGACTTCTTGTGATTTCTACTGTGGATGGAATTGGATCATTTTGAAATTCATTGACTTTATGTGAATTTCCTGATGAAGGACATGGTTAACTCTGAAACATTTTGACTTTATGTGATTTGTCCTGATGAAAGAGATGGTTAACTCTGAAACTCTTTGTATGTAATTTGTTATAATGAAGGACATGGTTATCTATGAAACACTATGACTTTATATAATTTGCCCTACTGAACGAGTTGGTTAACTTTGAAATGAGTTGAATGTATGTGATTTGTCCTGATGAAGAAGTTAGGTAACTCTGAAATGAGTTGTCAAACAAATCACATTCCAGGAATTCTTTGAATCCTTTATCATCTCACAATGTAGGATTAACCCATTCTATTTTAAACACAGTCTTTCTGCTCCATATGGGTATACAGCAGCCATTTTCAGCTGAGATAGTAGTTAGGTCTGACGCAACTAAACCAAGTGAGGACCACAACTTTTCTACTTGGAATATCACCATGGATTAGACCTTTTTGTGCTATTTGTCTTTTCAGTTCATCACTATACAAAGGTTAAGACACATCATAAATACATAAATCCTGCTTTGCACTGATGAAGACTATCCCAAAATATGTGCCTTCTTGACCTCTTCTCCTCTTGTCAAATGTTGCAAGGGTCGTTAAAAAGTTGACGTTGACTTTTGATTTGCTGCATCCAGTAGGTGATGCTAGAGTTCTAGTCCTTATCCTGTGTGACCATTTGAATATTTAGCAAATCCAAATATAATTTTTGCATCCACACCTTGTGTCACATGCCCACTTCTCAGCATGTGGCTTGGGGTTGCGCCTACAAGGGTTATTGTATTTTTGCTGACTATAAGACGCACCAGACTATAAGACATACCCAGATTTTAGAGGAGAATAAAAGAGAAAAAATTAAGCACAAATGTGGTTATAATGAATATTATTTGAGGGGGGGTGCTGCTGACACGTATGAGGGTATTGTCCTCATCCTTGGCCCCTTACAGGTAATATATGGCCCCTCTATCTTGAATATGGCCCCCCATTTCTGGTATATAGAATTCCCCATCCTGAATATGTCTCCCCATCAAGGATATGGCTCCCCATCCTGGGATACAGCCCCCCATTCTTGGATATGCCCCCATCCTGGATATGGCCCCTCATCCTGGGATACAGCCCCATCCTAGGATACAGCTCCCCATTCTGGGATATAGCCCCTCATCCTGTATATGGCCCCCCATCCTGGATATGGCCCCCCATCCTGGTGTACATCCCCCATCCTGGGATATAGCTCTCATCCTGTATATAGCCCCCCATTCTGGACATGGTCCCCCATTCTGGTATATAATGCCTTATCCTGGATATGGCCTCCACCATCTGAGTACATTACTTCCCATCCTGGATTTGCCCCCATCATGGTACATGACCCTTTCATCCTGAATATGGCTCCCATGGTGTTTCCCTCCGTCTGTACCTGGTTGCAGCACTCACGTTCTGAGTACTCCTGCGTCCCCGGGGCATCGGATCATGTGATTGGTGCAGCACATTGACATCATTATTGTGCTGTGCCTATCACATGATTTGATGCCCGGGGACGCAGGAGGACTCGGTACGCGAGTGCTGAAACCAGGGAGAGACAGAGGGAAGCACTGGAGGGTGGGTTATATTGTTTCTTATTTTCTTGTGTGTGGCACTGTGGGGGCCATGTACACTTTGTCTAATATAATATACACGCATCCCTTTGCCCATCTCTCAGTGCAGCTTCAGCACTGAGGTGATGAACAGCGGAATGCAGTGCATATTAAATGAGCATAGTGAGCAGAAGCATGTGACTTCCTGCTGCCTCTGCTGCCCCCCGCAACCTCCTGCCAGCCCTCTCCGGAGCTGCAGCTCCCTCCAGCACAGCCTCACAGTCACACAGTTATATATTTTGGACTATAAGATGCACCCCCCACTTTCCCCAAAATATTTTGGGAAAAAATGCATCTCATAGTCTGAAAAATACAGTAATTTATCTCCTCTCATTCAATCTAACATTAAACCCCTGTACAAGGCTGTAAAGTGAGCATATATCACTGCCCCCAACACAAACCATGCACCCCAGTTTCACAACACGCTGCCACCACTCATCAAACATAGAGGTCGATGAGTCCCTGAACCAACATTGTCAGACAATCCACAGGATCACACACTTCAAAGGGTTATGAATCCTTTTAGAATATATAAGGTTCAAATTTTATTATAGTTTTATGCTTTAATATGAAAAATTACAGTGCTGACAATAAAATATATAAAAGATAAAAATAAAAAGGACATACAGATATGCAAAGCAGTTACAAAATAAAAGGGAGAAACTTGCATAAATACCTAAACATTTCAGTCTAATGTTTCTTTCTGCATCCTATGGGGAAGGGGGAATGAAATATGAATCATAGGATTATTTAAACTGCCCCATCTGCAAATCAAAGACCTCATAGCTTGCCAGCCTTTTTATAGGTTTGAGCTGAGGCTGAGTTTCTAGCATGGCGTTTTAATTTTAATATTCTAATTCTGGGTCTGTGATTGGACTATGGCTAATTTAGCAATAAATACATTATTTTTTTTAAATGTTCTTTGTCTTAAAGCCTTTTCCTTCCCTCCCATAGTAAATAGAAAATGTCAGGCTTCCATTAGGCCTAATTTGGTTGATTCCTTTGAAGGCATCAGAAGTTTGAAGTATTTCCAATTCTGTCCATTCTCAGGAAGGCCCCCTGGGGGTTTTAGATCTTGAGTTTAAGAAGACTACAAGTCCTGCGCGAAATAACATAGGTTATGACCTCTTACAAGTGTCAATTAATTACTGCTGTCTTAATTTCCCAAGGAATACATATTTTCCTCTACACTTTGGCATGGCAGTGTCCTTGTCCATATTATGTCCCACAATTCTAATTTATTCCAGAAGATGTTCCTTGTACTGATATAGGGAACACCAGTTTTGTTGTGTATAACATCTCTTGAGATTCTATATGTACTTATTATAAATAGGTAGGGGAGACACTGGAGCTGGCTAGGAGGTGTCAATTCTGAGTTCTTTGACACCTTAAGTTATGCTGCTGAAAGGGACCACTAGGGGGTTCCGCGTTTATTGACCACCCTATTAATTATAGTGGGTATAAGTTTGTAGTTATAGGATCCCGCGCTCACTTTCACCTACTTATTCTACTCTAAATATACGAGATATTCACAGTATTGTCTTAAAAATTTTTTTATTGGATCTATGAAATTAAGAACAATGTGTCAATAAAAAGATTACTAAAAGCTGATATGCAAATCATTTTGTCTCAACCGGTTTTTCGTTCTGGGGTGGTTTTCATTACTTCTCCCACATTAGATCCCTTGATCCTGCTAAAAATTCTTGATATTTTGTTCCTATGAAATATTGAGGGATTATTAAAGTCTCTTGTGGATCTCTAAATTGTCCTTATGTTGATTGTATATCAGTTTCCTTACCTCTAACCTTCAATGTGATGTTTGCTTTTTTGGCAGTCACTTCTTCTGGGTATTTAGTTTTACCTGTAGGATTTTACATAGATTTTTGTCAGTAAATTGTATTAATGTAACTTTGAAATTTTCAATGTTTATCCGTGTTATACTTCACGCATCAGCGCACTCAGCATAAACTACTAACTCCACATGTATTTAACAGTTAACACCTTCTTCTCTGTATCAAGCTGGGTACTCACAGTGCTGGCTTTTGATTTTCACAATCCCCCTGCTGTGTATTCTCCTCCACTCTGCGGTGTGTCCCCTCTCTGGAGCGCCGACTCCTTGATGTATTGGAGCGGTGGTGGGGCTTCTGTGTCTCAGTTGTTAGTCTGCTGTGAGCGGCGGCGTGCAAGCACCGTGGGCGGCGGTGCCGCGCCCGCCCTCCTCTCACTTCCTTGTACGTCACCCTCACGTAGCGTCAGCGTCAGGTGACCACGGGGCGGAGTAGTGTTCTAATCGCTAGCGCTAGCGTGATTGGCTGGCAGGGCTGTCAATTTCCGACGCGTTTCGTAAGAGGGCGTCTTACTTCCTCAGAGTTGACACCCCCTGCCTATGTCCTCACACTTATAGGGGATTGATGTGATTGGTCCTTAGTCACATGATTCAATGTAGCCAATCACGATCCTGTATTCTCGTTCCTATCATTACTAACATAAACAGTAGTTTATGCTGAGTGCGCTGATGCACAGAAAACTTACTGTGAATCATTGTCCATGACAGGCAGCATACTATTCAGTGGGGTTGAGATAAGAAACAGTTTTTAATTTATTTGTTCTGTATTTGCACAATAGATTACCACAGAATAATAAAGAAAAAAGGAAACCAAGGTGTTACCAGCAGAGGGCGAATTTAGTGTATGAAATGCTTAAATTGTAAGTGATCTAGAGCCATATTATCCAGTGAAACAAACAACTTGTAATATAAGAGTTAATGTCAATGAATATGTGTCCTAGATAACCTACATCGGACTACAGAGGAGGAAGCCACACATAGGGACAGATACAACCTAAAAAGCCTCAGTTAAGGTGAAGTATAACACGGATAAACATTGAAAATGTCAAAGTTACATTAATACAATTTACTGACAAAAATCTATGTAAAATCCTACAGGTAAAACTAAATACCCAGAAGAAGTGATTGCCAAAAAAGCAAACATCACACTGAAGGTTAGAGGTAAGGAAACTGATATACAATCAACATAAGGACAATTTAGAGATCCACAAGAGACTTTAATAATCCCTCAATATTTCATAGGAACAGAATATCAAGAATTTTTAGCAGGATCAAGGGATCTAATGTGGGAGAAGTAATGAAAACCACCCCAGAACGAAAAAACCGGTTGAGACAAAATGATTTGCATATCAGCTTTTAATAATTTTTTTTATTGACACATTGTTCTTAATTTCATAGATCCAAAAAAAAATTTTTTAAGACAATACTGTGAATATCTCGTATATTTAGAGTAGAATAAGTAGGTGAAAGTAAGCGCGGGATCCTATAACTACAAATCTCTTGAGATTCCAAATTAAAAAAATTACCAAAACCAATAACCATTCAACCTGCTCACATTCTACCACCCTTACGTCCTCGAAACAACTTGACAAATTCATGGTAACACAGCATCTCCTTCGAGGCATCTTTATATCTGGGATTACCAAGAATGAGGAGCGTAGACTGTAGAGGGCTAAAGAACGACATCAGAATTAGCGTTACCCAGAATCCCGCCTTAACTCGTGAGACAATAGTAAAATAAAAACTCAATATCAAAGAGTAAAACACCAGATAGAATAGAAGGAAATGTGTCATTCTAGAAACCACCCTCTCGAATGGTGTCAAGTGTCCCCTGTCCACTGTTTCCATACCTCTCTTCATCCTAAAACTGTGTTGTTTCAGGGTCCATATAGTACAGATGGTGGAGATCAGTATGATCGCAAAAGGTATAGAAGTAACAAGTACGGCAGCATTAATAAGTCCCGTTTTATTCTCTGCTATCACCCTCATGACAGATGGAGGACTATCCGTGATGTTTCGATATCTGCTCTGAGGAGAAACGAGAAGTAAACTGCTGAAGAAGCTGATGATGAAGGACACAACCTCTAGTATCAACAACATCCAAGGAACAATGGCGCTGATGCGGAACTTCACCCAAGAAAGAAGTCTGGACTGGGATATCTTGATAATGTGGAAGACCCCAAGGCCGGCAGAGTTCCACCCACAAGCGCTGATGCTGTAGAGCAGTAAGCTTATATAGATATAGGATTGGTCAAATGTGGATGAGGAGCAAAGACCGGTACAGTCATTTATGATGCCCGCAGCTATCAGAACGCTGTAATTTAAATTCGAGGTGCAAATACACATCACGATTTTATTACTGTCGTTCATCATTTTCTCTCGATAGAAGTCATAGAAGATGATGGATATCATAAATACATTAAGAAATATTCCTGTGGTCAACTCCAGGGCTAATACAACGACATAGGACAAGACGTTCCGGTCACAATCAGTATCCATCCTAATAGTATTTACTGTCACTCTTGGCTCAAAAATGTTTGTCTTCAAAATAGTCAGAAATTATTGTACGGCCAATGACAATCCATATGTGACCATGTCTTCAGGTCTAGGTCTGTTGATGTACCTGAGCTAAACTCATTGATGGCTGTGGATAATGTCTGCGGAGTCTTACCTTCATCTGTCTCACTCCGTAGAGGGAAGGTTCATGGTGATTGATACTTTTTATATCTGACTCGATAAATGACGGAAGAGCTTGATTTGTGTTCATGCAAATTCTTAACTCCTACAGTTTCCACGGACTCATATCTGTAACAGGGAGAAATAAGGCAAAGGTTATGCAAAACAGAGAATCACTTTCAACTTTTCCAAAGTAAAGTTCATCGCTATCAATCAACAAAATAGATATCATACATATAATGTGTGCAGGCAGTGGCGTAACTTCAGGCCAGGGGCCCCGATGTGAAAGCTTCAATGGGGCCCCCAATTATTGCAAATCTTTAATAATATTAGTCTTTTTCTATGGGCCAAAGGGACTTTTGGGGCCCCCCTAGGCTGCAGGGCCCGGGTGCGATCGCAACCCCTGCACCTATTGTAGTTACGCCCCTGTGTGCAGGGACACTGAGCATCTCTGTCATCACTCATGGCCCTAATTTGACTTGGGACAAATCTTTGCTGGACAACATTATTACTTCCATTACGCTAACAGCAGAGAGTCCACCATGCCTAAAACCCCATCTATTGCCCCAAAAGTGTGCTGTGGCTCAGAGTAGCTAACATCTCCCAACACAAAACACCTGCTGTTGACTCAATGCCTAAAACTCTAACGCCATGGTGATCATGTGACCCAGGTCCATAGGATGGCTAAAACAACCTCTCAACCCCTGACTGAGCACAGGGGTGAAAATAAAGAGGACCTGCCACTAGGTCAAAAAAAAAATATTTTCCACTCGTCTACTATGGGACCTTTGGAAATAGTCCAGGCGCTGCAGTCAGATGGTCTTTGACACTCCCAGTGGCATACCTAGATTTCGATAGGCCCTGGTGCAAAATTTAGACAGGATTAGTCCAGATGAAGGAGTTGGTTAACTCTGAAACTCGTTGACTTTATGTGATTTGTCCTGATGAAGTAGATGGTTAATTTTTAAATGAGTTGGCATTTTATGATCTGCCGTTATGAAGTTGTTGGTTGACTCTGAAATGAGTTGGTTTTATTTGATTTGTCCTGATGAAGGAGTTGGTTAACTCTAAAAAGCGTTGACTTTATGTATTTGTCCTGATGAAGGAGAGATGGTTAATTCTGAAACGCGTTGATTTTATATAATTTTTGCCTGATCAAAGAGTTGGTTAACTCTGAAACTCGATGACTTTATGTATTTGCCATGATAAAGGAGTTGGTTAAATCTGAAACGCGTTGACTTTATGTGATCGTCCTGATGAAGGAGATGGTTAACGCTGAAACATGTCAAACAAATCACATCTCAGGGATTCTTTGAATTGTTTCATCATCTGTCAGTGCAGGATTAACTCATTCCATTCTAAACACAGGCTTCTACTCCATGTCGGTCTGTAGCAGTCATTTTCAGCTGAGATAGTAGTTGTGCCTGACACAATGTTGTGCCAGGCCCTGGTACGACTTTAAAAAAGGTAATCAAGTAATTTTATTAAAAAGGCTAATATAGAATACAACTTTAAAGAAACGGTATGATATTGTGCACACTATTGTATATTCAACATACAAAGGTTATGTATTTATTGACATCACTTCACCACGGAGTTATGAATACATCATCTCTCTGGAATATTGGAGAGCCACCACAATCAACAGTGAGCTCCCTGGGAAATCAACAATTAATCCGGATGTCTAACAGATTCAGGTACACAAAATTACTTCATCAAGGAGTTTATGATTCATCATCTGTCTAGCAATTGACAGAGAACTCCTGAGAAGTCTACACTGAATAACTTTTGTCTTTCTCATGATTTTACCAACTTTTATAATGCTTAGACAATAGAAGTCTAAGGCTGGTTAATGTTTACAAATATGATTCATCTATGACTCTGAAGTGGCCAGATCCTGAGATGAAATTAACCAGTTGTAAACACACATACGTCAGACAAAAATGTGTGTAATTCTCATGAATGAAATCCTTATAAGTATGCATCAATTATTTGGACACAATATTTTGTTACAATAACTGCATCGTCAGTTTGTATATTCAAAGCAAAAATCACAGTATTTATGTACAAATCGGGATCAGATATCTCTAAAACAAACAACATCACAGAGCACACTACAATGTACATTGTCTACTCGTCGAAACAGACATCACGAGAGTTCATGTGAATGAGCATACCCGTCCGTCAGTATCAAAATGTATCGATGACGTTACACTGCATTATGGTGCATGGATCCAATCAACCACATTTCATATTTGCAGTACACTCAACCCTTGGACAAATGATTACACTATAACTACACCAAGTGAGCACCACGGCATTGCGCTCTTTGTTTTATCAGTTCCTCACTATACAAAGCTTAAAGAAAACCTATCACCCCCCCAGTGCTTTGTAAACTGAAAGCAACACCTTCAGCAGCGTCTACGTGGCATTCAGTGAAGGTGTCTATACTCCCTCTATCCCCCTGTACTAAATAAACACTTTATAATGTTTCCCGCCATGTATTTAAATGAGTCCTTAGCCGGTCCAATAAATCTAGTCCTTATGTACTGAGATGTCTGCTAGCTCGATCCTCCCCGCCCCCTCTATGTGTGTGCTGCCTCCTCTTCTCTTTTTGTCCCCCTCCTCTTCGGCGCCTGCGCATAATCATCTTAGTTCACGCAGGTGCACAGAGCTCATCCGGAGTGCGAGGAGACCGGCTGTCATCATTGCGCCTGCGTGAAGTGCCACCACCAGAGCCCGCCCAGTCATGTTCTGTAGTATGTTACACTTCTTGCAGGCACAATGATAACAGCTGGGTTTGGAGTACGGGGTGGGGGCAGAAATAGTATAGACGCCTTCACTGAATGCCGCATAGACGCTGCTGAAGGTGCTGCTTTCAGTTTGCAAAGTCTTGGGGGGTGACAAGTTTCTTTAAGACACATAATAAGTATACAAATCCTTCTTTGGCCTGACGAGGAGTGAACATCCCAAAATATGTGTCTGCAAATGGAGTGTCTGGTTTGGCTTCTTGTTCCAAATGTGGTCAGGGTCATTAAAGGGTTGATCTTGACTTTTAGAACTGCTACATCCAATAGGGGGTTCTAGAGTTCTAGTCCTCATCCTCTGTGCTGTGGACATTTGAATATTTATCATATGCAAATATCACTTTTGCGTCCAGACCGTGGCATGGCAGTGTCCTTGTTTGCATTATATCCCATCTATCTTTATAGTGGTACACAGAGCACTAGTTTTTGTTGAGTATAATATCTCTTGAGATTCCAGATTTACAAAATCAACAACACAAGACCAATTAAGGCTGGCTTCACATTTGCGTTTGTGTCTGCATGCTGATGGCATGCAGACACATACGCAGTGCAAAGCAGGGCCGAAAGATGTGTCCGCAGCGGAGAATGTCCGCCTGCGGACACATCACTGTGGAGCCCAGAAGCCAATCAGCGGTGTCCGGGGGCGGAGATCAGCACCAGAGATCTCCGCCTCCCGGCCGCCGGTAAACTCCGGGACGTGTCGGCGGGGAGAACAGCTGATCTGACAGCTGTTTGAATCTTCCCGCGCCGACACCGAGAGGATATGTCGGCGCGGGAAGATTCAAACAGCTGTCAGATCAGCTGTTCTCCCCGCCGACATCGCTAGCAGATTACCAGCGGCGGGGAGGAAGAGGACAGCAGTGGCTCAGCTGATCTCCCGGTGGCCGTCGGTGAGCTCCTGTGACATCACCGGCGGCCACCAGGAGATTTTTCAATGGATCCGCAGCGTTCTCCTGCGCTGTCAAGCGCTGAACACTGCGGACCCATTGAAGACAATGCAGGTTTTGTGCGCTTGGGGACGCTTGCTGATTTTCCAAGCTCCCCGAGCGCACAAAAAAATGCAACTGGCTGCGTCCCGGGTGCGGACGCTGGACACCGGAAGGAGCAGATATCGTTCGCATCCGCACCCGAACGCAGCAAACGCAAGCAGTATGCGTTCCTATGTTAAACATAGGAACGCAGTGCGCATGCGTTTGACTGCGTATGGGAACGCAGCATAAGCTGCGTTCACATACGCAAATGTGAAGCCAGCCTAACCTACAACTGGCGTTCTTCCATCTTTATTTCCACATAACAACTTACAACTTGACAAGTTCATGGTAACACAGCATCTCCTTCAAGGCATCTTTATATCTGGGATTACAAAAAATGAGTAGTGTAGACTGCACAGGGCTGAAGGACGACATCAGCATTAGCGTTACCCAGAATCCTGAGTCAACTCGTGAGACAATAGTAAAAAACAAAATCATCATCAGAGTGTAAAAGACCAGGTAGAAAATGAGGTAATGTGTCATTCTAGAAACCACCCTCTCGAATGGAGTCAAGCTTCCCTTGTCCACAGTTTCCATACCGCTTCTCATCTTCATACTGTGTCGTTTTAGGGTCCATAGAGTACAGATGGTGGAGATCAGTATGATCACAAAAGGTATCGAAGTAACAACTACGGAAGCATAAACATGTCCTGTTTTATTCTCTGCGATCACCCTCATGACAGATGGAGGACGATCCGTGATGTTTCGAGATCTGATCTGAGGAGAAACGAGAAGTAAACTGCTGAAGAAGCTGATGATGAAGGACACAACCTCAAGTATCACCAACATCCAAGGAACAACGGCGCTGATGCGGAACTTCACCCAAGAAAGGAGTCTGGACTGGGATATCTTGATAAAGTGGAAGACCCCAAGGCCGGCAGAGTTCCACCCACAAGCGCTGACGCTGTAGAGCAGTAAGCTTATATAGATATAGGAGAGGTCAAATGTGGATGAGGAGCGAAGACCAATACAGTCATCCATGATCCCCGCAGCTATCAGAACGCTGTAAATCAAATTCGAGGTGCAAATGCCCCTCATGATTTTATTACTGTCGGTCATCATTTTCTCTCGATAGAAGTCATAGAAGATGATGGATATCATAAATACATTAAGAAATATTCCAGTGCTCAACTCCAGGGCTAATACAACGACATAGGGCAAGACGTTCCGGTCACAATCAGTATCCATCCTAATAGTATTTGCTATCACTCTTTACTCCGAAATAGTCAAAATTGACTCAAATTATTGGACGGCAATTGACAATCCATATGTGATCATATCCAGGTAACTGAGCTGCATCCATTGATGGCTGTGGATAATGTCTGCGGAGTCTTACCTTCATCTGTCTCATTCCGTAGAGGGAAGGTTCATGGTGATTGATACTTTTATATCTGACTCGATAAATGACGGAAGACCTTGATTTGTGTTCATGCAAATTCTCAACATCTACAATTTCCTCTGACTCATATCTGTAACAGGGAGAACAAAAGGGAAAGGTTATGCAAAACAGAGAATTAATTTCACCTTTTCCAAAGTAAAGTTCTTTGCCATCAGTCAGCTAAATAGTCCTATAGATATATTACATATAATGAATGCAGAGACACTGAGCATCTCGGTCACAACTCATGGCCTTACCTTGAGTATGGACACCATTTTTGTTGGACAACGTTATTACTTCCATTACATTCACAGCAGAGAGTATGCCATGCTTAGATGCGCGGATATAAGATAAGATAAGATAAGATAAACTTTATTGATCCCGGAGGAAATTACCGTATTACAGCAGCAGAACAAAGATCAAGAACATTACACACTTTACAAAATAAGTCTATATGGACAGCAAATGCGGGTAGACTGGTACATGTACCTCTCCTATTACCCCCAATATTGCCCCAAAAGTGTGCTGTGGCTCAGAGGAGCTACCATCTGTGGAGACTTGGGTGTCAGTGGGTGCTCTCTTCCGCTTGCGCGGGCCGCCTTCAGAAAGACCGCATGGACCAGGGCTCATCCCAACTGAACACTAAAACTCCTTAATTGTGGGTGGAATGCTACTCAGACAATGCAGGGTGAGGAACCACACAATGGTAAGACTTTATTGGACACTTACCTCCGGTACCTTTCCTTCTGCTTTCAAACACGCAACAATTACACCTATTTTAAAGAAGCCATCCCTTGACCTGACCTCCACATCCAGCTACTACCCCATATCGCTGCTCCCACTCGTCTCCAAACGTCCTGTAAAGCATGTCACCACTGCACTTTCCTACCACCTCTCATCTAACTCTCTCTTTAACAACCTTCAATCTGGCTTTCGCCCCCACCACTCCACCGAAACCGCCTTAACCAAAATTACGACCTACTCACCGCCAAAATTAACGGACACTTCTCCATCCTCCTCAACCTGTCCTCTGCATTCGACACAGTCGATCACTGCATGCCATTACAGATCCTCTCTTCCATTGTTATCACTGACCTTGCCCTCTCCTGGATCTCCTCCTACCTCTCCAACTGCACATTTAGTGTATTCCATGCACACCCTACCTCCTCGCCCATCTCCTCTCAAGGCTCTGTCCTGGGACCCCTTCTTTTTTCCATCTATACCCTTGGCCTAGGACAACTCATTAAGTCCCATGGATTCCAGTATCACCTGTAAGCCGATGACACTCAGATCTACCTCTCTGGCCTAAACGTCACCTCTCTGCTGTCCAGAATCCCGGAGTGTCTATCACCCATATCCTCCTTCTTCTCCTCTCGCTTGCTTAAACTAAATGTAGACAAAACCGACCTCATCATCTTTCTTCCATCTCACACACCTCCCTTACCTGATCTATCACAATAAATGACATCACACTGTGTCCTGTACCTGAAGTCCGCTGCCTCGGAGTAACCCTTGACTCCGCCTTATCCTTCAAACCACACATCGAAGCCCTTACGGCATCCTGCCGCCTCCAACTCAAAAATATTTCCAGAATCCAGCCCTTCCTCAACCCTCAATCTGCTAAACTACTAGTGCATGCCCTCTTAATATCCCGTCTTGACTACTGCAACCTCTTCCTCTGTGGCCTCCCTACTAACACTCTTGCACCTCTCCTATCTGTCCTTAACTCTGGTGCCCGACTAATCCACCTCTCTCCTCGCTGCTCCTCCACATCTCCCCTCTACAAATCCCTCCACTGCCTCCCGCAGCATATCCAACTCAAACTACTAGCATTGACTTACAAAGCCATCCACAATCTGCCCCCTCTATATATCTCTGAACTAATCTCCTGTTATCATCCAACTCGTAATCTTCGATCCTCCCAAGACCTCCTCCTCTCCTCCACACTTGTACGTTACTCTTCTAACCGCCTGCAAGACTTCGTCCGAGCATCCCCCATTCTCTGGAATTCTGGACCCCATCACGTCGGACTGTCCCCTACACTCGGAATCTTCAAGCGGAACCTGAAAACCCATCTCTTCAGAACAGCTTACACCACCATGGGCCCCTGCGCTCCACTACCACTGGACCCGGCACTCCACCACCTTTGGACCCGGCGCTCCACCACCACCAGAGCAGACCCAACCTACTGTCTCCCTCACTATTGCCCTGTATAATGTAGCCCGCAAGGGCAGGGTTCTCTCTCCCATCTGTACTAGTCTGTCAGTGTTAGTTGGTTCATTGTATTTTTAACTTGTTTGTATGTAACCCTTTCTCACGTACAGCACCATGGAATCAATGGTGCTCTATAAATAAGTAATAATAATAATAATAATAATAATAATAATAAAAATAATACCCAACAGTTAAAGGCATATAACACATAACCAAGCACAACACACAATGTAACATGCAATAATCTCACCCTTCCACTGGCTTACCAGGAATCAAAATCTTCATGTCTTCCAGGGAAAAACTACTCCAAACCAACAGCACTCCACATTCGGTGGACATCCACCGAGAGAGGAATAGTGGTGAGCTTAGGATGGTGACCGAGTAAAGTAAAGTCTGTAGCCAGGTGACCGGATTGTCCCATCCTGGGTCTCTTCCTTAAGTAAGCTCTGATATTCCAGCCAAATCCTAGAATCCTAGGCTGAACTCCTACAGAATATAATCCACTTCTGGTGCTCCTCTAGTCAAGGCCGAGGTCCCTAGACTAAGGCCACATAGCACATGAACCCCTGGTGACTGAAGCAAGTAATTTTTATATATCCCTAGCACTCATCTCAGGGTATTCTGATCTTACAAGATTGGTGGAATAAGGCTGGGCTCTCATTGGCTCTCATTTCAATCCGATATCTGCATAATTCTCCTCTGAGCAATGTAGACAGAGGAGGTGAGTTAATTTACATTGAATTAGCAATACACAAACTCAGGCAATTAAAGGCTCTGAATAGACTTGCAAGAAACAATGCTTTAGCAAACATGAGATAACAAACAAAAACCACCATCTCCCAGCAGGGGCGCATCTAGGGGGGTGCAGCCGGACCTTTTGTCCCGAGCGCAACTCAGCAGGGGGGGGCACCCCCCCCTACCAGGGCTGCAATAGGGGCGGCGGGGCTGAAATCTGACAGCACCCCCCCCCCGCTCCTCAACTGGGGGGGCGCCAAAACAGATCTTTGCCCCAGGCGCCGGCAAACCTAGTTACGCCACTGTCTCCTAGCACAAAATCCCTATGTTCATGAGTGCTGTTGACTCGATGCCTAAAACTCTAACTTCATGGTAATCATGTGACCCAGATCGATAGAATGGCTAATTACTACCTATCAACCACTGACTCAGCACAGGGATAAGAGTAAAGAAGGCCTGCCACTTGGTCAAAAAAATGTAATCCATTAATTTACTATGGGACCTCTGGAAATAATCCAGGTGCAGCAGTCAGATGGTCTTTGACACTCACAGTGGCATAACTAGAGTTAAATGGACCCTGGTTTGAAATTTGGACCTTGCCCTCCATCCCGCATATGTTGTGTTGCTGAAATGTCACAGATTTTGTGACGTAACAGTGACCTCTCCAGTGATGTTGCAGTGTGTGAACCGCACCAGTGACCTGGCCCCTGATGTGAGGTTGCTGAACGCTGCAAGTCATTCAGGACCATTTTTCGGTTCTTGGTCTCCCGCTGGTCATCGGCCATCGGTGTGTGTGACAGTGAGAGACCAACGATCAGTGACCTCCCCAGGCTGGTAACCATGGTAAACAACGGGTATCTAGGCAGCGCGTAGCACCTAGTTACCCGATGTATATCTTGGTTACCAGCCTTCTCCGCTTCCAGGCTGATATACAAGGTACACAGCGGGTATCTAAGCACATCGCTGTCCCTAGTTACATGCTGTTACCTTGTATACCAAGAAGAAAACTACCGGTATGCCAGGCTATAGGGAGACACGGAGTGGAATGCCCCACGCGTTACGCCAGACACTGGCTTCCTCAGGGTATTGGTGCAAATGCAACAATGCTCTATATATGCAAGTGCAGCTATCAGTGTTAATTTTAAACACATGTGAAAGTAAGCCCACATAAGGTGATATCACCAAGGTAAAACTCCCCCTTCTACTGACCCACAGGTGTACTTTTAATGTTTAACCCCTGCCAGGAGGTCCAGAGATAGTATCAGCACACAGCACAGTAAATACTGTGCGTCTCCATAGAGCTCGCATGGCCAGGACGCTGACGCATGCGCACAGATCACATATAGGAGTGAATGGGTGCGCACGGCGGTCTGCAAGCATCTGCAGACAGCCGTGCGCTCCATTATAAACATAGGGCTGCCGTCTGCATGCAGATGCTTGCAGATGCCTCCGCAAAACGCTGCGGAGGCATCTGCAAATCTGAAGGCAGCCTAAATGCAAAACATATTAGAAAAGGGTATATAGCACAATACTATACATGAATATACCTTCACTTGATACTTGTTAATTTTTTTCACAACCACCCCGTTGTAGTGTCTCAGTCTCTGTAATATGGTTATATACGCCCCTAGTGCTGTTTAACACATATTTTGTTTATTTTGTTGTACCTTGTATACCAGCCTGGAAGCAGAGAAGGTTTGTAACCAAGGCATACATCGGGTAACTAGGCGCTGTGCGCTGCCTTGACACCTGCTGTTTGCCATGGTTACCAGCCTGCTCCCACTTACCGCAGCCTGTCAGAAGAATAGTTTATATTCTTTCCATGATGTCGCTGGTCCACTGGTCGCTGGTGAGTCTGCCTGTTTGACAGCTCACCAGCGACTGCATAGAGACTTTCCAGCGATCCCGGCCAGGTCGGATCACTGGTGGGATTGCTGGAAAGTCTCAGCGTGTAAAGGGGCCCTAAGTCTCAAAATGATTAAGTAATTTCAAAGACTTTATCAAGTGGCCTACAAATTATCCCTCTTTTTAGGGAGTAGAAACAGGCTCCATCTGCAGGTAGAGGGATGTGGTCTTTGTCTGAAGACAGGAAAAGAGAACAGATCTTTGTCTTTACAGGCAATGGGGATAATTTTTTTTCTTTAGAAGGTTTACCTGGGTCTTTGTGTTTTTATTGGAAGTGCAGGTGGGTGTCTATCTCCCTAGAGGTAGTATAGCATGAGTATTTGTTTTTTAACCACTTCTCTACTATCTGTCAATCTGCAGTCAGGAGTAACAAAGAGGTGGACTTTCAGTTCAAGGCTCTGACTGTTGCGAGCAATGGGATTAGTAAAGGAGGTTCCTGCACCTAAAGTGATGGCAGAATGCTGATGAGAAAAAGGATTGTTCATGGACATATTGGATGAGTGTTTAGAGATGAGCGAATTGGCAAAGATTTGATTTCACCGTAACACTCAAACTTGGCAAGATAGTTGGTTTCACATTGGCGGCACGTTATTGTTGGGATAGGTCATCAATATCAGATGCATGTCCCCATTCCTATATTCATTGTTTGCATACCTTACCGTCTCAGAGTGACACTGTCTCTTTATTTGTTGTAGTATATTTCATGTTCAGTATATGCCAGTATAGGGGTTGGCGGGGGAGGATGGAGGGTGTTCATAAATGATGGACGTTTCGCGTCTTCTAGAGGCGCTTCCACGGGTTGCAATACAATAGTGGGTGTCACTTACCTATATTTATACCCACCCACCTGCAGTTGTTAACCATTTCAGGGACAGAATATACGACAACCCCTATACTGTAAGCCGCTAAGACTGTAACGACATAAAGTTGCATTTTAATCCAGGATCGGTGAGTGCTGCCGCATATGCTTTGCTAATACCGGAAGTGCGTCTCTCAACCGGAAGTGTGTACCATCGAGTCCCGGAGCAGCGTCGGTGTGAAGGCTGGCCGGCGGTTGTGTCTTTACTCTCCCTGAAGTGGACCTCAGGACAGGAGGCCACGACCGATGGTGGTGCCCGACAATCTGAAGATTTTGTATGACCATATTTCCATATCATTTTTGCACAATTTAGCATTTCAGCCGTTCAACTCTTAGCAACAACTAGGTTGTCACACACTTTTGTGATATTCCTGGTTATATAACATATAAAATTGGCAAACAAACATTGACCAATAGGATCAAACTTAGAAACTATCTGACTGGACCCTGCGGCATTGTGTATGTAGCTGATATTGCCGCAACCTCCAGCAAGAATGAGAAATTGGAGCTTAATCCTGACACGGTGCCTCCGACAGCTCTGCAATCCACAGGTTCGGAGGCGAATGTAAAAAGGGGATTGGATAACTGGGTTGATTTCTTAATCCCGCTATGCATAGCTTCCTGGTCTGGTTACACTTTCAATTTGCCTCTGCCGGGTGCAGACACTCAGACCTAGTAGCATGGAGCAGTAGAAAAGGTGATTGCAGTCACATGAGGCCGGCTTCACACCACGATTTTTTGGGTTCGGGGCTGTCCAGTGTGAATCGGACAGCCCTGGATCTGAATTTGCCCCCCATGTATCACTATAGGGCCGGATGGCTGTTATTTGCCATCCGGTTTGGGGCTTTTCCGAGAGGATCCGGTTTTGTCCAATTTTTGCATCGGTCACAAAACTGGAGTCTGCAGCATTTTTTGTGTCCGATGTAAAAATCAGACAAAACTGTATCCTCCTGCATCCTCCCGGATCCGGCTCTCATAGCTTGGGAGTCTATGGGCACGCCGGATGTAACAGAAAATCGTGCCGAGTCCCGGACGCCTGTAGCTGAAAGAGCGGTGGCTGTTAAAAGCAGCTGCCGCTGAATTTCAGCACCTGGAGAGCTCCAAAGCGCCAGCAACAAAGCAGCCAAAAAGCAGTATTAGCTTGTATGTGGCTGTCAGGTTCTGTCCAGTGCAACCTGCAAACCACTGGACGGAACCTGACAGTCAAAAATCGTGGTGTGAAGCCGGCCTAAGAATCACAGACACCAGAGGCCTTCCACCGTCCGTCTGCTGCACCTTCGTGACTGCTACTGCTCCATCGTAGGTAGATAATGAGACTGGAGGTTTTTCCTAGGTCCAGTGCGCTCCCAGAGATCAGTGGTACGCTCAGGGCCGGCTCCAGTTTTTGTGGGCCCCGGGCGGAAGAGTCTTAATGGGCCCCCTTTAACATATACTGCTCTGTGTAAATATATCATATTATAAACATTGCACTGCAGACTGCGGCTTCAACAGGTCCAGTCCATTCATCTTTGCAGATGTATTAAGATGAAATAAAGGACATTATCAGCTAATGGTGTGTGTTGCTTTTCTTTCTATCTACACACGGATAATATTGATTACTATTGAAGCGTGCATCACCTGCTGAATTGGTGGTGAATATAGGTGCACCACACAGTAATCACATTAAGCTGTCGCTGCCCAGTTTTCTACTCCTCTTTGGATATATATATATATATATATACACACACATCATCCCCCACAGATATAATCCCTCTTATTCAGTCTCTCCCCCACATGTGCTGTCTCTCCCGCTCCCCCGTGTGTACCGTCTCTCCCACTCCATGCATATCTTTTCCCCCTGTGCACTCTCTCCCCTCCTGTGTATGTCTCCACCTGTGCGCAGTCTCTCTCCCTCTCCCTCCGTTCACTCTCTCCCCTGCACCCATTTCCCCCCTGTGCGCTGTGTCTCTCCCCTGCACCCATTTCCCCCCTGTGCGTTGTGTCTGCCCAATGCATGCTGTGCACTTATCCCATGACAGGGGGGTCCCTGAGTGATTTGCCCCTGACAGGGGGGCCCCTGAGTGATGTGCCCCTGATAGGGGGCCCCTGAGTGATGTGCCCCTGACAGGGGGGCCCCTGAGTGATGTGCCCCTGACAGGGGGGCCCCTGAGTGATGTGCCCCTGACAGGGGGGCCCCTGAGTGATGTGCCCCTGACAGGGGGGCCCCTGAGTGATGTGCCCCTGACAGGGGGCCCCTGAGTGATGTGCCCCTGACAGGGGGGCCCCTGAGTGATGTGCCCCTGACAGGGGGGCCCCTGAGTGATGTGCCCCTGACAGGGGGCCCCTGAGTGATGTGCCCCTGACAGGGGGCCACTGAGTGATGTGCCCCTGACAGGGGGCCCCTGAGTGATGTGCCCCTGAAAAGGGGGCCCCTGAGTGATGTGCCCCTAGAAAGGGAGGCCCCTGAGTGATGTGCCCCTGACAGGGGGCCCTGATGATGTTGCCCCTGACAGGGGGGCCCTTGTGATGATGATGGTGCCTTGATGTCCCTGCCAGGGGGGCCCCTGTGTGATTTGCCTCTTGCTTTGGTCCTCTTAGTGCTGTTTTTCCACCCCCCTTCTCTCCATCCTAATCTGAGCCGAGCAGCAGCAGCAGATCTCTGACTGTCTCCTGCATTATTTCTGTGCAGGAAGTAGAGATCTGCTGCTGACACTCGACTCAGATTAGGAGGGAGAGTAGGGGGGTGAAAGGGGGGAAGTGCTCAGGAGCCCCTGCAAGGGGAGAAAACATACACAGATACCAGGGGGGCCAAACTGCCAGACCAGGGCCCCGGGTGGCGAGTGCTGATGACTGGAGCACATGGAGGGTGAGTGATCTTCCTGCTCCTGCTCCACACTGTAGACTGCAAAAGAAGAGAAAAGGAGGAGGCAGAGCAGGGGTGCCTCTTCTATGCGTTCCAACTGAGGAACGCACAAAGGAAACAGAAATGGTGGGCCGGAAGCGGGGGCAGAGCGTGGGCTGGCGGCTAGCCGGCCACAGGTTTCAGTTAAGCCACCGTACCGTGCCACCGGTAAAATAACAATACCTGCGCGATGCGGGTGGGCCCTAGAGTCACGCCAGGGCCCCAGCATTTGCCCGGGTACGCAGGGTGTGACGCCGGCCCTGGGTACGCTGATGTAATATTCTAATATAAATTTTATTAGGCATACACACACAACGTGTTTCGACTAGACAGTATTCTTCAGGTGTAATATTTCGGAAGAAATGAAGAAGACTGTCTAGTTGAAACACATTGTGAGTGTCTAAAGCCGAGAGCGTACCACCGATCTCTGGGAGCGCACTGGACCTGGGCAGCACCTCCAGTCTCTTTACCGCATATAATCACTAAAGGACAGGAACGATCCGGAGTAGACCCGCCTACTTCAGCGTTTATACACCTCTCCTCGCAGGGTTTGCATTGTCATTATTGCGTCTTCACTCCTGTGTCTGCAGCACCATGCGCTCACCGCCCCCATCTGATGGAAAAATCCCAACTCTTGCTTTGCTTCCTTTGACAATATAAGGAAATTGTAGTTTAGCGAAAGACCAGCAGAGGGCAGTGTGGGATTAGACCTGCTACAACTGTCAGAACTAATGTGTAGGAGTTACAATATACAACATTATAGAACAACACATGGCAGATCAGGGAACATTTTTATAATTGCTTACTCTGGGTTACTACAACAGCATACACTCAACCATATAATAGGAGAATGAAGCAGCACTCACCGTCCAGGGTTACTTCTCACTTTATTAAAGAAACGGACATCAGGCTTACACAGTGGGGTTGCAAGTGGGAGGATGGAGGCTCTCAAATATGATGGCCGACCCCATCCTCCCACCTACAACCCCTGCTGTGAAAGCCTCTTGTCCATTTGTTTAATAAAGTGAGAAGTAGCCCTGGATGGTGAGTGCTGCTTCATTCATCTGATATACAAAACCGGAAGTGACGCACTGTAACCGGAAGTGTGTACCATTGTAACCAGGCAGTGGATCAGCGCGGACACAGCTAGTGCTTTCCTATGTGCTCCAGAAGATGGACTCTGACGGCCCCCGATGCTAACAAGGAGTGGATAAACCAAAGAGGTAGTGCCGGACAACCACTAGAACTGTGCACTTAACCATATAATGACTACTAATAGACCATTATATACTAAGGCTCTCGATTGCACATTTTACCACAAAAAAGGGAGACCAGGAGCAGGAGCCAGAAATTCAAACAACAATAATTTTATTAATGAGCATGCAACGTACACAATAATAGAAGAGTATAAAAATGGAGAATGTCAGTACACCATCAACAGAATAATCCAAACCTCCTCTAAAATAACCGATCAGGTATGGAGACTTTCCATACGTGTTACCTGCTGTGAATACATGTAAAAGATTCCCTTCTGCTTCTGTATGTGTTATTCAAAGAAATAAAGGGAAAAATACTCGTCTTGTACAAGGAGGCACCAGGCAATAGGAGCAACACATATATAACTCAAGATCACAAATTGAAGAGCGATTAGCAACAGAAAAGATGGATTTCTACGGTATGCATATAAAACAATAAGGAAGAAATCCCATGAATGATAGGACGTTAGTTAGAAGAGTCTATCTGCTGGAAAAAGCAAAAAAGAGGCAGAATGTGAAGCTTAATCCTACAGTACCAACAGTGAAATATTGCAAGTAAAGGAAATATTACCAAGTGCTGGTCCAGTATTGGAAGCCCCCTTATGTCACCATATCTAATATATAATTATAATATATAATTACCCTAAGGTCACTTCCGTCATATTCGGCGCTGTTTCCGTCGTCGTATGCGTGGCTGCCACACTCGCAATGCCTTTGCGAGTCCTTCCAGAGTCTCTCCTCACTGGCAATGCCTTTGGCAATGCCTTTGCGAGTCCATGCACAGTCTCTCATTCTCAGGGCCTGAGATGATGTCACTGGTATGGGCGGGGCTATATCACATGACTGTGACATCATCACAGGCACTTTCATTGCTGCAGTGTCAGCACAGGAGACATCATGCCGCTGTCTCACATCAGACGTGTCCTCATCAGTGATTCTCTGCCTCTGACATCCTTCGATCACAAGGGAACATAGAGGTGACAGAGGACCCCGGACTGAGCCCCCAAGAGCTGATCTCCAGGATACAGGTGAGAGGAGGCTGCACAGGAGCAATGTTCTGCAGAGAGGAGGCTGCACAGGAGCATTGCTCTGCAGAGAGGAGGCTACACAGGAGCAATGCTCTGCAGGGACGAGGCTGCACAGGAGCAATGCTCTGCAGAGAGGAGGCTGCACAGGAGCAATGCTCTGCAGGGAGGAGGCTGCACAGGAGCAATGCTCTGCAGAAAGGAGGCTGCACAGGAGCATTGCTCTGCAGAGAGGAGGCTACACAGGAGCAATGCTCTGCAGAGAGGAGGCTGCACAGGAGCAATGCTCTGCAGAGAGGAGGCTGCACAGGAGCGATGCTCTGCAGGGAGGAGGCTGCACAGGAGCAATGCTCTGCAGAGAGGAGGCTGCACAGGAGCATTGCTCTGCAGAAAGGAGGCTGCACAGGAGCAATGCTCTGCAGAGGGGAGGCTGCACAGGAGTAATGCTCTGCAGAGAGGAGGCTGCACAGGAGCATTACTCTGCCGAGAGGAGGCTGCACAGGACCAATGCTCTGCAGAGAAGAGGCTGCACAGGAGCAATGCTCTGCAGAGGGGAGGCTGCACAGGAGTAATGTTCTGCAGAGAGGAGGCTGCACAGGAGCATTGCTCTGCAGAGAGGAGGCTGCACAGGAGCAATGCTCTGCACAGAGGAGGCTGCACAGGAGCAATGCTCTGCAGAGAGTAGGCTGCACAGGAGCATTGCTCTGCAGAGAGGAGGCTGAACAGGAGCAATGCTCTGCAGAGAGGAGGCTGCACAGGAGCAATACTCAGCAGAGAGGAGCCTGCACAGGAGCAATGCTCTGCATGAGTGGAGCCAACATGCTGGCGACGGCGGAGTGAAAATGCCGTGGCGGGGAAGACGATGACCCGCTGGTAAGTATGACAGGCAGAGTGCCTCTGTCCTCTGCTGACCACTCTGCCCGCCGCACTGCGCTGACCACTCTGCCCACCCAACTCACTGCTAACCACTGAGCCACCATACTCCTGCTAACCACTGAGCCACCGCGCACTACTAACCACCGCGCAGTGCTAGAGTGCTAACCACTGAGCCACCGCGCAGTGCTAAAGTGCTCACCACTGAGCCACCGCACAGTGCTAACCACTGAGCCACCGCCCAGTGCTAACCACTGAGCCACCGCCCAGTGCTAACCACTGAGACACCGCCCAGTGCTAACCACTGAGCCACCGCGCAGTGCTAACCACTGAGCCACCGCGCAGTGCTAACCACTGAGCACCGCGCAGTGCTAACCACTGAGCCACCGCGCAGTGCTAACCACTGAGCCACCGCGCAGTGCTAACCACTGAGCCACCGCGCAGTGCTAACCACTGAGCCACCGCGCAGTGCTAACCACTGAGCCACCGCACAGTACTAACCACTGAGCCACCGCGCAGTGCTAACCACTGAGCCACCGCGCAGTGCTAACCACTGAGCCACCGCGCAGTGCTAACCACTGAGCCACCATATACAGTGCTAACCACTGAGCCACCGTATACAGTGCTAACCACTGAGCCACCGTATACACTGCTAACCACTGAGCCACCGTATACAGTGCTAACCACTGAGCCACCATACACAGTGCTAACCACTGAGCCACCATATACGGTGCTAACCACTGAGCCACCATATACAGTGCTAACCACTGAGCCACCATATACAGTGCTAACCACTGAGCCACCATACAGTGCTAACCACTGAGCCACCATACAGTGCTAACCACTGAGCCACCATATACAGTGCTAACCACTGAGCCACCATATACAGTACTAACCACTGAGCCACCATATACAGTGCTAACCACTGAGCCACCATATACAGTGCTAACCACTGAGCCACCATATACAGTGCTAACCACTGAGCCACCATATACAGTGCTAACCACTGAGCCACCATATACAGTGCTAACCACTGAGCCACCATATACAATGCTAACCACTGAGCCACCGTATACAGTGCTAACCACTGAGCCACCGTATACAGTGCTAACCACTGAGCCACCGTATACAGTGCTAACCACTGAGCCACCGTATACAGTGCTAACCACTGAGCCACCATACAGTGCTAACCACTGAGCCACCATATACAGTGCTAACCACTGAGCCATCATATACAGTGCTAACTACTGAGCCACCATATACAGTGCTAACCACTGAGCCACCATACAGTGCTAACCACTGAGCCACCGTATACAGTGCTAACCACTGAGCCACCGTATACAGTGCTAACCACTGACCCACCATATACAGTGCTAACCACTGAGCCACCATATACAGTGCTAACCACTGAGCCACCATATACAGTGCTAACCACTGACCACCATATACAGTGCTAACCACTGAGCCACTATATACAGTGCTAACCACTGAGCCACCATATACAGTGCTAACCACTGAGCCATCATATACAGTGCTAACCACTGAGCCACCATATACAGTGCTAACCACTGAGCCACCATATACAGTGCTAACCACTGAGCCACCATACAGTGCTAACCACTGAGCCACCGTACAGTGTTAACCACTGAGCCACCATACAGTGCTAACCACTGAGCCACCTTATACAGTGCTAACCACTGAGCCACCGTATACAGTGCTAACCACTCAGCCACCGTATACTCTGCCACCCACTGAGCCGCCATATACAGTGCTAACCACTGAGCCACCATATACAGTGCTAACCACTGAGCCACCATATACAGTGCTAACCACTGAGCCACCATATACAGTGCTAACCACTGAGCCACCATATACAGTGCTAACCACTGAGCCACCATATACCGTGCTAACCACTGAGCCACCATATACAGTGCTAACCACTGAGCCACCATATACAGTGCTAACCACTGAGCCACCATATACAGTGCTAACCACTGAGCCACCGTATACAGCGCTAACCACTGAGCCACCGTATACAGCGCTAACCACTGAGCCACCGTATACAGTGCTAACCACTGAGCCACCATATACAGTGCTAACCACTGAGCCACCATATACAGTGCTAACCACTGAGCCACCGTATACAGTGCTAACCACTGAGCCACCATATACAGTGCTAACCACTGAGCACCCATATACAGTGCTAACCACTGAGCCACCATATACAGTGCTAACCACTGAGTCACCATATACAGTGCTAACCACTGAGCCACCGTATACAGTGCTAACCACTGAGCCACCATACAGTGCTAACCACTGAGCCACCGTATACAGTGCTGACCACTGAGCCACCATATACAGTGCTAACCACTGAGCCACCATATACAGTGCCAACCACTGAACCACCATACAGTGCTAACCACTGAGCCACCTGTATACACACAATTAATTTCACCGCACTCCCCTAAATATTAGTAAATAAACTATATATGCATTCTAGACTATCCGATTCTTTAGAATCGGGCTCACAGCTAGTAATAATAATATTTTTTCATTTCTATAGTGCTATTAATTCCATAGCACTTTACATGCATCAGTGCCCGGAGGAAACCCACACAAACACAGGGAGAACATGCAAACTCCTTGCAGATGTTGTCCTTGGTGGAAATTGAACCCAAGACCTCAGTACCGCAGGACTGCAAGGCTGCAGTGCTAACCACTGAGCCACCATGCCGCCCCACATCATTATTAGCATTAGTAAAAGATGGTATTGATTCTTATTCCTCTACTTAGGCCGGCTTCACACCCCGGTACAATCAGGTCCGGGGCTGTCCGGGGTGAACCTGACAGCCCCGGACCCGGTTTGCAAACAGAACCAGAAGGCGAATATGCCCTCCGGTCCTATTTGTAGCTGGATGCATCAGATCGCAGCTGAGGGAGCTGTCCCCTGTGAAATGGTGCTGAACCACTTACACAGGGGACAGTTCCCTGGTGCTGAAGTTCAGCGTAACTCATGCTAAACTGCAATTGAGCACCATAGACTCCCATGTTATGGAGCGCCGGATTGCCCCGGATCTGGGTGGATCCGGGAGGATCCAATTTGGGCAATTTTTTGCCCGGGACAACGTTTTTGTGTTCGGGAGGTAAATCTGAATACACCCAGATGCTCCAGGAAAGATGGAAACCGGATAGCTACCATCTGGCTCCATCCGGCCCCATAGGGCTGCATTTGGACAAAATCAGGTCCGGTGCTGTCAGATTCACACCGGACAGTCCCGGACCTGATTGCACCGTGGTGTGAAGCCGGCCTTAGCCTTTTAATTGCAGAAGTTACTCCCACTTACTAGTGCATCTCAATGAATTAGAATATTATTAAAAATTGATATCATATTGCCATGATTCTGGAAGCCCTGAAACACGTTCACTAATAAATCAATATTATATTTCCCCTTTGATGTCTGCGCGGTGTTTAACCCTGCATCCTCCCTACTTTAACCTTCTATAAGGGCAGTGCACCATCATAGGAGACAAGGCTAAGCCGTCATACTAAAGACTTTATAAGTCCACACATTGCATTCTTCAATTTGGGATTTCCGAGGATTAGAAGTAAAGCTTGACAAGTTGGATACATCAAGACTTTTATCCATAAGAGAGAAAATATGGTGAATTAAGAAGTGAGGGGTTTGAGATTTCTACCACTAGTACTAGAAAGAATACTAGGTCTAGGAGAACCCGAATGACCATTGTCCGGACTGCACGGTGATGTCCTTGGAGCCGGTCAGATGATATGTTGGAGTCTCGGCAGTCGATTCTCCGGATGTGTCGTAACAAAGTTATGACACTGAACCCAATGGAAACAAAAGTCATGCAGAAAGGGATAACGTAGCCAAAAAGTGTGCAGAAGATAATGTAGTAATGACTAAAAGAAATGATTTGACCGGCCATGTTTTGGTGGTCAGTTGAGTTTGGATACCGACTCAGAGTGGTTGTCCAAGGCAATTGAAAATTAATGGTGGCCGAGAGCAAGACGGAGCCGAGTATGAGATGAGGAAGACAAGTAACAAGCTTAGCTTTTATCCTAAGGAAGACCGGGTGGTTGTAATTCGCCAGCCGAGCGCAGCAGAATGCGGAGAGCCAGGTGGTGTTCCAAACATTCACATTAATGAGAGCGAACTGGAGAGCTGCCATTCCTAAAAGAAGGTTGTCACCCAACAAATAGAAATTGAAAGTCTCACAAATGTTATCAAAGATCAAGCTTCCTTGGAAAAGGATGTTTGTGAGCCCGATAGTAAAGAGAATTTTCTTGTAGCCTCCGGATGTAGTAGGGTCTCTCCAAAATCTGAAATTCAGGGCAAGAAGGAAAGAGTTAAGGAAAGTCCCAACGACCCCACAGACGATCATAATGATGAATCTTGCAATCTTCACTTTTACATTCATGATCTTTCAGTTTGTTGTGATCCTTTCTCAACCAAGAAGAGAAAATTGAACCCTTATGCTGATGAGTAGAAGACTGCAGCTCAGTGTCCAATCCTCGCCGTCAGTTTAGGCAAATCCCTCGAGTCGGCATTTTATAGCTGGATGATATCTGATCAGGGTTCTGATATCTCATCCTCCAACACCTGAAACTCGTTCATTTCCCTGCAGGGCGGTGTCCATCTGCTGAAATTTTCCACAATATAAACTTAAGTTGTAAGCGTATGTGTCAGTCACAAGGGCCGGGGTACTCAGCGTACCGGACAGGCAGTATATATCACGGATGCGATGCCCAACACCCATGGCCCTAACCGCATATGAAAAAGGGGAGTATGTACAGGGGATTATAGAGTTTGTAAAAGTTCATGACTCCAGCTGAGGTGTCCAGTCAGGGGTGACCGATGCTGCATGTAGTGGACTCCTAGGGGATAGATGTTGTTTCAGCAAGGTGTTATACTCCCCTCAGCAGGAGAAGGCCCCTGGGAGAATTTATATATGAAGTGGCTGATAGAAGTTGTAGTGCAGGAAGGTGCAGAGAGGTTGCAGGAAGGAAGCAAGGATACAGTCTCTTGTTATTTTACCTTTTACTTTGCCGTTCAGTAGCAGGTCCAGGGGTACTAGTTCACTGATGGCCTGGTAAGTCTGAGAAGAACTAGGGACCGCTATGCAGGATGGGTATATGGCCTACCATCTGACCTCTCCTTGGAATGAGTTTCTAGGTATTCTCATCTTCCCTGTGTTCCTCTTTGCTCCCTCATGGCTGACTACCAGGCAGGCAACACATACCCTTTATAAGC
Source organism: Allobates femoralis (assembly GCA_033576535.1). NCBI lineage: Eukaryota > Metazoa > Chordata > Amphibia > Anura > Aromobatidae > Allobates > Allobates femoralis. The sequence continues at coordinate 241,062,298 of JARQOC010000011.1, read as the reverse complement.
AGCTGGACCCACACCAGTTCTCTAGCCCTTTGGCAGTTGCTGTGCCCCTGTATAGTCCCACAGCGTGGCTACTGCACTTGCAGCCCAGTAGACTCCAGTTCACTGCCAATCTGACAGCTTGAGTTCCTGGCAGCCCTCGTGCATCTTTGAGCTAATGCTCAGCCTGGAAGCCAACACAGACTTCTGCCTTCCTTTAATGTCTGACTCTGACAAATTGACTCCTGTTGCCACCCCCTCTCTATCCTAACTCCTCCCTCCAATCAGAAGTGAGGTCTACTATAAGGTGGGTCTCTTCCACCCTGCACTCTCTGGCTAGAGTTTGGAAAGTGTTGGATGTGTGGAGGCCCAGCATAGGATACCTAAATTCTGCTCAGATGTTGCACTAGTACCGATGACTTTAAATGTCACTGTGGCGACCAAACCGCAGGGGCGCCACATGTACATTCAGACAGCGTGATGCCATTTCATAGATGGTATGCTAAAAAGACAATCTATAAACATTTTAATAGAAAAATAAGCAAAAGTGTCGCCCACCGCGTGACTCACTTCTGTCAAATTTTCTGTCTTCTGCCAAGTCCATTCCATCTTTAGTGGCAAAGACTCTGAGATTGATTATGAAATGGGGTGAGGTTAGGACCCGATTTATCCAGATCGGCAATGTTTATGAGGGGGTGTGCTGGAGTTGGCTGCTTCTGATTCGTGAGGAGTAGACCCAAACTTCAAAGTTTGGTTGAATTTGGGTTCGGAGTTTGGGTGCTTTACATATGCAAATCATTGGCGTGAACATCGCTGTACTCTGTACTCACTGGAGTGAGCATTGTTTTGCTCTGGTACACTCACTGGAGCAAGCATCATTGCGCTCAGGTACACTCTCTGGAGTGAACATCACAGTGCTCAGGTACACTCACTGGAGCGAGCATCACATGTGCTCGGGTACACTCTCTGGAGTGAGCATCACATGTGCTCGGGTACACTCTCTGGAGTGAGCATCACTGTGCTTGGGTACACTCGGTGCTCGGTCCAGTGGAAGCCACTTGTAGTGTTTGATTGGCTGCACTGGGGGTAATATCAGCATTATTGGGTGCAGTGTGTACAAAAAAATGACAAAATCCCTTCCTTCCTCCCCTGAACTGCACAATCAGTGGCTTCCAATGAGGTTTGAGTCAGGTTCGGGTCCATAACATTTATCTAGTCTTGCTGAAGCCACAGAGCCCATACTTCCACAGGTCCACTCATCTCTAGTGCTCATCTCTACTATATGAATCATAACTTACCACGATCCAGAAGAAAGGCCGATCTATAAAGGGGCCAAACCCTGGAAACAATGTGTCAGGTGTCATCAAAGGTTTACATGACCATTATAGGAAGGTACAAGGAGTTTATTACTTTAAATTATCAACACATGAAGAAAACTGTATGTTTTAGAAACCCGTAGTCATTTTAAACAATAACCTCTTGATTCTTCTGACGACGATCATGCCTACAGCTGACAGTCTTTGGATGACACCTAACACATTTTATCCATTGGCTGTCACCTTCACAGATCGGCTTTTCTCCCACGTCATACTCATTGACTGCTCCAGTAGACCAGCATAATCCCTCTTCAGTCTCCTTCCTCAGGAGAAGCAGCCCCTGTTTTCTCATGTTCTCAATAGTGCTGTGTGGCGCCCCGCACAAGAGGGTATTGCAGCCATAAATGCAACCGCAATATTCTCTGACACAGCAGTGATCTGGTTAACTTTGAGATCCAACCCTGCATGCATCACCTAGAACAGAGGGCCAACCCAGGGTCCTGGTGGGCGGAGTGCTAGGGAAGTGTGTAGGAAGTACAGAGACTTAGTTAGTCTAGAACAGAAGGAGTCTAGTCAAGACAGAAGTCGACAGACTTGAACTTGGAGTAGGAGCGGGGGCTCTGCACTTCGTGCAGCCCCAGGGCCGTCACTGGTCGGGTGTCAGCACCTGAGGCCTCAACAACCGTGATCGGGCATCATTACCACGGGTTCCAAAAGACTCCCGTGCCCACAACTCACAGCCGGTTCACTGGTACCGAAGCTGGCAGCAGTTCACCTCTGCTACGCGAACCAGAAGCGTGGAGGAGCAGCTTCACAGGAGCACCCCACCACCAGCCAACTTCCAGTCGTCTAACCAGCGGTGTACCCACTGAGGGACACAAGGCTCCCCAAAACATCCAGAACGTACATCATGGATAGGGCATTGAAGCAGCCTCCCCATACCCGACCTGGTATTCCTGGGCGACAATGGCAAAGCACTTAGCTAGAATGGAGGAACACTTGCGGATCTCTAAGGGACACCATCACTGCTGAGTCCACCCGGTCCACTACCCGTGAACTGTATACCATGTACTGCCTGCTGGTTACAGTAAAGACCTGTTGCAGAGACTTACAGTGTCCGTGCTTCCTTATGAACTGTCCGTCCGCACTACAATGTAACCGCAGCTACCGCACAACATCTTAAGCAGCTCCAGCCTCCGGGGATCACCGCTCAGCCTGTGGGGAGCGTTCCATCTTGCTGCTGTCCATCCCCCGGAGATTCCGCAGCGTCGGTAACGATTACCGAAACTACTCATAGGTGGCGTCACAAATAAATTAACCCCATTAATCTGTTCCTACAAGACGTCTTCACTTTTGATCTGCACTCAACCGGGCCCGGCTACCGGCAGGCGCGGCCCACCCGTGACAAGGAGGAAGGAGTTACAGCCTGTCTAAACCGGAGTCCACGGGCGCACGGTGAGTCAGCTGTTCATCTCCAATCAAAACCTCACAAGATAATCACTTCATGATAAGTGATTTACCCTTAATCTACCACTCATTTATGTCATTCCCTGGTCTTTGAACCAGTGAGCCTGTGTTGTGTGATTTGCTTCTTTCTCCTCTGAGCTACAGCAAGTTCTGTTTCTTTCTGGGTTCTTATTATTGGTTGTGCTTGTTTCATTAGACAACAGTTGTTTGCATTTGGTAATATAGTCTGCCCTATCACCTTTTGGATGTGACTATTTAAACCTTCCACTGGCTGATCATTTCTTCTGGTGATATTCTCTGTGGATTTTGCTTGGAGTTACACCCATATTGTCTTTGGATTTTCGATAATCAGATAGAGGTCAGTTGTGTTATTTATCTCTGCTGTTTCTTCTATCTGTCCTACACCTTTCTGCTTTCTATAGCAAGGAGGTAGGAGGCATTTCTTTCTAGCTGTATTACTTCACTTTTCACTTTGTTTTTGTGGTTTCATATTTTCTCACTCAGGGATCCTTTCTACTTCTGCATTCACTCTTGATTCCTGGTTATAATGCTCTTCCCTTTTCCCCCGAAACCTATGGAGGTACAAGGAACAATCAACGACGGATTAGGAAGCAATGTCTGAGTATGTCATCTCCTTGTCCTGTGCTTATGGTTATTCCAGCCATGCAGGGGCCAATATGGAATGCACAGCTAGGAAGTTCAGGAAACTGGTTGGGTCAGGTGTGTTTGTTCTGAGATATTGAGACCTCCTGGGTCATCGTGTGAAGGGACCTCCTGGGTCATCGTATGAAGGGACTTCCTGGGTCATCATATGAAGGGACTTGTTGGGTTATCATGTGAAGAGACCTCCTGGGTCACCATATGAAGAGACCTCCTGGGTCATTGTGTGAAGGGACCTCCTGGGTCATCATGTCAAGCCCCTACTCCATGCAAGATTCACTAAATCCTCCCAGACAGACGTCTGTCCTGTGATTGAAGGGACTTCCTGGGTCATCGTGTGAAGGGACCTCCTGAGTTATCATGTGAAGGGATCTCCTGGGTCACTGTATGAAGGGACTTCCTGGGTCATCGTGTGAAGGGACTTCCTGGGTTATCATGTGAAGGGTACTCCTGGGCCATCATGTGAAGGGACCTCCTGGGTCACCATATGAAGAGACCTCCTGGGTCATCGTGTGAAGGGACCTCCTGGGTCATCATGTCAAGCCCCTACTCCATGCAAGATTCACTAAATCCTCCCAGACAGACGTCTGTCCCGTGATTGAAGGGACTTCCTGGGTCATCGTGTGAAGGGACCTCCTGGGTTATCATGTGAAGGGATCTCCTGGGTCATTGTATGAAGGGACTTCCTGGGTCATCGTGTGAAGGGACTTCCTGGGTTATCGTGTGAAGGGACTTCCTGGGTTATCATGTGAAGGGACCTCCCGGGTCATCGTGTGAAGGGACCTCCTGGGTCATCATGTCAAGCCCCTACTCCATGCAAGATTCACTAAATCCTCCCAGACAGACGTCTGTCCTGTGATTGTCTGACCAATGACTGACGTATATCAGTCATTGTTTATACTAAAGATTTGTTTCATTGTTTCAGTCATTTCTTAGATACATAATTTTGCTTCTTTGTAAAAACAGCAAACACAAAGAGAAACAAGATATTGTGCAGATTTGCATCAATTATCTGTTGTGTTGACCTTCCCTGCTGGCACCCGCCACTCCTTCATCCATCATCCTCCTGAAACCATCCTTCATGCTATCATGCTGCATTCGGTAAAGATCATCAAGACAATCATTTTAGTTACCACAATGATTTCTGGACTCTCAATGAACTCCTCAATAGTCGTTGAATATTGCAGAACCTGGAGCCAGAAGCCTCGACCTGCTGGTTACATTCTCTTCTCCACGGCCGTCACTCACCTCCTCCTGCATGCTCCATCACTCTGGATGGTTTCCTATATCTTTTTTTTCAGTTACGTGAGGTTTGTGCAAGAAGTGTACATCTTGGACTTGACCATTCTGTATTTCTTGATAGAGCTGTGTTTCTGGCACGCCACCTGGCTCTCCATCTACTACTGCCTGAAACTGGTCAACCTTCCCGGTCAGTTCTTCATCCAGCTGAAGCGTTGGTTCTCTCCAAGCGTTCCTCTGCTGCTCACCGGATCCATCACTGGCTCCTTTGCAATCAACATACCTCTTCTCTGGACCCTACGGATAACCTTTCATCCCAATATGACCGGTCACACGGTTGACTTTGATTACCCGCATGTAATCTTTAACTTGCTGTTTGGTTGCTTCTTCCCCTTTCTTATAACTTTCACATCGATTGTGCTCAGTATCAGTTCCCTCTTGAGTCACATCATGAACATGAAGAACAAGGAGAATAACTTCCGGAAGCTTCCACTGAAGGCTCATGTCAGGGCGGTGAAGACCATGGTCACACGACTGATTCTAGACTGGATTCTTTGCTTGGTGTCGATGGGTTTGTTAATGTCAAAGTTAAGTGTTGACGTCGTGGTGGACACCCTCTGCTGGCTATTTCTAATGTCATATGCTACTTTCCAGTCTATTATATTCATTCTAGGAAATCCAGAACTAAAGACAAAGCTGTTTACTCACATCAGAATGATGGAGAGACATCCAACGGAATAGAAAAAGCTTTTATTAAGGGAAATATGTCATGTCCTTTTTTGTTATTACACCGCCCCCAATGTTATTTAGATCATGTACTGTGCATTAGTAATCCGTTTTTTTTTCATTGTTATATCTCGCCAAGAAAGCACTTTAGATACTTAGATGTTTTCATTAGCTAGCTGGCCAAACAGTCATACAGTCGTCCGGGCGGTTAGCAGACACGTCAATCATCTGCAGGCATGCCAAAATTCGTCCAATGCTGTAAGACCTGTGGTGATGTCACGACCAATAACTTTAACAGGCAGAGCTAAGCAGGCCTTGCATAAGGGACAATGTAGACGTATTTCCACCCATTATTGTCACATGGTCATGACATCACAGCATTAGAAGGAATGACGTGTCTGCTAACCGCCTGGATGACTGTATGACTGTTTGCCCAGCTAGCTAATGAAAGCATTTGCATAAATATCAAAAATTGGGGGCAGGTTAATAAAAAAGGACATAACGGGTTCCCACTAAGCAAGATTTTTCCATTACATGCCATATTACACTCTGCTTTACTGTAAATATATACATATATCACATTCTAGTAGAGGAGCTAGGAGGTTATATCACGTAATCATCTTGTATGGTTGATCTCATGAAGCAGATCTGTCACCAGCTTACACAATACAGGCTGCATACATGATATAACTCATCTCTTAGTCCTGATGTGGTCTGTGTATTCACTTTGAAAACCCATGCCAGAAGAGTTGTGTCATCCTGTTGTTATAAATCTAGCTACAGATTAATATTTATTACATAGCACCATCATATTACACAGTACTTTACACAGATCATCATCACCTGCCCTATTTTAATGTATCGTACTTTTCGCTTTATAAGACGCATTGGATTATTAGACGCACCCCAAATTTGGAGAAGGAAAAGAGAAAAAAATATTCTTTAATGTTTCAATGTAAATGAGGTCCGTTTTAAAATGCCAGTGTCCATGTTCCACATGATGAAGATGGTTACGTCGAAACGCGTAGCGGAGTTTGAGGGACCGTGTTTTTAATAAAGGTCTGTTCATCACAACAATTTCCCCTTGCCCTCCTTCCTTAGCTCTATCAGAACCGCAACTATTTTCTCCAGTGTCCATGTTACTATCAGTTTCTAAGTCCCCTTCCTGGTATATATAGTCCAGCATCCTAGTATATATCTCCCCATCCTGGTATATATGTCCGCAATAGGGATGAGCGAGTATACTCGCTACTATTCAGAACTCGCTGAAAGTAGCGGTATTCGGCCACTCGCTACTCTCCAAGTATCTTATGTGTGACCCTAGCCTCAGGGCGCTGCAGAGAGAATACAATCCGTCAGGTAACTGTCGAACTCTTTATTCCACTTGTTGCACTACCTGCTATCAGGGACGGACCTGATGAAGGGTGCGCTCAGCCCCTGAAATGCACATAAGGCATCAAGTGGAATAAAGAGTTTAAGGGTGTGTGCCCACATGCCGGGTTAGGGTCAGTTTAGCTGTGTAAACCGCCGGTCGGTTTACATAAGTTTTATGTAAATTTATGTTAATCCAAAACCGGCTTTTGGATTAACATTAAAACCTATGTAAACCGACACCCGATGTGCACACACCGGTGGTTTACACATGCTCATCTGTTGCTAAGCCGCTGGGTTCCCAGCGGGTTAGCAACGAATGTGCATGTTCTATAAACCGGCCGGTTCTGCAGCGGCTGCAAGCAGAATCATGTGCTGCTTCCAGCCGCTGCATAACCGCCGCCGCTAACCCGCTGGGCACCCGCCCTGCACCCGCCCGTCACCCGCCGCACATACCCGCCAGGAAGCCGGTGGACGGCTGCAGAGCTTCCTGGCGGGTCCGCCCAGCCGCCCACCGGCACAAACCCGCCAAAGTGTGCACATATCCTAACAGTTACCGGGTGTGTTATCCCCAAATGTACACTACTTTTTAAAAAAAATTTGGTGAAAAAAGTAACAGTTTTAGTAGAGGTTACCATCACAGCTTTCCTGACACATTTGGGGGGATGCATTGTGGGTCCTGTTACCTCACCTGACCTATTCCTTTCTTGGAGGGTTGGGCGGGGGTATCATTGGCTTCATCTGCCTAGGGCACTAAAATACCTTGTCCCTGCCCTGTTTCAGTCTATTCTATTAGTTAAACAAACTGTAGTGTAATGAAGGAGACTCACATGTTTGCATCTATTCAAACATTTTCACGAAGGACCGAACTCAATGTTTCTTTGAATTGAATAGTTGGAGTTTGTCGTGTTCGCAGCTCAGACACAAAAATTGATACTGGAGGGACACGAGGGTCTATGACATCTATGGATACCCTCTATAATCTGAATTCTCTGGGTTTCTACCTATCAGTGGTCGTCATATTAGTCATTGTCTCAATACTAACAAATGGCTTCATAGTAACTGTGAATATCCGGGACTGGTTGAAGAGCAGAAACCTTAATCCTGTAGATCAGCTCCTGGTCGCCCTCAGCATCTCCAGTTCTACACTGACCTACATTTTTGGAAACTACATTTTCTTGTTATTCCTTTGGCCCAGGTTCTTGTTCGTGGGCTATGCATTTTCCATAGTTTTTTCGATCATGATTTTCCTGACCCTCTCCAGCTCCTGGCTCACCGCTTGGCTCTGTCTTTACTTTTTTGTTAAGATTATCCAGTTCAAGTCTTCCTATCTGGTCAAACTCAAGTTGACAATCGATGCGGCAGTTCCATGGCTCATTGTGTTTTCCGAGGTGGTGGCTTTCTCCAGCGCTTCCCCCTTGATATGGTCCTTCATCAGGGTCATACCGCTCAACTTCACATCATGTAACCAATTCTGCCGAGTGTCTCCCTTCCAGATCAACGGCATGTATTATATGTTTGCTCTTGGCTTTACCAGCTCTTCTTGTTTAATTATTGTCATAGTTTCCACAGTCTGTATAATTTGGTCTCTGGGTAGACACTCTTACCGGATGAAGAAGTCCATGTCTAGTGAAGAGTATTCTCGGATAAGGGTTCATCGTAGAGCAGCACGGACTGTGGCATCTCTTCTGCTCATCTACATTGTATTTTATTTGACGTACGTCTTGATGACTACCTTTCTTTCCTCTAATAACATCAGCATTTATTACTGGCTCACCGCGTGGTTTTCACTTTCCACCTCTTCAACGACGTCCTTGGTACTGATACATGGCAATCCGAAATTATACCTGCCATTTTCTAAGATCTTTCGATGTTTTCCATCCCCAGACGGTTGTCGTTGAGTCTTCCGAGATACAAGGTGTCAAAAATGTGTTACGGATGAGGAGCTTGGGAAAGAGCGTGTACAAGCTCGAAACGCGTTGCGGTGTACTTTGGTGATTTTTAATCTTATTTAATAAAGTCTTTGGAGCTGAATGAATTTTTCCATTTGATGTTTCATATCGGCACGTTGGGTCTGACGTCCTCCGGGCTCCACCCCAAACCTGGACTCCCCATTATCCCCCCTCAATAATAAATTATGCCTATCATTTTATAAGATACTTTGATGTTTTCCATCACCAGTTGGTTGTCATTGGGTCTTCTGAGATACAAGATGTCAAGAACTAGTTACTTTGAAGTTATGCGAGGTTTATTGTAGACATGTTACATATTTACATGTTATGCTTGAATAAAATGTATAATTTATGTAAAACTGAAAAAATATGTAGAAACAGAATCTTTGGTAAAGAAAATTAATAAAAAAATTAAAAATATTGCAATATGTGTTGATTTTGTCACGGAGAATTATAGCAGCTTGATGGTTTTTTTCCAACTATATTTAGTTTATACTTTGTGTTCTAGAAATATCTAATAGTTTACATTAATGTACATTCAATTCTTAGAAAATAAATGTTAGGAAAATTCAATGCAACTCAACTTTCTTGGCCAAATTCAAGTAGATCTGACAAATCTAGTTTCAGCAGATTTGCTCATCATTATTATCAATGTAATATAATAATGACTTTGTAACGTCCGTCACTTTCGCCGTCAGGATGTCTAGAAATCCCAGAAATCCAATGTGCCAACATGGTGCCCACTGGGACAGGATTGACTACCGAAGCATACGCCAACAATGCACACACCGCCCACAGCCCTCCGCCTGACTACCGCAGCTCCCCGCATGCTGGCCGCAGACCCCACCCATAGCCCTATGCCCTCCGCCAGCCACCCGCACCACCTTCCCACTTTACACAGTGACTAGGAAAGTCTGTGCTGGTGGAGATGTGCATTCCCCACAGCCCACTCGCCCTAATGCCCACAATGCCTCATGGCAGCCAAAAGAGCCCAGTTATCATGTAGGCGCAGTCCCTTACTGAACTAGTGGATGGAGTCCTACGGTATGATGCCTGCACTGAAAGAGGGAGAAGTAATAGTAATGTCGGGTCAGTAGGGGATGGTGGGAGTGATAGTAGCAGCGTGGGGTCAGTAGAGGATGGTGGGAGTGATAGAACCACAGAGAACACAGAGAGGGGACAGGGAATGTGCACAGGGGGCAACAAAGAGGATGCATGTGGGGCAGAGAGAGAGCATGGCAGGGGGCAGAAAGAGTGTACAGGGGGACTGATAGAGTGCATGGAAGGGCAGAGAGAGCACATGTGTACTTACGCAGCAGCCATCTTTGGACACTTGGGTATACAAAGATGATGGCCCTGGGAAGTATTACACCGCCCGACCACTTCCACCGCAAGATTACAAGAATTACAGGATTACGTTGGAGAGGAACTTAGTGGGAGCTAATAAAGTGGATAACTCTATTTTATATGCAATAAAAGATTTCTCTCGATGTTGTGATTTATTTCTCTTTACTGAAAGTATTTGCTATGGGCCGGCTGTCATACTGATGGCTGATATTAGCAATAAACAAAAAAAGCTGACACCGACCCCTTTATTACCCAGTCTGCGGCTACACCGCATCTGTAAGAGTTGGGTAACCGCCAGTTCTGGCGTCTCTCATGGAGGTGCCAATTCTGATGCTCCTGGCTGCATTTTTCAGTGTGGGGGGCCCAGAATGCTTGGGCTGTACCATGCTAAAAAGTCCGGTCTCAGCTGCCTGATTTACCTTGGCTGGCAATGGAAAATACGGTGAAGCTCACGTCAATTTATATATTTTTTTAATTATTTAAATAACTAAAAAAATAGGTCTCTCCTGCATTTTTCATTGCCAGCAAAGGTGACAACAGGCAGAGAGGGGGTTGGCAGCCAGTAATTGCTTGGTTACTTGTGCTGGCAATAGAAAATACAGCAAAGCCCTACACATTTTTTACCGGGATATTCAACACTCTATAATAAAGATAACCACAATTTGCACCATTCAACTCGTAATATTGTTCGAATACACCCGAACATGAAAACTTCATGATATCTGAAGTGACAGTGATTCTCATTAAATTGTTTTGACCATGTCAAAAATCAGGAGAATTTATTGATAAACTTTGTTCAAAAATAAAAATTATATTTGCACGTCTTTTTCTGGACAGTCACCAGTGCGGTCATTGCTAATCATCTATGGCATCTTCCAGTGACCAAGCCAGAGATGACAATTGAGTGACCAGTAAGTAATATATTGTGGCTGAGTTACAGAGTATTTATTTGGTCTCACAAGAGGGATTAATGACAAAAAACTGAATCTGAAGCTTTGTAAAAAAAAAAAAAATTAGTTCTTTAAGACACCCTTTTTTCCTGAAATAAAAATTAAAGGGAAATGGGAGTGCATCTTAGACTCTGAATGTAGCTTACTGGGGAGTGGGGCGATGCTGGATCGGGGCCACAGAAGACAGGTTCGCCACTGCAGGATATCGGCGGTGGCATGAGTAAGACAATGCTGAGGATATCCTGGGATAGGAGGAGTAGGTGTCCCAGCGGCATGAGGTAGGCACCCTTAGGCTGGAATCATACTGTCCGTGTGATATGCAAGTCTCTCGGACGAGTGTCGGATCATTAACCCTGAACAGCCTCCCCCTCTCTAGACGGGGAGTGTGGAGCTGCTTAGAAACACAAGCAGCTAATGCTCCCTGTTATGAATCGGTGACTCAGGAGTAACATTCAGATTCCACAAAAGTCGTTGGTAACTGTACTGACCGCAATCCCTGACTACACACCACAACTAGAAGTAGCCGTGGGATGTAACTAACTAGACCTAGACACCTCTGCACAGCCGGAGAACAAACTGCTCCTCAAGATGGATGTAGGAAAAGCTATCTTGCCTCAGAGCAGAACCCCAAAAGAATAGCAATCCCCCACAGATATTAACTGGGAAACAAGAGAAGGAAAAACAAACACAGGCAGAGTAAAAGGTTTAGCAAAAGAGGCCACACTAGCTATATAGGAAAGACAGGATAGAATATTATTGCGGTCAGTATAAAGCACTATCAAAAACCACCAACAGCAGATAGTACAAAAATTACCCTGAGTCACTGAGACTCGGCGACCTCTATATTTGCTGACTTCTATGAATCAAATGCCAGCAGAACTGGAAATAACAGATAATAGTGAATGATAAAATTCCTAGGAAGAAAACTTCCTATCTGAGAGCAGATAAACAAATATACAGACTAGATAGCAAACCCACATCTCAGAAGGAAACAAAACATAAGCAGATCCTTAAGCACACAAAAGTGTGCCACAAAATATATAAAAAAACAGTCACTTATCTTGGAAAGATCTCCACAGAGCAGAAGAAACCAGAGAGATGTGAACTCCTCCAGGAACAAAAGACAACTGGCAAGGACTGATCCTACTTCAAACCATTATATGCTCCAAGAACCAGATTGCCAATTATCACCCTCACCTGTGAAGCCCACACAGTCAGCTGCATCACCAGCTCCAATGAATTCACAACAGTTCTCATCCTGACAGGGAGAGGTCGTTCCAGATGACTGATCTGAGACTCATCCGACTTTGTGCCGCAGTCTTAGCCGTTGAGTTAGCTGAATTCATCACAACCGAGATGGATATCGACCTGACGCAGGCCAAATTCTACTCGGACAGCAAAGTAGTCTTGGGATATATCCACAATGAGACCAGACGATTCTATGTTTATGTTAGTAACAGAGTGCAATGAATTAGATCAGTTCATCCAAAACATTGGCATTATATATCCACAGAGCAGAACCCTGCAGATCACGCAACTAGAGCAGTTAACACAAGTCAGCTATGGAGTTCAACGTGGCTTTCAGGACCAAAACTGTTATACGCTAAAGAACACTTTCCGGACACCTTTGAATTAGTAGGAGAGGAAACAGATGCTGAAATCCGCCCCCAGGTGTCTACACTTCATACAATGACTTCTGCTATCTAGCTTGGACCTCACAGGTTTGATAGATTCTCAAGGTGGAAGTCACTAATTTGAGCCATTACCTGCTTAACCCACATAGCTCGCTCGTTCAGAACTGAAATGTCAAGACTGGCATCTTTGTAAAAATACCTACATTACCTCTGGCTTGCATTTCTCTAGAAACCACATCATCCTTACTGTTCAAAGAGAAACCTACTTTACAGAAATCCAATGTCTTACTATGCTGAGAGTAGGAGGCCGACTGAAAGAAGCTAAAATAAAGTTTGTGGAGAAATTCCCTCTTATACTTCCCAGAAAATGTCATGTTGCCTACTTAATCGTACAACACTACCACAATTTGGTGAAGCACCAAGGCAGACTGTTTACAGAAGGAGCCATCAGAACCGCCGGTCTGTGGATTGTCGGTGCAAAGAAGCTCATCAGTAGTGTCATCTTTAAATGCGTTACCTGTCGTAGGCGTCGTGGTTCCACTCAAACTCAAAAGATGGACGACCTACCCATAGACAGACTCAGCCCAGACCCCCCCTTTACCAGTGTTGGTCTCAATGTGTTTGGCCCGTGGTCAGTTGTGACACGACAGACGAGAGGCGGCCAAGCTAATAGTAAGCATTGGGCTGTCATGTTCACCTGTATGACAATCAGAGCCATCCACATAGAGGTCATCGAGTCCCCCAACAGGTCAAGCTTCATCAACGATCTAAGACGTTTTATCGCTATCCGTGGTCCTATCAAGCATATGCGGTCAGACAGAGGTACCAACTTCGTCGGTGCCGCAAAGGAATTCGGAATACCTTCAAATCTGGACTACAAAACCCTTGAGAGATTCCTCAGTGACAAAAGTTGGACATGGTCATTCAATGTCCTCACTCTTCGCATATATGAGGATCTTGGGAACAGATGATTGGTCTAGTCCGAAGAATCCTCGACTCTATTCAAAGCAGGAGCAGTGAGGATTACCCACGAAAGCCTAATCACCTTCATGGCAGAGGCCACAGCCTTAATCAATGCAAGACCCTTAGTTCCAGTTCGACCCTGAGGAGCCCTTGTTATTGAATCCAGCTACCCTCCTTACCCAGAAAATGGAACTGTTCAGTGCTCCTCCAGGAGAATTCGATGCCAAGGACCTCTACAAGCGCCATAGGAGATGGGTACAAAGTCTTGCGAATACTTTCTGGGACAGGTGATGCAAACAATATCTGTCTAACTTGCAGCCACGGACAAAGTGGCAATCTACTTGTCTCAATCTGAAAATAGGTGACCTTGCCCTTGTGAAAGACTCTCAAGTTCGCCGGACCAGTGGCCACTTGGTCTAGTTACTGAGACATTCCCGAGCAATGACGGTAATGTCTGCAAGGTTGGACTAAGAATGACAAAGGGAAATGAACCTTAGACATTTCACAGACTAGTATCTGAACTGGTCCTGCTGTTACCCTCAGAAGACAGGGTAGTGAAATCCGGTGATGCCAGATGGGGAGTGTTCTGTCTCCGACATCCAATTCATCTCCAAATGTTTGTTTTTTATAAGGTTTGTTATTAATTAGTATAGCTGTAGATTCTTAATGAGCTTTATCTCTTATGTAGTGTTCTGGTTCCCTCTAGCGGCCAATGTTATTTATGTAATTGAATTTCCTATGTCTGAATTCTCCTCCTCCTTGCAATGCATTCTGGTAGCTCAGCCTCCATTTTACCTTTATATCTGGAAGGAAGAAGACACTCAGTACTACAGTTCCCACAAGATTGCATTGCCGGTACGTAACTATACCTTCTTTAGCTGTGTTCCGCTCTAATATTAGCCTATCTTAGCCAGTTGCTCTCTAGGTTAGTTACTAGTTTAAAAATGTTAATACATATTGTGTAACTATGTGCAAAATGCATGTTTGCTGTACCCTCCACTAATCGCCTGTATTTGATTGCTTTCAGTTTTACCGGGCTAATGTACTGTTACGTTCAATAAAACACAGATTCAACCACAATCTCCTTATTGGGCCTCGGTGCAGCGGTTTACCTGCCTGTATAGCTACATGAGACCACGGCTCATTTAGTGAAGACAGAACAATGGTATTTAAATTACTTTTATATTTTGAATCCTTTATGACATCAAAATTAGAGATGAGCAGTGTTCGAATCGAAATGATCGCCAATCTCAAATTCGAACTGTTTTGGACGGTATTCGAGTCATTCGACGAATGCAAACAATTAGCTTCAAATTCAGCAGTTCGAGGTTATGCTCGATAACAGTTTGTTCACCAAAAGAACCCTATAAAGGAGTCTGGGGGCAGAGGAAAAGGCTGAAATGGGGGCATGATTGTTTAAAAGCCGGCGGTAAAAAGGTTCCGGCTTTTAAACAATCATTCAGCCCGATACTCTGCCCCACTCAGCCTCCCATCCTGATCCTCCGCTCCTCCTGCCGCCTCCCATCCCGATCCTGAGTTAGGACTGGGCAGGGAGCGCAGCACCATGGAGCGGGGAGCGAAAGACCAGGGCGGGGAAGCTATCGGCGGTGAGAAGACTTCACCACCAGCTTTCCTGCTCTGTGCTGCGCTCCCCGCTCCCTGATGCCCCCTCCCCGCTCGCTGGATCTGCTCCCCCCACGCGGTCCTAACTTAGGATCAGGCAGGGAGGCGGCGGGGGGAGCAATGTGGAGGCATCATGGAGCAGGGAGCGCAGCACAGAGCAGGAAAGCCGGCGGTGATGCAGATCAGCTGTTCATTTGAAGTAGCCGTGGTGCTGTCAGGGAAAGGTTCATGTGAGTTCACGCAGCATAACCCAAAGAGATGGAGGAAGGGGTTATATCTCCCAACTGGTGATAATGGATCCAAAGAAGCAGTCAGGAGACAGAGAGCTGAACCAAAAGATCTTTACTGTCTACGCGTTTCATGGGCATCAGCCCACTTCTTCAGAAGAAAAAAAGATTGTTGTCCTGAAGAAGTGGGCTGATACCCTTGAAACGCGTAGACATTAAAGATCTTTTGGTTCAGTTCTCTGTCTCCTGACTGCTCCTTTGGAACCGTTATCGGAAGTGCAAAGATATAATCCATTCCTCTATCTCCCTTGTTTTATACTTCTAAAGAGCGGCATCTGCCCTTTGCCATAACGATCCCCGACAGTTTGCAAAACACAAAGGAAATGGCACATTGGCAAAACACCTGAGAAAACACATTAAGTTGATGTAAAGCATTGAAATTGTTACCTAATCTCTGCAGCGTTTGCATTTATGAAAATATCAGGACACTTATAGTCCTCCAGTATACTCATCTGTAGGCATTTTTTGTAGATTGCTTTGAGGTTTGGAGGTGAAGATCAACAGCTTCTACACAATTGAGGTGTCTCCATGCATTGAGTCGTTATCGCTGACAACCGAAACGACTTGGGGAGATTCATCCTTTAAAGTCTGAATATTTTGGTATAGAATTCCTTTCCATAATGGATATTTTTCTTATTATCCTTCTTCTGGAGACCATCACTGGCTTGTCCTCCAGCACCTTCATAATCACTTGCCTTTGTTTTACTGGATTTCAGCAGACCAATATCGCTCCACTGAACCGGATCTTGATATCTCTGAACATTACCAATGTGTTGTACATCGTCTTCATATCGATTTACGTCCTCGCCAGCAACTTATGGTCATATTTCTACATCAATCGTTTGGTGTTCTACTTACTCTCCTACATGTGTTTGTACACCATTACCTCCATGGCATGGCTCACCACCACTCTCTGCTTCTTCTACTTCATGAAGATCTTACCTCCCCGGCCTGGGCTTCTCATGAAGATCAGGACTAGAATTAGCGCCATTGTCTGGAGGTTGATTTTGTTGGCGGAGATTGTGTCTATTTCTGGAAGTTTCCTATCTACACTTGTATCGCTTCGACATCCAAATGAACAAAACTCAACTATGAACATTGAAATGGATAAAAACAGAAGACTAAGAATGAAATTTACAAATATCGTCCTGATGCTGAATTGTCTGCCCATCGCTCTAGCCATAGTGATGACTTTTGCCAGCGCTTGGTTCCTCAGACGGTACAACCGCCAGTTGAAGAAGAATAGCGGGACGCTGGTCAACAGCAATGTGAAAGATTATCGAAGCGCTGTCCAGACGATGACCGGGCTCCTGATCTTGTATGTGTTGATTATGCTTGCTGCAATCTGTTTTGCATTAGAAATATTTCTTGATGGAAGTGTAGGATACTGGTTATGTGCAATGGCACTGCTGTCATTTCCCACGGGGCAGTCCACTCTTCTCATCCATAGTAATTCAAAATTACAGCACATTTTGAAGAATCTAATCAACTTTGTCTCTTGTACCGAATCAGGGGAGTGATACTTTCTAAATCAAACCAAACTAAAAGAAGGGGAGCAAAAGGTGCAGATAGAGTCTTATCTGGCAGATGAGTGTAAAAATTAGAGGTATCAAGAGTCACCTTTAGTGGTTGTGAGGAGTCAAAACCCCTGTAAAAGCAGATCAAAGCCACAGTAGACCCCAGTAAGGAAAGTACGAACCAACGGTAGTTGAAGGATTAATGACCACACTGCCGGACTTCAAGAGATGTCAGATTTCCTTCATGCTGATTGGTCCTGAGAAAGGGGCCTGAGAGCCCTAACAAATAAGCTACTTTGATTCAATGATTAATGTGTCCCGAAAGCTGATGTCTCTTGAAGTCCGGAAGTGTGGTCAACAACCCTTCAACTGCTGTTGGTTCGTACTTTCTAAATCACACAGTATATATTCCAAGGATAAGAGATTAGATTCCAAATTATTCAAATTTATTTAGTCTAAGGGGAAAGCTTTTCTTCCTCTGGAGAGATACACATCCATCCGGCATGCCAGTAGTGAGGGGACTAGTGATGGGCGAATCCTAAATTACTCGGAATCGCTTGACTCTAGCGAGTCCGAGCCAGGACTCGCTACTCGTTGCGAGTCTAGCGAGTCCAATGTTAATGAATGGGGAAGCGAGTAATAGCGAGTAGTGTGAGATTTACAACTCGCAGATGTGTCTCGGAAGCTTCAGCCTGAAGCAATCCTAGTTTTGTCATTTATTTGCATTGCTCGTTTACTTTGTAAGTAATCGCTGACTCGCACAGATAAGAGTCCTGTCTCCTCTGTGTTGGCTGCCAGCTCCAGGGTCCTAGAGCCCGCCTGCTGCCTGATGTAGCAGAGCTGAAATTGTTCTCAGTCTGCTCATTCCCTGTGTACAGACATGAATGTCTGTGCACAGAGATGATGTAGCAGAGCTGAGATTGTTCTCAGTCTGCTCATTCCCTGTGCATAGAGATCTATATCTATACACAGGGGATGTAGCAGAGAGGACATCGCGTTTTGGACTGCGTCGGACGGAAGAGGATTTTTTTAATTAAAGATGGAGTCCCTAATGGCTTTTTTTTTTATTTCTAATAAAAAATTTTCTTTGTGTTGTGTTTTTTTTAAAACAATTTAATAGAAATTCATGGCGGTCATGTCTAATATTGGCGTGACCACCATAAATTTCGGGCTTAGGCCAGCTGATAATACAAAGCTGGCCCTAACCTCTTTATTACCCAGCGTGCCACCGCTACCAGGGCCGCTGGAAGAGCGGGGTTCAGCGTCAGAGGATGGCACTTCAATGAACGCGCCATCTTCTGGGGCGGTCTGCGGGCTGCAATTTGCAGCGGGGGGTGCCCAGAAAGCTTGGGCATCCCTGCGCTGCGGATTCCAGCCCCAGCTGCTTAGCTGTACCTGGCTAGACATAGAAATTGCGCGGAGCCCCACGCATTTTTTTTAAATTATTTCATGAAATTCTGAGATTCTGACTCTGAGACTCTGACTCTGAAATTCATTAAATAATTTTAAAAAAATGCGTGGGGCTCCGCGCAATTTCTATGTCTAGCCAGGTACAGCTAAGCAGCTGAGGGCTGGAATCCGCAGCGCAGGGATGCCCAAGCTTTCTGGGCACCCCCGCTGCAAATTGCAGCCCGCAGCCGCCCCAGAAGATGGCGCGTTCATTGAAGCGCCATCCTCTGGCGCTGAACCCCGCTCTTCCAGCGGCCCTGGTGGCGGTAGCACGCTGGGTAATAAAGGGGTTAATACCAGCTTTGTTATACAAGCTGGTATTAAGCCCGAGATTCTTAATGTCAGGCCACGTTTGACCCAGCCACTAAGAATCTCCAATAAAGGGTTAAAAAAACACAGAGAAAATTTTTTATTTGAAATAAAAAAAAAAGCCATTAGGGACTCCATCTTTAATTAAACAAATCCTCTTCCGTCCGACGTAGTCCTAAACGCGATGTCCTCTCTGCTACATGCACAGGGAATGAGCAGACTGAGAATAATCTCAGCACTGCTACATCATCTCTGTGAGCAGGCAGGTTCTAGGACCCTGGGGCTGCACAGAGAAGACAGCTGGACTCGGCTCGCAAAGAAACAGCAGTTACTTTGCGAGTTTCCCTGCTATCACTGGCACAGTAGCCAGTGATGACTCGCACGAGTCCAATGCAAACAATGGCAATCCTAGTTTTGTCAGCGTTTCTGACAAAACTAGGATTGATATTGATTTGCATTGGACTCGTGCGAGTCATCACTGGGAAACTCGCCGAGTACCGAGTCCTGCGAGTCCCTTACTACTCGCCGAGTAACGAGTCCTAGCGAGTAGATTCGCCCATCCCTAGAGGGGACTTAAAACATAAATTGTCTCTTCAGGGAGGAAGTAGACAAACTCCAGCGCCAGCTATAGGTTTGAGACTTCTCTCTTTCCCCAGTTATTAACTTTATGCCAATCTCTTTGTCCTTTTCCAAAATGGCGCCATTTTAGTCCACACATGCGTAGGGTGTGGTTTTGGCCTCCGATGACACAGTTTCCTGTAGACACGCCTCCCTGAAGTAAAGTGAAGTCTTGGAGGTTCTCCTCCCTCAGCGAAGCGTCGGAATGCCTGTGACACGGTCGGAGTCCAACTCCACGCCCCCATTCTAACATGTGCGGCTACTAATCTCATTACATGTACTATATAAGGAGCGATCCCTAGACACTTCCTACACTCCCTGAAGAAGTGCCAGGTGTTGGCACGAAACATGTTGGGGTAAACCTGGAGCAGTACGGACCCTTCCTTTACACTATTAATGGGTGAGTGCTCTTAATCAGATCCTTGTTGAACTTTCTGCTCCCTCTAAGTGGGTTAGTTAGCATTCAGAGTGGGTGTATGTGGTGTTCCCTATTAACCCCTGCTGTTATGGTGGGTTTACACGTCCCGATATCGGCGTCCAACTCCGACCAAATGTCACGTGGTTCGTGCGTTGGCCCCGATATCGTTCGTGCGTTGTATGGTATAAATGTACAATACGATGCACGAACGATGCCAAAATGATATCGGGGATCGAATGAGCGTGCTCTCCAATGGCCCGATATTGGATGGAGGTTGGAGCCGGATCGGGCTGTGTAAACGCCCAACTACGATGTGGAGTACAACTTCCCCTATCCTCTCCATGATAAATGGTCGTTCCTGGGTCGGCCGTACAAGGGAGCGTAGACATCGCATTGGCGTTGTCTGCCGATATCGCGCTGTGTAACAGCTCCTATGCGATCTTGGAATTCTGCCCAAAAAAAGCACGCTCCCGCGCCGTTGTAGCCAACGTCGGTCTGATATCGGATCGTGTAAACCCACCATTAGACTAAAAAAAAAAGTCCCCCAGAGAGAAGTTTCTTGATTAAAGGTCTGATCTATTGTTGCTTCACTCCATTATATGACTTGCACTTTAATGGGTCTGTTCTTTTTCTGGGTTGTTTTTCCATCCACAATTCTTTAATCCTTCCAGCCTTATACTGAGGTTGTTTTATGACCCCAATTGGTTTTTAATCACCTATGTGTGTCTTGTTAAATAAAGTAATATTAATTGCATATTACTACTGGCTTGGGTGAATTTTGTCCAATATTGGGTTTGGTGATCAAAATTGAAAAACTCCTTTCCTCTATAAAAATTACTAATATTAATGAGTTTTTGACATATAAAAGACTATGATGCTGTGTTCTCCTATGATCATTTTAACTATTGAAAGTAGCAATCCAAAAAGTCAAAAATGGCCCTTTAACGAGTCTTATCATATGACTTAATATTTATGACAGATCAGAATCTCGATTTACACCCACAGAATTTCGGAGGGAATTACCCCTCATCAGTGCAAAGTACGAGATCTGATTTGGCTGTATGAGAGGCTAAGACGGGGTATATAAGGGTAAAGCACTCTCCTCAAGGAGAAAAGCTTTCCCCTTAGACCCCACTTAGCTTCTCATACAGCCAGAACAGATCCCATACTTTGCACTGATGAGGAACAATACATCGAAACACCATATCTGTAAAATGAGATTCTAGTTTGGTTATTCTCCTAAGTCATATATGAATGTTTGTTAAAGGGTTTATATCTATTATATAATTGCGAATGCTGCGAGTGCCCCTTTGTCGTCATGTGGATACGAACGAAGCATTGGCCGCGCAGCGGCCATTGCGAGCCGGCGAGTCGCTATGCCCGCGCAGCGGGCATGGCGAGTCGAAGCATTGGCCGCGAAGCGGCCATTGCGAGTCGCTCTAAGGCGACTCGCTATGCCCGCGCAGCGGGCATGGCGAGTCGCCTTAGCAGCGCGAAGCATTGGCCGCGAAGCGGCCATTGCGAGTCAGAGACTCGCTCTGCTAGAATCCCGATGCATTGTGCATCGGGCACCCATCTAGTTTACAATAAGTGTCAATAAAATTAAATTCTACATCCTCTCTGAATAGGCAATTTGCATATTTTAATTTCCCAGAGGACATATGTCATGACATTATGACATCAGAATGAGTGTTGGCTTCATAGGCACCAGTGAAGAGCGAAATAGACACCAACAATGGAGCAAAGCGGATGCCTGAAGAAGCTAGCAATCTACGGTAGCAAATAGGGGTGAGGGGCAAAAGTGAGTCTTATATTTCATTGGTTTTAACCCTTTTTAACTCATCTTTTTAATATTGGAGATGAGCAGATCTAAAAAATTCTAATTACCAAAATCGCGCAGATTTTACTTGAAAATCATTTTTGCAGCAGAGTTATTTGCTGTCAATTCATTGTCTTACTTTGTTCTGGGGTCTCTGTAGATGTTAGTGTATAAATTATGTAAGATGTAAAAAACAGAAGAAAACTCATACTACTGACCTGACTGGTCACCTCTCTGGTCACCCACGCCGCTCATTGCCTTCATTCTTGTTCTTTATGCCTCTTCTTTTGAATGTTGCGATCTTCATCTCAAGTATCTTTCCTCTATAATGGGACTTCCAGCCAAGAGCCTCGGACGTCCCTCTGCACAATGCCAACAAGATGCATGTTGTGACTTCAAAATATGATATCTAGTGAGTAGAGATGAGCAAGCCCTTTAAGGTTTGACTCGGTTGCTGAATGAACCCTTGGATGTATGGGTGCGGGGGGGCACTGTTCTGGACACAAACTTGAACGGGGCCAACACTGATTGGCTGTTTGGCTCTTTGACCAAATACAGTCAGCCATAGACAAAACACTTCCGGGGGTGAAAGGTTTTCTTAAATTACACACTACAGCAGAAAACTCAGTTTATATCCCCAGTGCGAGCCGATCATACACTGCAAGCAGCTCACACTGGGTCAAGCGCCAAGTGTAGCAGAGCACAGCGCTGCACACTCTTGCACTTTGGATATGCAAATCACCCTAACTCCGGCCCTGAACAGGTTCGCTCATCTCTTCAAGTAATGAACAAGTATCTCTATGCTCAGGTGCACGGTACTCAAAGAAAGCAGTCGGATGCTCAGACGGGTTTCACTCATATACTGATTATGAGTCAAGTCAATGGGAAACTTGAGCACTTTTCCCGCAGATCTTCTGGAAAAATGTTTGAGTTTCCCATTGACTTTTAAAACTCTCAATAAACTAGGCGAACCCATCTGAGCATTAGAATGTGCATTACAAGAACAAAGAAAGCCAAATTATTGTTGCGCCACACTGTGCATCTATCAAGCTGAAGTACCGTATATACTCGCGTATAAGCCGAGTTTTTCAGCCCAAAAATTGGGCTGAAAAGTACCCCCCTCGGCTTATACGCGAGTCAGTGCTGTATACCGATGTATACATCGGTACATACCGATGTATACATCGGTATACAGCAGCCCCCGCATCCCCAGTAATCCAGGGCCCCCCCAGCGTCTCTCCGGTCACCTGAAAAGCAAACTATACTTATCAGTGTCCGCTGTCCGCGCCCGCTCGCCTCTGCCCGGTCTGCCGTCTGCGATCCTCCATCTTCATGCGGCGTCTTCCGCGTTCCTGTGCTCGTCGCAGGGAATGACGTCATTCCCTGCGACGAGCACAGGAAACCGGAAGACGCCGCATGAAGAAGGAGGATCGCAGACGGCACTGTCACGGCAGAGGCGAGCGGGCGCGGACAGCGGACACTGATAAGTATAGTTTGCTTTTCAGGTGACCGGAGAGACGCTGGGGGGGCCCTGGATTACTGGGGCCCTGTATACTACCGCTGGGGCTGCAATCTACTACCACTGGGGCTGTATATACTACCACTGGGGCTGTATATACTACCACTGGGGCTGTATATATCACTGGGGCTGTATATACTGCTGGGGCCCTGTATACTACCGCTGGGGCTGCAATCTACTACCACTGGGGCTGTATATACTACCACTGGGGCTGTATATACTACCACTGGGGCTGTATATACCACTGGGGCTGTATATACTGCTGGGGCCCTGTATACTACCGCTGGGGATGCAATCTACTACCACTGGGGCTGTATATACTACCACTGGGGCTGTATATACTACCACTGGGGCTGAATATACCTGTGGGGCTGCTGTATACTACACTGGGGCTGTATATACCTGTGGGGCTGCTGTATACTACCACTGGGGCTGTATATACCTGTGGGGCTGCTGTATACTACCACTGGGGCTGTATATACCTGTGGGGCTGCTGTATACTACACTGGGGCTGTATATACCTCTGGGGCTGCTGTATACTACACTGGGGCTGTATATACCTCTGGGGCTGCTGTATACTACCACTGGGGCTGTATATACCTCTGGGGCTGCTGGATACTACCACTGGGGCTGTATATACCTCTGGGGCTGCTGGATGCTACCACTGGGGCTATATATACCTCTGGGGCTGCTGTATACTACCAATGGGGCTGTATATACCTCTGAGGCTGCTGTATACTACCTCTGGGGCTGCTGTATACTACCACTGGGGCTGCTGTATACTACCACTGGGGCTGCTGTATACTACCACTGGGGCTGCTGTATATACCTTTGGGGCTGCTGTATACTACCTCTGGGGATGCTGTATACTACCACTGGGGCTGTATATACCTCTGGGGATGCTGTATACTACCACTGGGGCTGTATATACCTCTGGGGATGCTGTATACTAACTACTGGAGCTGCTGCTGTATATACCACTGGGGCTGCTGCTGTATACTACCACTGGGGAGGCTGCTGTATACTACCATTGGGGGGCCTGTATACCACACTGCTGGGGGCTGTATACCTGTGCTGGAGTCCACCCTCGGCTTATACACGAGTCAATAGGTTTTCCCAGGTTTTGGGGGCAAAAGTAGGGGGGTCGGCTTATACACGGGTCGGCTTATACACGAGTATATACGGTAATTGTTAAATGATGTTTTCACTCACCTTTATTAGTTGTGCTCCCTGCACAACTAGGTTTTGCGTTTATGGTGAGATTAATAGCAGACGAAGACTCTTTACTCCAAAGGTGAAGTTCCCTTCAGCTTGATCCTAATGGAGCTGCAGTGGCTCTCCCAATCCAAAGGAAGGGCAGATCCTATTGTGTAGGTCTGGTTCTGTTCCTGAGCTGCTCTCAAACCACACTCCCCGAAAGGAGAAATTAAGCACGATATGAAATAGAATGGTATGATAGTATGAGCGCTGGGAACAGATTACAAGCACTGGATCCCATAGCTTATTACCTTCAAATTTAATATGAACAGTGGATGTTACAGGTCCTCACGCCACAACATGTTTCGACATAACAGATGTCTTTCTCAAGTGGATGTTAGACCCGTACTAAAAATCACCTTATATCTTTCACTAATAATTATCAGAAAAGGGGTGTGTCTACTTTTGACATCCTATCTACACATGCATATAATTAGAGGTATTAAACATATAACATTCCATAAAAATAAAAACTTTATATAAAAAACTATAAAAAACATTAAAATTCTAGTGAAAAACTTATGAAAAAACTTTTTTTTAAAAATCTTTAAAAAAAGCTAGACATTAATAAGTAGTGTTCTCTAAAGTGAGATTTAATCCTTCAGGGGATAGTGTGCCCATCTTAAAAATCCAGAACGATTCTTTTTTATTTAATTTATTAACCCTATCTTCTATTCTTTCACAGACATGATCAATTATAGTTAATTGAAGACTAGAGGGGTCTCTATTACGTGTTAATGCATAGTGTCTAGATACACTATGCTTAACGAACCCATTTTTAATATTGGAGCGATGTTTGTTTAGTCTTTTATGCATACTTTGAGTCGTTCTACCAATATATTGATATTTGCATGGGCACTCTAACATGTATACAACAAATTGGGAGCGACAATCTAGTTTTTCTTTAATATAGAAACATTCATTGGTTGTGTTAGAGGTAAAAGTCTTGCGACCATGCATAATAATTTTGCAGCATTTACATCTTGGGGATCCACATTTATAGCATCCTTTTTCTTTATTATCTATTTCTTGTTTTGTTGCTATATGGGGGTTCCTTATTTTACTGGGGGCCACTATATTCTGTAGATTTTTTCATCTTCTAAAAATTATCTTAGGATCTTTTGAAATAATACTAGAAAGAACCGGATCACCTCGTAACATAAACCAATGTTTCCTTCACAATGTGTAAATATTCCGATAAGATTGATTATAGGTAGTAATAAGGTTACAGCTATAGTTCCCCATACTGTCATTTTGTTCTTTTTTCTTGTTAGTGTTATTATTTTCTTCAGTTCTTTTTATAAAACTACTTTGATCGTATTTTTTACATTTTTTAAAAGCATCTGACAGTAGTTGACTGGGGTACCTTTCTCTTTAAATCTCTTCTTTAATAGAATGGCCTCTTCCTTGAAAACTTTATCATCAGTGCAGTTTTTTCGTATTCTTAAATATTGTCCATAAGGAATATTTCTTATCCAAACTGGTAAATGACAGCTGTCAAATCTTAAATAACTATTGAAATCCACACTTTTAAAATGTGTGGATGTACTTAATATTCCTTTTTTATCTATATTTATCATGAGATCCAAATATTGCACATTAGTCTCAGAAATATTCATAGCAAATTTTAATCCCCATTTATTAGTATTAAGATGTTGCACAAAGGTATATGCCTCTTCTTTAGTTCCTGTCCAGATTATTATTATTAAATCGTCTATGTAACGTTTAAAGAACTGAATGTATTGTATTCCCAATGGGGACTGCGCGAGAACAGAGATTCGAACGCCCCCATGTATAGTCCTGAATAACTTGGGGCGAATGTCGTGCCCATCGCGCGGCCTCTAATCTGTCTATAAAAAGTATCCTGAAAGCTGAATACGTTGTTATTTAGAATAAAATCTATTCCTCTTATAATAAATTCTTTTTGAGGCTCCAGAATCTCAGGATCTTTAGACAAGAATTATTCAACTATTTTTATTCCCAGTTTGTGCGGTATATTTGAATAGAGGGAATTTACGTCTAGTTCCTGTCCAGATTATTATTAACCCCATTAACTATAGAATTAAATTAAAAGATGAGGAAAGAAAGCAAATGATGATTAGATTAAATAATTATGAGAACAAATGTAAAATAGAGATCACCAATCAAATTGATGCGATGTGTCTTAGGAAATATATATCAGAGAAATTAATACCAAAAGGATTACGAATTTCTCAAAAATCGACATATCCGCAGGATTCAGAATATACTAATATATGGGATAATTACCGTATATACTCGCGTTCAAGCCTAGTTTTTCAGCCCAAAATTTGGGCTGAAAAGTCCCCCCTCGGCTTAAACGCGAGTATACAGAACCCCCGGAGGTATACAGGCCCCCCCATCAAGATCCAGGGCCCCCCCTCCTTGCTCGGCAAACCTGTAAAGTAAAATCATACTTATCACTGTCCTGTCGCGCCGTCCCGCCGCTGCCGACATCACAATCCCGGCTTCATCCGTCTTCTTCTGGCTTCCTGTGGTCGCGGGCAATGACGTCATTGCCCGCGACCACAGGAAGCCGGAAGACGCTGAATGAAGCCCGGGATCGTGATGTCAGCAGCGGCGGGACAGCGCGACAGGACAGGGATAAGTATGATTTTACTTTACAGGTTTGCCGAGCAAGGAGGGGGGGCCCTGGATCTTGATGGGACTGCTGCTGTATACACACCTGGGGCTGGTGCTGTATACACCCCTGGGGCTGCTGCTGTATACACCCCTGGGGCTGCTGTATACTACCTCTGGGGCTGCTGTATACACCACTAGGGCTGGTGTATGCTACCTAAGGGCTGCTGTATATACCTCTGGGGCTATATATACCTCTGGGGCTGCTGTATACCACACTGCTGGGGGCTGTATAACTGTGCTGGGGTCCACCCTCGGCTTATACACGAGTCAATAGGTTTTCCTAGGTTTTGGGGGCAAAAGTAGGGGGGTCGGCTTATACACGGGTTAGCTTATACACGAGTATATACGGTATATACTTGATTGTTCACTGGGGATGTTGAAAATCTTATTACAAAAATGTCTTAAATTGGCAGAGCAATCATTACATGAAATGGTTAAAATCTGTTCAGGAATTGAAAAATTCACTCAAAGCCAGGATTTTTATGAATTTAATCAGAGACTAAAATTAAGATTAAATACATTAGAAGAGGACAGTATTAAAAGAAAGGTGAATAAATATATACGGGATAAAACAAAGACAAATTTAGATAATGTAGAATCAATGGAAGTTAGCATGACTATAATACAGGATTCAAACACTGAAGGTATTACGAATGTACAAAAGGAAAAACAGATAATAGTGAGTGAAAAATTAACATCAGAAAGGGATATATTAGTTAAAGGTAAGGATATGAAAAAATGTAAAAATCTAAATGAAAATGAAAATAAAAACGATACTAATTATCCAAATGACCTTGAAAAAATTCTCAAAACAAAGGAACAAAGGAATCAATATGAAAAACATAAAAAGACACTAATGAATAGAGGAAAAATAGATATTAATCATGATATTGAAAAAAAGAACATTAAAACCAATAGTAATAAAAAATCGGACAATAAATCTGAACAAAAATCAGATGATAAAAAAGAGGATAAGAAATTAAACAATAAAAAAATGAAAAATAAGAACAAAAAGAAAGACTCCCTAAACAATAGTAATATTAGTAATACCTCTAGTATGTTAAATATAGAGCAAACACCATTGATAGAATTTATTGATCTCGAGACAGACCTGAAAGAAAATGAAATAAAACAAAAAGAAGCAGTTATTAGCAATAATTCATTTGATTTATTCACATTGCACTTATCTCCACAACAAGTACACACACAAAGTCAAGCAAACAATTTAGATGACACATTATATCAGGAACTTCCAAACTCACCTGTTTTTTCTCAAAATATGAAAGAAAAAAGTATTAATTCATCACTTGAGAACTCAACTGTAGCACAATCACCAGATAATAGTAGTTTAGATAAGGAGAATGTTACTGCCGTGTTTCCCCGAAAGTAAGACAGGGTCTTACATTCTTTTTGTGGCCAAAAGTGGCCCCCTGTCTTACTTTTGGGGGGGCCTTACATTGGAGGCCCCACCATCCATCCATCCATCCACACACTGTCTGCAGCCATCCATCCACACATTCCCACACATACAGACACATGCATACACATATATACACACCGCAACCACCCAAGTATGGTATCATTAAAAACGTCAGCTTGAGATGCAAAAAATAAGCCGTCACCCAGCCCCAGATCCCAAAAAATGAGGACGCTACGGGTCGCAGAACATGGCGCAAAAAGTGCAATGTTTTTTTTTTTTCATGCTTTTGAATTTTTTTCCACCACCTAGATACCAATAAAGGTATACATGTTTGGTATCTACAAACTCGTACTGACCCGAGGCATCGCACCGTCATGTCGGTTTTACCATATAGTGAACACGGCGACTAAAAAATCCAAAAAACAAACGTGTAATTGCACTTTTTTTGCAATTTCACTGCACTTGGAATTTTTTTGCAATTTCCCTGTACATTATATGGTAAAACTAATTATTGTATCTGAAAGTACAACTCGTCCCGCAAAAAACAAGCCATTATATGCCTATATTGACGGAAAAATAAAAAAGTTATGGCTCTTGGAAGCCAAGGAGCGAAAAAACGAAAATTAAAAATGACAAATTTCTTCGTCACTAAGGGGTTAAGATTTGACAGCTGTCATTTACCAGTTTGGGTAAGAAATATTCCTTATGGCCAATATTTAAGAATACGAAAAAACTGCACTGATGATAACGTTTTCAAGGAAGAGGCCATTCTATTAAAGAAGAGATTTAAAGAGAAAGGATTCCCCAGTCAACTACTGTCAGATGCTATTACTACCTATAATCAATCTTATCGGAATATTTACACATTGTTAAGGAAACATTGGTTTATGTTACGAGGTGATCCGGTTCTTTCTAGTATTATTTCAAAAGATCCTAAGATAATTTTTAGAAGATGTAATAATCTACAGAATATAGTGGCTGCTAGTAAAATAAGAAACTCCTATATAGCAACAAAACAAGAAATAGATAATAAAGAAAAAGGATGCTATAAATGTGGATCCCCAAGATGTAAATGCTGCAAAATTATTATGCATGGTCGCAAGACTTTTACCTCTAACACAACCAATGAATGTTTCTATATTAAAGAAAAACTAGATTGTCGTCCCAATTTGTTGTATACATGTTAGAGTGCCCATGCAAATATCAATATATTGGTAGAACGACCCAAAGTATGCATAAAAGACTAAACAAACATCGCTCCAATATTAAAAATGGGTTCCTTAAGCATAGTGTATCTAGACACTATGCATTAACACATAATAGAGACCCCTCTAGTCTTCAATTAACTATAATTGATCATGTCTGTGAAAGAACAGAAGATAGGGATAATAAATTAAATAAAAAAGAATCGTTCTGAATTTTTAAGATGGGCACACTATCGCCTGAAAGATTAAATCTCACTTTAGAGAACACTACTATTAATGTCTAGCTTTTTAAAGATTTTTTAAAAAAGTTTTTTCATAAGTTTTTCACTAGAATTTTAATGTTTTTTATAGTTTTTTATAAAGTTTTTTAAAGTTTTTTTATAAAGTTTTTATTTTTATGGAATGTTATATGTTTAATACCTCTAATTATATGCATGTGTAGATAGGATGTCAAAAGTAGACACACCCCTTTTCTGATAATTATTAGTGAAGGATATAAGGTGATTTTTAGTATGGGTCTAACATCCACTTGAGAAAGACATCTGTTATGTCGAAACATGTTGTGGCGTGAGGACCTGTAACATCCACTGTTCATATTAAATTTGAAGGTAATAAGCTATAGGATCCAGTGCTTGTAATCTGTTCCCAGCGCTCATACTATCATACCATTCTATTTCATATCATTACAAGAACAAAACACCCAAGCACAATGGAAGCCAATGGGAAACTCAAGAATTCTTCAAGAAGATCTTCTGGAAAAAAGATTGAGTTTCCCATTGACGTCCATTATTCTCGGTGAAGATTCAAGTCCATCCCAGCATTCGATTGCTCATTTGGAGTAATGAATACTGAGCATCTTAAATTTCGCCTATCCCTAGTGATGACATTTATTGCTTTAACATGATACACAGTGACCTTCGAGGCCTGGTTCAGAATGAAGACCCGGAGATACCCCACCATGGCCATTTTAATGGAGTCAAAAGTGCCCCCTTCTGCAGACCCCCCACTGATCTGTAAGTAATAACCCATCCAATTGATAAGGGATAACTTATTTCCATTGGACGACCCCTTTAACGTCTTTCATACTTCACTCTTTAACCAAAGAGACTTTGACTTTTGCCGAATTCATGAACTGTAGAAAAAATGCAAAAAATAATAAAATGTAAATAAGAAGTAAAGCTGACTTTGATTTATGGTGGTTTATAGGGATGAGCGAGTACCGAAATACTCGCACTCGCTAGACTCGTAACGAGTAGCTCTCGATACTTGCTTCTCGTTACGAGTATAGCGAGTACTATAGAAATGAATGGGGAAGCGAGAAATTGGGATTAATTCCTCTGTTGCTGGACCCCATAAAGAGATAAAAACGTCTGGCAGCAGAGTAACAACCTCCAAATCATTAAATCATACTGTGCAAGCCCGCGGTAAAAAGCATTAAGATTTAAAATTAAACCGGATTGTCCCGGTTTGTCCCAGTCCGGTACAATCCGGTCCCATAGACAGCCATGTTAAATTAAACCGGATTGACCCGGACCAGGTCAATCAGGTTCAATTTAACATTGTTGGTAAAGTAATCTCCAGGAAACTCGCAGAGTAACGAGTCAAGCGAATAGCGAGTAGTAACGAGTACACTCGCTCATCCCTAGAGGTTTATTAAATGTACGATTATATCAACATTCTAAAAACGTTCAGAATTCAGTAAAAAGTCAGATAAAGTCTAAGGTGGCTTCACACCGCGGTTTGGGACTGTCAGGTTCTGTCCGGTGTTTTCCATTATCAGAAGTGCAAAGATGTAATCCATTCCTCCATCTCCTTTGTTTTATACTTCCAAAGAGCGGCATCTGCCCTTTGCCATGACGATCCCTGAAAATTTGCAAAACACAAACGAAATGGCAAATTGACAAAACACCTGAGAAAACACATCAAGTTGATGCAATGCCTTGAAATTGTTACTTAATATCTGTAGCGTTTGCATTTATGAAAATATCAGGACACTTATACCGGTGATACATCATGAATTTGGTTGGACGACACATCAACCTCTAGCCCAGAACGGTATTTTCCTTAGATCGTGCACAGGATAGTCATCCAGTATACTCATCTGTAGGCATTTTTTGTAGATTGCTTTGAGGTTTGGAGGTGAAGATCAACAGCTTCTACACAATTGAGGTGTCTCCATGCATTGAGTCGTTATCGCTGACAACCGAAACGACTTGGGAAGATTCATCCTTTAAAATCTGAATATTTTGGTATAGAAGTCCTTCTCCATAATGGATATTTTTCTTGTTATCCTTCTTCTGGAGGCCATCACTGGCTTGTCCTCCAGCACCTTCATAATCATTTGTCTTTGCTTTACTGGATTTCAGCAGACCAATATCGCTCCACTGAACCGGATCTTGATATCTCTGAACATTACCAATGTGTTGTACACCGTCTTCATATCGACTTACTTCCTCACCAGCAACTTATGGTCATATTTCTACATCAATCGTTTGGTGTTCTACTTAGTCTCCTACATGTGTTTGTACACCATTACCTCCACGGCATGGCTCACCACCACTCTCTGCTTCTTCTACTTCATGAAGATCTTACCTCCCCGGCCTGGGCTTCTCATGAAGATCAGGACTAGAATTAGCGCCATTGTCTGGAGGTTGATTTTGTTGGCGGAGATCGTGTCTATTTCTGGAAGTTTCCTATCAACACTTGTATCGCCTCGACATCCAAATGAACAAAACTCAACTATGAACATTGAAATGGATGAAAAGAGAAGACTAAGATTGGAATTTAACCATATCATCTTGATGCTGAATTGTCTGCCCATCGCTCTAGCCGTAATGATGACGTTTGCCAGCGCTTGGTTCCTCACATGGTACAACCGCCAGTTAAAGAAGAATAGCGGGACGCTAGTCAACAGCAATGTGAAAGATTATCGAAGCGCTGTCCAGACGATGACCGGGCTCCTGATCTTGTATCTGTTGGTTATTCTTGCTACAATCTGTCTTTCAATAGAAATATTTCATGATGGAAGTGTAGGATACTGGTTATGTGCAATGGTACTGCTGTCATTTCCCACGGGGCAGTCCACTCTTCTCATCCATAGTAATTCAAAATTACAGCACATTTTGAAGAATCTAATCAACTTTGTCTCTTGTACCGAATCAGGGGAGTGATACTTTCTAAATCAAACCAAACTAAAACAACGGGAGCAAAAGGTGCAGATAGAGTCGTATCACCTTTAGTGGTTGTGAGGAGTCACAACCCCTGAGCAGATCTAAAAAATTCAAATTACCAAAATGCTGTCAATTCATTGTCTTATTTTGTCCTGGGGTCTCTGTAGATGTTAGTGTATAAATTATGTAAGATGTAAGAAAGAGAAGAAAACTAGTACTACTGACCTGACTGGTCACCTTTGTGGTCACCCGTGCCGCTCATTGCCTTCATTCTTGTTCTTTATGTCTCTTCTTTTGAATGTTACGATCTTCATCTCAAGTATCTTTCCTCTATAATGGGACTTCCAGCCAAGAGCCTCGGACGTCCCTCTGCACAATGCCAACAAGATACATGTTGTGACATCAAAATATGATATCTAGTGAGTAGAGATGAGCAAGCCCTTTAAGGTTTGGCTCGGTTGCTGAATGAACCCTTGGATGTACGGGTACGGGGGGCACGCTGTTCTGGACACAAACTTGAACTGGGCCAACACTGATTGGCTGTTTGGCTCTTTGCCCAAATACAGTCAACCATAGGCAAAACACTTCCGGGGGTGAGAGGGTTTCTTAAATTAGGCTGTGGTCACAGTACCATTTTTCACATGCATTTTTGGAGACCTGCGTTTTCAAAAACGCATGTAAAAAACGCACCCATAGGCCCCCATGTTAAAAAACGCATGCATTAATAGCCAAAAAGCATGTGTGACTGTCCCATGCGTTTTTGGAGCATATCCAAAAACGCATGCGTTTTTTAATAAGTGGCCTTATGGAAAACGCATGCAAAAACGCATGTACAATTAGTGCCATTCAAAAACGCATGCGTTTCCCATAGGAGCCCATGTTAAAAAAACGCATGCGTTTCCGGAAACGCATGCGTTTTTTTAACATGGGCTCCTATGGGAAACGCATGCGTTTTTGAATGGCACTAAAAGGTACTAATTGTACATGCGTTTTTGCATGCGTTTCCCATAGGAACCCATGTTATAAAAACGCATGCGTTTTTCAAAACGCTCAAAAAAATACTACAAGCACTATTTTTAGGTGCAGATTCAAAAACGCACCCAAAAACACAGGGAGCCATCACACACCTTACAAAAGTCATGCTTACATGAAAAAAAGCATGAGTTTTTGTTAATTCAATAAAAAAAACGCATGGCAACTGTGACCACAGCCTTACACACTACAGCAGAAAACTCAGTTTATATCCCCAGTGTGAGCCGATCATACACTGCAAGCAGCTCACACTGGGTCAAGCACCAAGAGTACCGGAGCACAGCGCTGCACACTCTTAGGCCAGGGCCACACTTCAGTTTGCAATACAGTTACTGGATACAGTTCTTCATCCTGAAAACCTGATCAGGTACCTGTCCCATAGACTCCAATGTTAAAAATTGTTTGCCAAAGTGCAATCCGTCTACTGGATCCAGTTTTTGAGAAGTCAGGTTTTATTAGGGTCTGCAACATTTTTTGGCCTTTTAGCAAAACCTGATGAGTTTTTTTTAACATGGGACCTTATGGGAACCGAATTCGGTACCGGATGGTACATATAGGTACCATCCGGTACCTGATCCAGTACATGATCCAGTAAAAATGCCTCAAAACAGACAAGGGGAAAATTTGGATCCAATAATGCATCCAGTTACTGAATGCAGCCTCCCAAGTGTGGCCCTAGCCTTACACTTTGGATATGCAAATCACCCTAACTCCAGCCCTGAACAGGTTTGCTCATCTCTTCAAGTGATGAACAAGTATCTCCATGCTCAGGTGCACGGTACTCAAAGAAAGCAGTCGGATGCTCAGACGGGTTTCACTCATGTACTGATTATGTCTCTAGGAAACTCAAGCACTTTTCCAGCAGATCTTCTGGAAAAATGCTTGAGTTTCCCATTGACGTCCATTATTCTCGGTAAAGATTCAAGTCCATCCCAGCATTCGATTGCTCATTTGGAGTAATGAATACTGAGCATCTTAAATTTCGCTCATCCCTAGTGATGACATTTATTGCTATATCATGATACACAGTGACCTTCAAGGCTTTGTTCAGAATGAAGACCCGGAGGTGCCACACAATGGCCATTTTAATGGAGTCAAAAGTGCCCCCTTCTGCAGACCCCCCACTGATCTGTAAGTAATAACCCATCCAATTGATGAGGGATAACATATTTCCATTGGACGACCCCTTTAACGTCTTGCATACTTCACTATTTAACCAAAGAGACTTTGACTTTTGCCTAATTCATGAACTGTAGAAAAAATGCAAAAAATAATAAAATGTAAATAAGAAGTAAAGCTGACTTTGATTTATGGTGGTTTATTAAATGTACGATTATATCAACATTCTAAAAACGTTCAGAATTCAGTAACAAGTCAGATAAAGTCTAAGGCGGCTTCACACCGCGGTTTGGGGCTGTCAGGTTCTGTCCGGTGTTTTCCATTATAAGAAGTACAAAGATATAATCTATTCCTCCATCTCCCTTGTTTTATACTTCTAAAGAGCGGTATCTGCCCTTTGCCATGACGATCCCTGAAAATTTGCAAACCACAAACGAAATGGCAAATTGACAAAACACCTGAGAAAACACATCAAGTTGATGTAAAGCATTGAAATTGTTACCTAATATCCACAGCGTTTGCATTTATGAAAATATCAGGACACTTATACCGGTGATACATCATGAATTTGGTTGGATGACACATCAACCTCTAGCCCAGAACGGTATTTTCCTTAGATCGTGCACAGGATAGTCATCCAGTATACTCATCTGTAGGCATTTTTTGTAGATTGCTTTGAGGTTTGGAGGTGAAGATCAACAGCTTCTACACAATTGAGGTGTCTCCATGCATTGAGTCGTTATCGCTGACAACCGAAACGACTTGGGGAGATTCATCCTTTAAAGTCTGAATATTTTGGTATAGAATTCCTTCTCCATAATGGATATTTTTCTTGTTATCCTTCTTCTGGAGGCCATCACTGGCTTGTCCTCCAGCACCTTCATAATCACTTGTCTTTGCTTTACTGGATTTCAGCAGACCAATATCGCTCCACTGAACCAGATCTTGATATCTCTGAACATTACCAATGTGTTGTACATCGTCTTCATATCGACTTACGTCCTCACCAGCAACTTATGGCCATATTTCTACATCAATCGTTTGGTGTTCTATTTAGCCTCCTCCACGTGTTTGTACACCATTACCTCCATGGCATGGCTCACCACCACTCTCTGCTTCTTCTACTTCATGAAGATCTTACCTCCCCGGCCCGGGCTTCTCATGAAGATCAGGACTAGAATTAGCGCCATTGTCTGGAGGTTGATTTTGTTGGCGGAGATTGTGTCTGTTTCTGGAAGTTTCCTATCAACACTTGTATCGCCTCGACATCCAAATGAACAAAACTCAACCATGAACGTTGAAATGGATGAAAAGAGAAGACTACGATTGAAATTTAACCATATCATCCTGATGCTGAATTGTCTACCCATCGCTCTAGCCATAGTGATGACGTTTGCCAGCGCTTGGTTCCTCAGACGGTACAACCGCCAGTTAAAGAAGAATAGCGGGACGTTAGTCAACAGCAATGTGAAAGATTATCGAAGCGCTGTCCAGACGATGACCGGGCTCCTGATCTTGTATCTGTTGGTTATTCTTGCTGCAATCTGTCTTTCACTAGAAATATTTCTTGATGGAAGTGTAGAATACTGGTTATGTGCAATGGCACTGCTGTCATTTCCCACGGGGCAGTCCACTCTTCTCATCCATAGTAATTCAAAATTACAGCACATTTTGAAGAATCTAATCAACTTTGTCTCTTGTATAGAATCAGGGGAGTGATACTTTCTAAATCAAACCAAACTAAAAGAAGGGATGCAAAAGGTGCAGATAGAGTCATATCACCTTTAGTGGTTGTGAGGAGTCACAACCCCTGAGCAGATCTAAAAAATTCAAATTACCAAAATGCTGTCAATTCATTGTCTTATTTTGTCCTGGGGTCTCTGTAGATGTTAGTGTATAAATTATGTAAGATGTAAGAAAGAGAAGAAAACTAGTACTACTGACCTGACTGGTCACCTCTCTGGTCACCCGTGCCGCTCATTGCCTTCATTCTTGTTCTTCATGCCTCTTCTTTTGAATGTTGCGATCTTTATCTCAAGTATCTTTCCTCTATAATGGGACTTCCAGCCAAGAGCCTTGGACGTCCCTCTGCACAATGCCAACAAGATGCATGTTGTGGCATCAAAATATGATATCTAGTGAGTAGAGATGAGCAAGCCCTTTAAGGTTTGGCTCGGTTGCCGAATGAACCCTTGGATGTACGGATACGGGGGGCTGGGGGGCGCTGTTCTGGACACAAACTTGAACTGGGCCAACACTGATTGGCTGTTTGGCTCTTTGCCCAAATACAGTCAGCCATAGGCAAAACACTTCCGGAGGTGAGAGGGTTTCTTAAATTACACACTACAGGAGAAAACTCAGTTTATATCCCCAGTGCGAGCCAATCATACACTGCAAGCAGCTCACACTGGGTCAAGCACCAAGTGTAGCAGAGCACAGCGCTGCACACCCTTAGGCCAGGGCCACACTTCAGTTTGCAATACAGTTACTGGATCCAGTTTTTCATCCTGAAAACCTGATCAGGTACCTGTCCCATAGACTCCAATGTTAACAATTGTTTGCCAAAGTGCAATCCGTCTACTGGATCCAGTTTTTGAGAAGTCAGGTTTTAATAGGGTCTGCAACATTTTTTGGCCTTTTAGCAAAACCTGATGAGTTTTTTTAACATGGGACCCTATGGGAACCGGATTCGTTACCGGATGGTACATACAGGTACCATCCGGTACCTGATCCAGTAAATATGCCTCAAAACAGACAAGGGGAAAAACTGGATCCAGTAATGCATCCAGTTACTGGATGCAGCCTCCCAAGTGTGACCCTAGCCTTACACTTTGTATATGCAAATCACCCTAACTCCAGCCCTGAACAGGTTTGCTCATCTCTGCAAGTAAAGAACAAGTATGTCCATGCTCAGGTGCACGGTACTCAAAGAAAGCAATTGTATGCTCAGACGGGTTTCACTCATGTACTGATTATGTCTCTAGGAAACTCGAAAAAGGGTTAACAGAAAGTGCTGGGTTCCATAGGTTCACCGCGCTGACCTCCAAGTGAAGACAAACAGAGTGATAGAGAAGACTCTGTTTAATGAGTAGTTTGCCTACCGGTTTCGTGATATCAGTTATCACTTCATCAGTGCCCTGATCATCAGTCCAGATTGTTAAGATGTCATCAATGAAACGCAAGTACACCAAGGGTTTGATGGGGCAGGAGGCTAAAAAGTCATTTTCCAGTTTAGCCATGAAGAGGTTGGCATACTGGGGGGCCATTTTGCTTCCCATGGCAGTTCCGGTGCATTGTAAATACAGTTCTTCACCAAAAGAGAAAATGTTTCAATTGTATACAGAACTGACTGAACATCGCTGATGGTTTTATGGCTCATTACCACGTCTAAACAATGTTGTTCAAAGACATGGAAATCTTAGACACCAGGTTTTCTTATAATTTAGTGTCCTAAAGACTTCATGACCACTGGGCCTGCCTGATTGAAGATCCTCTCCAAGGCTGCTTTGTTTATTTTGCCAAATGTCCAGCCTTTGTAATGTTTATTCAGGCAAATGTCCAATCATTTTAGTTGTGCATGCATATATTTTGAGTTTCATTCAATATCTTGTCATACCAGCCTGATGAAGAGACCTGAGTTGTCTCGAAAGCTCAATGCCTTATAACATCATTTATTTAATTTTTGTTAGCCATTAAAAGGTATCACAACCACAAGATTTTTATCTTGTTTCTCACACCCCTGAGAGCAATCAACATTTTCTCAACTGGCTAACACGGTACTAAACCTTTTTTTCCTATAACATGATACACAGTGACCTTTGAGGCCTGGTTCAGAATGAAGACCCGGAGATACCCCACCATGGCCATTTTAATGGAGTCAAAAGTGCCCACTGATCTGTAAGTAATAACCCATCCAATTGATAAGGGATAACTTATTCCCATTGGACGACCCCTTTAACATCTTGCATACTTCACTATTTAACCTAAGAAACTTTGACTTTTGCCTAATTCATGAACTGTAGAAAAAATGCAAGAAATAATACAATATAAATAAGAAGTAAAGCTGACTTTGATTTATGGTGGTTTATTAAATGTACGATTATATCAACATTCTAAAAACGTTCAGAATACAGTAAAAAGTCGGATAACGTCTAAGGCCGGCTTCACACCGTGGTTTGGGGCTGTCAGGTTCTGTCCGGTGTTTTCCATTATAAGAAGTACAAAGATATAATCTATTCCTCTATCTCCCTTGTATTATACTTCCAAAGAGCGGCATCTGCCCTTTGCCATAATGATCCCTGAAAATTTGCAAAACACAAAGGAAATGGAACATTGACAAAACACCTGAGAAAGCACAGTAAGTTGATGTAAAGCATTGAAATTGTTACCTAA
Source organism: Allobates femoralis (assembly GCA_033576535.1). Classification (NCBI taxonomy): domain Eukaryota; kingdom Metazoa; phylum Chordata; class Amphibia; order Anura; family Aromobatidae; genus Allobates; species Allobates femoralis. The sequence goes on along the minus strand of JARQOC010000011.1, from coordinate 241,022,882 downwards.
TCTCTGCAGTGTTTGCATTTATGAAAATATCAGGACACTTATACCGGTGATACATCATGAATTTGGTTGGATGACACATCAACCTCTAGCCCAGAACGGTATTTTCCTTAGATCGTGCACAGGATAGTCCTCCAGTATACTCATCTGTAGGCATTTTTTGTAGATTGCTTTGAGGTTTGGAGGTGAAGATCAACAGCTTCTACACAATTGAGGTGTCTCCATGCATTGAGTCGTTATCGCTGACAACCGAAACGACTTGGGAAGATTCATCCTTTAAAGTCTGAATATTTTGGTATAGAATTCCTTCTCCATAATGGATATTTTTCTTGTTATCCTTCTTCTGGAGGCCATCACTGGCTTGTCCTCCAGCACCTTCATAATCACTTGTCTTTGCTTTACTGGATTTCAGCAGACCAATATCGCTCCACTGAACCGGATCTTGATATCTCTGAACATTACCAATGTGTTGTACATCGTCTTCATATCGACTTACTTCCTCACCAGCAACTTATGGTCATATTTCTACATCAATCGTTTGGTGTTCTACTTAGTCTCCTACATGTGTTTGTACACCATTACCTCCACGGCATGGCTCACCACCACTCTCTGCTTCTTCTACTTCATGAAGATCTTACCTCCCCGGCCCGGGCTTCTCATGAAGATCAGGACTAGAATTAGCGCCATTGTCTGGAGGTTGATTTTGTTGGCGGAGATCGTGTCTATTTCTGGAAGTTTCCTATCTACACTTGTATCGCTTCGACATCCAAATGAACAAAACTCAACTATGAACATTGAAATGGATGAAAAGAGAAGACTAAGATTGAAATTTAACCATATCATCTTGATGCTGAATTGTCTACCCATCGCTCTAGCCGTAATGATGACGTTTTCCAGCGCTTGGTTCCTCACATGGTACAACCGCCAGTTAAAGAAGAATAGCGGGACGCTAGTCAACAGCAATGTGAAAGATTATCGAAGCGCTGTCCAGACGATGACCGGGCTCCTGATCTTGTATCTGTTGGTTATTCTTGCTACAATCTGTCTTTCAGTAGAAATATTTCATGATGGAAGTGTAGGATACTGGTTATGTGCAATGGTACTGCTGTCATTTCCCACGGGGCAGTCCACTCTTCTCATCCATAGTAATTCAAAATTACAGCATATTTTGAAGAATCTAATCAACTTTGTCTCTTGTACCGAATCAGGGGAGTGATACTTTCTAAATCAAACCAAACTAAAACAACGGGAGTAAAAGGTGCAGATAGAGTCGTATCACCTTTAGTGGTTATGAGGAGTCACAACCCCTGTAAAATCAGCACAGCCGCAGTAGACCCCAGTAAGGAAAGTATGAACCAACAGTAGTTGAAGGATTAATGACTACACTGCCGGACATCAAGAGATATCAGATTTCCTTCATGCTGATTGTCCTGAGGAAGGGGCCTGAGAGCCCTAACAAATAATCTACTTTGATTCAATGATTGATGTCTCCCGACAAGCTGATGTCTCTTGAAGTCCGGAAGTGTGGTCAACAACCCTTCAACTGCTGTTGGTTCGTACTTTCTAAATCACACAGTATATAGTCCAAGGATAAGAGATTAGATTCCAAATTATTCAAATTGATTTAGTCTAAGGGGAAAGCTTTTCTTCTTCCGGAGAGAAACATATCAATCCAGCATGCCAGTAGCGGGGGGACTTAAAACATAAATATGCAAATTGTCTCTTCAGGGAGGAAGTAGACAAACTCTAGCGCTACCTATTGAAAATAGCAATCTGAAAAGTCAAAAACGGCCCTTTAATGAGTCTTATCATATAACTTAATATTTATACCAGATCAGAATCTCAATTTCCAGACACAGTATTTTGGGGTGATTGCCCCTCATCAGTGCAAAGTATGAGATCTGATTTGGCTGTATGAGAGGCTAAGACGGGGTATATAAGGGTAAAGCACTCTCCTCAAGGAGAAAAGCTTTCCCCTTAGACCCCACTTAGCCTCTCATACAGCCAGAACAGATGACAAACTTTGCACTGATGAGGAGCAATACATCGAAACACCATATCTGTAAAATGAGTTTCTAGTTTGGTTATTATCCTAAATCATATATAAATGTTTGTTAATGGGTTGATATTGACTTTTAGGATTGATATTTCCAGTAGGTGTCAATAAAGTTCAAGTCTACTTCTTCTCTGAATAGACAATTTGCATATTTAATTTCCCAGAGGAGCATTGCAAGCGTTTAAGTCTCCTCATCACTGGCATGTCGTTCTCGTTAAGGAAGCACATTTCTTCTAAGACCCCACGTAGCCTATTGTGGCACCCCAGGGGTTAATGTGCCACAGTAACATCACCAAGGGTTAATTCCCCACACAACCTACTACACTACGCTAGTGCCTCCAGGCCAGAAGGGGGAGCTAAAGTTGCTTCCCTATATATTCTGGTGTGGAGAGGAAGTGGGCAGTTAGTCAGTTGGAGTTCAGTTCCTGGGAGGACTGAGGAAAGGACCTGGGTGTCAAAGAGCTGCGTTAGGCTCATCCCACGGTCCACTGTCCAATTCCAGGCCTAGCCAGGGTCGGAAAGAAGGAGTTAAGAGAAACAGAGGAACACATCTGGGAGACAGTGTTACCCTATAACTCACCCCGGAGGAGCGCAAAGACCGGATACCAGATTCGAAATTGTGCCTGACACAAGCAGCACAGTAAACACCAGACTAGTGGAGGTTATACATCTTCACTGTACCACAGCGAAGCAACACGGCGGAGTCAGAAACTCAAAGATAAGATTCAAGTTGTCTAGCAAGTGGGTACCCGTGAGAGGAGACAGGGCCGGCAGCCTAGCTAAAGCGGCAGCATGGTCACACACAAAGCGCAGGAGAAGGAAGCTGAGGACCCGGTCAGGGTGGGAGCAACCCGGCCCTGGTGCAGACTCCGTGGACAAGATCTACTGAACAACATCCGCAGTAAAGACTTGGAAAACTACAAAACCGTGAGTCTGTGTGATCCTTGCAAACCCTTTTCTCCCTCACAAACTGTCATCTCTACTACTACCCCTGTCCTGCATCCATCTATAGACTATTATCATCACTGTCCCAGGGAAACAGGCTCTGTCCGCGGAGAGCTGTTTCATCTCAGGCTGCCAAACATCATCCTTGAAGGTTCTGCAGCAGCAGTGGTCACCCTGACCACATCCCGTGGGTGGCGTCACGACAACATCCCCTGCTACAACATCCCCTGTTAATACCCCTTTTACTTGTGGGCTCAGGACACGGTCCAGACTAGGGACCACCGTGATACCCCCGTGATACTCCAGTCCGGTACCCAGTACCCCGTCCCAGTGGGCTCCTCAACTTGGCGTCAAAAACAGGATCTACCGTGCCCGGTAAACCGGGCATTGTGTGCCGTGATTTGTGAGAGAAACTGTTTTGAAACTGCCGTCATTACAGAGCAAGCAAAATTTAAACTGCGCCACAAAGACTGTATTTTTGAATTGCCGCCATTACAAAGCGCGTGACGCGTGGGAAGAAAAAGGGGGCGTGTCATTGTGGGCGGCACTCTGCAAAGTGCTCTGACGTCATCCGGAGGGGGAAAAGAATCCCTGTCTCACAGCGGAACATTTAGTAGACATACGGATCCGGATGGAAGCGGAAGACCAGGAGGGTGGACATTTACTAAGGGGGCACAGGATGTCACAACAAGGAGATGCTGCAGCACCGAGCAGCGGCAGAGCACCTGGCGGTGTGCTGCACCGGATAACAGAGGAGCACGGTGGTGCTGCGGCGCAAGGAGCAGCACCCATCATGCCGCTCCTGATGCCATACACTCCGGGAGCAATGTGGCTACCACAATACTCAGGTGAGCCCAATACCCTCAATGACTTTGTTATGAAAATCAAAGCGTACTACGGTATGTGCCCCCTAACAGAAGCCCAGTGTGTCGGTATGATTATTTGGACAGTTTACCGGCAATGCACAGCGGGAAGTTGCATCCTGGCCGGACACAGACAAAGATACTGTAGAGCATCTTGTGGCTGGACTGAAAGCAGCGTTTGAGTCCAGTGCTGACACCCGGGCTAAAATGAGGTTCTATGAATATCAACAAAAGCCTAAGGAGAGCGCAAGAGACTATGCCTTAAACTTGCAGGAAGCGCTCAAAGCACTTAAACTAGCAAAACCTGCCTTAGCCCCGGGAGCTGACAAAATGCTAATTGTTTATTTATTTTTCTACAGTCCCGGAGTACTGTTCTTTACTAAGGGGTGATGTGGCACACCAGGGGTTAATGTGCCACAGTAACATTACCAAGGGTTAATTCCCCACACAACCTTATACACTACACTAGCTTCTCCAGGCCAGAAGGGGGAGCTAAAGCTGCTTTCCTATATATTCTGGTGTAAAGTGGACGTGGGCAGTTAGACAGTTGGAGTTCAGTTCCTGAGAGGACTGAGGAAAGGACCTGGGTGTCAAAGAGCTGTGTTAGGCTCATCCCACGGTCCACCGTCCAATTCCAGGCCTAGCCTGGACACAAGGGACACAAGCAGCACAGTAAACACCGGACTAGTGGAGGTTATACATCTTCACTGTAATCACAGCGAAGCAACACAGCGGGGTCAGAAACACAAAGATAAGACTCAAGTTGCCTTGCAAGTGGGTACCTGTGAGAGGAGACTAGCTAAAGCGACAGCAGGGCCACACACAAAGCGCAGGAGTAGGAAGCCAAGGACCTGGTCAGGGTGGGAGCAACCCGGCCCTGGGGCAGACTGCGTGGACAATATCTACTGAACACAGTAAAGACTTAGAAAACTACAAAACCGTGAGTCTGTGTGATTCTTGCAAACCCTGTTCTCTCTCACAAACTGTCATCTCTACTACTACCCCTGCCCTGCATCCATCTATAGACTATTATCATCACTGCCCCGGGGAACCAGGCTCTGTCCGCGGAGAGCTGTTACATCTCAGGCTGCCAAACACGTGACGCCACCCTGACCACATCCCGTGGGTGGCGTCACGACAACATCCCCTGTAAATACCCCTTTTACTTGTAGGCTCGGGACACAGTCCAGACCAAGGACCACGGTTATACACCCCGTGATACCCCGGTCCAGTACCAAGTACCCCGTCCCAGTGGGCTCCACACTCTCATACTCCCAGATCAGATTTCATACTTTGCACTGACAAGGAGCAATATCCCGAAACACCGTGTCTGCAAATAGAGGTTCTGATCTGCCATAAATTCTAAGTAAAATGTATCTAAAATGCACATTGCAAGTACAAAAACCCCAAGTATAATGGAAGCCGATGGGAAACTCAAGAATTCTTCAAGAAGATCTTCTGAAAAAAAAGAGTTTCCCATTGACTTCCATTATTCTCGGTAAAGAGTTGAGTTCATCCCAGCATTCAATTGCTCATTTGGAGTAATGAATACTGAGCATCTTAAATTTCGCTCATCCCTAGTGATGACATTTTATGTTATAACATGATACACAGTGACCTTCGAGGCCTGGTTCAGAATGAAGACCCAGAGATGCCCCACCATGGCCATTTTAATGGGGACAAAAGTGCCCCCTTCTGCAGACCCCCCACTGATCTGTAAGTAATAACCCATCCAATTGATAAGGGATAACTTATTCCCATTGGACGACCCCTTTAACGTCTTGCATACTTCACTATTTAACCAAAGAGACTTTAACTTTTGCTTATTTCATGAACTGTAGAAAAAATGTAAAAAATAATAAAATGTAAATAAAAAGTAAAGCTGAGTGCAGTTGTTTGAGTTATGATGGCTTATTAAATGTACGATTATATGAACATTCTCAATACTTTCAGAATTCAGTAAAAAGTAAAATAAAGTCTAATGGTACCTTCACACGCCGCAATGAGGCGATCTAACGTGCGCATGCACATTTTTTTATGCTCGCCTCAGATCGCCGATGGCGGTATTACACGCCACAATCTCGCCCTGAAGTAAAGGCGATGTGTTGCTCCAGAAATTGCCTCACCCACAGCGGAACCAAGCCGGTCGAATTCCCTCGCCGCTTCACACGCCACAATCCCAAAGGCAATGTGGGCGAACATATTGAGCGCGGCGAAGAGATAGGCATGCCGCAGTGGCTAACACCGCCCCCCTTACGCGCTCATTGAACAACTCAACAGCGTTCCGATTGGTCAGCCTGCTCTGGAAGGCTGGATAATACATGACGCCATTGCCATTGTGTGGTGCTGGACGGACAGCTCATCAAATATGGCGCGGTGTCAAGTGACAGCCAATGGGAACACAGTAGCCACCACCAATCAGTTCACATGGGGCGCGGTATCCAGCACGCTATGGCACACCTGCGGGAAATCATAGGCGACGCTGATTCCATCACTATCGCCCCATCACACTCCACAACACGGAAATATCGGCTTCAGGATTGAGGCTGATGTCAGAGCAGCTCAGGAATCAGGCGACAGGCGAGAGGCGATTTATCGCCACGAAATTACCCAATCACACACCGCAACTGTGAGGCGATTTCACGGCGATTGCTCTGGGGCGACGTATTTGTGCCGCCCAGCTTAGGGGACCGGGATACCCGGCGCAGGGTCCCTTTCCTTGGGGGAGTCACTGGTGGCTGGACCCAGGTCGTGGCCCCAGGCTGGCACACTCCTAAAAGGGGGTATTTACATGGGATTTAGAAGTTTATATAATTTATAAAGTTTGTAGATGTTATTGTCGTGACGCCACCCGGAATAATGTGGCTATATATGGCCACCGCTGCCTTGTACTGGCCAGGGGATGATGGTGAGAGGCAGCTGAGATGGTATAGCCCTTTTCCGGGTAGGGCTGTAGGGTCCCCTGGACAGGTGATGTTAAAGTTAATGATGGATGAAGATGGAAGTATGGTGAGGAGATGTTAAGGGCACAGACACTTACTTGATTCACAGCAAATTCTCTCAGCGGTGATGGTCCCAATCCTGGATAGATGGTAGCTGTTAAATCAGAGGCTGAGGCACAGATGAAGTTTAACTGGTTTACTTTCAACCAAACTATAATACAACAAGTCCCGTCTCCGGAGTCTGCAATAGGGGTTCAGTTGCTCAGGCCCCACCGGGTCCTTTACCTCCTGCTTGCGCTGTCTATGTGGCCCTGCTGCCGTGTGTGAACTCGCTGCCGGCCCAAATCTGTCCTCTCTGGGTCCCACTCAACAGGCAACTTGAGTCCTTTGTCTCTCTCTGCTTACCCCCTCCAGGAGTACTGCTGAACTCTTAGTATGTTGCTGTGTCTGGCCCTGTGAAGCTTGTTGTTACCTCACGTTTTTCCGGTTGCTGTATTGTATATAACTAATGCAGCCACGGATCCGGTATCCGTATCTGCGCTTTTTATCTAGGGTAGATAATGATGCTACCCGATTCTGAAAGTGTTCCTCTTATCAGTTTTCTCCTCCTCAGACCGATGGCTTGGCCCTGGAAATTGTCAGTCAGTCCTCAGGAACTCAATGCAGCTCCTGTCACTCTGAGCTCCTGGCTCCAACTGTCTGAAAATTTACCTCAGACCAGTGTTTTATCTCTAGGGAAATCTCTGGTGTCTCTGGAGCTCCCCCTACTGGCCAAAGGTGGTAGTGCAGTGGCTTGGCTTTCTATGTGAGTGCAACTATTATGATCTTATACTGTGGCTAATACCCGCAGGGGCGCCACATTCCCCCTTAGTTAAGAACAGTACTCCGGGACTGTGGGACAATAAACATAAGATATAACAGATAATATTTATAGAGTCTTAAAAAAAAATAAAAAGTTACAAAAACCACTCAAGTTTAAAAAATAGAGTCTTGTAAAAAGTCACTTCAAATAGCGTCCATTAATACAGCTCTGTCCTTGAGGGCTATTTATTTGTTAGGAAAGGCACTGCAATTAGCGTCCATTTTTCCAACAAAGTTTATGAATAAACTTAAGAATGTTTAAAAAGCAGTCTTTCCGGAGCTTTAATTTACCACCTCCAGGCTGATAAATGAAGAAAAGGGTTCAAGAATATACAAGTAGTTCATACAGAATAGTCTCTGTAGGTACTGGGCTCTTAACGTTACATCTAATAACTACTAATTAACAACTAAACAAGTTCCTTTCAGATATTTCTGGTTGAAATATCTATTTACATTTGGTAGTCTGCATATCTTGCTGGTAATTGACCCTGAGTACTACGCTGTGATCTGCGTAACGCTTGTGTACTGGGTGTACTCAATGTGATGGTGTGAGTGGACGTATACCTAGTAAGTACTTCTGGTTCTGCTAGGGATAATTCCACATTTGTGGGATTGGCAATTCCACCGTGTCCAGGACTATTATTACTAGGAATTTGTTCTTCCTGTCTTGGGACTTCTTGTGGTACAGGGTCTGGTGTTTGATAGAAGGCCATCATGGGAACTACTACTGCACCATTGTAGGTTGGCCAAGTTTTAGGAAAGTCTCCTAGATAGGTGTGATATACTCCATCTTCCATGTTCACTCTCATTGGTAAAACTGTATATGGGACGGATTCCCACTGATTGTCCAGTTTATTAGTGCGACGGTTTCTCTTGAGCACTTGATCACCAGGTTTTAATGGGGTTGCTAGAGCATTCTGGTTGAAGTATTGCTCTTGTCTTTCTCTAGTTTTCTGGAGATTCCTTTCTACGCATTCTTGCACTTGGCGATACTGTTGTTGGTGTAGGGAGTCCCAGTTGGAATCCTGCACCTCTGCGTCAGGTTTTACGATGCCCATTTCTAGATCTATTGGTAGCTTGCCAGGTCTTGCACGCATAAGGTAAGCTGGGGTACAGTTTGTGGAGCTTACCGGGACATTGTTATAGAGGTCTACCAAGTCAGGCAATTTCTCTGGCCATAGATTTCTCTCTGTCTCTGGTAAAGTCTTTAAGAGATCGATTACAATATGGTTCATTTTTTCGCATAAGCCATTTGTTTGCGGATGATAGGCTGTTGTACGGATCTTCTTGCAGCCATACATATTGCAAAATTCTCTGAAGATCTCTGATTCAAATGCTGTACCTTGGTCTGCGAGTACTTGTTCCGGATATCCATGAGGTCTGCAAAAGTATGTCTGGAACGCCTTAGCTGCTGTCTTTGCAGTGAGATCTTTCACGGGCACTACTACCAGGAAGCGTGAGTAATGGTCCACGATGGTTAAAGCATAGACGTAGCCGGACCGGCTTGGTGTCAATTTCACGTGATCTATTGCTACGAGCTCAAGTGGTTGCTTGGTAACTATAGGCTGGAGTGGTGCTCTTTGGTTTTTTAGATCTTTTCTTCTGAGGTTGAACGGACCACAGTTTCTGCACCATTCTTCAATTGATCTTCTCATTCCAACCCAGTAGAATCTTTCTCTTAAAAGTACTTCTAGCTTTTTCCACCCGAAGTGACCAGCACCATTGTGATAAGCTTCTAGGACCATTTTTACATCTTGTTTAGGCACAATGATCTGCCATACTAGCTCATGCGTCTTTGGATTGGTATATCTTCTGCACAGCTTTCCTTGGTACAGAAACATTTTGCCTCTCTCTTTCCAGAGTTGATGTGTCTCTTTCGGTGCATTTTCATTGGGATACGCACTTTGCTCAGTCAGCAGTTCTTTCACCAACTTCACAGCTGGATTGCTGTCTTGAGTGTCAGCCCATCTGTGGTGTGCTAATGGGTTGAGATTCACCTGTTGATGTTTCTGGTAGGCACTGGATTGATACTGTCCTACCTTGGGACGATGGAAGGCGGGTAGTTCAATTTCTTCAAGTTCTACCGGTTCTTCTTCCACGTCTCTCAAGTGCAGCATCCGGGATAAGGCGTCTGCATTTCCATTCTTTTGGCCTGCTCTATACTTGATCACGAAGTTGTAATTAGACAGCCGGGCTATCCATCGCTGTTCCAGCGCACCTAGCTTGGCTGTATCCAGGTGGGTCAATGGGTTGTTATCAGTATAGACGGTGAATTCTGCAGCTGCCAAATAGTGTTTGAAACGCTCAGTCACAGCCCAGACTACTGCCAGTAGTTCTAACTTAAAGGAGCTGTAATTTTCAGGATTTCTTTCAGTAGGCCGGAGCTTTCTACTTGCAAAGGCGATGACTTTCTCCTTGCCTCCTTGCTTCTGAGATAGTACTGCTCCCAGTCCCACATTACTGGCATCTGTGTAAAGGATGAAAGGTTGATGGTAATCGGGGTATGCCAGAACTTCTTCTCCGGTCAATGCCTTCTTCAACTTTTCAAAGGAATCTTCCCTCTCATCACTCCACTGGAAAGGAGGATTGCGGTTTGAAGGCTTCTTCGACTGCCCTACCAGGATGTCTTGTAGAGGTGCTGCTAGCTTGGTGAACCCTTGGATGAATCTACGATAGTAGCCCACCAGTCCCAGGAATTGCCTCACCTGTTTCACGCTGGTAGGTCTTGGCCAATCCCTTATTGCGGTTACTTTCTCGGGATCCGGTGCTACTCCTTCTGAACTTACAACGTGTCCCAGGTATTGTACCTTTGGCTTTAGAAGGTGACATTTTGATGGCTTGATCTTCATACCATACCGGGATAAGGCTTCGAACACTTCTGCCAGATCTTGTAGATGTTGTTCGTAAGTCTTTGAGTAGACTATTACATCATCTAGGTACAGAAGGACGGCTTCAAAGTTCTTGTGTCCGAGACAGCATTCCATCAATCGCTGAAAGGTACCGGGTGCGTTGCAGAGTCCGAACGGCATACAATTAAATTCACAGAGACCCATTGGTGTGGTAAATGCTGTCTTCTCTTTATCTTCCTGAGCCACAGGGACTTGCCAATACCCACTTGTTAAGTCTAAGGTGGAAAAATAGTTAGCAGATCTTAAAGCGGCTAATGACTCTTCAATTCTAGGTAAGGGGTAGGCGTCTTTATGGGTAATGTGATTAATCTGCCGGTAGTCTACGCACATTCTCATGGTTCCGTCTTTCTTTTTAACTATTACCAGAGGGGCTGCCCAGGGGCTACAACTGTCTCTTATTACCCCGGCCTGTTTCATCTCCCTCAGCATGTCTTTAGCACATTGATAATGAGCGGGCGGTATGGGTCTATATCTCTCTTTTATTGGTGGGTGGTTACCGGTAGGAATTGTATGTTCTACCCCTTTAATCTGTCCGAAGTCTAATGGGTGTTTACTGAAGACCCGTTCATATTCTTCTACTAGTCGGTACACCCCTTGTTTTTGGTGGGTAGGTGTTGAATCTGTACCTATATGCAGCTGCTGACACCAATCTTCTAATTCTCCACTTGAACCATTGTTGTCCGCCGGACATGACGGATTCAAGGGCCCAATGGCTGTGATGGCATTGTTGTCAACAGTGTATAGCTTGGCCATTGTAGCGTACCTTGGTAAAGTGACCTCTTCCTCTCCACAATTCAAAAGACGTATGGGCACTCTTCCCCTGTGTACCTCGACTATTCCTCTAGCCGTTAATATTGTGGGTCTACTATCAGTGTACACAGGCTCTACCAAGGCTTGGTAATCTCGTCCTTTAATACCAATGGCTGCTCTACACCATACCAGCATTTCAGTTTTTGGAGGTATTACTATAGGAGTTGGGTCACTTACCCTCACACTGCCGATTTCTCCACCTGCAACCTCTACTTGTTGCTTCAGCACCAATGCTTTTATCTCTCTCCGGAGAATTCTCTGCTGGCAGGATTGGGCAGTTTCTGCAAATTGCTGTAAAATAGTAATAACCTCGGAAAAACAATTTTCTAAAACATTCATGCCTATCAATACAGAAGGTTCCCGTCGGTTAACATCAACAATTATGATACCCTGATTTTTTAATTCTGCTCTACCAATCTTAATGGTCATCTCTCTAAATCCTACTTGCGGTTCCAATTTTCCATTACTAGCATATATACTTAGCTCAACATTAGATGGTCTTTTATCAATGTCTGAATCTGCCCAGTACCTCTTATAAAGGATATGTGGTATAGATGAAATCTGGGAACCAGTGTCCAACAAGGCATTGAGGGGAATACCGTCCAGCACGATGGGGATAATGGGACGTCCTCCGACGTACTTATCGTGCCAGGATGTTGGGCCTTGAAAGTTCACTCCTGCGAAGCGGCCCGCATTCCCAGGGGATCCTTGTTTAAATCACAATTGCGGGCGATGTGGCCTGGCTTCCGGCAACAGCGGCAAATAGGCTGTCCATCCGGCTGGTAACGGTCGTTGGGTCGTCCTCTCCACGCTGGGTATTTCTGGGGTCTCATCCAGGGAATATCCTCTCTGCGGTTCGCCAACTCCATCTTGGATGTAGTCTGTGATTCTCTCATTTCCTGCATGGTTTTAGCCATTGAGGTGACAATGTCTGTTAGAGAGTCAAGCTTTTGCTGGAAAGCATAATTAGCACTGGCCTCCAGGGGCTTAACTGATGTCACTGGCATTCTCTGTTGTTGAGGGGTTTCTTTAATGGATTGCTCAGGATCCTGATCCCAAAGTGCCTCTGCCTGCTGGAGATGAATAGCGCTCTCCTTTAACTGGGCAAATGTCACCTCAGGGTCCTTGAAAGTCAGCATACTCGCATGCCCTCGATGAGAAGGGGTTAATAGTCCCTCAATGAATTGATCTTTTAGCAATTTATCAGCGCCAGTGTTAAACATTGGTTCAGCCAGTGTAAGCACTTTAAGGGCCTCCTGTAAATTCAGGGCAAAGTCTCTCACACTCTCATTGGCCTTTTGTTTGCAATTGAAGAATTTGGTCTTTGCTTTGCTACCAGCAGTAGTTTCAAATACTGCCTTTAATCCAGCTAGAATATGCTCAGCAGTGTCTTTTAGATCAGCGGACCATGCTGTGACTTCTCGCTTGGCATTACCACTTAACTGTGCCATCAGCAAACCGACACGCTGAGCTTCTGCCATTGGAAACATGTTTAAATAGGCCAGCAGTTTTTCTTTAAAATCATCAAAAGTATTAGGCTTACCTTCATACACTGGAAGCCATGGAGCACCTGGGGTATATGGCATCAACATCGGCATAATGGGCGCTGCACCTTGCGCCGCTGTGCTGCCGAGTGCTCTGTTTTGTGCTTCAGCTGCATTTGTGTTGCCGGGTGTTTCGGCGTCTCCGTGCTGCGACATGTTGCGCCCCCTTAGTTAATCCGGATCCTTCCGGTCCTCTGCTTCCGTCGGGATGGCGTATAATCGTTCCGCTGTGCAGCAGGATTGGTTTTCCCCTTTTGCCGACGTCAGAGCTCTCAGCTTGGTGCCGCCCACAAAGACACGCCCCCTGCTGCTCCCGCTCGCCGTGAGCTCAGTAATGGCGGAATCTGAAATTTTTCAGTCAGATCAGAGCTCAGGGCTATGACACAGTTCAAATAGCAGTCTCGTGCTGTGGCAGTTATGAGGTAATTAGTGATGATGCAATTTTACCTCAGAGGCTGGCGGCCATTTTGTTTCAATGTTAGTCAATGGGGAAAAGTCTATTTCAATGGTTTCCAATGGGAAAATCACTTTTTGATAAAAAATAAAAAAAAAAAGTCAATTTTTCTCGGATTTTCTCACAATTTTCGGCATTAATCACGGCACACAGTACCCGATTTAACCAGGCACGGTAGATCCTGTTCGTGACGCCAAAGAGAGATGTGCCGCCCAGCTTAGGGGACCGGGATACCCGGCGCAGGGTCCCTTTCCTTGGGGGAGTCACTGGTGGCTGGACCCAGGTCGTGGCCCCAGGCTGGCACACTCCTAAAAGGGGGTATTTACAGGGGATTTAGAAGTTTATATAATTTATAAAGTTTGTAGATGTTATTGTCGTGACGCCACCCGGAATAATGTGGCTATATATGGCCACCGCTGCCTTGTACTGGCCAGGGGATGATGGTGAGAGGCAGCTGAGATGGTATAGCCCTTTTCCGGGTAGGGCTGTAGGGTCCCCTGGACAGGTGATGTTAAAGTTAATGATGGATGAAGATGGAAGTATGGTGAGGAGATGTTAAGGACACAGACACTTACTTGATTCACAGCAAATTCTCTCAGCGGTGATGGTCCCAATCCTGGATAGATGGTAGCTGTTAAATCAGAGGCTGAGGCACAGATGAAGTTTAACTGGTTTACTTTCAACCAAACTATAATACAACAAGTCCCGTCTCCGGAGTCTGCAATAGGGGTTCAGTTGCTCAGGCCCCACCGGGTCCTTTACCTCCTGCTTGCGCTGTCTATGTGGCCCTGCTGCTGTGTGTGAACTCGCTGCCGGCCCAAATCTGTCCTCTCTGGGTCCCACTCAACAGGCAACTTGAGTCCTTTGTCTCTCTCTGCTTACCCCCTCCAGGAGTACTGCTGAACTCTTAGTATGTTGCTGTGTCTGGCCCTGTGAAGCTTGTTGTTACCTCACGTTTTTCCGGTTGCTGTATTGTATATAACTAATGCAGCCACGGATCCGGTATCCGTATCTGCGCTTTTTATCTAGGGTAGATAATGATGCTACCCGATTCTGAAAGTGTTCCTCTTATCAGTTTTCTCCTCCTCAGACCGATGGCTTGGCCCTGGAAATTGTCAGTCAGTCCTCAGGAACTCAATGCAGCTCCTGTCACTCTGAGCTCCTGGCTCCAACTGTCTGAAAATTTACCTCAGACCAGTGTTTTATCTCTAGGGAAATCTCTGGTGTCTCTGGAGCTCCCCCTACTGGCCAAAGGTGGTAGTGCAGTGGCTTGGCTTTCTATGTGAGTGCAACTATTATGATCTTATACTGTGGCTAATACCCGCAGGGGCGCCACATTTTCCCTTTAGGATTCCCAGCCGAGATTGCGGCGTTTGAAGGTACCATAAGAGGCATAGGGTATTCAATCACAACGGGTTTCGGCAGTAGTGCCCGCATTTATTCTGGATGGATGGACCATATAAACCAGGATGGGGGACATATATATACCAGCATAAGGGCTATATTCCAGAGGGAGGGTAATTAATATAGCATGATGAGGGACATTACTACATAATGAAGGGGGAGAGGGGTCAATTTGTGAGTCTTTATAGGACTTAGAACATTACACTGGGTCCATATATCTAGTAACGTAAAGACAAAATAGCCGCACTCACCAAAGCAGGGTTTTTCAATCTTTATTTTCCATATCAATCGTGGCGATGCAGCAGCATAGCAGGGAGGGGGAGCAGGGGGGTGGACGACGGTTCACTGCTTTGGTGAGTGCGGCTATTTTGTCTTTACGTTACTACGCATTGTGGATCTTTTTACATGCCAGCACCGCCAGGCGACCTGCAGCCATTAATCACGAGAGTGACATTAGCCTTGTACACAAGTGTTAGTGCCCGGTTTCTTCTAGTTTCCACGATGGGTCCATATATCTGACCAACATGTGCAAGGGGGGAAAGGTCTAAATTTCACACCAAGGCCGTGATGATCCATAGATAGTTTCAGTGGACAGGATTGTAGCGTGTTCATGGGGCTAGCAGCTATACTCCCTGCCACGCTCCCTGCCCATACAGAAGTATGAGGGGGCAGGAATGTAAGATGATCCCAGAGCTCCCAGGGTCCACACCCCCGACACCTCCTGTGACTGCAGCAGCATGAGACTGATTTTCTCTGTCCCCTGAAGGAGCGGTGAGAGCTGAGATATGATTTTATAGATTTGTAAGAGATCTATAGATCCTTTAACTTCAGTGTACATCTCTGCTTCATCACGTAGAAGGGCAGGGACTGTACAGAATTTTTTTTTATCTCCCAGGAGTTTCCCTTTAACTAAAAGTAACATGAAGCATCATCTCATAAAAAACACAGATTCTGCAGAATATATCACATAATATACACTGAGATTGCTGTAAACATCACATAGGAGACACAGAGACTGCTGTATATATCACATAGCATACAACAAGGTTATAATCATCACATAGGATAGGAGTCACTAACACAACTATATATTTATCACATAGGAAACACTGAGATTCTGCAGAATACATAACATAATATATACTGATATCGCTGTATATATCACATATCATACAACAAAGCTGCAGTATACAGCCCATACAAGACACTAAGTCTGCTATATATTCATTACATAGGATATAATGAGGCTCTGCTTTATGTCCTGTACTATACATAGGATACACTGAGACTGCTTCATACATCACGTAGCATTCACCGAGGCTCCTGTTCACAACATAAGATACAATGAGACTCTGGTCTATATACATTACATAGGATGCACTAAGACTGCTGTATATACATAAATAGGATAAACTAAGACTGCTGTGTATAAATTATACATGATACATTGAGAGTGCTGTACGTATAATAAGTAAGAAACACTAAGATTTACGTATATATACAAATATCACTTAAGGCACAAAGGTTGTTGTAAATGCATCACATAGGAGACACTGAGACTGCTGTTTACATCATGTAGGAGACACTGAGGCTGATTTATGTACATCACATAGTAGACACTGACTGCTTTATAAAAAAGTCGCCCGCCAGCTCGGGTCAGTCTGTTGACACTGACTGCTGTATAAATTTCACATAGAATATACTGAGATCCAGCTGTATATATTGCATAGGATATACTGCGATTCATGCACTAATCACATTGGATACACTGGAACTCTAATGCTGAATACAACACGTAGGATATACTCAGACTGCTGTGTATGTATAATATACAAGATACCCTTATATATCCCACTGTGTATATATCACATAGGATACACTGAGACTTCTTGATATATATCACATAAGACACACAGAGACTGCTGTTATATACATCACATAAGAGACACTGAAACTGTTGGATATACATTATATAGGAGACAATGCAAATGTTGTATATACATTGCATAGGAGACACTGGGACTGCTGTATATACATCACATATGGGACACTGAGACTACTGTATATACCTCATATAGGAAACAATAAGATTGCTGTATATACATCTCATAGGAGACGCTGAGACAGCTGTATATATATCACATGTACGACACTGAGACTGGTGTATATATCATATAGGAGAAACTAAGACTACTGTATATACATCATATAGGATACACTTGAAACTCTTCACATGGTAATCACAATGACAGGCATTGTGAATTTAAGGACACTTGATGCCCTATATACTGGACTGATCAAAGTGTCATTTGTGGTTATATGATGACACTCTGCCATTGATGCTGTCCATACACTTGACATATTTGACTGTCAAACGATTGCCAACACATCTATCTGTCACAACATCACCATACACATGAATGCTTAGCTGCTCTTTCATGTGTTTTCAACTAGGAGAGGGACAAAAATGGATGCCGGATACTAGAAATGGAAGAGACAGATAGAGGAAGATAGAAGGTGTAGGAGACAAGATGAGGAGGACCGATGGCGGTCAGACAGGTTTGAGCCCTTCCTGACTCAATGCACCTTCAATTTATTCAATGTCAATCAAAATTCTCCCCAACCACCACACTGAAATGAGCAACTCTACCCAAATCGAATTTCGGGAGATACACACAACTCTACCAGATTCCATTGACTTCAGTTTATCTCCCCGAGAACAATTGGATTCGGTGATAAAATTCTTACTGCTGACATCATCCATTGGTGAAGAGTCCAGCATCGGCGTGTGTGACAGCGGGAGACCAACGATCAACGACCTCCTAGCGCCGCACAACACACTCTGGGAGCTGGTAACCAGGGTAAACAGCGGGTAACTAAGCACAGTCTGCTTAGATACCCGTGTTTACCCTGGTTACCAGCGTTCTCGCTGATCTTTGATCGCTGCCTGTGTGACAGCTCACCAGCGATCAGATAGCGATGTCCCAGCGATCCCCATTGTTGGTCAGATCGCTGGGACATCGTTATGTGTAGTCCGGCCTTAACTTTGAGAAACAGAGAAGGAACCTAAAATTGATTAATTACAGTAAAATTCAGGAACTCAAACTTTCCTTTGCAAATCATTTTCCTTCGAAGAGGACGGCAATGTAATACTGTGTGATTGTTAGCCCATGTCATAGACACCGGCGGAGGGTAAAGTAAGAGCTCGGAGTTTGCATATCAGCCCAGGATACGATTTCTGCCACATTAGTTGTTCTTTTCATCGAATAAGTCTAAAAACAACTTTTCTTTATCTCGTAGAGAATGTTCATTTTGAAACTTTACAACTTTATGTGTCACATGTCATATATAGATTGTAGCTCTCGCCTCGCTCCTCTTGGTCAATGTTGGACTTTGTGTTACTCTGTAATGTCTTATCTTGATTGGAAACATTCACTCTGATGTGTAGAGCGCTGTGGAATATGTTGGAGTTAAAGAAAAATATTATTATTTATTATAGTGCAATTTATTCCATGGCGCTTTACGTGTGAAAAGGGGCGACATAGACAAGTACAATAATTATCAACAATACAAGGTGCACATAGGTACAGAAGAAGAAAGGACCCTGCCCGTGAGGGCTCACAGTGTACAAAGGATGGGTGAGGATACAGTAGGAGAGGAGAGAGGACCCTGCTCATGAGGGCTCACAGTCTACAAGGGATGGGTGAGGATACAGTAGGAGAGGAGAGAGGACCCTGCCCGTGAGGGCTCACAGTCTACAAAGGATGGGTGAGGATACAGTAGGAGAGGAGAGAGGACCCTGCTCATGAGGGCTCACAGTCTACAAGGGATGGGTGAGGATACAGTAGGAGAGGAGAGAGGACCCTGCTCATGAGGGATCACAGTGTACAAGGGATGGGTGAGATACAGTAGGTGAGGAGAGAGGACCCTGCCCACGAGGGCTCACAGTCTACAAAGGATGGGTGAGATACAGTAGGTGAGGAGAGAGAACCCTGCCCACGAGGGCTCATAGTCTACAAGGGATTTGTGAGAACACAGTGGGGGAGGAGAGAGGACCCTGCCCACAAGGGTTCACAGTCTACAAGGGATGGGTTAGGATACACTAAGAGAGGGTACAGCTGGTTGTGCGGCAGTTTGGTGGACTGAGTCTCACCATTATTATTATATTATTAGTTGTATCATTAAATCATGAATCCTGTAAATCTGTTTAAGAATTTTTCTGAGCAACTGCTCTTAAATAAAAGCTGATCTCCATTTCTCAACAGATGTTGCTTCAAATTGAACAGAGTTGTGCTCTATAGCTCCATTCAAAGTTTACATTTGGTCACCATCATTGTCACAGGTGGCTATGGCAGACAATGGAGTATGGAAGCAGGATGTCAGTGACGGGCTAAAGGTGAGCAGGGAAACTAGTCTGACCCCAGACTGGGGGAGCCCTAGCTGACTCTGTTCCCAGAAGTACATCTGAAGGTGACCAGCCCTAGGATATAACCCCCTCACCTCCATCTAGGGCCAAGATAGTCACAGAAACTCCACCCAGAGAATCCAGCTTCAGAAAACTCCAGCAGAAAGTGCACACAGCATAACACAGCTCACAGGTCAAAGAGTGAATGAACTCTTTCAGCGACACCAGCTGATAGGTTATGGAATTATCGAAAGGCTGGGGGAGTGAACAACCGTGTCACCTGACACACACAGCAGCAGCTTACTTTAGAGTCGCAGCTATCTAATACCTTTGAGAGCTAATAGTGATATCAATGGAAATAAACTATATTAACTACTGCAGAGCAGTTCACAGCGTCTGCAAGCAGAGCAGACTACACATGACAACCAGCTGATCACAGACATGGCTAAGGACCACAACCCTTAAAATTAAGAAATGGAGCAGGTCACATTAGCAAAGCCAAATAATTTCTTCAATGCCCTAAAGGAATGGTCAAACAAAACCCAGCTTAGCCTGACGTGTAGCATATTGTTGTGGATATGGTATTACGTAGATAGGCAAAGATATCTTATAATTCCGTATTTTATAATGCATATTTTAATATTTGGTCTTATTTGTTTTGCAGAATAACACGAGATGATTAGTTTTGTGTTAAGTTCATGAGATGCCTAATGTTCTGACCTTCACAGGTCACAATTTTGACAAATACCCATTGTTATATGTTTTTCAAGCTCCCCATTATCTGTATTATCTGTAAGGAATATAGAAGATGTTATAAGAGATATGATAACGTTCTGATATGAACCTATCTGAGAAAATAAGATAATTAACGTTTCTCATGTATTATAATAAAGATTCATATGAGTAATTATATGTCTTTGTACAACCATAACTTTTGAATAACTGATAACTAATAATGAGTCCCTGAGGTCACACCCAGGGTTGTCAATAATAAAAAGACATGTTTTGCATAATAAAGAATCAGAATTTAGCACTTGAACTGTGTGTGAAGTCTCTGTTATTCTCCAGCACGTGTTTGCATACGGTATATAGTGACATTCTCCTGGTTAAGGAAACATTAACAATATATGGTAATCTCCTTGACTTTGTCTGTTTCATAAGGAAGTCTAGCATCAAACTGTGACTCCTGGTTGTCATCAGAAGAAAGGAAAATCAGGTGAAACCCAGGTAAAGTAATCTTAAAAAAATGTATTGTTGCATACAAAATCAGATTAAAGCTAGAAAACGCGTTGAGAAGTTGATCTCTCCATCCTGATTTTGTAATCTGATTTTTTATGCAACAATACATTTTTGAAGATTTTATCTTACCTGGGATTCGCCTGATTTTCTTTCTTCATCCTACAGGAATGCTTGAGTATACTTATCGTATTAAGTCTTTGAAGCATTTGGAAAATGAATCATAGCCCTATCAATGATAAGCAAATCACTTTGATGTAAATCAAATTTCAACAAAAATTTGGATTTGCCAAAAGTTCTTAACATTTGGATTGAAAGAGGCTCAGAAGTAAGAAGACCGTAAAGAAAAACTAATTCTCACTTAGCTCTTGGTGTTCCTCTGTGGTAGGCACTGGAGCAGTCTTCACTGGCCATCTTTGGCATCTTCCCAGAATTGATTCACTTCTAGACTGGTGACATCTGACATTGTGAGATGGAATGCATCGAGATAGCTCAGTAGATGCTGAAGATGGCTTATGAGCTCAACAACCAGGTGTGGAAAAAGCTGAAGATGTCCCAGTAAAGGTAGGTTGGAGGATACTGAACATACCCAGATAAGGAAAAGCTAAAGATCTCCCAGTAAAGATATGGTTGGAAGATGTTGATATACCCGGTAAAAGGAAAAAGCTGAAAAGTCCCAGTAAAGGTATGGTTGGAAGATGTTGACCATACCCGGTAAAGGAAAGAGCTGAAGATGTCCCAGTAAAGTATGGTTGGAAGATGTTGACATACCCGGTAAAGGACAAAGCTGAAGATGTCCCAGTAAGGTATGGTTGGAAGATGCTGACCATACCCGGTAAAGGAAAGAGCTGAAGATGTCCCAGTAAAGGTATGGTTGGAAGATACTGAACATACCCGGTAAAGGAAAGAGCTGAAGATGTACCATGAAAATGGTTCTGGAAGATGCGAACATACCCGGTAACAGAAACAGCTAAAGATGTCCTATTGAAGAAGATGTTGGTGAATGGACGAAGACAATGATGGATCAGAGTGGGCCTGCGTGGTGGGACAGATTGGGCTAGTTGGGTGTACTTCTTTATGTTACATTTATTATACTCTGGGGTTTCGAGAGACCACATAATATAATCGTGTATATTTCATTCCACTGAAAAAATTAATACCAATCACAATTTCTTGGACAAAATCGAGCAACCTGAATAAATTTTAAATTTTCCCATCAATAACTCTAATTATTGCTGACATCTTTTCTTGCCAAATACACAAAAAAAAAGATTACTAAAAGAAAATTAATTAAAATCAGTCATCACTATAAATGCAGTTATGCTAGGGTCAGACTTGCGTTATGCATCCGCTAAATGGATGCGTTTTTAACACGTACAAATGTGTAAAAACACATGTGTTAAGCATGCTTTTTTTAACATGGGAGTTTATGGGACACGCATGCGTTAACGCATGGTACATGTATGTACCATGAGTTAACACGTGTTAACGCTAGCGTAATGCTAGGTACTTAAATGTACCTAGTGTTAATGCAAACGGTAAATGAGGCAAAAACTATGCACAATGCCATGAGAAATGGCAAGTGAAAAAACAGTATCCTTTTAAAGCATCCTGCAAATGGATGCAACCTCCCAAGTGTGACCCTAGTCTTACTGCTATATACCTTCTTTACTAGAGAAGAGCACCTTTTGAAGTTCAGGCTCAGTTTGCCGAACGGGTATATGTTCGCCGAAAGATGGAGAACAGTTTGCAGGACTTCTGAACCCCATTCAAATCAATGGGAGGCAAAATAAAGGCCCAGAAAACACTTTTAAAAGGGCCCAAAAGCGGCCAAACACTGCTAAACCGTTTACAGGAGCCCCAAGATGGCAGCGGGCTCCGTGGTGACGCCTCTTTGCTTTGCCTAAGGGACTGCATCTTCCAGTTTTAGGACACAAACGCTTACAGGATATTATTGTTTGCACAATCTTGTTGCCTTGCTCCTCATTAACCTCTCCATAGGGTGGACTGCAGAAGTCACGTCACTGACAAATCCAATTCCCAAAGCCAAAAGTGACACCTGAGCTTCCAGTTGGGTGGAGTGATTATTGAAGCCTGAAATATTTGGAGGAGAAATAAGGGAAACAAATCAGTTTATTCAGCTCAACATCAATTCATCTGGAATGTTGAATAAGGCTAGTGGGCAGCAATGCAGGGACAAGTTCAATATTAATGATACATATAACACACACTTGTGCACATGACAAAAATCTGTATTATAACTGTATGGAATGAAATGAAATAAAGTGATTGCACATTTTCAAGAAGAATTATCCATGGTATGATGTTTCGTGAGTGTGAATAGACCTATAAGACCATGCATGTGAAGCATATAATGGCAATATGCCATTATTATATGAATTGCTGTCACATAGGTGTAGAAGAGATGGCCTTGCATCCTGCTGACGCTCTGCAATAATAAACGGTTGCTCATACATAAATAATAATAATAATAAAGCGCTCTTAAATGGATGTTTTAAAGACATTGTAAGGTTCCTGGACTTCACAGCTGCAGCCACATCTGGTACTGTTTCCAAAATTTACATGCTGCAGATGTCAGAAACACCGGTAAACTCCAGGAAGCTTAAAAAAATATTTTAAAGCTCCACAAAATTCTTCAGATTGAAAGAAGATGGTAGACCCGATGACTGGGAATTCTTGTGCTTGGTGAGTGTTTTAACCCCAAACAATCAGGGAAAGTTTTAGGACTATTTAAATTTGAACTTTTTTCTCTAACAAAGCCGAGTTCGACACTTTTTTGGTAAGCTTGCTTTCGTATCCGATCGCGAACAGAATCTGCAATGTTCGTTCCAAATTTGAAATTGGCAAACAGGTTCTGGGAAAGTTTGATTATCTCTATTCTTTACTTCTTTTTCTTCCATTCTTCCTTCCTATTTTCCTTCCTTCCTCCACTTTTCTTCCTATTTTCCTTTCGTCTTCCCACCGCTTTCCTTCCTTCTTCTTCCTTCTTCCCTATTTTCCTTGCTCTTTCTTGCTATATCCTTCTCCCTTTTCTTCCATCATTTCTTCCTTTTTTCAATCCATCTTTCCTTCTTTCCCTTTTGCCTACCTGAAGGACAATCCATTCATCTTAATTAAGGAAGACTTTTACTATGGAAAGGTTTGTGGTTTATTCCATAGGTTGTGTATTTGCATAGTCAAATCCTCTCTACTCATAGCTGCATCGTAGACCAAGCAAACCCACTTTCCCAATGTCTCATTTCTTCGTGTTTTCAGAATATCTCTGCTTAGGAAAGGAACTCCAGAAACGTTGTTATTCATGGATGTTGACATGAGAAGCCCCATATTCATAATGGGTGTGTTGTTTCTGTCACTTGAAGTACTTATTTCAATAATCATCAATCTCTTCATCCTATTTGTGATATTCCGTGAATGGAAGAGAAAGAAACACCTAAAATCCAGAGATAAAATCCAGGTGGCCCTAAATGTCTCCGGTGTCCTTCTTACCAATGTGACAGCTTTCAACTTATTCCCCGACATCCTACAGACTCATTTCTTTGAAGACTGGTATTTCAAAAACATTGGCAACTTATTCTCCATCTACTACATGTGCTCCAGCTCGTGGCTCACGGCCATCCTCTGCTTCTTCTATTTCATTAAGGTTGTCCATGTCCAGCAGGGCTTTCTTATCAGGGTGAAGGAGAGCATCGGCTCTGTCATCTCCTGGCAGATTTTGGTGGGGAAGCTGTTGTCTTTGGCCACTTGCCTTCTCAGCTTGATGTTTTACTTACCTCCACAAATCCTTCCCGTGAATCACTCTGTTACCCAATTTGGCGACTCTCTAGCGATAACTCAGTACAACTCTGTTGTGGGTGGTTGTATTTTTGGGTTGATCTCTGCGCCCTTTGTGCTTTCTTTTATCGCTACCCTCCTTACCGTTGGATTCTTGGAGCTTCACATCAAGAAGATGAAGGGCGCAATGACTTCAGGGGATATCAACTTGACATTGTATAAGAGTGTCATCCATAAAATGGCGCGCTTCCTAGTTCTATATTCTGTATTTTATTTGTCCATGTTCTTGTACCATTACTCGATTTTTGCTCCTTACAGTCCCGGATACTGGATAATTCTAATATTGATTTTCTTGTTTAACCCAACTCAAGCTTTTTTACACATTTTGGATAATCCCAAATTGAGGAGATCCTGGAAAGAGATGTCAAGTTATGTCAAATTGATCCTATCTATCAAGATTCAGAAATCAGTAAGATTATGTCAATACTTTATCAGAACTTAATAAAGTAATAATATAGGTGTATTTGTAAATGTAGGTTGTGACTAGTGATGAGGAAGGCCTTCAATGTTTGAGTAATCAGTGGTCGAATTGAGCAACTCGGATGCTTGGATGGGCTTGACTCGTGTTTCGGGCATATTGGAAGTGAATTGGAAACTCAAGAGTTTTTCCAGAAGACTCTTAACCATTGACCTCCAGTATAGGTTCACGAGTCCAGAAAGCAGGTTGGGCTTGACTTGCGTACTGATCATAATGGAAGTCAATAAGAAACTCAAGCATTTGTCCAGAAGACTCTTAACCATTGACCTCCAGTATACTTAGTTCACGAGTCCAGAAAGCAGGTTGGATGCCCGGATGGGCTTGACTTGCGTACTGATCATAATGGAAGTCAATGGGAAACTCAAGCATTTGTCCAGAAGACTCTTAACCATTGACCTCCAGTATACTTAGTTCACGAGTCCAGAAATCAGGTTGGATGCTCGGATGGGCTTGACTTGCGTACTGATCATAATGGAAGTCAATGGGAAACTCAAGCATTTGTCCAGAAGACTCTTCACCGCTGACCTCCAGTATACTTAGTTCACGAGTCCAGAAAGCAGGTTGGTTTCTCGGATGGGCTTGACTTGCGTACTGATCATAATGGAAGTCAATGGGAAACTCAAGAATTTGTCCAGAAGACTCTTAACCATTGACCTCCAGTATACTTAGTTCACGAGTCAAGAAAGCAGGTTGGATGCTCGGATGGGCTTGACTTGCGTACTGATCATAATGGAAGTCAATAAGAAACTCAAGCATTTGTCCAGAAGACTCTTAACCATTGACCTCCAGTATACTTAGTTCACGAGTCCAGAAAGCAGGTTGGATGCTCGGATGGGCTTGACTTGCGTACTGATCATAATGGAAGTCAATGGGAAACTCAAGCATTTGTCCAGAAGACTCTTCACCATTGACCTCCAGTATACTTAGTTCACGAGTCCAGAAATCAGGTTGGATGCTCGGATGGGCTTGACTTGCGTACTGATCATAATGGAAGTCAATGGGAAACTCAAGCATTTGTCCAAAAGACTCTTAACCATTGACCTCCAGTATACTTAGTTCACAAGTCCATAAAAGCAGGTTGGATGCTCGGATGAGCTTGACTTGCGTACTGATCATAATGGAAGTCAATGGGAAACTCAAGAATTTGTCCAGAAGACTCTTAACCATTGACCTCCAGTATACATACTTCACGAATCCAGACCATCCAAGAGCATTGAAGTTCTCGCTCATCACTAGTCACTTTCACTAGAGATTTTTAAACTCAAGTATGTCACACCTTCCAAACCTTGTACATCAAGGATAACATTCCTTTATTCTGTATTTCCCAAAGTATATAGAGAAGAGATCCCCAACCTGTTGGTCGGGAGTCACAAGTGGCTCGCGGGCCCGTGATGTGCGACTCGTAACTATCTTCCAGCTTGGTGTTTGAGAACCAAGACTTGGAAATACCTATGAAGAGTAGATCTCCAGATGATGACTTTTGCTCACATAGTAGAGCAGATCTGAATGGGGATAAGGTAGGAACCCCTGGATCTTGGTATACTGCCTAGGTGTGATTTCTGTGGAAAAGCTCAGGCTGTCATTATACCAGTAAAGTGGGCTCTGAGTACAGCTACTGTGAGGGGGCATGAAATGGATGTAGCTTACGGCCTTCTCTTATCTCTGAATGTGGCACTCTAGGTCAGGAAGGTTGGGGATCTCTGAAATAGAGGATTCTAGAAATATTTCTGTACTGCAAAAATCAACCAGAAAAAAATGAGCAAATACCCTAAAATAAATAAGTAAATGCAATTATGCAAAAAAAAAAAAAAAATAGGGTACTTGGTGACATTTTAATTAAAATAATGTGCAAACCATCCCACCGCGTCAAGACAACCCTATCGAGTATGCACCTACTGCATGGTTAAATCTCAGCTCCAGTTCAGGTTTTGGTTTCTTTGAACTGGAAAAATGCTTGAAAGCAAAACCTGAAATAGGTCAAAAATTGAATATTGATATAAAGAAATAATAAATTACTAATTTCTGTCCCTTAGATCCTAGGTGACAATTGTCAATGATGGCTTAGAATCTTAAGACATTTTAAAATATGTTACTTGCTAATATACAAAGGGTTAGAGCTGTCAACCATCATCATCTTCCCAAAGTTACAAAGTATCACAAATTATTTTAAAAAAATGTGAAACGATGTGTTTTCAAAGTTTTACATAATTGGTTTCCTTCTCCACTGGACACAAATTTGCATGGTGAACATTGTTCCTACTCGGTGCCGAGATTTACATATATTCAAAGTCCAGGTTTGTACCCTTAATAGCAGAAAGATCACGGAACGGCACAACTTCGGCTTCTTCTCACTTTGGATGGAACCTACATATTTCTACTTCGAAAGGTAGAAGAATTACCAAGACACCGGTCATCATGAGTGCTGCCAACAGCCCGGTCACTGTACTGTGTATGCTATTGCTGTCTCTTGAAGCATTGGTTTCAATTTTGATCAATATATTCATTGAATTCATCATTCTCCGTGATTACTACTTCAAGAGAAGCTTAACCCCGATCCAGAAAATCCTTGCCGCGCTCAACATTTCCAGTGTCTTCTTCATCATTGTGTCCTCCTTTAATGTCTTCTGTAACATCCAGATGCCTGACCTCTCCAGAGCCATGTCCTACAATGTCATCTTCACCTTGTTCTTCATATACTGTATGTGCTCCTGCTCATTACTCACTGCCGTCCTCTGCTTCTACTACTTCATTAAGGTTGTCAATGTCCAAAGAGGCTACCTTGGATGGGTCAAGAAGAAGATAAGTTGTATCGTCCCCTGGTTGATCGCTCTGGTTAAGTTGTCTTCCTTTGTCAACTGTTTGATTGGTTTGGTGCTTTTTAATTCGGAAAAGTTGCCGTCTACAAATAACTCATCGATCTTCTCCACGTCCGGGACTTTATTACAAACTTATGAATATTATAATTACAACATTGCAAAAATCCTATCATTAATGACTTTTTTGCCCCTCCTCTCTACAGCATTTACCACCCTACTAACTGTTGGATTCCTGAAGCTTCATAGCCGTAAAATGAAGAACACGCAAACGTCTGGAGAAGCCGGCCTGGCGCTCTACAATACCGTCATCTACCGGATGGTGCGCTTCTTACTGCTATACCTTGTATTTTACATGGTCACACTTCTCTATTATTTCTCAGCTTTTGCGCCTCATAGTGCTGGATACTATATAAACCTGATGATGATGTTCTTAATGACACCGACACAATCTGCTCTGCACATTCTTGATAACCAAGACCTGAGGAGGAGTTGGATGAGGATGGTAGGCCGGATAATGCAAGGCCAGGTCAACTAGGTAACTGTAAAGGTACCTTTACACGCAGCAACTTTTCTAGGAATTTCACTGGCAACTCACTGGTTGCGGTGAAATCATGGACACATTGTTACATTTGTACACGGCAACAAGATAGAACAATGTGTCCATGATTTCACTGCAACCAGCAAATTGCCAGTGAAATTCCTAGAAAAGTTGCCGCGGGTAAAGGTACCCTAATATGGATAACAAATAATACCATGCATGCATGCAGAGATAGCAAAGTCTGCTTTGCATTCTCTGTGATCTGTTTTCTGTAGTTGAAATGTGTTTACTTCTGTTGGTATCTTAAGGGTTAATATCAGTAGTTTTAGCAGTATTAGCTGTACATCATATTACCTGGCTGTGGCCTTCAAGGTGAGCTAATGCTGTGTGTGTCAGGTGATGTGGTTATGCCTTTAAATAATCCCATTACCCATTAGCTAGTGTCATTGAAAGAGACAATTCACTCTTTCACCTGGGAGCTGTCTTTTGCTGTGTGCAGTTTCTGCTGGAGTTTACAGAAGCTGTATTTCCCTGGGTGGAGTGACAATCCTTTTTCCTGGGTGGAGGTGAAGGGTTATACCCTAAGACTGGTCAGGATCAGGGCAAGGGTAGTGGCCCAGACATCCTCACCTTTAGAGGTACTTCTGGCAGGGTATCATGCAGTACCTGGGACTTAACTATGGTTTACACAAGTTACTTGGGATAAGGGGGTGGCCCAAACATCCTCACCTTTAGAGGTACTTCTGGCAGGGTATCATGCAGTACCTGGGACTTAACTATGGTTTACACAAGTTACTTGGGATAAGGGTGGTGGCCCAAACATCCTCACCTTTAGAGGTACTTCTGGCAGGGTATCATGCAGTACCTGGGACTTAACTATGTTTACACAAGTTACTTGGGATAAGGGTGGTGGCCCAGACATCCTCACCTTTAGAGGTACTTCTGGCAGGTATCATGCAGTACCTGGAACTTAACTATGGTTTACACAAGTTACTTGGATAAGGGTGGTGGCCAGACATCCTCACCTTTAGAGGTACTTCTGGCAGGGTATCATGCAGTACCTGGGACTTAACTATGGTTTACACAAGTTACTTGGGATATGTACTCTCCTGGTCCCTATATTTAGCCATGTATAATTAGGGGTTGTTTTGATCATTAAGACCATTTTTATCTAACCAAGCTGCTAGCACTTTGCACTTTTAGGTATAGGGACTACTGGAATCCTTATGATGGTTACATAGGGATTTATTGACTCTTGTTCTCCTGTCCTCTTATTGCACGATCCCTTCACCTATGCATTTAGGCTTTAGTATTTTGGGAGAATGCTTACCTAAACCCACTATCTTACATATTGGGGAGATATTGGGCATTGAGTCAGTTGTCTCTGATAACATATTAGGTTGCTAGCACTCTGCACCTTATAGTTAGTAGGACTTGTGCAGTCCCCTATAGTGCTACACTAAAGGGCAGCTTGGTACTGAGTTGCCTTCTCTCAACATTCTTTGTACCCCTTTTACCTGTGAATTTCCATCTCTGGTCATTGTATTTACTACCTATATGACAATATTGCTACATGATCTAATGTTACAATTTGTGTGGATACTCTTTGTGTGATGTTCGTCCATTACACTTGTGATGTGTATATATTAATTGTTTTTAAATGCTTTTATTTAAGGATGCTGTGGCTTTTTTGTCATTAATAAAAATAATTGTCACCTATTTTGATTGTGGTCGTGTGCGTCGTTAACAGTACAGGACACAGGCAAAAGAGTAATTAAGTAACAGTCTGGGTCAGATGACAGAGATCAGGGCAGACACAGGAATGCAGGACACACAACACTTAACATAGGATGTGTGATTGGCAGAGTTCTGGGAGAGGCTGCTCAGCTAAGTAACAGAGCAATCACTGGAAGGATGGAACACCTGAGCAAACAAGTACCTCCAGAACCAGAATGGAAGAAAGGTCTGAAGATAGCTCAGCACACCAGATATCAGTAAGTGTAATTACAATAGTGTCTCAGATGCGCATCGTCAGGACAAATGAGTATCATATTGCCATGTTTCAGGGAGCCCTTAAACACATTTGGGTAATAAATCAATATTATATTCACCCTTTGATATCTGGTGGAATACGGCAGTGCATTTTTTAACCCTTCATCCTCCCTACTTTAATATTCTGAGATAATGACATTTGGTTTTTCATTCGCTGTAAGCCATAATCATCAACATTAACATAAATAAACACATGAAATAGATCCCTTTGTGTGTAATGACTCTATATAATATATGTGTTTCACTTTTAGTATTGAATTTCTGAAATAAAGTCACTTTCTGATGATCTTCTAATCCATTGAGATGCTCCTGTATTTTATGGTAAAGCAAAAGTCTCTAGTGGAAACTATTGCTTCCTCTCTGAATCAATTCACCACCCTAAATTTTATTATGGACCATTTTCACAGTGCGAAGTTGTAAAATTTATAAAACATCTCTCTGGTCTAAAGAGGACATATCTACCCCTATTCTTAACATATGGGATTAATTATAACTGGGGAAGAGAAGAACTAAAGTAACCATTTATAACTGGAGGAAGAAAGAGAGAGATAACACTACATCTGTCCCCTGTTCAGCTAGAGCCCCCTGGTGTGGACAGGTAATTTAGCTGATACATCTGCTATAAGCAGACAAAGAGTTTGGGTTTTGTATATTCAGAGGTGGATAACTACCCTTCAAAAGGAAACAGCTTCCTCTGATCAAGGAAACCAACCGGCACAATATTTCTCATTTACTGTATAGAAAAGAGTGGGGGAAGTACAAGATAGTTAATATGCAAAGTACTTGCTCAGTTAGCCCGTAATCCAATTAATATTTTATTCCAGAATATTCCAATCTAGGCCATCCTGGCAATATGGACCCAGATCCAGGCATATAAAATTCTAGGTTGCACAAAAAAAGCTGTTCACATGTGGTGGTCAGTCTATGCTGGTGTAATCAATATTCAATTTCTCTTTCCCTCTGGGAACAGAAGATAACTTTAGACAGTAATATTTGGGTATTTCTGTTATTTCTCCCTTTTTATTATTTAACTGTTCTGCGCATTTGAGTGTCATTTTTACCTTTATCTTTTTTATTGTAAGCACTGTATTTTTTCAAATTAAAGCTTAAAACTTAATAAGTTTGATCCTTGTATGCTCTAAACAATCCATAGCCTTAGAGAGAGTTTGTGACCAATTTGATTGTCAGATGGTAGTATAGCTCATGTTTGATGACTGATGGCAGTGTGTTGTGTAATTGGGGTGTGTGGGCTGTGTAGGGGTGAGATTTGTATTCTCTTTGCAGCCTATTTTAGAGGATGAGTGTTGGATTGAGTGAGAGGAGATAAATTAACCTTATCAGGTGTACCCCAAGTAATATGCTGATGTCAAGTGTAGACTGCTCTCTGTGAATTGTTCTCCAGTAGTTAATGTCACATGTACACTGCTCTGCAGCCTCTATGAATTGCTCTGCAGTAGTTGTAGTAGTCAAAAATAATTTCCTTTAGCCTGTTAAGGATTCACTTCTGTGGCTCTCCCGGTGAGCTGCTGCTGTGTGTGTCAGGTGACTCGGTTGTCTACAGCCTTTAAATGATCCCAATACCCATCACCTGGTGTTGCTGAAAGAGTTAATTCACTCTATGACCTGTGTTATGCTGTGTGCAGTTTCTGCTGGAGTTTTCAGAAGCTGTCTCTTCTTTGGAGTTGTTGTGATTATGCTGGTCCCTGTGTGGGGGCTATAACGTAGGGTTGGTCAGGATCAGGGTAAGGGTGGCGGCCCAGACATCCTCACCTTCAGAGGTATTTCTGGAAACAGGGTCAGCTATGGACCCCCAGTCTAAGGGTCAGACTAGTAAGCCTCATCCATAATAGCCCCCTGTGACAGCTGAGACGTGTGTACGTGATAACTATGAAGTATTAAAGGCCTCAATCTTTCCAATCTTGTCAAATTCATCAATGAGCCTTTTGTTCCAATTTCGTCCATAATATACACCAAAAGAGAAATGGTGGAGCTCTCACTGGCTCAAATTTCATTGCACCCACAAACCATAGATCAAAGGATAGCAGATGAATGATCACAATGTGATGGATGAAGTTGCATCTTCTCACGTCTGTAGACTCAGCCTTGATTTCTTGGCTCTTGACGCACGTTTTATTATCTTTTTGTCTTTTCTTTGACTCCTTCAAACCTCACCCATTTCTAAAAATAACTATTAGGCCAGGAATTGCAACTATTACAGTGACTTTAGCTGTCATATCATTAACTACATGTTTTTCTGGCATTTTGCCCTCAGCCCAACCTAATGTTTCCTCCTTCCTCATGACACTGCACAATTGTGGTAAACATATCTGCATCTTATCTAACATTCCTTATCTTACACATTCCTTAAGCCTAGGTCTCACATAACGATATCGGTAACGATATCGTCCTATTTGTGACGTAGGAACGATATCCTTACCGATATCGTTGCGTGTGACTGATAGCACCGATCAGGCCCCTGCTGTGAGGTCGCTGATCGTTGCACAGGGCTCCTGACCATTTTTTGGTCGTTGGCCCCCCCGCTGGTCACCACACATCGGTGTGTGTGACCGGCGGGGGCAGCGATCAGCGACCTGTCAGGATCCCCCGCCATGTCACAGCGCCGCACAGCAGCGCTGTAACATGACATCCAGGGTGACAAGCGGGCTTAGATACCCGCTTGTTTACCATGGTTACCGGCACCCGCCCGCTTCCGAGTTGCGGGGAGCGAGCGGGTGCCGACCTCTCCTATCCTGTCCCTCACTATTCTCATCTCTCCCTGCTATTTCCCTGTTCCCCACTCTATCCCCTATCCTAAACCCTAATCCTATCCCTCTCCTTGTTCTAAATAAAGAAATCCCCCCCGAGGCTCACCGGCATCAGAGGCTCCCATACCGGCATCTCTGTAATGGAGATCTCAGGGGTAAAGGACCTATGATGAGGTCACAGTCATGTGACCTGCCTATACTGTACAGTATAGGCCGGTCACATGATACTGAGCCTCGGGGGGGGATTTCTTTATTTAGAACAAGGAGAGGGATAGGATTAGGGTTTAGGATAGGGGATAGAGTGGGGAACAGGGAAATAGCAGGGAGAGATGAGAATAGTGAGGGACAGGATAGGAGAGGTCGGCACCCGCTCGCTCCCCGCAACTCGGAAGCGGGCGGGTGCCGGTAACCATGGTAAACAAGCGGGTCTCTAAGTGCTGGAGAGACCCGCTGTTACCATGGTTACCAGCGTCCGTCCGCTCCCAGGATGCAGGGAACGAGCGGACGCTGGGTACCAACGATCTGGCTGCCCAGAGGTCGCTGGTGAAGTCTGTCAGTGTGACAGCTCACCAGCGACCTGATAACGATGTGTCAACGATGCATCAACGATGCTGATCGTTGTCGGCATCGCTGACACATCGTTATGTGAGACCGGGGCTTTATACCTACACATTGAGGGTTTCCTTCATTATTCCTTAAACATTCATTGAGAAAGTCTCTTGCAAATGATTCTAAATCCCCGGTATAAAACACAACAATAATAAATGTCTTATTTGCTCTTTGTCAATGTGGATTTGTGGTCCTGAAACTACACTGTGTGCAGAATTATTAGGTAAATTAGTATTTTGATCACATGATCCTTTTTATCCATGTTGTCCTCCTCCAGGCTGTATAGGCTGAGAGCCAACTACCAATGAAGTAAATCAGATGATGGCATCTCTGTAATGAGGAGGGGTGGTGTAATGACATCAACACCCTATATAAGGTGTGCTTAATTATTAGGCAAATGGGTCAGAAGAGAGATGTGACGGCTCTGAAAAGTCCACAATGGTGAGATGTCTTGCAGAGGGAAATTGCCAAACGTTTGAAGCGTGATCATCGAACAATAAAGAGTTTCATGGCAAATAGCCAACAGGGTCGCAAGAAGCGTGAGGGCAAAAAAGGAGCAAAATAACTGCCCATGAATGGAGGAAAATCAAGCGTGAAGCTGCCAAGATGCCATTTGCCACCAGTTTTGCCATATTTCAGAGCTGCAACGTTACTGGAGTATCAGAAAGCACAAGGTGTGCCATACTCAGGGACATGGCCAAGGTAAGGAAGGCTGAAAAACCACCACCTCTGACCAAGAGACATAAGATAAAACCACCACTAGTGATGGGCGAATCCTAAATTACTCGGAATCGCTTGACTCTAGCGAGTCCGAGCCCAGGACTTGCTACTCGTTGCGAGTCTAGTGAGTCCAATGTTAATGAATGGGGAAGCGAGTAATAGCGAGTAGTGTGAGATTTACAAATCGCAGATGTGTCTCGGAAGCTTCAGCCTGAAGCAATCCTAGTTTTGTCATTTATTTGCATTGGACTCGTTTACTTTGTAAGTAATCGCTGGGAAACTCGCACAGATAAGAGTCCTGTCTGCTCTGTGCAGCTCCAGGGTCCTAGAGCCTGCCTGCTGCCTGATGTAGCAGAGCTGAGATTGTTCTCAGTCTGCTCACTCCCTGTGCATAGACATCTATATCTATGCACAGGGGATGTAGCAGAGAGGACATCGCGTTTTGGACTGCGTCGGACGGAAGAGGATTTTTTTAATTAAAGATGGAGTCCCTAATGGCTTTTTTTTTTATTTCTAATAAAAATTTTCTTTGTGTTGTGTTTTTTTTAAAACAATTTAATAGAAATTCATGGCGGTCATGTCTATATTTGGCGTGACCGCCATAAAATTTCGGGCTTAGGGCCAGCTGATAATACAAAGCTGGCCCTAACCTCTTTATTACCCAGCGTGCCACCGACACCAGGGCCGCTGGAAGAGCGGGGTTCAGCGCCAGAGGATGGCGCTTCAATGAACGCGCCATCTTCTGGGGCGGCTGCGGGCTGCAATTGCAGCGGGGGGTGCCCAGAAAGCTTGGGTATCCCTGCGCTGCGGATTCCAGCCCCCAGCTGCTTAGCTGTACCTGGCTAGACATAGAAATTGCACGGAGCCACACGCATTTTTTTAAAATTATTTCATGAAATTCTGAGATTCTGACTCTGAGACTCTGACTCTGAGACTCTGACTCTGAAATTCATGAAATAATAAAAAAAAAATGCGTGGGGCTCCGCGCAATTTCTATGTCTAGCCAGGTACAGCTAAGCAGCTGGGGGCTGGAGTCCGCAGCGCAGGGAAGCCCAAGCTTTCTGGGCACCCCCCGCTGCAAATTGCAGCCCGCAGCCGCCCCAGAAGATGGCGCGTTCATTGAAGCGCCATCCTCTGGCGCTGAACCCCGCTCTTCCAGCGGCCCTGGTGGCGGTAGCACGCTGGGTAATAAAGGGGTTAATACCAGCTTTGTTATACAAGCTGGTATTAAGCCCGAGATTCTTAATGTCAGGCCACGTTTGACCCAGCCACTAAGAATCTCCAATAAAGGGTTAAAAAAACACAACACAGAGAAAAAAGTTTATTTGAAAAAAAAAAAAAGCCATTAGGGACTCCATCTTTAATTAAAAAAATCCTCTTCCGTCCGACGTAGTCCAAAACGCGATGTCCTCTCTGCTACATCCCCTGTGCATAGATATAGATGTCTATGCACAGGGAATGAGCAGACTGAGAACAATCTCAGCACTGCTACATCATCTCTATGAGCAGGCGGGCTCTAGGACCCTGGAGCTGCACAGAGCAGACAGCTGGACTCGGCTCGCAATGTAACAGCAGTTATTTGCGAGTTTCCCTGCTATCACTGGCACAGTAGCCGAGTCTAATGCAAACAATGGCAATCCTAGTTTTGTCAGCGTTTGCCAATGATTTGCATTGGACTCGTGCGAGTAATCACTGGGAAACTCGCAAAGTACCGAGTCCTGCGAGTCCCTTACTACTCGCCGAGTAACGAGTCCTAGCGAGTAGATTCGCCCATCCCTAACCACCACCTCTGAACAAGAAACATAAGATACAACGTCAAGACTGGGCCAAGACATATCTGAAGACTGATTCTTCAAAGGTTTTATGGCCTGATGAAATGAGAGTGACTCTGGATGGTCCAGATGGATGGGCCAGAGGCTGGATCAGTAAATGGCAGAGAGCTCCACTCCGACTCAGACTCCAGCAAGGTGGAGGTGGGTACTGGTATGGGCTGGGATCATCAAAGATTAACGTGTGGGACCTTTTCAGGTTGAGGATGGAGCGAAGCTCAACTCCCGGACCTACTGCCAGTTTCTGGAAGACAACTGCTTCAAGCAGTGGTACAGGAAGAAGTCGGTATCGTTCAAGAAAAACACGATTTTCATGCAGGACAATGCTCCATCACATGCATCCAACTACTCCACAGTGTGGCTGGCCAGTAAAGGTCCAAAAGAAGAAACAATAATGACATGGCCGCCTTGTTCACCTGATCTGAACCCATTGAGAACCTGTGGTCCCTCCTAAAATGTGAGATCTACAGGGAGGGAAAACAGTACACCTCTGGGGACAGTGTTTGGGAGGGAAAACAGTACACCTCTGGGGACAGTGTCTGGGAGGAAAAACAGTACACCTCTGGGAACAGTGTCTGGGAGGGAAAACAGTACACCTCTGGGGACAGTGTCTGGAGGCTGTGGTGGCTGTTGCACGCAGTGTGGATCGTAAACAGATCAAGCAACTGACACAATCTATGGATGGAGGCTGCTGAGGGTCATCATAAAGAAAGGGGGCTATACTGGGGAATCATTTTTTGGGGGTTTTGTTTTTGCATGTCAGAAATGTTTATTTCTATATTTCGGGCAGTTATATTGGTTACCTGGTGAAAATAAACAAGTGAGATGGGAATATATTTGGTTTTTATTAAGTTGCCTAATAATTCTGCACAGTAATAGTTACCTGAACAAACAGGTATCCTTCTAAGGCCCCTTTCACATCAGCAGTAATCACTGATCGCGACAGTTGCGGTGAAAAAAACGCAACTGCCGCAGTTACCGCATAACGGCCACACTTGCGGTTCACTTGCAGCAAGCCCCATGCAATGTCTATGGAGCTTGCCGCAGGTGCGGCAAGTGCGGTACAGTTGCGGTTTCGGCACTTGCGGCAGTTGCGGCCATGAAAAAAACGCGATCTGCCGCGTTTTTTTTTCGTGGCCGCATCTGCTGCAAGTGCCGAAACTGCACACTTACCGCAAGCCCCATAGATATTGCAGGGGGCTTGCTGCAGGTGAACCGCAAGTGCGGCAGTTGCAGTGTTTTCACCAAGAAGGTTGTCTCATGCTCAGGGGTGTAACTTTAAGCTCATTGGCTCCGATGTGAAAGCTCCAACTGGGCCCCCAGTTATTGTAAATCTTTAATAGCATTAGTCTTTTTATATAGGCCAAAGGAACTTTTGGGCCCCCGCTAGGCTCCAGGGCCCTGCACCTGTTGTAATTACGCCCCTGCTCATGCTCAAAGCAGTAGTGGATGGTAAGATATGGAGCCGGAAAGGCGAAAGGTCAAAACAGTGTTACCCTTTTGCTTGTCTTTGAATACAATATGGATGTTAACTATTACACATACTGGAAAATGATCTGCATTTGGACCTGTGAATACAACACAAGCTGTAAGGCTTTATAAGACAGTGACATGCAATATTACCGGAGGTTCACCGAGAGGTAAGCAATAATGTGCTGCGTCACCCTCGTCACACTTTGCTGCCTCTCTTTGCTATCAGATTAACTGAGTAAAATATTCCTGATTTGCAAAACTGAATAAAAACAAACTCAGGGTAAAACCTTTTTGCATAACTCATGCATCAACCTTTGCCCAGCACATTACTGATTCAGACGTAGACTCGTCCTCAAGAGAATCATGATGCCGTTCACCTGGTGGATCCCTCTCTTAATCTTTGGCGTCTTGGACAGCGGGACGGGTTTATTCTGAACCTTTGCATCTTGGTGGTCAGTGCCCAAAGCCTGAGGACGGGGCAGAGGTTGAATCCTCCTGATCTGATCCACCTTCTCATAGGAGCGGTGAACATCGCTCTCCAAGGTTTACTGATCTCTGTGCGTCTGTTATCGATTCACTTCGCTACTTTAGTGTTCATTAAGGAGGTCTATGTGCCAACCATTGTGGGCACCCTGACACTCTTATACTTCACCTACTGGCTCACCGCCTGGCTCTGCATCTATTACTGTGTCTCCATCTGTAACTTCAATCATCCGTTCCTTCTCTGGTCAAAGAGGAACATCTCAATGTATCTACCGCGTCTTCTCCTTCTGTCAGCGGCCGGATGTTTCTTCATAAGTCTTCCCTCCATCTGGACGACAAGTGTGGACGTCACTCTCCAATCTACAATGAATAGCAGCTTTGACCCCATCCTTAGTGGGAGTTTCCGATTTGAGCCCTTTTACATACTACCCGTATCATTTGTGGGATGTTGCGTGCCATTCCTACTTATCATGGCCTCTGTAATGTTGACCAACTCTTCACTTGGAAGACATGTACTGAAGATGAGGCAGAAGGATTCTGGATTATCCCAAACCAATGACCAGGCTCACATTAATGCTATAAAGACCATGTGGCGGTTCCTTATCATTTCCATCATATTCTACATTAATAATATTGTGTTTTTTTCAATAAACCTCAACCCCGAGGGCCTTGAAACATTTGTCTGCTGGATGATATTTATGACTTTTCCAACAGCAGAATCTCTCGTCATTCTGATTTCCAATCCCAATTTAAGAAGGCAAATCATGGCGAAAATCCTACGCTTTTACAGGGATGTATAGAAGAAGGAAATGAAAGAGAACCAACCACCAGGGCTATAAAGTGAAGCCAGAAACTTAAAGGGAACCAACCACTCAGATCACCTAATACACAGTTAGTTACATGTCCACTGCACCTAAGGATACCTTTCCAGCATGTTTTTGTGTAAATCTTGCATTAGTATAACTGATATAAAGAGTTTTATAAAACTTACATAGCCTGAAGACATCTGGGCGTATCCCTCCTTCTGTTATACTTCAGGGCTGTGCATTGCATGTCTGTGCTCCCCCTCCCTCTGTGCCTGCTGCCCTGCCCTGATGGGTGTGATCGTTATCTCCTCTGCACAG
The DNA here is from genome assembly GCA_033576535.1 of Allobates femoralis. Taxonomy (NCBI): domain Eukaryota; kingdom Metazoa; phylum Chordata; class Amphibia; order Anura; family Aromobatidae; genus Allobates; species Allobates femoralis. The sequence continues at coordinate 240,983,717 of JARQOC010000011.1, read as the reverse complement.
AGGGAGGGGAGCGCAGCCATGCAATGAATGCACAGCCCTGAAGTATAACAGAAGAGGGATACGCCAGATGTCTCCAGGCTAGTAAGTTTATAAACTCTTTATATCAGTTTACTAATGCAAGATTTTACACAAAACAGTGCTGGAAAGGTATCCTTAGGCTGTGTTCACACTGGGCGTTTTGGCTGTTTTTGCTCAGCAGTTTTTGTAGCCAAAACCAGGAGTAGAGCAATCAGAGGAAAAGTCTAATAGAAACACGTCACCACTTCTGATTTAATCACCCACTGCTGTTTTGGCTACAAAACTGTTGAGCAAAAACAGCCCAAAAACGCCCAGTGTGAACACAGCCTTAGGGTGCAGGGACATGTACTAACTGTGTACTAGGGTGATCTGAGTGGTTGGTTCCTTAAGTACCGTACACCTTAAAACATCAGCTGTAATGTCGGAAATGATGCCCCGGGTGCGTGCTCGCTTCCGACATTGCAGCCGAGATGTTGCTGGTGACGGCGCTGCGATGTTGGCACAGCATCACTCGCTGAGCTGGGATCAACCCAGCGAGCGATCCACTGCATTGCAGCGAATAGGTGGTATCGGCCGTGCCATCGCTATTGCGGTGTCACCGAACGATCCGCCGTTGCTTAGTTGACATCCCTTTAAGGTACCGTCACACCTTAAAACATCAGCTGCAATGTCGGAAGCGATGCCCCGGGTGCGTGCTCGCTTCCGACATTGCAGCCGAGATGTTGCCGGTGACGGCGCTGCGATGTTGGCACAGCCATCACTCGCTGAGCTGGGATCAACCCAGCGAGCGATCCACTGCATTGCAGCGAATAGGTGGGATCGGCCGTGCCATCGCTATTGCGGTGTCACACCGAACGATCCCGCCGGTTGCTTAAGTTGACAGGTTTTCCTGCATGCAACTCCAACTTGGACAACTATCGTTGTTGAATTGTGCGTTTTACACACAACGACGCAACAACGATGTCGTTTCAACATCGTTCCTGACGTCACTTTTGAACGATGTTGAAAGGTGTAACAAGGGTCTTTACAGGCACTGGGATACTGAACGAAATCACACCTCTACTTGAACTATTCCATGTTTGATTGCAGAGAAAAGTATTGTAGAACTCCAGGAAAACAGGACAGCAGATGATTGACGTTGTAGCACTGCGTCACTATTTGGGGTTGTTTTTTTCCTCCGCCGTGGGCATGGCTTTCAGCTCAGGTCAGTCTTTTCTTGAGAAACATAATTTGGATTGAAGAAGAGATATTACCTTCGTATACAGGTAACGTACTCCTCAGTGTCTGGTTTCTCTCCGCTAGTCCTATAGAAAAACAAACATTTGATTTGCAAACTGGGCAAAAAAAGCCTAATTTGAGTAAAACAGATTTTACATAACTCATAAATCACACAAGGATTTCTCTACAGTCACCAAACACAAGTTACTTATTGGATCGTAGACGCGTCCACAGGAGGCTCGCGATGGCGTTCTCCAGATGGGACCATCTTATCATTTCCGCCATCTTTGGCAGCGGGGCGGCATTTATTTTGAACATTTGCATCTTGGTGGTCAGTGCCCGAAACCTGAAGACGGGACAGAGGTGGAATCCTCCTGATCTACTCCACCTTGTGATAGCAGCGGTGAACCTCGCTCTCCAGTGTTTGTTCATCCTTGAGGGTCTACTATCTGTGTATTCTATCACATTAGTCTTTACTAGGGAGGTCTATGTCCCAACCATCGTGGGCATCCTGAGTCTCTTATACTTCACCTACTGGCTCATTGCCTGGCTCTGCATCTATTACTGTGCCACCATCTCTAATGTCAGTCACCCGTTCTTCGTCTGGTCAAAGAGGAACATCTCAACGTATCTACCGCGTCTTCTCCTTCTGTCAGCCATCGGCTGTTTCTTCATTAGTCTTCCCACCATGTGGACGACAACTGGGCAAGTCACTCTACAGTCTCCTGTTAATAGCACCATTGCCCCCCTATTTATCAATGGGTCTTTCCATCTTGAGCCTTTTTACATACTAACTGCATCATTTCTCGGATGTTGGGTGCCATTCCTTCTTATCGTGGTCTCTATCATGGTGACCAACTCTTCACTTATAAGACATTTACGGAAGATAAGGCAGAAGGATTCAGGATTATCCCAAACCAATGACCAGGCTCATGTTAACGCCATAATAACCATGTTAATGTTCCTTGCAATCTCCATCATATTTTACATAGCTCAAATGTTATTTTTTTCAATGAGTCCCGACCCTGAAAACCCTTCTACAATTGTCAGCTGGTTGTTATTTATGTGTTTTCTGACCGCGGAGTCCCTCATCATTATCTTTGCCAACGCCAAGTTGAGGAGGAAAATCAAGATGAAGATCTTGGGGGTTTTCAGAAAGATGTAGATGGAAGAAATCCCATCTGAGGAAGAGTCTATGGGACCGATTCACCATTTGTATTGTTTAAAGCCATCGTTCTGTTTGACCTATAGGCTTTGATGATTTTTTATTGTGCAAAATTCATTAAAATGGGGCGAGCAAGTCATGAATTTTGCACAATAAAAAAATAACATACTCACCTATCCGACGGCTGTGACGTCACACACCACCTGATCGCTACCAGCCATCTAATTGGCCATCAGACGTAAGGTTCTGGCAGGCCAGCGGATGTGTTCTTTTCGGGTCCCACGATAGCTGTCGGATAAGTGAGTATGTAATTTTTTTATTTTTAACACCTTTTATTTCACTTTTGCAGTGTATATAGATACACTGCACTGATAGAGTTTAGATAGTGTATATAGATACACTGTACTGATAGATAGAGTGTAGATAGTGTATATAGATATACTGTACTGATAGATAGAGTGTAGATAGTGTATATAGATACACTGTACTGATAGATAGAGTGTAGATAGTGTATATAGATATACTGTACTGATAGATGGAGTGTAGATAGTGTATATAGATACACTGTGCTGATAGATAGAGTGTAGATAGTGTATATAGATATACTGTACTGATAGATGGAGTGTAGATAGTGTATATAGATATACTGTACTGATAGATAGAGTGTAGATAGTGTATATAGATACACTGTGCTGATAGATAGAGTGTAGATAGTGTATATAGATATACTGTACTGATAGATGGAGTGTAGATAGTGTATATAGATACACTCTGAAAGTGAATGTAATACTCACTACTCTTAAAGAGTAATCGCAAAGAAACTCACGGAGTAGTGAGTAGCCCAAATACCAAACTATTCGGCGAGTACCGAATTGTTACGAGTATACTCGCTCATCCCTAGTTATAGACAGAGATTAGGAGGGGATGAAGGGTGGCACAGGACTGTGGAGAGGATGGGTAGGTGATAGACAGAATTAGAGGAGAAGATGTAGGGCAGTGCAGAACTGTGGAGAGGATGAGTAGTTTATAGAGATGAGGAGGAGATGTAGGGTGGTCAGTACTGTGAAGAGGATGGGTAGATGATAGAGATGAGCGAGATGTAGGGCAGTACAGGACTGTGGAGAGGATGGGTAGGTGATAGACATGAGCGAGATGTAGGGCAGTACAGGACTGTGGAGAGGATGGGTAGGTGATAGAGATGAGCGAGATGTAGGGCAGTACAGGACTGTGGAGAGGATGGGTAGGTGATAGACAGATGAGGAGGAGATGTAAGGCAGTGCAGGACTGTGGAGAGGATGGGTAGGTGATAGAGATGAGCGAGATGTAGGGCAGTACAGGACTGTGGAGAAGATGGGTAGGTGATAGAGATGAGCGAGATGTAGGGCAGTACAGGACTGTGGAGAGGATGGGTAATAGACAGATGAGGAGGAGATGTAGGGCAGTACAGGACTGTGGAGAGGAAGGGTAGGTGATAGACATGAGCGAGATGTAGGGCAGTACAGGACTGTGGAGAGGATGGGTAGGTAATAGACAGATGAGGAGGAGATGTAGGGCAGTACAGGACTGTGGAGAGGAAGGGTAGGTGATAGACATGAGCGAGATGTAGGGCAGTACAGGACTGTGGAGAGGATGGGTAATAGACAGATGAGGAGGGGATGTAACGTGGTCAGTACAGTGAAGAGGATGGGTAGGGGATAGAGATGAGAGAGATATAGGGCAGTACAGGACTGTGGAGAGGATGGGTAGGTAATAGACAGATGAGGAGGAGATGTAAGGCAGTGCAGCACTGTGGAGGGCATTGTTGGTGAGAGTACTACTGTGGAGAGGATGGGTAGTTTATAGAGATGAGGAGGAGATGTAGGGTGGTCAGTACTGTGAAGAGGATGGGTAGATGATAGAGATGAGCGAGATGTAGGGCAGTACAGGACTGTGGAGAGGATGGGTAGGTGATAGACATGAGCGAGATGTAGGGCAGTACAGGACTGTGGAGAGGATGGGTAGGTGATAGAGATGAGCGAGATGTAGGGCAGTACAGGACTGTGGAGAGGAAGGGTAGGTGATAGACATGAGCGAGATGTAGGGCAGTACAGGACTGTGGAGAGGATGGGTAATAGACAGATGAGGAGGGGATGTAACGTGGTCAGTACAGTGAAGAGGATGGGTAGGGGATAGAGATGAGAGAGATATAGGGCAGTGCAGAACTGTGGAGAGGATGAGTAGTTTATAGATATGAGGAGGAGATGTAGGGTTGTCAGTACAGTGAAGAGGATGGGTAGATGATAGAGATGAGTGAGATGTAGGGCAGTACAGGACTGTGGAGAGGATGGGTAGGTAAAAGACAGATGAGGAGGAGATGTAAGGTAGTGCAGCACTGTGGAGGGCATTGTGGGTGAGAGTACTAAGTTGATATTGTACTATGTAGCAGATGGGTAACCAGTGCAATGGCTGGCACTGGGTAGAGGGGTCAGTGGAGCAGTTAGAGAGGTATTTGATCCTGGCTGCTGTATTCAAGATGGATTAGAAAGGGAGAGTTGAGTAAACAGGAACCGATTAGTTGAGAGTTGCAATAATCCAGGCGAGAATGAATAAGGGCAACAGTTAGAGTTTTTGCAGAGTCAACAGTAAGAAAAGGTCTAATTTTGGAGGTGTACAGTAGGTGACACGAGAAAACAAGTGATTGGGTGTAGAGAGTCAAGGAGAGAATATTTAGGGGTTTATACCTGTATAAAGCTTTACAATCATTAGCACTGACACAATACTACTGCTATATACAATACTACTTGCACGATGTTTATATCCACACATAAAAATAAGTTAATTTCTATGAACTTAACCTTCTCCTGAGAAGCAATATCTGATAAGTAAGAAAACATAACTTAGAGTCTGTCCTGGAGCTAGCGAGTCTTCACAAGTGCCCGGTTACACTGTTCTACATCATTTGGTTGTTATTATCATAAAAAAGCTACCTGAATTGCAAAACTCAGCAAAAAAAACAAATTTACGCTGACTACTATTTGCATAACTCACACAGAAAATATGGATTTATCTTCCTTCAACCAACACAAGTGACTGATTTGACCATAGAGGGATCTACAGTAGGTCGTGATGGCATTTACAGGTTGGATGCTTCTTCTACTCTTCGGCATGGTGGACAGTTTGACATCATTTATTTTGAACATTTACATCGTGGTAGCTAGTGCCAAAAGCCTGAGAACCGGACAGAGGCTGAAGCCTCCCGACCTAATCTACCTTCTCATCGGGCTGGTGAACATCGCATTCCAATGTTGTCTCAGCTTCCAGGGTCTATTGGCTGCTTTCTCAATGTCTTCACTATTCAATCAGAAGATCATTCTCCCAACCGTTGTGGGCACCCTGACACTCTTGTGTTTCACCAATTGGCTCACCGCCTGGCTCTGCATCTATTACTGCATCACCATCTCTAACCTAAATCGTCCGTTCTTCATCTGGTCAAAGAGGAACGTCTCAATGTATCTACCGCGTCTTCTCCTTCTGTCAGCCCGCGGATGTTTCTTCATTAGTCTTCCCGCCATCTGGATGACGAGTGTGGACGTCACTCTCCAATCTCCAATGAATAGCACCATCGACCCCATATTTATCAATGGATATTTCAATCTTCAGCCAACTTACATACAAATTGCTCTATTTATAGGACGCTGCGTGCCATTTCAACTTATCGTGGTCTCTATTAGGTTGGCCAACTCTTCACTCAGTAGACATCTACGGAAGATAAAGCAGAAGGATTCCGGATTGTCCCAAACCAACTGCCAGGCTCACGTCAATGCCATAAGAACCATGTGGGGTTTCCTTACAATTTCCATCATATTCTATATAAGTGAAAATTTGTTTTTTTCCATAAGCCCCAGCCCTGAAAACCCTTTTACGATTGCCAACTGGTTGATATTTATGTCTTTTCCAACATCAGAGTCTCTCATTATTATCTTTGCCAACCCCAAGCTGAAGAGGCAAATCATGGAGAAGGTCCGGTGGTTTTGCAGAAAAATATAGATGGAAGAAATCTATTATTAGGATGAGTCTTGTGTGCACTGGTGACTGGGGTGAACTGGAACATGTCAACGTTTTCATTGCTTTTTGTAGTATCACTTTACATTACATTGTTAGATTATTAATGTGGAACTTTCGGCAATCACAAAAAGATCATTTCTTTTGCCGTGCTTGAGGCATGGGAAGCGTACAAGTGTGGAGGAAAGGAGGGGGTCTTGGGAGGATCAAAGATTACAAAGTGGATGATATCGGGAGATTAGTTCAGAGATATATGGGGGGGGGGGGACAGATTAGGGACAGCTGTGTAAGTCAATGTTAGGAGTTTGAATTGGATTGGGGAATTGAGAGCCAGTGGAGGGATAATCTGGTTGCATTTTACCGGGGGGCTGCAGCAGTGGTATAGCGGTATCACAATCAGCAGGGATACTGGCAGTGGCAGGAGTAGAGTTATTCTGTGAACGCTGCAAGGCAGGAGCCATACATACATACAGGTAATGCTGCAGGCATTGCAAGGCAGGAGCCATACATACATACAGGTAATGCTGCAGGCATTGCAAGGCAGGAGCCATACATACATACAGGTAATGCTGCAGGCATTGCAAGGTAGGAGACATACATACATACAGGTAATGCTGCAGGCATTGCAAGGCAGGAGCCATACATACATACAGGTAATGCTGCAGGCATTGCAAGGCAGGAGCCATACATGCATACAGGTAATGCTGCAGGCATTGCAAGGCAGGAGCCATACATACATACAGGTAATGCTGCAGGCATTGCAAGGCAGGAGCCATCCATACATACAGGTAATGCTGCAGGCATTGCAAGGCAGGAGCCATCCATACATACAGGTAATGCTGCAGGCATTGCAAGGCAGGAGCCATACATACATACAGGTAATGCTGCAGGCATTGCAAGGCAGGAGACATACATACATACAGGTAATGCTGCAGGCATTGCAAGGCAGGAGCCATACATACATACAGGTAATGCTGCAGGCATTGCAAGGCAGGAGCCATACATACATACATACAGGTAATGCTGCAGGCATTGCAAGGCAGGAGCTATACATACATACAGGTAATGCTGCAGGCATTGCAAGGCAGGAGCAAATCCCCGTGGTTGTATGCAAGTTAATGTCAATGGTGCGGGCTTCAAAGAAATAACGCCTGGAGATAGCGCTTGCGCAGATTAAGATCTATGCTCAATGCAAGCCAAAATCTCAATCTGCACATGTATAACCTTCTGCGTCATTGATCTCCATTCAGCGGACTTAAAGGGAAATGGCAAGCACCATTGCAAACTTTAAAAAAGAGGCACATACAGACACGAGGCGCTGCAGTAGATCCAAAGACCCTACCCACAGTCCATAGTCTGGCCCCAACGCATGGTAAGGTTATTGCACCAAAATGTCTCATGTGCATTAAACAAGAACCAGCAGCTGGATTTCTTCAGGTCTCTATTGGATCAGTATAACATACAGCACCGTTATTTCTTATAGTGTAACAGGATGAATGGTGGAGACAGGTTCGCTTTAGTTATTGCTTTCCAGTCCTGTGTTTACAGGAATATTATGTTCTTTCTTGTTTTAGTTTATTGTGTTAAATAAATGATTATTATGATTGACAGAGGTTTCTCGACTGCCGGTGATTTATTTTCCTTATTTTATTTCTTTCTTTATCTTGAGGAGTATTGGACATTATTAAATATTACAGAATATAAGTTATTGCTTCAGGTATAACATTTGCTTATTGCACCTTATGTTTTATGTAAATTAATGAAAATTAAATTAATTTGTATCTGAATCTCAGAGAATGTGCAACTTGGAATAGCCTACACACCCACCATCTGTGCTAGCATCTGTGATTGGTTGCAATACACGCCCCCCTGTCGCCCACCCTCTGTGCCAATGTCTTTGATTGCTGCTTATTTTTTATATCAAGCACAAGTAAAGCAGGCAGCTGCAGGCTGCTACCCCCAGTGATCTGCTTTTTCTTGGCTGGTTATTAAAAATAGAAGGGATTCCATGACGTTTTTGTAACTTATTTAAATAGATAACTTAAAAAAATGATGGAGTCATCCATTTTTGATAACCAGCCAAGATAAAGCAGGCCGCTGGAGGCTGGTATCATCAGGATATGAAGGAACATGGATATTTGGATCTTCCCAGCCTAAGTCTACCAGCCCTCAGCTGGACCAGATTTGGGGCATCACATCAGATGCGTCAATTCTATCGCTCTGCCTGCTCTTTTCTGATGCGGTGGGCATCGGGGTAATGGTTAATGGGGTTGATGTCAGCTGTGAATTGACAATTTAGAGTATTGCTGATGTATGTAAAGCTCTGTGGAATTAATAGTGCCATATAAGTGAATAAATATATTATAAGTTATTATAAAAAATGGTCACACAAAGCTCTGGCGATAATATAATTGGGAATAAAGACTCCCCACAAATTTATTACATTTATACAATCCTGGACGTTCCAATGATAATCCAATAGGTAATGTCGCACGACGCTCATTGATTCCTATGGAGTCTCGATCTGAGAAAGTTATCAGAATGAGGGTCCAGAAGTCACTGTCAGTCAGCACCAGCCCTGGATTTTCCCATGGGAGCTCATGTCAGTAACCTTACATGACCTCACCGCTCTTGCTGGATATCTTGGTTGCGGCACATATATCAATGCCCGTAAGAAAATCTGATGATAATCCAATAGGGAATGTTCCACATCCATCGATTCCTGTAAGGTACCTTCACACACCGCAATATCGCCTGGAGATCATAAAGGCGATGTGTCGCCCCAGAGCAACCGCTGTGAAATTGCCTCACGGTTGCGGTGTATGATTGGGGAATTTCGTGGCGATAAATCGCCTCTCGCCTGTCGCCTGATTCCTGAACACTGCTCAGTAATCAGCCACAATCGGTAAGGCGATATTTCCGTGTCGTGGAGTGTGATAGGGCTATAGTGATGGAAAGAACATCGCCTATGATCTCCAGTAGGCGTGCCTCAGCGTGCTGTAGTCCGCGCCCCGACTAAACTGATTGGTGTGGGCTACTGTGTTCCCATTGGCTGTCACTTGACACCGCGCCATATTTGAAGAGCTGTCCGTTCAGCACTATACAATGGCAATGGCGTCATGTATTAGCCTTCCAGAGCAGGCTGACCAATCGTAACGCTGTAGCGTTGTCCAATGAGCGTGTATGGGGCGCGGTGTAAACCACTGCGGCACGCCTATCTCCTCGCCGCACTGAACATGTACGCCCATATTGCCTTTGGAATTGCGGCGTGTGAATCGGCGATGGAATGAGGCAAGATTGGTTCCGTTGTGGGTGAGGCAATTTCCGGAGCGACACATCGCCTTAGCTTCAGGGCGAAATTGCGGCGTGTGATGCCGCCATCGGCGATCTGAGGCCACCATGAAAAACGTGCACGCGCACGTTAGATCGCCTCATATCGTCAGGCGATATTGCGGCGTGTGAAGATACCTATAGAGTCTCATTATGAGAAAGTTCTCTGAATGATGCTCCAAAGATTACTGCCGGTCAGTGCCAGCCCTTACATTTCCCATAGTAAATGATGTTATAAAAAATTGGCAGCTGCCCATGGCATTTGTTTTGAATTTTTTTAAGTATTGCATCGGCCAATCACAGCCATGCTAACATTTGACTAGGCTGTGATAGGGCCAAAGTGCCTACACAGAAAACGGTGTGCTGATTGGCTGTCCTGTGCCCTTTCAAAAAGCTTTGCTTGGATGGGAAACCCGAACAGGAAGATGAGCGTACAGAAGTCTGTGTTTAAGGTTCAGCACCGACGCTAGGTGTTTGGTACGAACAGATTGGATTTGCTCATCCCTAATCACTAGTATTTCATGCAAGGGGAAACCACCTGAGGTTGACCTTGGACCCAAATTCAGTAACCTGTGTCCAACCGGCAACAAGCTTGAGTCTAATTTTTCCAACCGAAAACGCTGCTTGACTCTTCCATTGCCCATTAGACACAAAATGTTTGATTTGTGTCCAGTGGGTTCAACTTTCCTGCACAGAGCCTTAATGTTTATTGTGGGAAAACTCCTTTGAGCCCTTGAGCCCTGGCTCTCCTTAGTCCTCTGTTAGGCTAGGGTCACACCTGGAGGGTGGACCACGTTTACTAGATCCGCTAAACGCTGAGCCGAGTCTGCTGTAACGGCTAGCGTTAACGTCGGGTGCTGACAGGCAACACCTCTCCATAGTAACCCGATGTTTACCTTGGATGCATCCACACAGGAAGCCTCAGGAACTGTGCTTTAGCAGAGCACACAGCACCTGACCTTAACGCTAGCCATTACAGCAGACTCGGCTCAGCATTTAGGGGATCCAGTAAACGTGGGTCACCCTCCAGATGTGACCGTAGCCTTACATAGAATTTTCTCAACCATCTTAGATTCTTGCTTTTACAAGTAAAGCATCTTTTTTCTCTGTGATCATTGACTTTATCCTTAAGTATTGGATAAGCCAATTCTTTAAATATTAAGAAAAAGTAGTAGTAGAACCTCAATCAAAGCCAAGATTTATTTTAATAAAAAAAGGAATAATTCCACCAGAGATAGCAGAAATATGAGGAGTGGCAGGGCTGCCACTAGGGGAGTACTCCTCTGCCTGGAGTCATGGGCCTGGGTCTCACTGCAGGGGACATGACCATTGTATCAGGGAGCAGGGGGGCCTGGCCATGACAGACTGTAGGGGGCATGGCCATTTGGAGCAGGGAGGCAAACCCCCTGGCTGGCACACGCTGCTTTTAGCCAGCAGCTGCTCTGTGTCTGTGCACTGAGGCCACGTCTGCAACAGGCCTCAGTGCACAGGGGACCTGCCCAAGCCCGCCAACCTGCTCAGTACTGGTACAGAACAGGGGGCCCGACCACTGTGCCCAGGCCCACCCACCCGCTCAGTACTGTACAGGGGGCCTGGCCCGCTCACCCACCAGCACAAAAAGAGACTGGGGGAGGATGGACAAGAGCCCACAGCAGTGTGGTGGAGCTAGCAGCCAGGCATAAGGAGGAGGCGGCAAGCAGCCACAGGTGGTGGTGGTCGATAGCCAGCAGTGCACTGGTAAGAGAGTAAAGGCAGCACAAATGGCCTATGGGCACACCTCGTACACTCTCAGCTCCGCTCCGCTCCATACACCTTGTAGACATGCGGCTCCACTCCGTACCCCTCGTACATACTCGGCTTTGCTTCGTACACCTCGTACACACATGGTTCTTCTCCCTACACCTCATACACACGAGGCTCTTTTCCGTACACCTCATACACACTTGATTTCTCTCCGTACACCTCGTACACACTTGGCTCCGCTACGTACACCTCTTACACTCTTGGCTCTACTCCGTACACCTTGTACACACGTGTCTCCTCTCCGTACACCTCAGGGCAGGGTGATGGCGGCTGGCCGCTGGTGTGTGGGGCCCCAATGGGCCAGAGGGAGGCAGTCAGGGCCAGAGCAGTGTGATGGTGGCTGACCGCTGGTGTATGGGGCCCCCGGCGCTGGGCCAGAGGGGGTCAGTCTGGGCCAGCCAGGGCAGGGTGACGGTGGCTGGCCAGTGTATGGGGCCCTCCTGGCCCCAAACACCCCCCCACTATGGGGATAAGAGTGAGCACACGGTATGGAGGGGGTCCCAGACTCCCTCAGGGGGATAAGAGTGAGCAAATGGTGTGGAGTCTGTGGACATGGTGGGGTCAGGGAAGAGCATATACTGTATATTTCATTTTATTAGATGCTCCCGAAATTTGGTGAAGGAAAAGAGATAAAAAATGATTTTTAATGTTAGAAGGGGTCTGTCTTATAATGTCAGTGTCCTTTTTACAATCAGTATATATGTCCACCACCCTGAACCCAACATGTCTTACCAAGGGGGAGGAAAGGAAAGGGGTCGGGGAAAGGTGTGGTGGTGGAGCAGGAGGCACATTTGCAGGGCCATGGTGGGGAGGGCCAAACTGCGGGCCCAGAGCTGCGGGGGTGTTGCAGCCATTTTCCATGTGCCTGCAGGCTTTGCCAAGCTGTGACTTGGCCTCTATTGTCCAGACTTCCATAAAATGGCCGCGGAGGCGGTGCATGTGCAGATTGAGATACGCGGCCATTTGATGGAAGCTTGTGGCTTCTGCCTCCAGAGTTCAACTCACCCCTTCAATGGGTGTGGGCCTGGGGAGAGATTATACATCCCTTTGCCTCCTGCAAAGCTCAGCTCACCGCCAGTCTGTGCCCCCCAGCCCTCTGCAGTGCTGTATATGCTCTCTTTGTCCTGTATAATGTATATATAGCAGTCTCCTATGTGATGTATTTGATTTACAAAACTTATTGTCACAGAGTCGACTGCGCTCCAGACCAACACAAACCTGGAAGATCCGATATTACCGAACATCGCAGGACACAGAGAAGCAGCTGCAGACAGCAAATTAGGTGAGTTAATTAACTAAATGTATCCGGGTAATTGTCATGGTGATGTGCGGCCCCTGAATGATGGTAGAAATTTACAAATGTCCCCACCCCTGAACAAGGTGATAAATAACACCCCCATTATTACTCTGCCTCATGTGGCATTTATTGTTCCCATCCCTCCTCAGCTCTGATAAAGAACAAAGTACAGAAAGAGACTAATGTGTGACTGGTGAGGACGCGGTGCAGAAGGGGAGTTTTTGCAATAGTGGGTGGTGAAAGTATGGAAGATTCAAGGGGTGGAGGCGGCGCCTAGGTGGAGGAGATGGGGTGGAGGCTCAGGGGGCCCCAAACGTTTGCCAGTCAGGGGCCCCGAAATTCCTAGTGGCAGCCCTGACAAGTGGCTACATCAACAATTTGGTGCATTCTGTCAAAAAAAGTGCACTGATGAGTTGGGAACTGAACAAGGCCTGGACGTCCCCAGAAGAGAACAGCAGTGGATGATGGCAGAATCCTATGCATGGTGAATAAGAACCACAGCAACCCCTCAAGTGAAGAACAACCTCCAGGCTCCAGGTAGTCAGTATTTTAGGGTCTAAGTCAACCATAATGAGAAGACTAGAGGTAGCGAACTCTCATCAAACATGTTCGCCAATTTCAGATCCAGGCTGAATATGGCAATGTTCGCTCAGCCCCTCGAACCAGAACGTTTTGCTGAAAAATCGGGAATTTGGTTTTTGTTTGGTAACTGTTCAAATGTGTGTGTAGCCTAACGTAGAAGAGAAACATTACTGCAAATGCACTAGTGGTTCTGTTCTACGTTATGCTACACGCACACAGACACAGCAATCTTACCAGTCCCCTGCTGCTTGCTTCCAGGGCCGCTCACAGTCTCCGGCTTTCACTCTTACTTCAGGGGCCGCCCATTAAGCTTCCTGCATATTCACTGCACTGACCGGCAATGGCCAATCACAGACACTCACACTCTGTGAGAGCATCTGTGATTGGTTGTTGGAATGAGACTGCATTTCCACAATTTGCACCGGTGTCTGTGCTTAGTTGCATACACATTAGTGTATGGGTATTAACCTGCTGTAATAGTGTGTAAAATAACAATATAATGGGAAAAAAATGTGTGGAACTTTACTGTATTTTTCAGGCTGGCACAGATAAAGCAGACAACTGCCTAATTTTACCTTGGGTGACAAAAAATGCATAGGGCTCTGCCCTAGTTTTTATTGCCAGTCAAGGTAAAACTAGGTAGCTGGGGATGGTATTCTCAGCAGCAGCGGTGTAACTAGGTTTCATGGCGCCCGGGTTGAAGGTGTATTTTGGCGCCCCCCCCAGAGTTGGTGCGGAGCGGGGGAAGGGGGGTAGGGGCTTTGCTGTCAGCTTTCAGCCCCGCCGCTCCTGCAGCCCTGGGTGAGGAGCGGGGAGGGGGGAGGTGCCGGCGCCCCCCTCTGAGTTGCGCCCGGGGCACAGGATCCGGCTGCACCCCCCTAGATACGCCCCTGCTCAGCAGGGTGGGGGTCCATCATTATTGGACCCCCACTGTACACTGTAGACTATCAGCCCGCAACCAACCCAGAGACCCAGGCGCTTTCATAAGAAGCCAGGTGACTAAACTGTCCCAACTTGGTTTCTTCAAGTATTTCTTTGATCCTCTGGCTGGATCTTTGGATCCTAGGTTGAAGTAGCACAGCAAGGTTTGTGGCCAGGTGTGAAAATTATCCCAACCTGTGTTCTTTAAGCAGTTTGTTGATCCTCTAGGTGGATACTTTGATCCTATGCTGAAGTCCTGTAGAATATGAAGACTATGGTGACAGGAGCAAGAACCTTCTTATACTTCTCAGTTTTCATTTCAGGGTATTGCCTTCTTACCGGATTGGTGTGATAAGGCTGTTCTCTCAATAGTCGGCAGCTCAATTCAACTGCATAATTTTCCTCTGGAAGAAGTTGTCAGAGGGGCTGAGGCAATCCCCATTTAGCAAGCAATCCACAACTTAACTCACAATTCGGACTTTTGGTAGGTCTGACAATGCTGATGAAAGTAGCAAGGCATTTCTGACTGTTTAGAGGTGCTTGGGTAGGTTTCCACACCAACTAATCCAATAAGAGATAAACACAGCATTCCCATTGAAGTGAATCAATAGACTTTATTCAAAAATGTGTTTCCACCCTTGACCTTCGAAGTGGCGGATACCGCTGATCACACCAGCCACACTTCCAAACAGCGCCGGTCCCAGCACTACATGAACTGACGAAGGTCAAGGGTTTCACAGAAATGTTTTCACTAACTGGAATCACATTTTTTTTATCAATTCTATTGAGATACTTCAAGGGGAGTGCTGTGTTTATCCTTTAAATGACTAACTTCTCTTGATTTACAAAACAAAAATACAATGCATCTGGCTTAATTAAGAATCGTTAACCCTCGACAAAAGTGGTCAGATGCCGTGTCATGAACAGTTAACCCCCAATGCAAGTGGTCAGATGCGGTATCTTGAACAGATAACCCCCAATATAAATGGTCAGATGCGGTATCTTGAATAGTTAACCACCAACCCAACTCAAGTGGTCAGATGCAGTGTCTTGAACAGATAACCCCCAATATAAGTGGTCAGATGCGGTATCTTGAACAGTTAACCCCCAATATAAGTGGTCAGGTGTGGTGTCTTCAACAGATAACCCCAAATACAAGTAGTCAGATGCGGTATCTTGAACAGTTAACCACCAACCCAACTCAAGTGGTCAGATGCGGTGTCTTGAACAGATAACTCCCGAATAAGTGGTCAGATACGGTATCTTGAACAGTTACCCACCAACCCAATTCAAGTGGTCAGATGCGGTGTCTTGAACAGATAACCCCCAATATAAGTGGTCAGATGCGGTATCTTGAACAGTTAACCCCAATATAAGTGGTCAGGTGTGGTGTCTTCAACAGATAACCCCAAATACAAGTAGTCAGATGCGGTATCTTGAACAGTTAACCACCAACCCAACTCAAGTGGTCAGATGCGGTGTCTTGAACAGATAACTCCCGAATAAGTGGTCAGATACGGTATCTTGAACAGTTACCCACCAACCCAATTCAAGTGGTCAGATGCGGTGTCTTGAACAGATAACCCCCAATATAAGTGGTCAGATGCGGTATCTTGAACAGTTAACCACCAACCCAACTCAAGTGGTCAGATGCGGTGTCTTGAACAGATAACTCCCGCTATAAGTGGTCAGATACGGTATCTTGAACAGTTACCCACCAACCCAACTCAAGTGGACAGATGTGGTGTCTTAAACAGTTAACCACCAACTCAAGTGGTCAGATGCGGTGTCTTGAACAGATAACCCCCGATATAAGTGGTCAGATGCGGTATTTTGAATAGTTAACCACCAACCCAACTCAAGTGGACAGATGCGGTGTCTTGAACAGTTAACCACCAACTCAAGTGGTCAGATGCGGTGTCTTGAACAGATAACCCCCGATATAAGTGGTCAGATGTGGTGTCTTAAACAGTTAACCTCCAACCCAATTCAAGTGGACAGCTGCGGTGTCTTGAACAGTTAACCACCAACCCAACTCAAGTGGACAGATGCTGTGTCACCACAAAAGATAAGTTAAAAACTTTAAGTCCAGCCTTTTTCTGAGAAACAAAATATGGATTGAAGAAGAGATATTACCTTCATATACAGGTAACGTACTCCTCAGTATCTGGTTTCACTCTGTTAGTTATAACCACCAACCCAACTCAAGTGGTCAGATGCAGTGTCTTGAACAGATAACCCCCCCGATATAAGTGGTCAGATGTGGTACCTTGAACAGTTAACCACCAACCCAACTCAAGTGGACAGATGTGGTGTCTTGAATAGTTAGCTACCAACTCAAGTGGTCAGATGCGGTGTCTTGAACACATAACCCCTGATATAAGTGGTCAGATGCGGTATCTTGAACAGTTAACCACCAACCCAACTCAAGTGGACAGCTGAGGTGTCTTGAACAGTTAACCACCAACTCAAGTGGACAGATGCTGTGTTACCACAAAAGATAAGTTAAAAACTTTAAGTCCAGCCTTTTCTGAGAAACAAAATATGGATTGAAGAAGAGATATTACCTTCATATACAGGTAACGTACTCCTCAGTATCTGGTTTCACTCTGTTAGTTATAAAGGAAAAAAACATTTGATTTGCAAAATAGAAAAAAAGCCTAATTTGAGTAAAACAGATTTTGCATAACTCATAAATCAAACAAGGATTTTTCTAGTCACCAAACACAAGTTACTTATTGGAGCGTAGTCGCATCCACGGGAGGCTCACGATGGCGTTTACGGGATTGAACCATGTTGCCCTTTTTATCATCTTTGGCAGTGGAGCGACATTTATTTTGAACATTTGCATCTTAGTGGTCAGTGCCCAAAGCCTGAAGACGGGACAGAGGTGGAATCCTCCTAATCTGATCCACCTTGTGATGGCAGCGGTGAACATCGCTCTCCAGTGTTTGCTCAGTTTTAAGGGTTTTTTATCTGTTTATTCCATTGCATTATTCTTTGTCCGGGAGGTCTGTGTTCCAACCATCATGGGCATTCTGACTCTTACATACTTCACCTACTGGCTCATTGCCTGGCTCTGCATCTATTACTGTGTCACCATCTCCAACTTCAATTATCCGTTCCTTCTCTGGTCAAAGAGGAACATCTCAATGTATCTACCGCGTCTTCTTCTTCTGTCAGCCGCCGGATGTTTCTTCGTTAATGTTCCCATCATCTGGAACTTGAGTGTGCACCTTACTCTACAATCTGCTGGGAATAGCACCATTGTTCCCATATTTGTCCATGGGTCTTTCCATCATCAGCCCACTTACATTGTGTCTGCATCATTTTTCGGATGCTGTGTGCCATTTCTACTCATCTTGGTCTCTATCATGGTGGTCAACTACTCACTTACACAACATCTATGGAAAATGAAGAAGAAATCTGGATTATCCCAAACCAGTGACCAGGCTCACATTAATGCCATAATATCCATGTCGTGTTTCCTTACAATTTCCATCATATTTTATGTAAGTATATTTTTATTTTTGGCAAGGAGCCCCAACACCAATGATCCTTCTACAGGTGTCAGCTGGTTGCTTTTTATGGGTTTTCTGACAGTTGAGTCTCTCCTCATCGTCTTTGCCAACCCGAAGCTGAGGAAGCAAATCAAGGTGAAGGTCTTTGGGTTTTTCGGAAAGATATAGACGGAAGAAATCAAATCTGAAGAACAGTCTTTAGGTCCAATTCATCATTTTCATTTCTTACCGGAATCTTGTCCTATGGTTTTGCTCAGGGCTTTGGAGTTGGAGTCGTGGAGTCGGAGTTGGTGTCCATTTTGGGTGGAGTGGGAGTCGGAGTTGAAGTCGGATTCAAGGACATTAGCCAACCCTCATCCAAGCACACCACCCTGTGCAAGCAATAAAAATATATATCCATTTGTGACATCAATAAGAGCAGGCAGATTAGAATTAAAAACCAAGAACATAATGAAGCAAACTTACCATCAACCTGTACAACAATGGCACCGTCATGGTACAAGGGACTGTGGACATCTTCTGAAGAAGATGGTGGTACATTACTGTACATGTATAGCAGCACTATAGTATATGGCGGTACATTACAGTACATGTATAGCAGCACTATGGTATATGGCGGTACATTACAGCACATGTATAGCAGCACTATAGTGTATGGCGGTACATTACAACACATGTATAGCAGCACTATAGTGTATGGCGGTACATTACAACACATGTATAGCAGCACTATAGTGTATGGCAGTACTCATATTAGGCTCAAACTCCAAACTCACAAAGAACAACAAACACCAGTAGGCACCTCTGATGTCCGCCAAGATTGTACAGTTTGAGTCGTCAAGTCGGAGACGGTGTCCATTTTGGGTGGAGTCAGTCGGATTCAAGGAAATTGAGGAGTTGGAGTTGGAGTCGTATTTTTGGCTTATTGACTACACAGCCATGGTTGTGGAGTCGGAGTCATGGGGTCAGAGTCTGTGTCTATATTGGTGGAGTTGGTGTCGGAGTCAGGGAAATACCGAATCAACAGCTCTAGTTTTCTTGACATTTTTTGTGCAAACGTCAGCACAATGGTGCAAGAGTTTAATGACTGTTATGCAAAACCCAATGCTGTGTGTGTGGGGGATTTTTAGCTGTAACTGTTTTGATGAGTTTGCCGCAAATCGCAAAGTTAATAATTGAGAATTGTTTACTCAAAAATGGCAGAAATGTAATGATTCAATCTTTTGTCTTCTTCAGTATAAATATTAGATTATTTTTTCTGGATACTCTCATTTTGGCATTTTTGAAACTTATGTTGCAACTAGATGGTGGCCCGATTCTAACGCATCGGGTATTCTAGAATATGTATGTAGTTGACATACTGTGACTGACAGAACTTGTTCAGTCAACATGAGTGAACTACATATATATATATATATATAGCAGTGCTATGGTATATGGTGGTACATTACAACACATGTATAGCAGCACTATAGTATAGGGCATTACATTACAGCACATGTATAGCAGCACTATAGCACTATAGTATATGGCGGTACATTACAGTACATGTATAGCAGCGCTATAGTATATGGCGGTACATTACAGTACATGTATAGCAGCGCTATGGTATATGGCGGTACATTACAGTACGGTATACCAGCGCTATGGTATATGGCAGTACATTACAGCACATGTATAGCAGCACTATAGTATATGGCCGTACATTACAGTACATGTATAGCAGTGCTATGGTATATGGGGTACATTATATTACATGTATAGCATCGCTATGGTATATGGCGGTACATTACAGCACATGTATAGCAGCGCTATGGTATATGGCGGTACATTACAGCACATGTATAGCAGCACTATAGTGTATGGCGGTGCATTACAGTACATGTATAGCAGCACTATAGTATATGACAGTACATTACAGTGCATGTATAGCAGCACTATAGTATAGGGCAGTACATTACAGTACATGTATAGCAGTGCTATGGTATATGGCAGTACATTACAGTACATGTATAGCAGCACTATAGTATATTGCCGTACATTACAGTAGATGTATAGCAGTGCTATGATATATGGCAGTACATTATAGTAATGTAAAGCAGCACTATGGTATATGGCGATACTCCGCACCTGCAGCATCCCCGCTCTTCCTGGCCCCCACTCCTTCACAGTAAAAGTAAAAATAGAAAAATCCTCACCTGTCCGCCGGCTTGCTCCACCTCCGTCTTCTAGGTCCTACAGGCCTTTAGGACCTGTCATTGCCTGGGAAACCGATCAGTTGATCGGACACATGACCGCTAACTGCCGGGGGGCAGGATGAGCAGGGGGGGCAGGATGGTGACGGGGGGGAAAAGCAGGATGGTGGGGGGGTGAGTGCAGGATGGGGTGGGGGGGCAAGCAGGATGGAGCAGCGAGGCAGGATGGGGGCGAGCTAGGCAGGATGGAGGGGGCAGGATGGAGCGGGGGAGACTGGACGGCGGTGGGGGGGGGGGCGGGGGAGTGATGGAGGTGCGGTGGAGGGGCAGGATGGGAGGGGGGCAGGATGGTGCGGGGGGCAGGTGTGGGGCAGGATGGTGGGGGAGGCAGGATGGGAGGTGGGGGGGCAGGATGGGATGGTGCGGAGGTGGAGCTGAGGGATGGGAGGGTGGCGGTGGAGGGGGGCAAGGGTAGATGCGAGGGGGCAGGATGGTGGAGGGGCAGGATGGATGTGGGGGGCAGGATGGTGCAGGGGGCAGGATGGATGCGGGGGCAGGAGGATGGGGTAGGATGGCAGGGAGCAGGTGGAGGCTGGGGCAGGATGGAGCAGGATGCGGGGATGGGGGGCAGGATGGTGCGTGGGAGGGCAAGATGGCAGGATGGTGGGGGCGGTGGCAGGGGAGATGGGGGACAAGGGGGCGGGAGCAGGTGATGGCGGGCAGGATGGATGGGTGCAGGTAAGCGGGGCAGGACGGATGCTGAGGGGGCAGGAGGGCGGGGGGCAGATGAGCGGCGGCAGGAGCGAAGTGCAGGCGAGTGAGTGGCGCAGAGGGAGGAAAGGAGTGAGCGGGGCAGGATGCAGCGAACAGGGCAGGACGGAGCGAGTGGGGCAGGACAGAGCGAGCAGGGCAGGACAGAGCGAGCAGGGCAGGAAGGAGCGAGCGGGGCAGGATGGAGCCAGGGGGGCAGGATGGAGCTGGGGGGGTAGGATTGAGCTGGGGGGGGCAGGATGGGGCCGGGGGGCCAGGATGGAGGCGGGAAGGGGGGCAGGATGGAGCCGGGGGGAAGCAGGATGTAACCGGGGTGGGGTCAGGATGGAGCCGGGGGGGGCAGGATTGCTGCAGGGGGGGCAGGATCCCCCTCGCCCCCTCTGTGCTATCTGGTCCTGGCCTAGCCTTCCAGTCTTCCTATATTTCAGGGGATCACCAGGCTCCTTCCTACCCGTGTGACTACAGCGTAAATAGGGAATCCCTTCCGTCCGTTCGTCTGTCATTGGTGCCGTTTTCCCCGAATCCAGCTGCACTGATCCGGTACTCAGCTCCTCTTGGCCTTTACTGCTCGGCACCCTCTGGCCTACTCCCTAACACTTCCTTTTGTACCTGGTCCGTCACCTTGCCTATGTCCCACCCACTGTGACTGGCCTTACCTCCCCTTGCCCGCCTAGAGTCTCGGGCTCCGGGTTGGGTCTGGTGTCTGTGGGTGTGTTTGTGAAGGTGTTTGTATAAAACTGTCTCCACCTCCCTGGCTGCAGTTCTTACCTGTGGCCACCCTAGTCACAGGGGCGCCACAGCTGCGTTCCCATTGGTCAGCCTTGCGTGAATGCACGGCTCATCAAATAAGGCGCCTCGGACACGGCCAGCCAATCGGAACGCAGTATCACCCACCAATCGCTGCAGATGCGACGCGAAAGCCACTACATCCTAGCATGCCTATTTGATTTCTTTCACGATCACTGTGAACGTCGCTCTCGGCCTGTCACATGCCACCATGCGCTGAAATTGCCTGGTGGTTATCGCCTGATTTCTCTGCAGTGCAGGCGGATCAGGCAACACTGCACCGGCTATTTATTGTCGTACAATCTCTCAGTCACACGCCACTATGCATCTGCGATGTGGAAGCAATATCGCCGCATTCGGAGATTGCTTAACAAATCTCCTGGGAATATCGGTACCTTTACTCTGCACAGTAAGACGTCCCCGGACTGAGGAAGGTTATAAGTGTCCATAGCACAACATGACCCAGACCTACCCTGCAAAAAGTCCAAAGGGAAGTTGCTCTCAAACCACAAAAAGCCCATCTTTCCCAGGGCTCTGACTTTCAATATGTCATACCTCATTCTTATGGCTTGATCTGGTGGAATCTTGCTCTACCATTGATTTTCTTCCCAGCTGAGCCACACCTGGTCAGTTTCTGTTCAAATGCTGATGGTTCTCTTATCTTTGCTCCTTCCTTTGGTTTGCAGTTAGTTAGCTGTTCTCACTTGCTTAGTTTAGCTCTGTCCTATCATATCGCGGGTGGAGCTATTTATACTCTCCTTTTTTCAGCCTTCTTTGCTTACTATATTTTTATGTGGATTTGTGCTAAGGCATTCCAGTCCTGCAGCTAAGGGATTTTGCCTGATAAGCAGAGACCAGTGTTTTATTTTCTCTGTGTATTTCTCACTTGCCTTCCTAACAACTATATTTTGTTTTCTGTTAGAATAGGTTTAGTTCCAGATCTAGCGCTAGATCTGGAACCAAGCCTATTTTGTTTTTTAATGCTTATCAGGACCTTCAGGGAATCTTGAAGTTAACACCGCTGGATTTGCAGCCACCTGCTGAGATTAAACTCTACATATGATACGCTCTTGTCATATATAATAAAAGTGAGTGCAATACCATTCACATAGCTTGACATTTATGAATACGACACTACTACGCTATATATTTCTTTCTTCCTTATTTGGTAGGAGTCCCTATTGCTATTCTGTATCTGTCAGGTTAGTAGGAGGTTTCGCTTACTTGCGTTTAATACCTCTCCTTTGTTCACATGTGCATGTGCTTTGTTTGCTCACCTTGGGTCTCTGTCTAAAGGCCCTGTCACACATAACGAGATCGCTAACGAGATCGTTGTAATGTCACAGATTTTGTGACGTAACAACAATCCCGCTAACAATGTCGTTATGTATGACACGTACCAACGATCTGGCCCCTGCTGTGAGATCATTGATCGTTACATACTGGATCATTTCTGCATCGTTGGCTGGGAGCGCTACATCGTTGTGTTTTGACAGGGACAATGGCCAACGATCTCAATGCTACGCGATGGAGTGACAATTCCCAACGACCTCGGTATAATTCTGGATCGTTGCTGAAGTCGTTGGGGACATCGATAGTGAGATACCTGTGTGGCATCTCCCCAGCGATGTGGAAAATGATGCACCAGCGATCTCGGCATATCGTTATCGGTATCGCTGGTGCGTCGTTATGTATGACTGGGCCTTTAGCCTGAACACTTTCCTTATCTTAGTTAGTTGTGCATAGTGACCTCACACTCTGGCTTCTCAGTAGAAACAAGAAACTGCTTGATGGCCTTTTAGGGAGCCAGGTCTGAGCTGTGGTTTCTAGTTGTGAGCTTAGAGGCATTGTAGTCTGTATAGGATCCAGTAGGGTGTGGATTGTTCAGCTTTTATTTCTCCCTTTACTTGTATGTGAGTTGATACTTGCCTAAAACTTTACTTACATGTACAATCTAGGTATGGAGGTCGCTAAGGCTGGGTTCACATCACGTTTTTTTGCTGTGCGGGTGTATCCTCTTTATTGCAGGACCACCCGGACAGGAACGGAGAGAAACGGATGTGTGGAAATGGATGGCATATAAGCTCCCGGGAAAGTATGGCAGCCATCGGAAATAATGATATTGTCAGTCCAGAGAGAGAAAGAGAGAGAGAGAGAAAATGAAAGAGATAGAGAGAACTCCTGAACGGAAAATGGCCTGGGAGGAGCAGTGAATTTCTTCTGAGCATGCTCAGTAACAAAACACGGATCCGGGAACGGATCCTGTTTTTTCCCAGCTCCATAGACATCCATGTTAAGTGCGCCGGACCGGATTTGTTTTTGTCTGGTTTTGTCCGTTTTTGTATCCCTGGAGCTCAAAAACGATGCAGACTCCGATTTTGGGGATGGTAGAAAACAGGACAGAACTGAATCCTGAACTGAATACAGCAAAACCAGATGGCCATATGTGATCAATCCAGCACCATAGGGATGCATGGGAGGCTAAACAGGATCCTGTTCTGTCCTTTTCAAAATGGACAGAACAGGATGACATAAAAGTGGTTTGAAGGCCAGCCTTACCCATCTACACATTTCCAATACTTTGTATTCAATCAATGGCCCACTATGTATGGTTATGGAAAGATAAGTATCAATCCATCCAAAGCAATGAGTCTCTTTGTCACAAACTTAGCAGATACATGTACTCTAATTGTGGCTGAAACATCCGTTACATTACCTGCAGTATGCACTCATCACATTTGGATGAATATTTAGGGGGTTATATATGTATAAAGTTCTAGCATTTATATAATTCCAATTTTAGCCTTTGAGTCGTGTCCGACTATTGGAGACCATGTGAACCATTTTCCTCCAAGCTTCTCTGTCACAGCACCTTAAGTTCTCTGATGTTTATTTCTGTGTCGGCCATTATGGTGTCCAACCAATGGGTCTTAGGTCTTCCGCGACCTCTACTACCAGTGATCGAACCAAGCATCGTGTCCTTCTCGAGGGAATTTGCTCTCATCACGATGCCAAGTAAGACAGTTTGTATTTTATGACTTTTCCGACCAGGGACGTCTGCGGATTGATGCATTCCAGAGCAGCCTTATTTGTGATCTTGGCTTTCCATGGGATTCAGAGGAGTCTCCTCTAGCACCACAGTTGGAAGGAATCAATCTTTCTTTGATCACCGATTGTCAAGGTCCATGCCTCACACACGTACAACACTATTGGGAATGCAATTGCTATGACCAATCATTATTTGGTGATAATCGAGATGTCATTGCACTTCCACGTTGCTTCAAGATCATCTTGCTGAACAACCCATAGTACGCCGCCGTTACAATCAATGAGGGACCCCATGAAGAGGAACTGTCTACCATTTCTATTTCTCCATTGTCGATCTTTAAATTCACCTTCTCATTAGCGGTCGTCATTATCTTGGTCTTCTTCACATTCATATGCAAACCAAACTTCTTGCTTTCCTCACTGAGCTTTAAGGTCACTTATATAATACTACTGCCAGGGGCGGACCTACCGTGGTTCAGCTGCAACAGGGTCCCGACCGGCTAGGGGGACCCTCAAGCTTGCAGGGAGGCCCCCAGCCGACCCCCATGTCCCTGTGTCAGAGGAGCGGGGGTTAACTGAGGGAAGCTTCCTGCCTCCCTCAGCTGATCCCACTCCTCCTCTCCTCTGCCGCCCCGGCTCCCAGGACTGCGCGGCCTGGCGCAGGCAGGAGATGTAGCAGCTCCAGCAAAACTTCCCCCCCCGCTCCTCGCCGGCTGACATCCACTAGCACCTCCCCCACACACCCCGCTCCTCGTCGGCCGACATCCACTAGCATCCCAACCCCCCCGCTCCTCACCAATCAGCTGCTGCACCAGGGCTCTCTTGACACAAGGTCCGCCACTGACTACTGCTATATACTACTAGGATGATGTTTATAGTCACACATTGAAAATAAGTTACATTTCTCAGCTTAACCTTATCTTTTAGGAAAGAGAAACATTGCTTAGAGTCTGACCTGGAGCTGACGAGTCTTTCTAAGAGCCCTGTTACGCCCTGTTCAACTATTTGGTTGTTATGATCATAATGAAGCACCTGATTTGCAAAACTCAGCAAAAAGCAAATTTACGCTAAACACAATTTGCATAACTCTCCCATTAAATATGGAATTTTCTTCCTTCAACCAACACAAGTTACTGATTCGAGCTACTGATAAGTTACTGATACATTGACAGAAGGGTCGTGATGCCATTTATAGGATGGATGCTCCTTCTACTCTTCGGCATGGTGGACGGTTTGACAACATTGATTTTGAACATTTGCATCTTGGTATCTAGCGCCAAAAGCCTGAGGACAAGACAGAGGCTGAATCCTCCCGACCTAATCTACCTTCTCATAGGAGCGGTGAACATTGCTCTCCAGTGTTGTCTAAGCTACCAGGGTCTATTGGCTGTTTTCTCAATGTATACACTCTTCACTCACAAAGTCTTTTTCCCAACCGTTGTGGGCACCCTGACACTCTTGTATTTCACCAACTGGCTCACCGCCTGGCTCTGTCTTTATTACTGCGTCACCATCTCTAACTTCAATCATCCGTTCTTTCTATGGTCAAAGAGGAACATCTCGATGTATCTACCGCGTCTTCTTTTTTTGTCAGCCGCCATCTGCTTCTTCATTAGTCTTCCCGCCATCTGGATGACAAGTGTACACGTCACTCTACAATCTCCAATGAATAGCACCATTAGCCTCATATTTACCAGTGGATATTTCCGTCTTCAACCCATTTACATCCAAACCGGTCTATTTATGGGATGTTGTGTGCCATTCCTACTTATCCTGGTCTCTATCATTGTGACCAACACTTCACTTTTAAAACATTTATGTAAGATGAGGCAGAGGGATTCTGGATTATCCCAAACTAAAGACCAGGTTCACGTTAACGCCATAAGAACCATGTTGCGTTTCCTTTTCATTTCGATGATTTTCTATATAAGTGAGATTGCGTTCTTCTCAATGAGCCCCAACCCTGAAGATCCTTATACAATTTTAAGCTGGTTGATATTTATGTCTTTCCCAACAGCAGAGTCTCTCATCATTATCTTTGCCAACACCAAGTTAAGGAGGCAAATCATGACGAAGGTCCTGTGGTTTTTTAGAAAGCTACAGATAAAAGAAATCAACTCTTAGGAAGAGTCAGCCTTCTTTCCACTTTAGCAACCAGGGTAAACTCGAATATCTCAAAGTTTTCTTTGCTTTTAGTATGTAGTATGACTTTATTTTTTCAACCACATTATTGATCTCAGGGCTCGACTCCGGAGCTCGATCTGATGACCCGTGGTTGTTTGGTTGGTCTCATTCTCCGGTGGACCACAGCATGATTTGTCTTGGTCCAACTGTTGTTAGCTCTTTTATCTTTCCTTTATCTTTCTTTTTTATTTCCACCTTGTTTTGTTGGCCCTATCACATCTTGGGAGGGACTATTTATGATCATCATGCTAATTCCTCAGAGAGGGCTATATCCAAGGTGGACAGAGGTTTGATCCTCAGTTTACTATGATCTTGCTGAGTTATCACTTTTGCATTTCCATGGGGTCTCTTTGTTTCCATGTTTAGCATTCTTCCATTCTGTTTCATTTGGAAGCATTCCGCTTAATCTATAAGAGCTGTTTCACATCTATGCGCCTATGCGTTTAGCAGCATTGCACTAGCGCAGGTGCAACCACAGTCCAGCGCAGCCAAGTACATCGGCACACAGATGAAGCGCATTGCCATTACCTTCTATGGCCGAGCGCAGGAGACAGCATCCTGGAAGTGTAAGTGTGACAGATCCTGTGTCACAGCGCATGCGCTAGTCTAGATGCACCGGAAACGCATCATGCAACATTTCTGGTGCGCCCAGAATAAGCGCATGAGCTGTGACACAGAACCAGTCACACTTGCACTTCCGGGATGCGGTCTCCTGCGTTCGGCCATAGAAGGTAATGGCGGCGCAAGCTCAATGCGCTTCTTCTGTGCGCCGATGCGCTGCGCTGGGATAGCACCTGCGCTAGCGCAATGCTGCTAAATGCATCGGCGCATAGACGTGCACTAGGCCTAAGTCTTTTTGAGTTTCTTTTAGTTTCTTCTGTATTGCCTGTGTGACTGTGTGAACACATCTTTCACCCTGATTCTCTCCCTCTGCATGTGTTCACCTCTTTTATGTGTATTAGTGTTTTAGGTTATACTTGCGTAATCATTGAGGACACTCTTAGTCACCTGTCATTGAATGGGGGCACCATTGCGTTACTTTAGGGTGCCAACCTCCGCGGACAGGCAGGTACAAAACAGGGTCAGGTTTAGGTTTCTCCTGCATTTGGGACTTTTGCTTATCATCTCCCCTGGTTTGTTTGTTCACATCTAAGTGGATGCGCTAAGTTGCAAAATTAGAATAGTAAAATCCTAAACAACGAAAGAAAAAATAACAATGATAAGAAGATAATATTTATATTGCTATGTCTGAGCCAAGGGAATTTCAACATCAATATGCAAAACCAAAAATTCATAACAGTCCACAAAGAAAATCTACAGAATTTAAAGGGAACCTGTCAGATTGTTCTACGCCCCTCTTCTATAACTATCTGTCCCTGCACCTTCCTAGCTGATCCCTAAACTTCCCTGTCTGTTCTAAAAGTGTCCTATAAAGATTGAGAAAAATGACTTATATACTTACATACCGTCTCAATTCGAAGACTGGAAAGGCAGGCTCTGGGGCTACATTCTCTCTCCTCGCTTGCTCTCCATATGCCCCGCTAGGCATCATCAGTCTTTCTTCTGTTCCACCCCTGTTTGAAATTCCCGCCTTCTTTGCTACTGTGATAGCCGGCTGAAATATCATATCTGGCCTGGTGCATTGTGGGTGACTGATCACGTGATACGGGCCAGCTTCAATGGAATGAAGACTGTATGTAAGTATATTAAGTCATTTTTCTCAATCTCTATAGGGCACTTTTAGAGCAGACAGGGATCGTTAGGGATCAGCTAGGAAGGTGCAGGGACAGTTAGTGATAGCAGAGGGGGGTAGAACGACCTGACAGATTCCCTTTAACAGGGGCGTATCTAGGGGGATGCAGCCGGATCCTTTGCCCTGGGCGCAACTTAGAGGGGGGGCGCCCGCCGCCACCAAGGGCTGCAGGGGCGACGGGGCTGAAAGCTGACAGCACCCCTTCCCCCCCGCTCCTCAACCAAGGCTGCAGAGGCATCGCCGCTGGGGTTTTCAGACACCCCGGTGGCGATGCCGCCTGACAGCTCGCCGGCGCGGGGCTGGAGATGTTGCCCCGTGTAAATGGGGGACAGCGAAGCTGGTGGGGCGCCAAAAACGTGCGCTCACCCGTCAGTCGCTGCCGACATCCCCAGCCCCGTCGCCCCTTGTGACGGGGGCTTAAGAGGTTTGCCCTCAAGTTTTTAGACCCTTATAGGATTATTGAAGTTTTAAATCCTATGACCCTTAAACTTCAACTCCCAATGGCTTGCAAGATACATTTCTCTTTTCGTCTTTCCCTTTTTAAAAAATTTAAGGGGACACTAATAACAGCCAAAGTGGAAGTCATTGTCGCTATCTCCCTCTCGCCTACTGAGCAACAAGTGCTAATGCTTATCCAATTGCTGCTAAATTTCCAGTATATCTCTAAGCAATCCCTCATTACACTGCAAATACTAATAATGACAATTGTACAGCTATGACATTTCTGTAGTAAAATAAAAAATACATCATCTATATACCAACCATACCATAGTTGCTGATATTTCTATACAACATATTCTTATGATAAATATATGAAAAACTATGTGATTTTACCTAAAAAAAAATCTAGTAATTCACATCCAGACTATCTAGGATATCCATGCTTTTAAAAAATTCTATTTCCTTATAAAATGCCTAATAAACACCATTGCAATATTTACAAGTGTCTACTGTTCGTTAGCAATTCTTTTAATGAATCACACTGTCAAAATAGTTTATATTTGCAAACTTTGGCCTAGTTATTTCTTTTTATTCCTGTATTTAAATAAATATATTTTTCTTTTTTGTTTTATGCTACAGTTTTTGTCTTGTATTTCATTTAAATATATTATAATTCTCATTCATATATGTCTCTTGACCTTCGGTATATTACTTTCCTTATTTTCAATATTTTTTAAATTGAGGAGTATTGAAGAATACTTCAGCACTCATTATAATTCTTTGAGCTGCCTCTTATTTTGTGTTTTCCAGAATTTACACTCTTGTTTCAGGTATAAATATTGCTTATGGCATATGACGCTTAATTTACATTAATAAAACTCAAAATTAATTTCACAGAATGTGTAACTATTGGAATAAACCCACGACACTGATGATGCAATACTCGCCTCCGAAATTATAGTTTTTTAAGGTTAAAGTTACACTTAAGTCCCTTAAGATGCATCACCTGATGAAGGCAGCGCTTTGCTGCAGAAACACGTAGTGGCCTGTAAGAGGTTAATAAAGAAATAATTTTCTAAAAATAACCCTAGTGCCATTTATCTCTAGCCCTAGCGCTCCACAGACCAGGGATTTTTTTACTCTCAGCTTCTTGCACTTGTGCACACCTGCAAGAGCAGCTCTGGACAAGAGATACCATTAATCCTAGATCCTGAGCTCCATGACCTAGCAATACAACACGGTCACCGTTGAAGGACCTGTGGTGACATCAATCCGGTCACGTGACCGCGGCAGGAGCTGGAGCTCCCAGAGCAAATTTCGGTGCCTCCACTATACCTCCAAGCGGAGGTGGATTCACAGGCGTAAGACCGCAGTTGTGCAGGGTTGCACAACCACCTCTGGTGAGTGGCCACACAGCCCTGGGCCTAAATCCACTTCAAAAACTTTCTTCACATGCGCTCCCACCCCCTCCCCCCTTTTTGTCTTGCATAGTGTACTCCAAGACCTATGAAGACCATCTGCAACACTTGAGTGAAGTGTTTGAAGCATTGTCCAAGTACGGCATGAAGTTGAAACTGTCAAAGTGTCACCTGCTGAAACCAAAAGTCCATTACCTTGGGCATGTGGTCACTGCGGAAGGCGTAACACCAGACCCGGACAAGGTCACAGTCATCAAGGACTGGCCAGCACCAACTACCTTCAAAGAGTTACGCCAATTCCTAGGACTGGTCAGGTACTACTGGAGATTCATCAAGGGCTACACGAAGATAGCATCGCCCATGCAAGATCTCCTAGTAGGACAAGAAGGGCAAGATCAGAGGTCCTCCATTCCAGTGTGGCCAAGAACAAGAAGAGTCTTTCTAGCAGCTGAAAGATGCCCTGGCAGGAGAAGAGATCCTGGCCTACCCCGATTACAGTCTAGTATTCCTGTTATACACCGATGATAGCAACGAGGGCTTAGGAGCTGTCTTGGCACAGAGACAGAAAGGCAAAGAGAAGGTTATAGCCTACGCCAGCAGGAAGCTGAGATCATCACATTTTTTTCATTTAAATTCACATGTTTACCATATCTGTGGGACTAGCTATTCCCCTCATGGAGAGGAATCTGCCTGCCGACATAAGGAGGCAGATAAGCTGATAAGGAGACTTATATCTGCAATGCTCCTCTGGGAAATATGCAAATTGTCACTTCAGTAAGGAAGTGAAAAAACTCTAATGGTCCATTTACACGCCACTACCGAAAGGTAGAAACCGGCAGGTGTCGGAGACAATTGTACCTGATACCTTCAAAACACCGCGAAGTAACGGCGTGTAATTCAGGTTGTTGCTCCCTGGATACCTGTTTTCCAGCCGTGCTCAAAAACAAGCAGGTATAAACCCTATGGTGGCGGTGTGTAATTGGGGCACAGGAAGGTATTTGCGTCGCCTACTGAATCCCTGGGGCGTGCCACAGCGTCATGAATACCACACCACATCAGCGATCATTGGTGGAGGCTGTGGAGGCTCCTGCGTTACCATTGGCTGTCCCTTCACAGGGCGCCATAAAAAGAGAGCTAACCATTCACAGTCCACAATGGCAAGGGCGTCATGTATTAGCCAGCCTTCCTGCGCAGGCTGGCCAATCATGACTCTATTGCGTTGTCCAATCAACGCTTTAGCGTCACGAAATACACAACTCTGTAGCAGCGTGTAATGCAGGGAAGGTGTTCCACAGGAAGGTAGCCCAGGCACCAGTCGGCACTTCCGGGGACCGCAGTTACCTTCATTACAGCACGCAGTGGCAGCATGTAAATGCGGTATCAGGTACCATTAGGCACCGTTGCAAACGCGCGCGTGCACGTGCGATCCCTACCTGTCGCTACCCTCGGTAGCGGCGTGTAAAGGTACCTTTATGCCACACAATAATGCCAACCAGGTCATAATTCCCACACATTGCACTGATGAGGGGCAATCACCCCGAGATGCAGCATCTGGGGTTCTGATCTGGCACAAATCCTTAGTCATATTAAAAGGCTTGTTAAAGAGTCGATTATGACTACAAGGATTGCAACCCTTATTGGGTGGCATTAGAGTTTTTTCACTTCCTCACTAAAGTGACAATTTGCATATTTCCCAGAGGAGCATTGTGGCTATAAGTCTCCTTATCAGCTTATCTGCCTCCTTATGTCGGCAGGCAGATTCCTCTCCATGAGGAGAATAGCTAGTCCCCAGATATGGTAAACATGTGAATTTAAATTAAAAAAATGTGATGATCTCTATCAGACAGGTCCCAGATTGTCCTCTGTAATGTCATTATACAATGATGTGTTACCATGGCCTGCAGCCTCTCCAGACTTGTCTCCCACTGAGCACATCTAGAATATCATTGGTTGTCAATTGAAAGGGGAGCTGCCAGCACTGGATCTTGATGATTAACATGATCAAGTGCATTAAGCATGGAAGAATATTCCTCAGACAACCATTAGTAACTGAATCAATAGTAGCCAAGGCGCGTAAGTGTGTGTATTTCTTTAAGAGACGCAATTTGTGTGTTGAGGAAATATCTGTATGGCGTAACAAACAATAGGAAACGAGACTGAACAAGACGTAACCTGTGCTTGGTGATACATTTCCACATCATTTGGTTGCAAACAAGGTAAAAACACATAATTTGCAAAGGTAAGTAAAGAGCATAACTCATGCTAAACACTTTTTGCATAACTCATTCATCAAACAAAGATTTCTTTCTTAACCTCATTCAATACATGACTGGTTCCAACCACAGACGCATCAACAGAAGGTCCACGATGCAGTGGACTGGATGGATCCTTGCGCTAATGTTCGGCATCTTGGATACTGCGATGGGATATATTCTCAATGTCTACATCTTGGTGGTTACTGCCCAAGGCCTGAAGACTGGACAGAGGCTGAATCCTCTGGACTTAATCCACTTTCTCATGGGATTGGTGAACATCACTCTCCAGAGTTTGTTCTGCTTCCAGGGTCTATTACCTATTTTCTTCTACTCTTTACTAATTAAGCGGGAGGTCTATGCCCCAATCGCTGTGGGCACGCTGTCCCTCCTGTTCTTCACCTACTGGCTCACCGCCTGGCTCTGCGTCTACTACTGTGTCACCATCTCTAACCTCAATCATCCGTTCTTCGTCTGGTCAAAGAGGAACATCTCAATGTATCTACCGCGTCTTCTTCTTCTGTCAGCAGTCGGATGTTTCTTGATTAGTCTTCCCGCCATCTGGAAGGCAACTGTGCAAGTCACTCTACTGTCTCCTGTGAATAGCAGTCTTGAATACATAATTACCAGTTGCACTTTCCATTTTCAGCCTCTTTACATACAAGCTGTAGCATGCATAGGATGTTGGATGCCATTTCTCCTTATCTTGGTCTCTATAATGTTGACCAACTCTTCACTTATACGACATGTACTGAAAATGAGGCAGAAAGACTCTGGATTATCCCAAACCAAAGACCAGGCTCACATTAATGCCATAAGAACCATGTGCTGTTTCCTAACAATCTCCATCATATTCTGCATTAGTGAAATTTTGTTATTTTTACTAACTCCCAACCCTGAAAACCCTTTTACAATTGTCAACTGGTTGATAGTTATATCTTTTCCAACATCAGAGTCTCTCGTCATTATCTTTGCCAACCCCAAGCTGAAGAGGCAAATCATCGCGAAGGTCCTGAGGTTTTACAGACAGTGGTAGACAATAGATATAAAGCATTAGGATGAGTCAGTCTTGTGTCTACTATAGTGGTTAGTGTAATCATTGGAATATTTCAAGATTGTTTAATTAAACTTGTGCTATACATTGCATTCTAATTGTTCAGTTGCTTTCTATTAGTCCTGATTTGTAAAGCTGAGAAAAATTAAACAAACTTAACACATTTTGAAACCTTGTCCATCACATATGGGTTCCTCTATGTTTACTAAAGTTGGGTATAGATAAAACACAAAGTGCACCATAGGGTAATATAACAGGCAGTGTTAAATGTTCATAGTGTAAAGATCAACTCAACTGTCTCAACTGTCCATGTTGTGTGCACTTGGGTGTTCTGTAGGGCATCTACCAGTGGCGGACCTTGAGCCCAGAGGGCCCTGGTGCAACCATGTTGAGGAGCGGTGGGGGCTGATTGCTGGCGGCCGTCGGCGAGGAGCAAGGGGGGGGTGCTGGCGGCCGTCGGAGAGCAGCAGGGGGGCTGAGCCGCCGAATGCATGCATTCCTGGGAGCCGATGCGGCAGAGGGGCAGAGGAGAGGACGGGCGGGGTCAGACAAGGGAAGCAGGAAGCTTCCTGCTTTTCTTGCCTGACCCTCCTCTCCTCTGACATCGGGTTACGGGGGTCGGCTGGGGGCCCCCCTGCAGGCTTGAGGGGCCCCCTAGGCGGTCGCGGCCCTGGTGCAGCTGAACCAGCTGCACCACGGTAGGTCCGCCCCTGGCATCTACAACCCTCGAATTCTTGGTAGATGAGGTCCACCAAAAGAACCCAGCATAAAATGTAAGTAAGCAAAGAACCGGAGTAAGGCACGCTGCCGGTACAGTCAGGAGTGGTCCAGATGAAGCAAAACAAAGAATATAATCAATCCAGAATGTTCTCCTTATCTTGGCCCTGATAGGGAGATCACCTGATAGAGAGATGATATATACATTTGGAGATAGTGATGGCTTCCAAAATTGATTTGGTCAATTTGCGCTCTTCGTGCCTCAGCTTTATAAGTAGTGATGAGAGAGCACTACCAGGCTCAGGTGCTCGGTATTAGTAATGACCAGTTGGGCTCGAATCGAGTATCCGAGTATAATAGAAGTCAATGGGAAACTCGAACATTTTTCCAAAATGCTTGAGTTACCCATGGACTTCTATTATACTCGGTACACAAGTTGCAGCCATCCAAGCATCCAACTGATCGTTACGAGCATCGAGCACCCAAGCATGGTACTGCTCGTTCATGACTACTTATAAGTATAGTCTGCATGGCAGTGATGCAGTTTTCATTCTACTTGTTCAATATCTACATATATTTTGGTGCACACGGTCAATGCTTTACTTTTTGATACGAAGAATGGACATGCCGTTTAAAATGAAAAACAATAAAATATATGAAAATTCTGTTTATGTTCATAAATGTGCGGTTTATGCAATGACCTGGCAAATCTGGCACTTGAGGCCAGTCAAAAAAACGCAGCTAACTGCTGCTGGATTTGCCGGATTGGGGCAAAAAAACGCACTTGCCACACCTGCCGCAAGTCCCATAGAGAATTAATGAGGGCTTGCCGAAAGTCGGCCGTAAAGCAGAAGTAAATCTGCTGGATCTGCTGCAAATTAGCAAAAACGCTGATGTGAAAGGGGCCTTAGGCTAAGGTCACACCTACTAACGCAAGTGCTAAACACTTTGAAAGGCTAGGGTCACACTTGAGCCGTGGATCTGTTAAAAGCATCAGTTTTTCATCTAAGGCCGGCTTCAGACTACGTTTGAGATCCGATCCGTGCCTGTCCGCTTGAGGCAGACAGCCGCGGACCGGATCAGCACACAGGACTGGGGGGCTATTATGCCCTCCGATCCTGTGTGCAGCCGCACGCAGTTCCTGCTGCTGATAGTGAGGACCGCGGGCGCCGCGGTCCTGACCTGTCAGCGGCTGCAGCTGCACACAGGATCGGAGGGCATAATAGCCCCCCAGTCCTGTGTGCTGATCCGGTCCGCAGCTGTCTGCTTCAAGCGGACAGGCACGGATCGGATCTCAGACGCAGTCTGAAGCCAGCCTTAGAATTGTGTGAAAAACAGATCAGTTAACATGGGGCCCTATGGGAAAAGCATCCGTTAACGCATGGTACATATAGGTACCATGCGTTAAAGTATAGCGTTTTTTTGGATACAATCATGATAATTTCCAAAACCAGAATCAGGTTTGGAAAAGGCAGAAAAACTGACTGCAAAGTGTGACCCCAGCCAAAATCAACTGTAACGCATGACGTTACGCTATGCGCTGCCAGTGCACCGGAGTCCCATAAAAACCCATTGTTTACCTTAGCAGCGGCCACACACAAAGCTCCAGGACGTGCGCTTTAGCTGAGCGCCCAGGAAACTCGGTCTGCTAAGTAAAGGTAAACAACGGGTTTCTATGGGGCTCCGGTGCACTGGCAGCGTATAGCGTAACGCTATGTGCTGCAGCTGATTTTCAAAATTTTTAGCGCTTATGTCAGCCTTAATGGTACCTTTACACGCCGCCACTGCAGGATGGATACCAACGGCTACTTCACGTGCACGAGCACGCCCAAACGGTTACCAACGGGAAACGCACCCTCTTTACACGCCGCCACAAGGTGCGCTACGCTACGCTACATCTACAGCTAGCTACATCGCCGGGTGTCTCAAGTAGCCATCTGTAGCCCATCGTACGTCATTTACACACCGCTACAACCATCTAATATGGGCGTACCTGGTGCAGCAGGGACAGCACATAGGCGTGCTACAATTGTGGATTACGAGACGTCCGTACGCTGATAGGACAAAGCAATAATACCATGATTGGCCAGGCATCGCAGGAGGCTGATTAATACTTGACGCTCGAGCAATTGTGTAGTGTGACTCGTCAGCTCCTGAAATATGCCGCCCTGTGCGGCGACAACCAATCGCAACGCAGGAGCTTCCTCCAATGATCGCTGAAGGGGGCGCGGAAACCCGGAGCCTGTGTCACGCCCCAGCTACATAGCATGGTGTAGGAACAACCCTTCTGTTCCTTCTTTACACGCCAATACAGCTCGCTACAATCGGCGATGTAGCCATCTGTTTATGGGCAGTGCACGGATACAGAGGTATCTGTAGCCGGCTGTGTCGTCCCGTCTTCAGACGCCGCTACTACGGGCGATATTGGCACGACAAGCTACATTTGTAGCCTGTAGCGGGTTGTATGCATCCTGTTGTGGCGGCGTGTAAAGGTACCATAAGTGTGACCCTAGCCTAAGGCTGGATCATACCAGCGTTTTATCAAATCAGGCCCAGATCCAGTATTTCAGCAAAAAACTCACTTTTAATGGTGACCGGTAGCATCTGGTAGCAACCTGAAGTAACTGGATTCTACTGAAAGGTGCTGGACTCCATTAAAAGTGAATGAGCAAAAACCTGATCCTGAAAGGATGGATTACTGAAAAACCTGATCTGTGCCTGATTTGAAAAACACACCAGCCTAATGTGACTTGTTACCCTGTTATGATGTTTAATCTGTTTAGCACCATTACCTGCATATATTGATGTTTTCTCCTTTAAGAACGCAGTGCATTATGATGCAGCCCCTTGGCATCTCGGGGTAAGCAGCAATTTTAAGTCAAATTGAGAGAGTATTTCATGCAGAGTACATGTGTTGTCTTGCTTCTGTGTGCTTTTGGAAACCCCACCATCCTGGCAGAAGTATATCTGGTGAGAGTTTTACCTGTCTGCATATATTATACTGTACAGTCTGTTGCAAGAGTATATAACGATTGTTTTTACATATAATTATGTCTGTTAGGAATGCATGTATTCTATGTAATTCTCCATCTTACTGTATGATCCTCTGTACTGTACACTGTCAAGGCTGTTTTATTTTATTTATGTACCCAATTCTCATTTATGCTCCCTGTACTACTAAAATTATCACTGCTGTTTTATGTTATATACTCAATGTTGATTCATATTAACTGTATTTTTCTTGTTTTACCTTCATTAAATTATCTGTTGACCAGTAAACCTGTAGACTGCTGAAGGAAACGTCTGTTTACTTGGAATCCAGAGAAGGATTATACACTATGCTAGATCTCACACTGCATATAATGTGAGGGAAGGCAGAATCATTTCATGTCATGTTCCACACCCCATAGCATTCTCATGTTTCGGGATCTGGGGCTGTGTGATGGATTATTCTTTGTGACTTGAGCTGACATTTCCAATGATAGAGTTTTTGGAATATCCACAGAATCATGGGAACTCTTAGTACAAATACAGTTAAGTATGTGTAAACTCTGCTCTGGCTCCTCTTATCACAGGAGATGGGGCAGGAATAGCAGTCACAGTTTATGATGTGGATGTTGACAAGGTTATAACTTCCAGCAACATCACATAGATACCGTATATCAATTGCCTAAAATATAAGATCAGAAACCGACCCTTTGCCCAAGGTACAAATCCCTCTTTGTTATTCTATCTGATTGTTTGCTGTTTTTGCTTTACTACAATTTCTGCTTGTAGATTATTAATCCAGATGAGTGAATTTCAACAAGGTGATTTGAATTGACCCAGAATTAAAAAAAAAAAATTGGGATCTCCTGAAATCATTTTTTTTGCAATTTGCTCTGACAAATAGATTAAAATGTCAACTAGGTGGCAGAATTTTATTTGATAGTAAATGAATTGATATTTTTTACATTTTGTTTCCACTTCTTTAATGACTTGCATTTCATTATCAGGTCTATTGATGTTGTGATATTCACTATAACATGACTTTTCCTTCTTGGCATTGCAATTTCAATGTTGAGGAAAGTATCGGTACGGTCTATTAAACAACAGGAAACAATGAAGTGTTGCTTAAAGACTGAACCAGACGTAGTCTGTGCCTGGTGAAACGTTTCTACATCATTTGGTTGGAAACTAAAGAAAAACACCTGATTTGCAAAAGTAAGTAAAAACATAACTCATGCTAAACACTTTTTGCATAACTCATACGTCAAACAAAATTTAGTTTTTTTTAACTTCACCCAATATATAACTTGTTCCAACCACAGACGCATCAACAGAAGGTCCATGATGCAGTGGACTGGATGGATCCTTGCGCTAATGTTCGGCATCTTGGACACTGCGATGGGAATATTCTCAATGTCTACATCTTGGTGGTTACTGCTCAAGGCTTGAAGACTGGACAGAGGCTGAATCCTCTGGACTTAATCCACTTCCTTATGGGATTGGTGAACATCGCTCTCCAGAGTTTGTTCTGCGTTCAAGGTCTATTATCTATTTTTTTCAATTCTTTACTATTTAAGTGGGAGGTCTATGCCCCAATCACTGTGGTCTTGTTGTCTCTCCAGTTCTTCACCTACTGGCTCACCGCCTGGCTCTGCGTCTACTACTGTGTCTCCATCTCTAACTTCAATCATCCGTTCTTCGTCTGGTCAAAGAGGAACATCTCTATGTATCTACCGCGTCTTCTTCTTCTGTCGGCAGTCGGCTGTTTCTTCATTTGTCTTCCCGTAATCTGGACGGCGAGTGTGGCGGTCACTCTGCAATCTTCTACGAATAGCAGCCTTGGCCCCATAATTACCAGTTGGACTTTCCATTTTCAGCCTCTTTACATACAAGCTGTATCCTGTATAGGATGTTGGGTGCCATTTCTTCTTATCTTGGTCTCTATAATATTGACCAACTCTTCACTTATACGACATGTACTGAAAATGAGGCAGAAAGACTCTGGATTGTCCCAAACCAAAGACCAGGCTCACATTAATGCCATAAGAACCATGTGGTGTTTCCTTATCATTTCCATCATATTCTGTATAAGTGAAATTTGTTTCTTTTCACGAACTCCCAACTCTGAAGATCCTGTTACAATTGTCAACTGGCTGATACTTATATGTTTTCCAACAGCAGAGTCTCTCGTCATTATCTTTGCCAACCCCAAGTTGAAGAGGCAAATCATCGCGAAGGTCCTGGGGTTTTACAGAAAGTGGTAGATGATAGAAATAAAGCATTAGGATGAGTCAGTCTTGTGTCTACTATGGTGGTTAGTGTAATCATTGGAATATTTCAAGATTGTTTAATTAAACTTGTGCTATACATTGCATTCTAATTGTTCAGTTGCTTTCTATTATTCCTGATTTGCAAAGCTGAGAACAATTAAACAAACTAAACACATTTTGAAACCTTGTCCATCACATATGGGTTCCTCTATGTTTCCTAAAGTTGGGTATAGATAAAACACAAAGTGCACCATAGGGTAATATAACAGGCAGTGTTAAATGTTCATAGTGTAAAGATCAACTCAACTGTCTCAACTGTCCATGTTGTGTGCACTTGGGTGTTCTGTAGGGCATCGGCAACCCTCGAATTCTTGGTAGACGAGGTCCACCAAAAGAACACAGCGTAAAATGTAAGTAAGCAAAGAACCGGGGTAAGGCACGCTGCCGGTACAGTCAGGAGTGGTCCAGATGAAGCAAAACAAAGAATATAATCAATCCTATCTTGGACCTGATAGGGGGATCATACATACATTTGGAGATAGTGATGGCTTCCAAATTTGATTTGGTCAATTTGCTCTCTACGTGCCTCAGCTTTATAAGTAGTAATGAGAGAGCACTACCAGGCTCAGGTGCTCGGTATTAGTAATGACCAGTTGGGCTCGAATTGAGTATCCGAGTATAATAGAAGTCAATGGGAAACTCGAACATTTTTCCAAAATGCTTGAGTTACCCATGGACTTCTATTAACGCATAGCGCTTTTTGGATACAATCATGATAATTTCCAAAACCGGAATCAGGTTTGGAAAAGGCAGAAAAACTGACTGCAAAGTGTGACCCCTGCCAAAATAAACTGTAGCGCATGACGTTACGCTACGCGGTGCCAGTGCACCGGTGTCCCATAAAAACCCATTGTTTACCTTAGCAGCGGCCACACACAAAGCTCCAGGACGTGCACTTTAGCTGAGAGCACAGGAAACGAGGTCTGCTAAGTAAAGGTAAACAACGGGTTTCTATGGGGCTCCAGTGCACTGGCAGCGCATAACGTAACGCTATGTGATGCAGCTGATTTTCTAAATTTTTAGCGCTTGTGTCAGCCTTAAGTGTGACCCTAGCCTAAGGCTGGATCACACCAGCGTTTTATCAAATCAGGCCCAGATCCAGTTTTTCAGCAAAAAACTCACTTTTAATGGTGACCGGTAGCATCTGGTAGCAACCTGAAGTAACTGGATTCTACCGAAAGGTGCTGGACTCCATTAAAAGTGAATGAACAAAAACCTGATCCTGAAAGGATGGATTACTGAAAAACCTGATCTGTACCTGATTTGAAAAACACACCAGCCTAATGTGACTTGTTACACTGTCTTGATGTCTAATCTGTTTAGCACCATTTGGAAATATTACCTGCATATATTGGTGTTTTCTCCTTTAAGAACGCAATGCGTTATGGTTCAGCCCATTGGCATCTCTGGGTGAGCAGCAGCAATTTTAAGTCAGATTGAGAGAGTATTTCATGCAGAGTACATGTGTTGTATTGCTTCTGTGTGCTTTTGGAAACCCCACCATCCTGGCAGAAGTATATCTGGTGAGAGTTTTACCTGTCTGCATATCATATACTGTAAAGTCTGTTGCAAGAGTATATAACAATTGTTTTTACATATAGTTATGTCTGTTAGGAATGCATGTATTCTATGTAATTCTCCATCTTACTGTATGATCCTCTGTACTGTACACTGTCAAGGCTGTTTTATTCATGTACCTAATTCTCATTTATGCTCCCTCTACTGTATATTATCACTGCTGTTTTATGTTATATACCAATGTTGATTCATATTAACTGTATTTTTCTTGTTTTACCTTCATTAAATTATCTGTTGACCAGTAACCCCATATGGTCCCTTTTTCACGCCGCTACAACATGGTGGAAACAACCGGGTACATGAGAGAAATGTATCTTGCACCGCCAAATCAACCCAATGTAGCGGCGTGTAAATCCGGTTGTTTCCACCGGTCACTTCATGTACCTGTTTCTGAGCAGAGACCATAAACAGGTTGATTTCAACCTGATGGTAACGGCGTGTAGTGGCGTGTAAATACAGTAGGGTAAGGTTTTTTCGCCACCTAGTTAAATCCCTGGGGCGTGACACAGCCTCTGTGAAGCCGCCCCCCTTCAGCGATCATTGGAGGAAGCTCCTGCGTTACGATTGGTTGTCGTTGCACAGGGCGGCATATTTAAGGAGCTGACCAGTCACTATACAATTGCAATAGCGTCATGCATTAGGCTGGCTGGCCAATCATGATACTATTGCATTGTCCAATCACCGTACGAGCATCTCGTAATCCACAATTCTGGCACGCCTATGTGTTGTCCCTGCTGCCCCAGGTCCTCCCATATTACCTTCTATTGCGGCGTGTAAATGAGGTAAGGTGCTCTACAGAAGGTAACTTGAGGCCCCGGCGGTGCATCCAGAGATAGCTTACACCTTCTGTAGCGCACCTTGTAGCGGCGTGTAAAGGCGGTGCGGGTACCGTTTTCAACCGTTTGTGCGTGCTCGTGCACGTGAAGCACCCGGTTGTTTCCACCATCCTGTAGCGGTGTGTAAAGGTACCTATAGACTGTAGAAGGAAAAGTCTGTTTACTTGGAATCCAGAGAAGGATTTACGCTATGCTAGATCTCACACTGCATATAACGTGAGGGAAGGCAGAACTGGAATATACGCAAAATCATTTCATGCCATGTTACACACCCCATAGCATTCTCATGTTTCGGGATATGAGGCTGTGTGACGGCTTATTCTTTGTGACTTGAGCTGACATTTCCAATGATATAGTTTTTGGAATATCCACAGAATCATGGGAACTCTTAGCACAAATACAGTTAAATATGTGTAAACTTCTGTTCCGGCTCCTCTTATCACAGGGGATTTTATATGGTAATTCCCAGCTCAGAAAGAAATAGGATCATGTCAATTTGCATCTCTTTTTTCCACATGCAGGGATTTATCACGTAGGATAAGAGCAGCCAGAGCAGAGGTTGGCACATATTTAATTGTATATTTGATAAGCATTGTCATTGGTTATTCATAGCTTAATACCGAGTTCCCATGATTCTGTGTGTATTCAAAAAACGGTATAATTAGATAATTAGAACCGTCAGCTCAAGTCACAAAGAATAATTGATCACGCAGCCCCAGATCCCGAAACATGAGAACGCTACGCGTCACAAAGGAGAACAACAGAAGCCCAATTCTTTTTTTTTACGACATTCTAAATCTTTCTTCCACCACTTATATAAAAGAAAAAGCAACATGTTTGGTTTCTTCAAACTCACCCTGCCCCGAGGCATCATACCAACACATCAGTTTTACCGTATAGTGAACATGGTAAAGAAATCCTGAAATTGCACTTTTTTTTTTTGCAATTTCAACCGCACTTACAATTTGTTTTGCCCATTTTCTAGTACATTATATGGGAAAATAAATGATTTTTTTCAAAAGTACAAGTCGTACAAGACTCATATGTCTATATTGATAGAAAAGTAAAAAGTTATGGCTCTTGAAAGCAGAGGAGGAAATTGCCCAAGGGTGAAGGGTTAAATATTAACTATTGACAGTAGGATTCTTGTGGATTAGAAGGAATTCATATTAGCAGGGTTCTCATTTATTTTAAATAATAATTATTTTACTTTTTTAGGGCTCTTTCACATCAGTGGTTTACACTGATGTGCAGCAGATCAGGCAGGTGGCCCCGCATCTAATGGCTGACTTGCGGCCCAGATTCGGCAAGCCCCATGCACTGTCTAAGGGGCTTGTGGTCCAGTGCAGCAAGTGCGGTTCTGCCTGATGCGACAGATGCGGCTACTCCAGTGCAACTGCACTTGCCGCACCGGACCACAAGCCTCATACACAATGCACGGGGCTTGCTGGATCCAGGCCGCAAGTTGGCCGTTAGGCAGCAGAACCAGTAGATGCGACACCACCTACTGGATCTGCCGCGTATCAGTGTAAACCGCTGACGTAAAAGGAGCTTTAGATGATACCATCAGAAGCTTGGCACAGCAATGGACTCGAAAATAGCACCTACCCAATAATTGGGGTCTAAGTTTCACCCTACTATGAGTAAATCGACTATTGACTTTCTTGACTTCACCGTTTTTCATGACAACCTTAAATCCTGACGACTACTCATTCATGGGATATACAATTTTAGTGGCTGAGATTGTGGTTTACAAAGCACTGAAAGACCCTGAGCCTCCTACCGCATAGAAGAGGTTCGTGACAACCGTCCGCTGCAAAGGCTGAGCTGCTGGTAAGGCAGCACCCGAGAAGCCTCAAGACCCTGCAATCCTTATACTGAGATCTGGAATTACTGCGGAGCCCATGAGGTAGCTGCCTAGAGTTGAGCAGCAGATCAGAGCAGGGAGGGACAAGACTAGGAGGTCAGAGAATACTAAATCAGGATTCGAAAGAGTCGTCAGAAGGGAGCGTCAAAACCGGGATGGCAGCAAAAGTACAATATTGGCTAGGGTCACACTTGGAAGTGCATTTGCTGTCACCGCATCCAGATCCGGATGCGGTAATCGCAACTGGCTTCAGACACATTTTGCCTTCAAAATGTTTTCCTAAATCCGCATGCGGTATCCGGATTGCACCTTAATGTTGAATCTGGTGGCCGCATGAGGATCTTCCCAGGCTTTCCTGCATGGGTTTCATGCATGATTTTTAACGCAGCAAGGGCAACCGGAATGCGGTAACCGGATATCAAGTTGTGCGAGACTGCTATAGAATGGTCTCCTATGGGCTGCGGATCCGGATCCAGTTTTGAGAATTTTGAAACATCAAAACCGCATCAGGTTCTGCAATCCTGAACGCAGATGTGACCCTAGCCATTGTCAGGTGGTAGAAGGGTCCAAAATCCAGGCAAAGGTCAGAGGCAATATAGTAGAACACAAACTAGACAGCAGGGGAAACCAAGAATATATCTG
Organism: Allobates femoralis; assembly: GCA_033576535.1. Classification (NCBI taxonomy): domain Eukaryota; kingdom Metazoa; phylum Chordata; class Amphibia; order Anura; family Aromobatidae; genus Allobates; species Allobates femoralis. The sequence continues at coordinate 240,938,961 of JARQOC010000011.1, read as the reverse complement.
GCAGTTTGCAAGGTAGGTCCCAATGTATTTGAACTGTGCGGTCCCCTCTCATGGTCTGGAGCTCAGAGCCTGATGACCTCACCCAGACTGTCCCAACAACCGAGCCAGACAGTGAGGCACCACAGGTACCAATCACCCAAATTCTGTTAGAGTACGGTGAAGCCCAGCAACAGAGGCAGGAGCTAACGGAGCAGGTCCCGATGAAGACATGGCCCCCCTATCATCAGCTAATCTGAAGTAATCCGGCGGCGCCTAGTGACTGGGGCAGGAATAGCAGTCACAGTTTATGATGTGGATGTTGACAAGGTTATAACTTCCAGCAACTTCACATAGATACCATATATCACTTGCCTAAAATATGAGATCAGAAACCGACCCTTCACCCAATGTACAAATCCCTCTTCGTTACTCTACCTGATTGTTTGCTATTTTTGCTTTACTACAATTTTTGCTTGTAGATTATTAATCCAGATGAGTGAATTATGACCCAGAATTTCTCCAAAAAATTGGGATCTTCTAAAATCAATTTTTTTGCAATTTGCTCTGACAAATAGATTAAAATGTCGACCAGGTGGCAGAATTTTATTTGATAGTAAATGAATTGATATTTTTTACATTTTGTTTCCACTTCTTTCATGACTTGCATTTCATTATCAGGTCTATTGATGTTGTGATATTCACTATAACATGACTTTTCCTTCTTGGCATTGCAATTTCAATGTTGAGGAAAGTATCGGTACGGTCTATTAAACAATAGGAAACAATGAAGCGTTGCTTAAAGACTGAACCAGACGTAGTCTGTGCCTGGTGAAATGTTTCTACATCATTTGGTTGGAAACTAAAGAAAAATGCCTGATTTGCAAAAGTAGGTAAAAAACACAACTCATGCTAAACACTTTTTGCATAACTCATACGTCAAACAAAATTGTGTTTTTTTTAACTTCACCCAATATATAACTTGTTCCAACCACAGACGCATCCACAGAAGGTCCATGATGCAGTTGACTGGATGGATCCTTGCGCTATTTTTCGGCATCTTGGACACTGCGATGGGATATATTCTCAATGTCTACATCTTGGTGGTTACCGCCCAAGACCTGAAGACTGGACAGAGGCTGAATCCTCCGGACTTAATCCACTTTCTCATGGGATTGGTGAACATCGCTCTCCAGAGTTTGTTCTGCGTTCAAGGTGTATTATCTATTTTTTTCAATTCTTTACTATTTAAGTGGGAGGTCTATGCCCCAATCACTGTGGTCTTGTTGTCTCTCCAGTTCTTCACCTACTGGCTCACCGCCTGGCTCTGCGTCTACTACTGCGTCACCATCTCTAACTTCAATCATCCGTTCTTCGTCTGGTCGAAGAGGAACATCTCAATGTATCTACCGCGTCTTCTCCTTCTGTCAGCAGTCGGCTGTTTCTTCATTTGTCTTCCCGCAATCTGGATGGCGAGTGTGGCGGTCACTCTGCAATCTTCTACGAATAGCAGCCTTGGCCCCATAATTACCAGTTGGACTTTCCATTTTCAGCCTCTTTACATACAAGTTGTATCCTGTATAGGATGTTGGGTGCCATTTCTTCTTATCTTGGTCTCTATAATATTGACCAACTCTTCACTTATATGACATGTACTGAAAATGAGGCAGAAAGACTCTGGATTGTCCCAAACCAAAGACCAGGCTCACATTAATGCCATAAGAACCATGTTCTGTTTCCTTATCATTTCCATCATATTCTGTATAAGTGAAATTTGTTTCTTTTCACGAACTCCCAACTCTGAAGATCCTGTTACAATTGTCAACTGGCTGATACTTATATGTTTTCCAACAGCAGAGTCTCTCGTCATTATCTTTGCCAACCCCAAGCTGAAGAGGCAAATCATGGCGAAGGTCCTGGGGTTGTACAGAAAGCTGTAGACAATAGATATAAAGCATTAGGATGAGTCAGTCTTGTGTCTACTATAGTGGTTAGTGTAATCATTGGAATATTTCAAGATTGTTTAATTAAAATTGTGCTATACGTTGCATTCTAATTGTTCTGTTGCTTTCTATTATTCCTGATTTGCAAAGCTGAGACAAATTAAACAAACTAAACACATTTTGAAACCTTGTCCATCACTTATGGGTTCCTCTATGTTTCCTAAAGTTGGGTATAGATAAAACACAAAGTGCACCATAGGTTAATATAACAGGTAGTGTTAAATGTTCATAGTGTAAAGATCAACTCAACTGTCCATGTTGTGTGCACTTGGGTGTTCTGTAGGGCATCTGCAACCCTCGAATTCTTGGTAGACGAGGTCCACCAAAAGAACACAGCATAAAATGTAAGTAAGCAAAGAACCGGGGTAAGGCACGCTGCCGGTACAGTCAGGAGCGGTCCAGATGAAGCAAAACAAAGAATATAATCAATCTTATCTTGACCCAGATAGAGAGATGATACATACATTTGGAGATAGTGATGGCTTCCAAAATTGATTTGGTCAATTTGCTCTCTACGTGCCTCAGCTTTATAAGTAGTAATGAGAGAGCACTACCAGGCTCAGGTGCTCGGTATTAGTAATGACCAGTTGGGCTCGAATTGAGTATCCGAGTATAATAGAAGTCAATGGGAAACTCGAACATTTTTCCAAAATGCTTGAGTTACCCATGGACTCCTATTAACGCATAGCGTTTTTTGGATACAATCAAGATAATTTCCAAAACCGGAATCAGGTTTGGAAAAGGCAGAAAAACTGACTGCAAAGTGTGACCCCAGCCAAAATCAACTGTAGTGCATAGCGTTACGCTATGCGCTGCCAGTGCACCGGAGTCCCATAAAAACCCATTGTTTACCTTAGCAGCGGCCACACACAAAGCTCCAGGACGTGCGCTTTAGCTGAGCGCCTAGGAAACGCGGTCTGCTAAGTAAAGGTAAACATTGGGTTTCTATGGGGCTCTGGTGCACTGGCAGCGCATAACGTAACGCTATGTGCTGCAGCTGATTTTCTACATTTTTAGCGCTTGTGTGACCCTAACCTAAGCCTGGATCACACCAGCGTTTTATCAAATCAGGCCCAGATCCGTTTTTTCAGCAAAAAACTCACTTTTAATGGTGACCGGTAGCATCTGGTAGCAACCTGAAGTAACTTGATTCTACCGAAAGGTGCTGGACTCCATTAAAAGTGAATGAGCAAAAACTTGATCCTGAAAGGATGGATTACTGAAAAACCTGATCTGTGCCTGATTTGAAAAACACACCAGCCTAATGTGACTTGTTACCCTGTTATGATGTTTAATCTGTTTAGCACCATTTGGAAGTATTACCTGCATATATTGGTGTTTTCTCCTTTAAGAACGCAGTGCATTATGATGCAGCCCCTTGGCTTCTATGGGTGAGCAGCAGCAATTTTAAGTCAGATTGAGAGAGTATTTCATGCAGAGTACGTGTGTTGTATTGCTTCTGTGTGCTTTTGGTGACCCCACCATCCTGGCAGAAGTATATCTGGTGAGAGTTTTACCTGTCTGCATATTTTATACTGTAAAGTCTGTTGCAAGAGTATATAACAATTGTTTTTACATATAGTTATGTCTGTTAGGAATGCATGTATTCTATGTAATTCTCCATCTTACTGTATGATCCTCTGTACTGTACACTGTCAAGGCTGTTTTATTTTATTTATGTACCCAATTCTCATTTATGCTCCCTCTATTGTATATTATCACTGCTGTTTTATGTTATATACCAATGTTGATTCATATTAACTGTATTTTTCTTGTTTTACCTTCATTAAATTATCTGTTGACCAGTAAACCCATAGACTGCAGAAGGAAAAGTCTGTTTACTTGGAATCCAGAGAAGGATTATACGCTATGCTAGATCTCACACTGCATATAATGTGAGGGAAGGCAGAATCATTTCATGCCATGTTTCACACCCCATAGCATTCTCATGTTTCGGGATCTGGGGCTGTGTGACGGCTTATTCTTTGTGACTTGAGCTGACACTTCCAATGATATAGTTTTTGGAATATCCACAGAATCATGGGAACTCTTAGCACAAATACAGTTAAATATGTATAAACTTCTGCTCCGGCTCCTCTTATCACAGGGGATTTTATATGGTAATTCCCAGCTCAGAAAGAAATAAGATTATGTCAATTTGCATCTCTTTTTTATCTACGTGCAGGGATTTATCACATAGGATAAGAGCAGCCAGAGCAGAGGTTGGCACATATTAAATTGTATATTTGATAAGCCTTGTCATTGTTTATTCATAGTTTAAAACCGAGTTCCCATGATCCTGTGTGTATTCAAAGAACGGTATAATTAGATAATTAGAACCGTCAGCTCAAGTCACAAAGAATAATTGATCACGCAGCCCCAGATCTTGAAACATGAGAATGCTACGGGCCACAAAGGAGAACAACAGAAGCCCAATTCTTTTTTTTTTTTTTACGAAATTCTAAATTTTTCTTCCACCACTAAAAGTAAAAGTAACATGTTTGGTATCTTCAAACTCACCCTGCCCTGAGGCATCATACCAAAACATCAGTTTTACCGTATAGTGAACATGGTAAATAAAACCCAAAAACGAAATCGTGAAATTGCACCTTTTTTTTTTAAATTTCAACCGCACTTACAATTTGTTTTGCCCATTTTCTAGTACATTATATGGGAAAATAAATGATTTTATTCAAAAGTACAAGTCGTACAAGACTCATATGTCTTCTTTAATAACTTGCATTTCATTATCATGTCTATTGATGTTGTGATATTCACTATAACATGACTTTTCCTTCTTGGCATTGCAATTTCAATGTTGAGGAAAGTATCGGTACGGTCTATTAAACAATTCGAAACAATGAAGCGTTGCTTAAAGACTGAACCTGACGTAACCTGTGCCTGGTGAAACGTTTCTACATCATTTGGTTGGAAACTAAGGAAAAACACCTGATTTGCAAAGGTAAGTAAAAAACACAACTCATGCTAAACACTTTTTGCATAACTCATACGTCAAACAAAATTGTGTTTTTTTTAACTTCACCCAATATATAACTGGTTCCAACCACAGACGCATCCACAGAAGGTTCATGATGCAGTGGACTGGATGGATCCTTGCGCTATTTTTTGGCATCTTGGACACTGCGATGGGATATATTCTCAATGTCTACATCTTGGTGGTCACCGCCCAAGACCTTAAGACTGGACAGAGGCTGAATCCTCCGGACTTAATCCACTTTCTCATGGGATTGGTGAACATCGCTCTCCAGAGTTTGTTCTGCTTCCAAGGTCTATTATCTATTTTTTTCTATTCTTTATTATTTAAGTTGGAGGTCTATGCCCCAATCACTGTGGTCTTGTTGTCTCTCCTGTTCTTCACCTACTGGCTCACCGCCTGGCTCTGCATCTACTACTGTGTCACCATCTCTAACCTCAATCATCCGTTCTTCATCTGGTCAAAGAGGAACATCTCAATGTATCTACCGCGTCTTCTTCTTCTGTCGGCAGTCGGCTGTTTCTTCATTTGTCTTCCCGCCATCTGGATGGCGAGTGTGGCGGTCACTCTGCAGTCTTCTACGAATAGCAGCCTTGGCCCCATAATTACCAGTTGGACTTTCCATTTTCAGCCTCTTTACATACAAGTTGTATCCTGTATAGGATGTTGGGTGCCATTTCTCCTTATCTTGGTCTCTATAATGTTGACCAACTCTTCACTTATACGACATGTACTGAAGATGAGGCAGAAAGACTCTGGATTATCCCAAACCAAAGACCAGGCTCACATTAATGCCATAAGAACCATGTGGTGTTTCCTTACAATTTCCATCATATTCTGCATTAGTGAAATTTGGTTTTTTTCACTAAATCCCAACCCTGACGATCCTTTTACAATTGTCAACTGGCTGATACTTATATGTTTTCCAACTGTAGAGTCTCTCGTCATTATCTTTGCCAACCCCAAGCTGAAGAGGCAACTCATCGCAAAGGTCCTGAGGTTTTACAGACAGTGGTAGATAATAGAAATAAAGCATTAGGATGAGTCAGTTGTGGGAGCAACTATCAACAGCATAAGCATCACCACCACTGGCGCCATGGGCCATAGTGCTACCAAAAGCCACCCAGAATTGGTCTACTTTTCATCCGGCAACTATATTAGTAGTGTGGAAATGGGAGAAATTAGGGAATAAAGGACACATCACATCTCATTTTACCTCTGACCACTATACCATCAGTTTGACTGAATGTTCGGCATAAAGTAGACTGCCTGGTCAAAAATGACTAAGAGGGATAATTTATGGACTGAGCATGAAATATTTGTCAGTTTGATATCTGTTGATTACGACCAGGTTGCCATCTATTTTTATGCTCTAGTCACTTCGACATTACTAAGGTTATGTTTAGGTTAGAATACTTAGAAGAGACGGCACTCACCATTCTTAGAAGATTTCTTTAATCCATTACACTGTTAGGAGGTGTAGGTTACATGCATTTAAGTGGTGGGGAGGGAGGTGCGGGGAGGACGATGGGTGCACGTTTCGCCTGGTTAGGCTTCCACGGGTCCAATGATCATTGGACCCTTGGACTCAGAGACCTCAGAGTGGTATACATGTCTTCATAAGGAAATCAAAGGCCTTGCAGTATTGTGATTCTCCTTTGACAACATTGAGTACCTTCACAGCAAGGACACAAAATGATACATGTAACAAAGTCTCACCCTTCCACTGGATCCAGGGATTGGAATCTTCGTGACTTTAGGGGATCAAGGACCAAATACCCCACTCCATCAGCACTCTGCTTTTGGCGGGCACCCACTATAAGGATGAGGTAGCAGCAAGCTTAGGAAGTCGACCGAGTATGGCCAGGTGACCAGATTGTCCCTACGTGCCTTCTCTGAACATATATTTTTGGCTCTGTGTTGGGCAGTAGAGCAGCTCTGTAATGCACCAACTGCAACCATGGTCTCTATGCTAAAGTACTGTGGAATCATTGGGGAGAGGAGCAGGTCTCTTTTTAAATCCATCAGCTCCTATTTCAGGGCATTGTGTCCCACCAGATTGGGAGAAGTTAATTATGGCTAGCTAGTCCAATTGACCTCCAGATGATGGCGACTAGTACCACCACAGGAGGTTGATGCAATCTGCAGTCAACAAACAAAAAGGGCACCAGATGGCCAACATGAAACAATGGTCTATGTCTCTTGACTCACCGAACAAAGGAACAACATGTCTGGCATAATTAAGAAAAGTTCAACCTGATATAAGTGACCAGATATTCCTTATTGACACTGAGATGTCACAGACATCATTGGTTGTCAATTAGAAAAGGAGATGCCAGCAGTGAATGTTGATGATTTGCATGCTCAAGTGCATTCAATGCTGCAGACTGTTCCTCAGACAACCATTAGTAACTGCATTGAAAGCAGCTGTATGTGTTTGTGTGTGTATATTCTACACTAAATACCGTAGATTGAGATATTACATTTTGCTTCTATTTCTTTCGTTGTGTTATTAACATGTATTGTATACTGTAATCTCCACTAATAGATGAGTTTCCCTTCTTGGCATTGCAATTGAATGTTGAGAAAAGTATCTGTCCGGTCTAACAAACAATGGGAAGCGTTACTTAGATACTGACCCAGGCGTAACCTGTGGTTGGTGACACTTTTCTACATCATTTGGTTGGAACCGAAGTAAAAACAGCTGATTTGCAAACGTAGGTAAAAACCATAACCCATGCTAAACACATTTTGCATAACTCATACGTCAAGCACATTTTTTTCTCTTAACCTCACTCAATACATGACTGGTTCAATCCACAGACGCGCCCAAAGAAGGTTCATGATGCAGTTGACCGGATGGATCCTTGCGATAATCTTCGGCATCTTGGACACTGCGTTGGGATATATTCTCAATGTCTACATCTTGGTGGTTACCGCCCAAGACCTTAAGACTGGACAGAGGCTGAATCCTCCGGACTTAATCCACTTTCTCATGGGATTGGTGAACATCGCTCTCCAGAGTTTGTTCTGCTTATATGGTCTAATATCGATTTTCTCCAATACGTTACTAATTATGTGGGAGGTCTATGCCCCAATCACAGTGGGCTCGTTGACACTCTTGTACTTCACCTACTGGCTCACCGCCTGGCTCTGTGTCTATTACTGTGTCACCATCTCTAACTTCAGTCATCCGTTCTTCGTCTGGTCAAAGAGGAACGTCTCAATGTATCTACCGCGTCTTCTTCTTCTGTCAGTGGTCGGATGCTTCTTGATTAGTCTTCCCAACACCTGGACGGCAAGTGTGGAAGTCACTCAACAATCTCCGGTAAATACCAGCCTTGGCATTGACCCCATACTTACCAGTTGGACTTTCCATTTTCAGCCTCTTTACATACAAGCTGCATCATGTATAGGATGTTGTGTGCCATTTCTCTTTATATTGGTCTCTATAATGGTGACTAACTCTTCACTTATAAGACATCTGCAGAAGGTCAAGCAGAAGGATTCAGGATTATCCCAAACCAATGACCAGGCTCACATCAATGCTATAAGAACCATGTGCTGTTTCCTTACAATTTCCATCATATTCTGTATAAGTGAAAATATGTTTTTTTCACTAAATCCAAACCCTGAAAATCCTTTAACAGTTGTCAACTGGTTGATACTTATATGTTTTCCAACAGCAGAGTCTCTCGTCATTATCTTTGCCAACCCCAAGCTGAAGAGGCAAATCATGGCGAAGGTCCTGAGGTTTTACAGAAAGTCATAGACAATAGATAGACTTTTCATTATGCTTTATATCTTTTACATCAGCAATTTTTTTCAGTCGCGGCAGACGCGGCAGTTTTGCCATATCTACTGCGTAACGGCTCACTTGCGGCAAGCCCAATTCATTCCCTATGGGACTTGCAGTCATATGCGGCACTTGCAGTGTTGCCGGTTTCGGCACTTGCGGCAAGTCAAAAAAATGCTGCTAGCAGCGTTTTTTTTTCCTTTGCCGCAAGTGCCGGATTTGCCGGATCCAGCAAAACCGCAAGTGCTGCACATTACTGCAAGTCCCATAGGGAATGAATTGGGCAAGTGACCCGTTTTGCGACAGGTGCGGCAACACTGCCGGATCTGCCGCAATTGAAAAAAATTGCTGATGTGAAAGCAACCTTAGTGGCTAGTGTAAAATTTAGAATATTTCACAATTTTATTTCATTTCAAAATGGACGTAGATGAAAGGGTTAAAATTTTGGGCTGAAACTCCAATATCGTTACTGGAATGTGATTTTAATATTAGCGCAGTTCAGAGTTAATACAACTCCATTAGAATAAAAAAGTTTTTTGTCCTGATGAAGGAGTCAATAACTCTGAAATGAATTGATATAAATGATCACGTTCCAGTAACGACATTGGACTTCCAGCTCCGAATTTTAACCCTTTCCTCTACCTCCTTTTTGCTGTTCATACTTGGGTTACTTGTGCAGTCGATGATATCTGCTGACATGCTTCTCTAGTGGTTGTGACTCTCATAACTACAGAAGGTGAGTCTTTTTGGATCCTTCTTGGGTTCCTATATATCTTGGATAAAACGTTATCTGCTCCTTTTATGTTCTTTTAAGATTGTTTTATTAAAATTATGCCATACATTTAACTCTAATTATTCATTTCCTAGTTTCATAGTATTTAAGGTTGAAGGAAGACTTTAAGTCCATCTAGTTCAACCCATAGCCTAACATGTAGATCCAGAGGAAGGCAAAAAAAACCCATGTGGTAACACTAAGCTCCACATTGGGGGAAAAAATTCCTTCCTGACTCCAGATACGGCAATCAGACTAATTCCCTGGGTCAATGCTCTATCAAAGAATCTTGTATATATAACTGGTAATATTATTCTATTCAAGAAAAGCATCAAGATCATTCTTCAATTTTACTAATGAATCACTATTTGCTTTCAATTATTCCCAATTTGCAAAATTGAGATAAATCAAAATAAACTAAACACATTTTGAAAAACTCATGTGAAATATAGGTTTCTTTATTTTTCCTTACAGTGAAGCTGTCACCCTTTTGTTCCTATTAAACTAAAAGTGCCACCTTCAGCAGCACGTATGCTGCATGTTATGAAGTTGTCCCCTACACCTATACACTGAATAAACATCTTTATATTTTTTCCCACCCTGTATGCTAATACATACTTATGGGTCAGATGGGTCTTCATTCTGTCCGGTCCTCACCACCTCTCTGGCCTTCCCACGTCTCTTCATTCTTCTCAGCGCCACCTCTTCTCAAGTCTCAGTCTTGTTTCTTGCGCAGATCCTACTCGGCTCACGCAGGCACCCTGACTGCTTGAACCTCACTCTTACTCAGGCGTAATGCAGTCAGACACCCTACCCACAGTAGGGCAGCCAAGAGGAGTCTGCGCAGGCGTGGAAAGAAGACTGGGTGCGGGAAAGAAATGGCACTGAGAAGAATGAAGAGGTGTAGGGTGACCAGAGAGGTGGTGAGGACTGGACAGAATAAAGACCATCTGACCTGTAAGTATGAGTAAGCATACAGGGCAGGAAAGATTATACATTTTTTAATTTGGAGTACTGGGGAGGGGTGGTAGAGGGATAAGAGCCACCTACAAAAAATGCAGTATAGGGGTTGCTGAAGGTGGCACTTTTAGTTTAAAAAGCAGAAAAGGGGTGACAGGTTAGCTATAGATAAAATATAAAGTGCACCATAGGGTATAAGCGTAGAAAGTGTTAAATATTTATCAGCTAGAAAGGTCTTCTCAACTGTCCGAGTTGTGTGCACTTGGCTGTTTGGTAGGGCATGCGCAACCCTTGAATTCTCAGTTGACTATGTCCACCAAAAGAACTCAGCATAGAATGTAGATAAACTGTAACACCCCTTTAATCTGCTGCCACGGGCAGGGTGCTCGGTAGTTCTCACCTTGATATGGCGCAGAGCCTCCACCCAAATCTTTCTTGGAGCTCTAGAGGAATGTAGAAGAGTCTTTGTCTGCTGCTAGGGGTCAACTCAGGAAACCCTGGTCCATTCTCTGTACACACTCACAAGAGATGAGGTTCGAAATCTTAACAGGTTTATTTACAGGAGGATGAGAAGTGGCAACTGCAGCAGGAATAGCAAGTAACAGTAAACAGGTAACGCTATGCAGTATTTTACAGAAGTACAAGAGGAACTTTGACCTGAATGTTAGAGGTGATGATTCCCCATTAACTTATGACACACACACACTCCTAACTAATTACAATTCACCTACAAATGGCTGCAGCTTTGCATATGACACATTCCCAAATTGGGGCCCCAGTTGCTGCGGATGTCGTTGCGCTTGCTGTACATTGGGTGCACTTAAGGTAATGAAAACAATATTCCCTCCAGGGCTGGACCTATGTTAACTCCTAGCAAGTGCAATCAAAATTCCCTTTAGCTCGGCCTTGTAGTTGGTTTTGACTTACTTTTCAAATGGTAGAACTACAGGTCCCAGCTATGCTACACTTCACCAGCAGTAGAACTGCAGGTCTCAGCAATGCTTCCTTATAGATAACTTCAGTACACTTCTCCAGCAGTAGAACTACAGGTCCCAGCATTGCTCCCTTTTAGATAACTTCAGTGCACTTCTCCGCAAAATACCTACAAGTCCCAGCAGTAGCCACTCACTCCTTTTTGCAGTAGATCTTCTAGAGTTCCAAACTGGAGTTCCAGGGTCCAGTTGTTTGGAAAGGATAGTATAGGAATTGCAGACAAAATCCTTCTTCTAAGTGGAAACCTGATGGACACCTTTTAATAACAGTTTGTCCTGTAGCTTTAGGAATCCGTCTCTCCTCACAAAAGAAACCTCACACAGGGTGGCAGTTCAGTTATCAGCAACAGCTTACCAGTACTCCAAGATGGCTGAACTGCTTCACATATTTCATTAAAATAATAATCCTTCCTTTTTTTCTGCACGTTAAGCCAAACCATCTTGTTCTCAGTTGCTGCTCCTCTTCTCCCAGATTGCTGGGATGAGCAAGACACCTTGTAGTTCTCTGCAGTTCAGCAAAAGAATAAATATCTGTAGAGGTGAATGTGTGTAGCACTCTATACATAGCTTCCACAGCAGGTGCTACACTCTCCCCATGGTGAGTCGCCATAGGCTCCCCAGCACAAAATGAAGACTCACCACCTGGAAGAATATGCTGTGATAAACTATTTAGAAAGGAAAAGGACTAGGGTTGAAATACTCTGCACTGACATGATATGAAACTCATGCAAAATCAAATATTATTAATAATGTGATTTATTATGCTACGCATATCAGAGCACAGGATCCTTCAGGCAAAATCACAATGTATCTACATTGTATATTGTGATTCTGCCTGAGGAAAGAGTATGTGCTCCGAAACGGGAGTGTCAGGGAGTGTGGGCCACCATTTTAGTCCTTATACCCAAGACAGTTCACATTACCTGATTGTTTGCAGAATGCAGGAGACTAAATGCCACACTGTTTCTGGTTGTTTAGATTGGTAGATTGGTTGGCCAGTGCCCAGTACCCAATGATAGTATATTTGAGTTGGGCATACTGGTCGATCAGGAATGGTCTGCCTTATTACGCTTGTGGATTGTATGAGTCCAGGGTCAACCTTTGCCATTTTTATCGGATAGTTAACCAGCTTCTAGAGGGAACGGTTTGCCATAGAATAGAAGGAGTTTAGTCCCTCATTGCTTAACTCTTGGGTGGTCTGCAACAATGTCAAATTGCAACGATGAGTTTGCCTTTTTAGATGCATGATTTTACCAAAAGCAACATTTTTCAGGAACGGCAGAACACAGTAATGCAATGTCACTCAGAGATGTGTTACTGCCCTTTATACACGTCCGAATGGATTTACCAGAATACACAATATTGACCTTTGAATGACCGTCTCGTCCTTGTCATTGTCACGCAACCTGATTGATGATATACTTTAGTTATGTAAATTGGTAACTGAGCCTCGTGCATATTTGCATTTCTCCCAGTTAATAGTTGACCTCCTCGCTTGCGTATGACACACAACTCATTGCATTATGGCTTCTGCAGAACTGGTCGGCCTGACTGCTGTCACCATTGAATACATGGTGGGGATAGGCTTAAACGTTTACATCCTGGTCATTTATCTAGGGAACCTGAAGAATGGCCTCTCGTTGGGCTCATCTGATCAAATCCTCTTCAGCAAAGCTCTGGTCCATGTTTTCTATATGTGACGTATGAATGGAGAAAATATCATATACTTTTTTTTGGCCTCAGTTGTTTTTTAGGAAAGAGTTTCTCCTCTCTATTGTAATGATTCTCATGGCCTTAATCATTTACAGTTTTTGGTTGACGTCTTTGCTCTGTGTCTACTACTGTGCCAATATCATCACATGGGGCACCGTGGCTTAGCCTGGCTGAAGAGGAACCTCTCGTCTTACCTGCTCCACGTCCTTCTCGTCTCAGGACTTGGCTCAGTTGCCATAAGCTCTCCGGTGTTTGGTTTTGCACCTTAGAGTCTTCCGGGAACAGCACCCATGAGATCTCAATTATGCGGTGGACTTCATTCACAATCGTTGCATACAGGATAATATCTGCCATCCTGGGCATCTTCTTACCCTTGATTATAGCTCTGGTTTCCACCATGTTGACCTCATGGTCTCTTATAAATCACATGCGCAGAATGTATCAGAACAATTGGGGATTCGCTCGTTCTAAATTCCAAACCCAGATTAATGCTACAAGAACCATGATCCTGTTCCTCCTCATTTCAGCCACCTACAGTGTTGTACAGATATTTTTCTATACCATCTCATCAAGTGTCCCTGACTCCGTAGTATTAATCGTCTGGTTTATTGTCATATCCTACCCGATACCAGAAGCCATTACTATAATCCAAAGCAGCGTCAAGTTTAGGAAAACTCTTATTGCTAAGCTCTTTGATAGGAAAAAAGTAACCAGGGAGGATGAGACCTAAATATCAAGGCAGTGTTCCCAGAATCGCCCCCCTCCATGCTCGAGAGCGACCAACAGTGCATGTTTTCAGGATTTCCTTAGTATTGCCCAGGTGAATACTTTTATCACCTGTGCAATCATAGAATAGTAAGTGTTAGGACTTTGGATATTCTATTGACATTCTGTGTGTCTTGCCCCTTCAAGATGGTTCGCTGCTTCATGTGATCTCTCCATGCCTTTTAAATTCAGCCTACCATGTAGCCATGCTGAGTATTCGTGAATCCCTGGCTCCCTGCTTCATTTATCCCTCCATCCTTATAAATGTCAGCCTACCATGTAGCCATGCTTGAGTATTCAGTTGAATCCCCGGCTCCCTGCTTCATGTGATGCTCCTCCATGCCTTTATAAATCTCAGCCTACCATGTAGCCATGCTTGAGTATTCAGTTGAATCCCTGGCTCCCTGCTTCATGTGATCCTCCTCCATGCCTTTATAAATCTCAGCCTACCATGTAGCCATGCTTGAGTATTCAGTTGAATCCCTGGCTCCCTGCTTCCTGTGATCCTCAAGTGAACCTCCTTTGGCAATTCCACTCCGGATTCTCGTGTGTCTGCGTCCTTCTCCAGCTTTCACACCTGCTCAGTGCTTCTCTTGCAAACTTGCATCCATGCCGTGTGTTTCAACCTGCTTCAGTCTGCCTGCCCTATGAAATGTAACCTGTGTATCTGTAAGCTTTCCAGCTTCCCTGTTAGTTTTGTACAGTTGCATTTATCTGAACTTTTACTGGACTTTACATAAACTACACTGCACAGTTTGAAGCTCAGGACTTTTTCTTGTGACTACCTTCCCAGGCCGTCCTGGGAGTTACTAAATACCATAAACTGTTTCTGATTTGATTTGCATCTAAAGAAAGTTTCCTGTTTGTTGCCTGTTGGATGAACCTGTTCACTTGCTGCATCTCACAATTTTTAACTGTCACATGTGTTTAATACAGTCTTGTTCACCTTAAGCTTGGTCTCATAGTGTCTGTGCTCCCATAAGCTATTAGATTCCTGAGTAAATCCATATAATACATTACAGGTAGAGTTGGAAGGCACTTCCTTGGTCACTGTGTGAAGGGACCACCCGGGTCATCGTATGGAGGGACCTCCCTGGTCATCATGTGAAGGGACCTCCTGGTTTATTGCGCAAAGGGATCTCCTGGGTCATTGTGTGTAGGGACCTCCTGGGTCATCTGGTCCAACACCCTGCTCAAAGCAGGATTCACTAAATCATCCCAAACAGATGTCTGCCCAGCCTCGGTGTGAAGACCTTCATTGAAGGACAACACAACATCTCTCATGGCTGCCTATTCCACTCATTGATCACCTTCACTATCAAAAGTTTATTCTAATGTCTAATCTGTCTCCTTGCATTCAGTTTCATCCTATTGCTTTTAGTCTTTCCTTATGGAAATGAGAATAAAGCTGATCCCTCTACAGTGTGACAGTCCTGGAATAAAGCTGATCCCTCTACAGTGTGACAGTCCTGGACTAAAGCTATGCCGCAGCCCAAAAACGCTGCTAGCTGTGTTTTTGGGGTGCTTTCAAAAAACGCATGCGTTTTTTAACATGGGGCCCTATGGGAAACATATGTGTTAACGCATGGCCCATATAGGCCTGCATTAATGCATGCGTTAATGAATATGTGTTTTTCATGAAAAAATGACTAAGTCCCAAAATTTGCCAAAAACGTTCAGGTCCTCAGGGGACACTATTGGCACCCTTAGAAAAACGCATCCGTTTTTCAAAGGGCTTAAAAAAACGGATTTGTATGTGTGAATAAGGCCAATGGCCCCCATGCAAAAGACGCATGCCCCAATAGCAAAAACGCATGCCTAAAGTGCCATGCGTTTTTGGCATGCATTTTTGCACTTAGGTGAGAAGCTGCTTTCAAAAACGCATGCAAAAACACATGGCACCATTAGTACCATTTAGTACCATGCAAAAACGCATGCGTTTCCCATAGGAGCCCATGTTAAAAAACGAATGTGTGTTCTAAAAAACGCATGCATTTTTAAAACAGCACCAAAAAATGGTGCATGCACTATTTTTTGGTGCTGATTTAAAAGCGCATGGAAAAGCGCATGGGTGCCAAAAAGCACCTAAAAAAAAACATGCAGAAATGTAAAAATCATGCAGAAACGCATGCTTATTTTTAAGGCACCAAAAAAACTCATGCCAAGTGAGACCCTAGCCTTACATAGGAAGACAAATCCTTAGCATGTGACTTGTTTGATCAGTAATTGTTTCTTCATGCAGCTTATTAAAATCCATCAATGATAAGACTTGACCGATATACTGACTTGCTGTGAGATCAGTCCATGATGGTCCTCACACTCATCTCCACAACAGGTTAGTAATTATAGAGATCACCTAGAATATGAACTAATCCCTGATTAACACGATACACGTTATTCCAGTAATAGTTGGATACAAAGTAGAATGGAACCCAAACCAAATGATTTGCATCCACTTGCGCGATGCACAAGAGATGACTCTACGTTGACATTTCAAGCCAATGAGGGAGGAGATCCCAAGAGAACGTTCATCACACTGTAGACGTAAAAGTATAAGAAATGATGACTGCTGGAATGTTGGGACTTGTCCTCAATTCATGGATTCTTTGTGTTAACACTAAAGACTTAGAGAAAATGATGGGAGTGATGGTGTGTCTCGGTCCGCGCTGCTTCTGGGTTCAAATAACTCACCAAAGAGCCCAACAACTTTTCATCCTCTTTATTTCTTCTCCTACGCGTTTCAACGCCACACCTGGCGCCTTCCTCAGGGATATTCTGAGGAAGGCGCCGGGTGTGGCGTTGAAACGCGTAGGAGAAGAAATAAAGAGGATGAAAAGTTGTTGGGCTCTTTGGTGAGTTATTTGAACCCAAAAGCAGCGCGGACCGAGACACACCATCACTCCCATCATTTTCTCTTGGAACATACCACTATCCAGTGGTAGGTGGAGGTCCTGCAGCAGCTTGGAGCATTGATTCCTAAACGCCTTCAAACCAGTTGTGGGGACCACAACTGGACCAGGTGAGCGGCCACACAGCACCACCGTTTGCACACCAGTGTCACTAGTGATAGGGCACTATTGCGCCTCTTGTCCCCCCCTTTTTATATTTTGCAACACTAAAGACTTGTCACACGGTGTTTGGGTCATAACTAGTCGAGGGTCATGATGGCTATTGGCGCAGTTCACATTATTGACTCTCACACCCCACATTTTGATTTTTCTGGTGCTTCTACATTACACCGGCAGGCTCGGGGAGGTCAACCAGCTGGGATTTTATTAGTTATCGGACTAGCAGGAGTTAATCTCTTCTAGAAGGCTTCTGTGATCACTTGTTAAGATGGTGGAATCTGTCTTCACATGCCATCTATAGCTTATTCTATACCGGTCCATGTGCTGTGGTGATCCACTTGCTGGCGATTTATTAAAGGGCTGTTTAATTTGAAGTGGTAATCCTCTTGTGGTCTGGTTTTCCTCCCTGCTCTTTATTTCCTCCTTGTCTTATTCCTCTGTGTGTATTGCTATTTGTATCTTTGGTTCTATTTGTGTGGGATTTTACCACTTTTGTCCTGGCCCTCCTTGGGTGGGGGAGAAGGTGTATTAGACCAAGGCTGGCCAGGAGCAGGGCAAGGGTGGTGGCTCAGGCATCTCACCATCAGAGTTAACTCTAGAATAAGGGACAGCTAGGGCCACCTGTTATTCCTTACTACCCTGTGACAAGATGTTTTACCTAAGTCTGCCGATTGGGCTTAAACTTTCTGGCTGTCATCAATATCATATTGCAAGCTTTACGTTCATCAATTCAGGTGAAAAAGAGTAGATTATAAATCTATATAAGACAACCATTTGGTGCGATATTGAAGCATGGATGCATTTTTTGTAGCATTCTTCTTGACATCCTTGGAACTGTTTGTTACGATGACTGGACGTGAGGAGTTCACTCTTCCCTTATCACCCCCTTCTCACACATCTACTGATTCTCCACTTTGTAACCAACACCCCCAAATTTTCTGTGTCTACATTAGTAATCTGAGAGAGGTACAACAAAAATGGAGCAGAACGATCACATAGTAGAAGGTATGTGAGATTGTAACTCTTTCCTCCTGCATGTTCAACAGAAGGGGAAGAATAATGAAGGGTGAAGTAATTTGGATTTCTACTTTATTATGGAGATAATGAGTTTGCTATGGCTCAAATCGATACAAAGTGAAAGGTGTGCAAGGAGGAGTTCCAAACGATAGGAGGAATAAGAAAAGGGGTTGCCGTTAGCCGAAGGTCAATATCAGGTAGTCCAGGTAGATAATATATTATTTATTGGTCAACACATTTCAAAGCCACAATGAGTTTCTTCATAACAATGATTTGTCCTGATGAAGAACCTCATTGTGGCTTTGAAATGCGTTGACCAATAAATCATTTATTATCAACCTGGACTACCTGATATGACTTTCGGCTAACGGCAGCGCAGGTTTATACTCCTTTTCTTATTCCTTCTATCCTCTGTGATTCCACATGGGTCTGCCGCAGCTGTTGTAACATGCTTATAGTGGTTGTGACTATCACAACCATTCAAGGTGAACCTTTTTTACATCAATTGTTAATTAATTTGTGAAGATAAGACAATATGTGTACTTAATTTCTTTCCAGAATCTACTTTCAAGGATGGAGTTGAAGTAGAGCAATGGGTCAATTGATTGACGGCTTCTCGTGACGTTTGGTCAACAGAGCCTAAAAAGATTGGTCTCCGGACCTGCTCTATGTATGTTCCCTCAGGGTTAAGCTTGACTGCTCACCTTTCTGTGACACATGTCATTCTTATATTTATGCCTTGGCTCCACTTTGCATTGGCTCCTGCGAACCTCACCCATTTCTTGCAATGAGTCCAATTCTAAATATGATACTGGTACAATGGATTCATGGCTAATACAAAGAAGACATTTATTCATTGTTTTCACACAATGTTCCTTCAGCGTAAATTGACCTTTCATGCTCGACAGAGCTTATAATATCATATTGATGTTTCCTCATTCTTATACTTGTTGTACACATTCATAATCCAACACAGGTAAAGGAGAAATGAAACCTATCACACTGCATCCGCACCCTCCTGATCCCTATACAGATGAGTATCCATAGCTGCACAACACCATAGTGGTTCTGGCACAGGCTAGAGTATCCATAGCCACACAACTAGAATACCGCGACTTGGACCTTGCAGCTTAAAAGGCTGCTGAGTTGTTTCTAATGTTCCTGAGGACCCAGAGGGGAGGTAGCTACACACAGCAAACCAAGATAGGGCAAGTGTGTGGAGATAGATGGGAACCCCAGAGAGGAAACATAAAATATAGGCACAAGCAGACAAAGGAGAAATAGTGAAACAAGCAAGGGTAAATTCCTACCATCAACATAAATAAGGTGAAGGAAAGGCAAATGAGAAAACACAGAGTATTCTCAACAGCAAAATCCCTAGCCAGAGGGCTGGACCTCCTTAGTAATACTCCACATAGCCTGGCTGGTGAAAGGAGAATATTAACAGCCCTACCCGAGATGTGATAGGACAGAGACAATGAGCAAGTGAGACCAGCTGATAACTGCACACTTGGAAGAGAAATACAACAACAAAACATCCATTAGCATTTGGACAGAGACTGGCCAGGCTATGGCTAGCAGGGAAGAAAACGTGCCTGATTGCCGATGCCTGAAAGTATGAAGAGGAGTTGCCACATTAGACAGGTCTAAGGACTGCTTCATGAGTGTGAATAGAACTAAACACACCAGACAGGTCTGAGGGCTGCTGCATGAGTGTGAATAGGACTAAACACACCAGACAGGTCTGAGGACTGCTGCATGAGTGTGAATAGAACTAAACAAACCAGACAGGTCTGAGGACTGCTGCATGAGTGTGAATAGGACTAAACACACCAGACAGGTCTGAGGACTGCTGCATGAGTGTGAATAGGACTAAACATACCAGACAGGTCTGAGGACTGCTGCATGAGTGTGAATAGGACTAAACATACCAGACATGTCTGAGGACCGCTGCATGAGTGTGAATAGGACTAAATACACCAGACAGGTCTGAGGACTGCTGCATGAGTGTGAAGTAGCGTACAATACAGACTTAGGGTGTTTTCACATCTATTCGCTCGGCTACCCTGCCTGCCCTGCGCCAGCGCAAATGCAAGCGCAGGGGCATTTAGGGCCTGGGGCAGCCTAGCGCAGGGACGCATGATGCCCCGCATTAGTGCTCAGCTGCGCTCGGTGCCCCCACTATCTCCTATATGTATATCAGTATGGGCGCACTAACCTCGTATAAGAGGTAGTGTGGCCCATACTGATATGACACATATAGTTAATTTATATTTGGAGCTACACCCCGCCCAGTGACTAAAATGTAAGATTAGGACCCAGTATAGTGAAAGAACTCTGTAAACAGTTACTGGGCTTATGATTTCATGGCTATGATATCAACTAATGCTTTCACATTTATTCTTTAGACCAGGGCACAGCTTCCAGTAGCTGTACAAATATTTCCTTGATTCTTATTATATGATGCAATAAATTCACACAGCCATTTTGGCATTCCCTTTTAAGATATAGCGTGGTGTGCAGCTGATCTATTGGTAAGTGTTTACCCATTATCTCCTATGGCCGAGCACAGCCGAGTGAGCGCTTTGTATACTCAGAAGCGCAAGTGAAAGTGGCAGAGTGCACGGCGCATGCACCTGTCACTTAGCACCCGGAAACGCCCAATTGGGTGTTTCCGGGAGCGTCTGACCAGGCGCATGCGCCGTGCACTCTGCCACTTTCACTTGCGCTTCTGAGTATACAAAGCGCTCACTCGGCTGTGCTCGGCCATAGGAGATAATGGGGGCACCGAGCGCAGCCGAGTGCACAGGAGGCAGTAGGATGTGTTTACACAAGCTGTAAATGCGGCCCCACAGTGCCCCAAATCACCTCTGCACCTGCGCCAGCGCAACCAGGCTGGCGCAGGTGATGTGGCCAGGTGCAGAGGTGTAGAACAGGCTTCAGGCCTGTTTCACATCTAAGGGTGGTGTGCGTTTTGTTTAATTTGCATTTCTAGGTACCGCTATAAAAAGCATTAAAATTCTAGCATTTTTGCCCCCATTGATTTTAATGGAAACGCATGTAAAAAGGCATGCCAACGCACCACTAGACGCATTCTCCGGCGTTTGCAAAAATGCATGCGTTTTTGCATGCGTTTTTACATGCGTTTCCATTTAAATCAATGGGGGCAAAAACGCATGCATTTTAATGCTTTTTATAGCGATAAAAATGCCTAGAAATGCAAATTAAGCAAAATGCACACCACCCTTAGATGTGAAACAGGCCTTATGGATTAAGTGGTACGATTCCAAATTAAACAGAATGGGAGAATATTGGAAAGGGAAGCAAACAAACAAACCACGAGGAAAAGCAACAGTGATAACTGAGCAAGATTATCCCAAACTGAGGATTATCCCAAACTGATCAATATAGCCAGCACTGAGGCTTGTGCATATTGAGAACACATACCAAGATGTGATAGGGCTAACAAAACTAGGAAGTGAAAAAACCTGAATAGAAATAAAAATACTAAACTGCAGATCTACCTCTCTGGCCCAGACGTCACCTCTCTGCTGTCCAGAATCCCGCAGTGTCTATCAGCCATATCCTCCTCCTTCTCCTCTCTGCTGTCCAGAATCCCGGAGTGTCTATCAGCCATATCCTCCTCCTTCTCCTCTCTGCTGTCCAGAATCCCGGAGTGTCTATCAGCCATATCCTCCTCCTTCTCCTCTCTGCTGTCCAGAATCCCGGAGTGTCTATCAGCCATATCCTCCTTCTCCTCTCTGCTTTCCAGAATCCCGGAGTGTCTATCAGCCATATCCTCCTTCTTCTCCTCTCTGCTGTCCAGAATCCCGGAGTGTCTATCAGCCATATCCTCCTCCTTCTCCTCTCTGCTGTCCACAATCCCGGAGTGTCTATCAGCCATATCCTCCTTCACCTCTCTGCTGTCCAGAATCCCGGAGTGTCTATCAGCCATATCCTTCTTCTCCTCTCTGCTGTCCAGAATCCCGGAGTGTCTATCAGCCATATCCTCCTTCTTCTCCTCTCTGCTGTCCAGAATCCCGGAGTGTCTATCAGCCATATCCTCCTTCTCCTCCTCTCTGCTGTCCAGAATCCCGGAGTGTCTATCAGCCATATTCTCCTCCTTCTCCTCTCTGCTGTCCAGAATCCCGGAGTGTCTATCAGCCATATCCTCCTTCTCCTCTCTGCTGTCCACAATCCCGGAGTGTCTATCAGCCATATCCTCCTTCTCCTCCTCTCTGCTGTCCAGAATCCCGGAGTGTCTATCAGCCATATCCTCCTTCTCCTCCTCTCTGCTGTCCAGAATCCCGGAGTGTCTATCAGCCATATCCTCCTCCTTCTCCTCTCTGCTGTCCAGAATCCCGGAGTGTCTATCAGCCATATCCTCCTCCTCTCTCTGCTGTCCAGAATCCCGGAGTGTCTATCAGCCATATCCTCCTCCTCGTCTCTGCTGTCCAGAATCCCAGAGTGTCTATCAGCCATATCCTCCTCCTTCTCCTGTCGCTTCCTTAAACTAAATGTAGACAAAACTGAACTCATCATCTTTCCCCCTCTTGTGCACCTTCCTTACCAGATCTATCTATCACACTTTGCCCCGTACCTGAAGTCCGCTGCCTCAGAGTAACCCTTGACTCTGCCTTGTCCTTCAGATCACACATCCAAGCTCTCGCCACCTCCTGCCGCCTCCAACTCAAAAATATTTTCAGAATTCATCCCTTCTTCAACTCTCAATCTACTAAACTACTAGTACATGCCCTCATCATCTCCCGCCTTGACTACTGCAGCCTCCTCCTCTGTGGCCTCCCTGCTAACACTATGGACCTCTCCAATCTGTCCTTAACTCTGCTTCTCGACTAATCCACCTCTCTCCTCACTGCTCCCCCATGTCTCCTCTCTGCAAATGCCTCCACTGGCTCCCAATTCCCCAGCTATCCAATTCAAACTACTAACACTGACCTATAAAGCCGTCCACAATCTGTCCCCTCATATATCTCTGAACTAATCTCCTGATATCATCCAACTCGTAATCTTCGATCCTCCCAAGACCTCCTCCTTTCCTCCACACTTGTATGTTCCTCATCTAACCGCCTGCAAGACTTCGCCTGAACATCTCCCATTCTCTGGAATTCTGCACCTCAACACGTCTGACTATCTCCTACACTCGGAACTTTCAAGCGGAACCTGAGAACCATCTCTTCAGAATGGCCTATAGTCTGCATTGACCATGGTGCCACCTCACCACCACTGGACCCGGAGCTCCACCACCACTGGACCTGGCGCTCCACCACCATTAGACCAGGAGCTCCACCGCCACTGGACCCGGAGCTCCACCACCACCAGAGCAGACCCGACCTACTGTCTCCATTCCCATTGCCCTGCAGAATGTAAGCTCACAAGGGCAGGGTCCTCTCTCCCCTCTGTATCGGTCTGTCACTGTTAGTTTGTTCACAGTATTTTTAACTTGTTTGTATGTAACCCTCTCTCATGTACAGACCATGGAATCAATGCGGCTCTATAAATAAATAATAATAATTATAATAATGTTGCGGTCCAATGGAGAGGAAACCTTACCACACAGGCAGAGATAACCAGATCGAGGCCTGGAGTCGAGCAATGACACACAGACAGTTCCAGAGTGAAGGAGATGATGGTCAGGAGTGTGACTGCAAATATTTATAAGCACAAGTAACAATTTTCAACCCATTATTGTAATATTGACACATATTGACTCTTGACACATCAAGACTTGTGCGGCACCGCTGCCTTGTACTAGAATGAATGATAGAAGGAGCGGTGTTAGAATGCGGCGCTAGGTAACACAAGATCAAGCCTTCATAGAATTACCTTAAGTTTATTATACAAAGCTGCAGGGTGCGACCACAACGCGTTTCGACACACAAATCGGCGCTTTCTCAAGTGGATGAGGGGCCCCTGCTCAACCCTCTCTTATATATACCTATCACATGATCTTAACTAGTCATTCATTAGCAACATCTGTTACACTCATTATACTCTCCTATGCTAGTTGTTATTACTGCAATAGGCTCCAAGCTCTACATTCTAAATCATAATGTCATATTTTAAATGACAACATTTCTGACAATATTGGTAAAACACGTTATAAAACCTAATAAAAAATTATTATAAAAAGAGGCGCATTAGCAATCTCTTAAAGAATTTCACAAATGATTCATTTACTCTGATTCTTTAGCAATTTTTTTAGTAAGTTTTTTAGTAAATTCTTTAACAAGATTTTTGGCAAGTTTTTTTAGACAAGCTTTTTGGCAAGTTTTTTAGCAAATTTTAGGCAAGTTTTTTAGCAAGTTTTTTTATATCTAGTTTTTTAGCAAGTTTTTTTGACAAGTTTCTTTTGGCAAGTTTTTTTTTTTTTTTTATATCAAGTTTTTTTACATGTTTTTTAGCAGATTTTTGGCAAATATTTTAGCAAGTTTTTTCCAGAAAGAGGTTCAGCCCTTCTGGAGATAATGTCCCCAGTTTAAAAATCCAGTAAGATTCATTTCTGTTTATTGTATTCATTATATCATGACAATGATTATTTATCTGATCAATTATTGTTAATCGTAATGTAGAGGGATCTTTGTTGTGTATTTGGGCATAGTGTCGGGAGACGCTGTGGAGCATAAAGCCCTTTTGGATATTATGCCGATGTTTATTGAGCCTAGCTCGCATGCTTTGTATTGTTCTCCCGACGTACTGATATTTACAAGGACACTCGAGTAAATAGATAATATTTTTAGAATTACAGTCTAATCTCTGGTTGATCATAAATGATTGATTGGTGGTATTTGAGAGAAAAACTTTACTACCATGATTTATTATTTCGCAACACTTACATTTTTTCGACCTGCAACTATAACAACCCAATTCCATTGGGGATCCTCCTATATCAGATTTCCCATTATTTTTGATTTCTTGAATACTTTTTATCCTACTCGGGGCGAGGATTGCCTGTAAATTTTTTCCTTTCCTGAAAATAATTTTCGGATTATCGGGAATCAATTTTGTCAATATTGGGTCTCCTTTTAAAAGAAACCAAAGTTTTTTCATAAATGTATAGATGTTTTTATGGGATTGGTTATAAGCAGTTATCAGATTGCAGCTATAATTATTCTTTGTATCGATCTGATTATTAATCAATTTCTCCATTCTACGATCTTCTAGCTCTTTTGTGTGAATTGCCGCATTTTATAAATGCATCCCGTAGTAATTTATTCGGGGAGCCTTTTTCTTCAAATCTGTTCTTCAATATCTCAGCTTCATGGAGATAATCATCATAATGAGTGCAGTTTTTTCTAATTCTCCAATATTGCCCATATGGGATATTGCGAATCCATGAGGGGACATGGCTACTAGTGAAGCTTAACTAGCTATTCACATCCACTTCTTTAAAAAATGTGGACGTACTTATTTCTCCTTTGCTGTCTATTTTGATTAAGAGATCAAGGAATTGAATATGGGAGCTGGAGAGATTCAGTGTAAATTCTAACCCCCAATTGTTTCGATTTAAATCCTCTGTAAATGCGATGCCTCCTCTTTAGTGCCTGACCATATGAATATGAGGTCATCGATGTACCTTTTAAAGAACCTGATATGTTTGATACCCAGGGGGGTAAGGTAATTCTATGAAGGCTTGATCTTGTGTTACCTAGCGCCGCATTCTAACACCGCTATCATTCATACCTATTCTCCCTTCGGGGAGCGCGGTGTAGCGAGCAGCTTGGGCAAGTCCACAGGACCTGGCAGTGCATCATCCAAACTCCACCTGTGTCCATCACATGATCAGCCGGCTCTGAGGAGACAAGCAAGTGATTTCTACCAACTCAAGGAGTGTAAAATATCCTCTCTTCACACAGAGGTCTGATGATCATCAACCTTATGGACCCCATCTCCCTATACGTTTAATCTGGTTGTGCGGATTCGTGCACAACCTGGAAAGGTTAGTGTTCATTTAATAGAACCGCATTGTGGTGAAATTTAGTGGTGTGGCGCAACAGTGCTGTTTTTTTCTGTTTCATTTGTACTAGAATGAGGGACACCATTAGGCGGCAGCTTGGAGTAGAGGCTGTGACTCGGGCTCTTGTTCACATCAAACAATACTGATTTGCAAGTCCGCACTATTTACAGACCTTTCAGATCCTGAATGCAGCCGGTACAGGCCAGTGACGATATGTTACAGTCCATGCTCAAATCACTGCAGGGGCGGACCGTCACCCCCGGGGGCCCTGGTGCAGGAGATGACCGGGGGGGGCGGGGCTACTGGCCGTCGGCGCGGCCCGGGGGGGAGGGGTGCCGCTGGCCGTCGGCGCGGCCGAAAGGGGGGCTGCCGCTGAGAGCCGCAGGGAGCCGCAGGGAGCCGCAGGTGCGATGCTCTCCTACCTGGGAGCCGCACCGGTGTCTGCTAGGGGCCGGAGGAGCAGAGGAGAGGAGGGGCGGGATCAGGCAAGGGAAGCAGGAAGCTCTCTGCTTCCTTTGCCTGACCCTCCTCTCCTCTGGCGGCGGCTTGCGGGGGTCGGCTGGGGGCCCCCCTCCAGGCTTGAAGGGGCCCCCAACCGGTCGGGGCCCTGGTGGAGCTGCACAGGCTGCACCAGTGTAGTTCCGCCCCTGAATCACTGTACTGCTCTGGGTTCCTTTCAAGGCGAGGTCCACTTGTGAGGGCCAAGTCCACTGTGCTGGACTATGTTGTCCGTATGCAGCCAACTCACCTAGCACATGATGCTTCAGCCATTTGGCTCCAACTGAGACACATACTACTTTGCAGGATTAAATGCAACTTACCTGAAGTGGAGGGAGAATCCCAAGTCCAAGAAACGCAGAGCTGCACAGGAGGGTCAAAAAGCACCCTAAAAATAACGGATCAGGTATTGACAACAAGGGAATAAACTGATGGCCATGAGTGACCCTGGCCATAGCCACCTTCATATATCACACCGGTCACTGCCTCACATTATAGAAAGTGGAAAAAGTGCAAATTGTGAACATTGCATTGTCATGAGGCTGCTTTAAATGTAACCAATACACCGTGCACCTGACTTGCAATACTGGGTGAAAACAAATTCACGCTAAACACTTTTTGCATAATTCTTATAGCAAACATACATTTCTTTTAACTTTACCCACAACATTACTGCTTTGAACAAAGACTCGTCCACAGGAGGTTCATGATGTTGAGCTCAGGATGGGCCTTTACGATAATCTTCAGCATCTTGACCGGTGTGTTGGGATTTATTCTGAATTTGTGCATTTTGGTGGTTGGGGCCCAAAGCCTTAAGACTGGACAGAAGTTAAATCCTCCGGATGTGATCAACCTTCTCATCGGAGCGGTGAACTTTGCGTTCCAGTGTTTGCTCAGCTTCCAGGGGATCTTATCCAAGTTCTTTGCTTCTACAATGTGTATAAAGGTGGTCTATATCCCAAGCACGGTGGGCATTCTGACTCTTACTACTTCACCTTCTGGCTCACCGCCTGGCTCTGCATCTACTACTGTGTCACCATCTCTAACTTCAATCATCCATTCTTCATCTGGTCGAAGAGGAACATCTCAATGTATCTACCGCGTCTTCTTCTTCTGTCAGCGGTCGGTGTTTCTTCATTAGTCTTCCCGCCATCTGGACGGCAACTGTGGAAGTCACTCTACTGTCTCCCGTGAATAGCAGCCTTGGCCCTAATTTGACTGTTTGCACTTTCCACGTTCAGCCTTTTATGTACAAACTGTCTCGTCTTTGGGGTGCTACACCCATTTCTACTTATCTTGGTCTCTATCATGGTGACTAACTCCTCGCTCATAAGACATCTACGGAAAATGAAGCAGAAGGATTCTGGATTATCCAAACCAAATACCAAGCTCACGTTAATGCAATAAGAACCATGTGGTGTTTCCTTACAATTTCCATCGTATTCTGCATTAGTGAAATGTTGCTCTTTTCATTGCCCCCCAGCCTTGTATTGGTCAGCTGGTTGATATTTATGTCCTTTCCAACAGCAGAGTCTCTCGTCATTGTCTTTGCTAATCCTAAGATAAAGAGACAAATAATGAAGGTCCTGTGGTTTAACAGAAATAGTAGATGTAACATTAAGAATATGGAAGAAACACAGAATTCTTGTGCAGAAATATAAAAAGTTTGAAATGAAAAAATCCAATTTAGGAACGGTGGAATATTCTTACGTCGCGTTTCGAGCACGTAGTGCGACCTTGGGAAGAGTCAGTCTTGTATCTACATCAATAATATAGTTTGCATCACCTCAGCCGGAATAAATGGGGTCCAATTTCACCCCTACTGTGCTGCACTTCACTCCCAATGAGCCATCTTGTAATATACTGCAAAATGAAGACAGCGCTCCACACAGCCGGTATTTCCATGAACAGAATCTTTGTTCCACCATTTCCAGTACAACGTTTCGATCTCTAAGAATGCTTAAGGCCGGCTTCACACCATGATTTTTCCCTGTCAGGCTGCCTTCGGTGTTTTTGCAGGATGCACCGGACACAGCCTGACAGCCCCGAACATGAGTAACCGGAGGCAAATATGCCCGCCGATCCTGCTTTTTGAGCGGCTGCTGTCACTGTCCAGTGCTGATATTTCAGCTTCACGGCCGGCAGGCAGCTAGCCGCGGAGTTGAAATCTCAGCCGGGAGCTCTGTCAGAGATGGCTATTTTAGCTGCGCTTTCCAGGTGCTTGAATTTTAGAGCGCCGCTTGTTCAGCATCCGGCTTCCGGGAACCAGAACCAATTTTTTGTCGAATCCGGCACTGGATTGCACCGGACCCAGGAGGATCTGATTTTGTCCAATTTTTGCCCTTGACCCAAAAAAAGCTGCAACCTCTGATTTTGTGTCCGGGGCAAAAAAAAACAAAAAGAGCAGGATCCTCCCGGTCACCACAAAACCGGATGGCAAATCCATCCGGCCCCATTGGGAGACATGGGGGCAAAACCTGATCAGGTTCTGTCCGGTGCATCCTGCAAAACACCAGACAGAACCTAAGAGGTAAAAATCCCTGGTGTGAAGCCGGACTAAGAAAGACCTCATGCACTGGAAATGGTGGAATAAAGATTCTGTTCATGGAAATACCGGCTGTGCGGAGCGCTGTCTTCATTTTGACGTTGGATCTTGTGTCTACTCAAGAGTAACTGCAAGAACTGAAATATCTTAAGATGTTTCTAACATTATTGCAGCATATAATGCTGTAAATTACCCTCTGCTAAGTCACAAAGTTTCGAATTCTCCCAAATTGCAAAGTTGAGTAAAGAATAACTAAAAGAAACACATTTTATCCTAGTCAAACCAAATATTATCTACCTTCACTCAAGTGGCAAAATTAAATACAAGGCGCTTCTTAGGGCAAATAAGTTTTATGAGTTTGTGCAGGTGCTGATCTGTGTTGAAAAAGGAAAAATGTCAGCTCACCACTATCACCCCATGCCTGGAGATGTACCGTATTTTTTAGACTATTAAACATACTTTTTTCCCCCAAAGTATGGGAAATGGGAGCGCGTCTTATAATCCAAATCTTCTACAAAAATAATGTTACTGGGGGGGTTTTGGTGGTGGAGCGAGGGTGCATAAAGCAGGATTCATGGGTCCACAGAGGGTGGGGCAGCTGCAGGGGCAGCTCCGGCTTTGCCCCCACTGACCATGCACCCGTGAAACCTGCCTCCTGCACCCCCAGCTCCACCAATAACGCCCATAGATAAGCCATGGTGGGTCCAGGATGGGGGGGCTATGTACCAGTATGGTGGGAATGAACAGGATAAGGGAACACATATACCAGGATGGGGGGCATATACCAGGATGGGAGGCCATGTACTAGGATGGGGAGGTCATGTACCAGGATGGGGAGGTCATGTACCAGGATGGGGAGGCCATGTACTAGGATGGGGAGGCCATGTGCCAGGATGGGGAGACCATGTACTAGGATGGGGAGGCCATATAAAAGAATGGGGAACAATAACCAGATAGGCATATATACCAGGATGGGATGTACCAGGATGAGGAGCATATGAATTTACCAGTGATGGGGAGGCATGTGCCAGGATGGGGACATGTACTAGATGGGAGGCCATATAAAAGAATGGGGAACATATATACCAGGATAGGGGGCATATATACCAGGATGGGGGGCATGTACCAGGATGGAGGCCATACTAGAGGAGTCATGTACCAGGATGGGGAGGTCATGTACCAGGATGGGGAGGCATGTACTAGATGGACCATGTCAGGATGGGGAGACCATGTACCAGGATGGAGCCATATAAGATGGTGGAACATTATACAGATGGTGGGAGATCATTACCAGGATGGGAGGTCATGTACCAGGATGGGGAGGCATGACAGGATGGGAGGCATGTAAAAGAATGGGGAACATATATACCAGGATGGGGGACATACATACCGGATGGGGGGGGTCATATACCAGGATGGGTGACATATATACATGGATAGGGGTGTCATGTACCAGGATAGGGGGCTATGTACCATGATGGGGAAAATATATACCTGGATGGGGGACATATACACAGATGGAGGGGCCATTTAACAGAAGGAGGGCCATGTACCAGGATGTGGGAACAAATGCACCAGGATGAAGGACATATATACCAGGATTGGGGGGCATGTACCAGAATGGGGGACATATATAGTGATTGTAAAATGGACATTGGAATTATAAGATTGACCCATTTAACATTTAAAAAAATCTATTTTCCTTCACCAATTTTGGGGCGCATCTTATAACAAAAAATATGGAAACTCTTCGGCTAGACCAACCCTAGCCAAGGCTATAACATCTGAAACAAAGAAGCGGAGAGGTCCTGTAGTAACCTGTTGTCAGATGCTCCGCCGATAGAGTCACAATGACATATTGTCCTGATGAAGGACATTTATTACCAGAAACGTGTTGACAAATATTCACGATTCCTGCTATTCCTGCATGGGAGTTACTTCCAAAGTGCACAGTTGTTACCCGTTTCCACCTCGATTTCGGATCATCTCCATGGGTGCTGCAGCAGCCTTGTGACATCCGGTCATAGTAGTTGCCACTTTCATAACTACACAAGACGAACCTTTCATTCATTGTAGAGATACAATTAGGAGAATATTGCACTTCCTCTGCGCTGCCTTATAAGGAAGAAATTAACTTCTAAACATCTTGATTGAGGTATTGTCTTCTGGGTTTAATTTTGTCTATGTCCATATTTTACTGATCTTCTGTATCGTTCTGTGTATTCCTTTATAATTGAATCAGTTCAATTATTATCTGCAGCCTGGATGTGTCCATACTCTGGATGAACCCTTACTGACATTTCCTGACTGTCCATTCATGACCTCTCTACTCTGCAAATTATCCCCTGCAGTGCCTTTATTGCTGAGGCACCACTCTCAGGTCTGGATGGAAGCCTGAAATCCATCCAACCGGTCTGTCAACCCCTGGATATAAGGAGGGGGCTTGAGGAAGATAAGGAAACCAGAAAGATAGATCCTTGGTGGGACACTGATGCTAAGGCCACAGCATCCATAGAGAGACTTGGAGAAAACCCAGCTTCTTTCACATTAAATGGAATCCCTCATTAGTGTAGACTCGATGCATTGAATGCATTTTAAGTTTTCTGAATATTCTTGAAACAAGAAGACTTAGGCTTGGGTCCCATTTGGGCTGGGACCCACGTTTGATGGCAGCACTAAAAACTTAGAAATTTCAGCCATTTTGGATAGCGTTAATAGCAAGCCCTACCAGCAATGGAGCCCCATAGAAACCCGCTGTTTACCTTAGCAGCGGCTCCACACAAAGTTCCTGGAAGTGCGCTTTTCAATAGTGCACAGGAAAAGTGGTCTGCAATGTATTCCTGTGAGCTGTTGAAAGTGCACTTCCAGGAGCTTTGTGTGGGGCCTGCTCCTAAGGTAAACAGTGCGTTTCTATGGGGCGTCGTTGCCTGGCAGCGCTTGCTGTTTAACGCTATCCGCAACGGCTGAAATTTCTAAGTTTTTAACGCTACCGTCAAACGTGGGTCACAGCCCAAATGTGACCCTAGCCTTAGGCTGCACAACTGGAGTGTACCCCACCCACCGATCTACCCGCGCACTCTGGAATGCCCGCTCAGTGTGCAACAAACTCCCTGACATCCATTAACTCTTCTATCTCCAGGAAACTGTCATTCCTTGGCCTCACCGAGACCTGGCTCACCCCCTCCGACACGGCTTCTCCTGCTGCACTATCCTACTGCGGCCTCAGCCTGTCCCACACCCCCCGTCCCTCTGGCAAACACGGCGGTGGAGTCGGCATACTCCTGTCCAACTCCTGCGCCTTCAGCCCTATCACCCCACCCCCCTCCGTTACTGTCCCCTCCTTCGAAGCCCACTCGGTCCGAATCTTCTCCCCCTGCAACCTCCAACTAGCCATCATCTACCGCCCCCCCGGACCCATCGCCTCCTTCCTTGACCACTTCACCACCTGGCTACTTCACTTCCTCTCCACTGACATCCCCACCATCATCATGGGTGACTTCAATATCCCCATTGACACTCCCCGCCCAGCCGCCACCAACCTTCTTTCCCTAACCACTTCCCTAGGGCTCTCCCAATGGTCCTCCTCTCCCACCCACGAACAAGGACACATGCTTGACCTCATCTTTACCTGCCTTTGCTCCCTCTCTAACCCCCACAACCTCGAACTCACACTGTCTGACCACCATCTCTTGACCTTCTCCGCCCTCTCCTCCCCTGCCACACTACCCCCTCGCCGCAAACTTGATCACCTTCGCCGAAACCTAAAAGATCTTGATCTTCTTTTATTCTCATCCTTCCTCCCTCTCACCGACATACCCTCGCTGATGACATTGACATTGCAACCACCCTATACAACACCACCATAACAATCGCTCTCGACCTAGCCGCCCCCCTCATTCTCCATGCTCCACGCATTAATAGGCAACCCTGGCACACCACCCTCACTAAAAACCTGAAACGGGTGTCCAGGGTCGCCGAGAGGAGATGGAAAAAGTCCCGCACCTCCGAGCACTTTGTTCTGTTCAAGCAATCCATCACTGACTTCAAGACGGCACTTGCTACTGCCAAGTAAGCCTTCTTCTCATCCCTAATAACCTCTCTGTCCCGCAACCCCAAACAGCTCTTCAAAACTTTCAACTCCTTACTTCGCCCGCCCGCTCCTCCCCTTCTCCCCTCATCTCTGCTGAAGACTTTGCGACCTTCTTCTAGGAGAAGATCGACAAGATCAGAAACAGCTTCGGTCCACTATCCCCACAACTACCCCCTCCCACCTACACTGCCCTCCTCCTCCATTAGCCACTTCCCCCCCATAACTGAAGACCAACTCTCCTCCCTCCTGTCAAAATCACACCTCACCACCAGCGCCCACGACCCGCTCCCATCCTACCTCATTCCGAACCACACCTCCATTTTCATCCCAGCCCTCACCCACCTCTTTAACCTATCACTTAGCACTGGCGCCTTCCCCTCGGCCTTCAAACATGCCCTAATCACGCCCATCCTAAAAAAACCATCACTTGACCCTACCTCTGTCTCTAACTATCGCTCCATATCTCTTCTCCCATTCGCCTCTAAGCTACTTGAACAACACATCCACTCCGAACTCTCCTCTCACCTCGCCACGTGCTCCCATTTCGACCGCCTACAGTCCGGCTTCCGACCCCTCCATTCCAGCGAAACAGCCCTGACCAAAGTCACCAACGACCTACTGACCACTAAGAACAAGCACCACTATTCCATTCCCTCCTCCTTGACCTGTCTGCCGCCTTCGACACGGTTGACCACTCCCTTCTTCTCCGGATCCTGGAAGCCGTCGGCATCAAACCCACCTTGCCCTCTCTTGGATATCTTCATGCCTAGCGGACCGGACCTTCAGTGTCTCCCACTCCCACACCTCCTCCTCGCCCTACCCCCTTTCTGTCGGAGTCCCCCAAGGTTCGGTCCTGGGACCCCTACTTTTCTCCATATACACTCTTGGCCTAGGGCAACTCATCGAGTCCCACGGCCTCCAGTACCACCTCTATGCCGATAACACCCAAATCTACCTGTCCGGCCCCGACATCACCTCCCTACTCTCCAAAATCCCACAATTCCTTTCCGCCATCTCATCCTTCTTCTCTGCTCGCGTCCTTAAACTCAACATGGACAAAACTGAATTCATAGTCTTCCCCCCAAGAAATTCCCCCCCACTTCCCAACCTATCCATCTGCGTCAACGACTGTGCCCTCCCCCAGTCCCCCAAGCCAAGTGCCTCGGGTAATCCTTGGCTCCTCCCTATCCTTCAAGCCCCACATCGAGGCCCTCACCACTTCCTCCGGCTCCAGCTCAAGAACATCTCACGGATCCGCTCCTTCCTCACCCACGACACCGCTAAAACACTCATTCATGCTCTTATCATCTCCCGCCTTGACTACTGCAACCTCATTCTCAATGGCCTCCCGGTTAACTCCCTCACACCTCTCCAGTCTATCCTCAATTCCGCTGCCCGACTAATCAACTTGTCCTCCCGCTACTCCCCTGTCTCCCCCCTCTGCCAAGCCCTTCACTGGCTTCCCGCCTCCAAGAGATCCCAATTCAAAACACTAACCATGGCGTACAAAGCCATACACAACCTGGCCCCACCATACATCTCCGACCTGGTCTCCCGATACCTACCCTCACGCAACCTCCGCTCCTCCCAAGAACTCCTCCTCTGCTCCCCCTCATCACCTCTTTGCATAACCGAGTCCAGGACTTCTCCCGGCATCTGCTTACCCTGGAACTCCCTGCCTGAACACGTCAGACACTCTCCTAACCTGAGTAGCTTCAAGTGTCACCTGAAGACTCACCTATTCCGTCAAGCCTACAACCTGCCATGAGACCCAGGTGACCACCCCATACTGACATTCCCCCATCCTACTGTATCCCCACCCGCCCCTCATTGACTGTGAGCCCTCGTGGACAGCGTCCCTCCCCCTCCTGTACCTGTACGTCCTTATCGCCTAGATTTAGTGTACTTGTTCTTGTCTCCCTCATCCTCATGTAAAGCGCCATGAACCTAATGGCGCTATATAAATAAATAATAATAATAATAATAATAATAATAATAATAAAATAATGATAGGCTCTATAGAAAGTGGAAAAAGTACAAAGTGTGAACATTGCATTTTCATGAGGCTGTTTTAAATGTAACTAATACACCGTGCCGCCCGGTACATCATTTGGTTGGAAATGAGCTGTAAGCACCTGATTTGCAATACTGGGTAAACACAAATTCACGCTAAACACTTTTGCATAATTCTTAGAGCAAACACACGATTTTTTTTTAACTTTACCCACAACATTACTGGCTTGAACAAAGACTCGTCCACAGGAGTTCATGATGTTGAGCTCAGGATGGATATTTATGGTGATCTTCAACATCTTGACCAGTGTGTTGGGATTTATTCTGAATTTGTGCATTTTGGTGGTTGGGGCCCAAAGCCTTAAGACTGGACAGAAGTTAAATCCTCCGGATGTGATCAACCTTCTCATCGGAGCAGTAAACTTTGCGTTCCAGTGTTTGCTCAGCTTCGCGGGGATCTTATCCAAGTTCTTTGCTTCTATACTGTGTATGAAGGTGGTCTATATCCCAAGCACGGTGGGCACGTTGACTCTTACATACTTCACCTGCTGGCTCACCGCCTGGCTCTGCATCTATTACTGTGTCTCCATCTCTAACTTCAATCATCCGTTTTTCATCTGGTCAAAGAGGAACATCTCAATGTATCTACCGCGTCTTCTCCTTCTGTCAGCAGTTGGATGTTTCTTCATTAGTCTTCCCACCATCTGGATGACAAGTGTGGATGTCACTCTACTGTCTCCCGTGAATAGCAGCCTTGGCCCCAATTTGACTAGTTGCATTTTCCATATTCAACCATTTTATGTACAAACTGCATCGTCTTTGGGATGCCACACGCCATTTCTACTTATCTTGGTCTCTATCATAGTGACTAACTCCTCGCTCATAAGGCATCTACGGAAAATGAAGCAGAAGGATTCCCGGATTATCTCAAACCAAACACCAGGCTCACATCAATGCCATAAGAACCATGTGGTGTTTCCTTACAATTTCCATCATATTCTGCGTTAGTGAAATGTTGCTTTTTTCATTGCCCCCCAGCCTTGTAGACTACCGTGTCTTGGTCAGCTGGTTGATATTTGTGTCTTTTCCAACAGCAGAGTCTCTCGTCATTATCTTTGCAAACCCCAAGCTGAAGAGGCAAATGATGAAGGTCCTGTGGTTTAACAGAAATATATAGCTGTGACATTAAGAATATGGAAGAAACCCAGAATTCTTGTGATAGTGTAGAAATGTAGAAAACTTATCAATTCTTTAGATGAAATAAAAAAAATCCAACTTAAGAACGGTGGAATATTCTAACGTCGCATTTCGAGCACGTAGTGCGACCTTGGGAAGAGTCAGTCTTGTGTCTACATCAATAATATAGTTTGCATCACCTTAGCCGGAATAAATGGGGTCCAATTTCACCCCTACTGTGCTGCACGTCACTTCCAATGAGCCATCTTGAATTATAATACCTACATCAAAATGAATCTGAAATATGAGATGCGCAATAGGGTCTTATCCTTCGGACAAAGGGTGGAATTAAACCAAATGAAATCTGCTCACCTGATGTAGTTGTGCGAACCCACAATCAAGTATGATAGCTCAGAAATACAGCTGCTGCACAGTCTGCACCTCCACGGAGATCCGCGGTGAAGATAAATCAAAAACAAGGACGAAGTGCTGCTTGACCTGCGCTGCGCTTGAAAAAATCCTTACTCCTCTAACAAAAAAAACACAGTCATACATTCTAGATACAAGTGATTTTCTCAATAAACTAAAATTACTAGACGACTTACCAAACAAGAGTTATTTAGTAACTCTAGACGTAAATAGCTTGTATACATCCATAGACCATGACAAAGGCATACTAGCAACAAAAGAGGCACTGTGTAAATCTGATCTTACTATGAATGAGACCAACTTCTGTATGACACTACTTGAGATAGTTCTCAGAGAAAATTCTTTTATTCCAGGTTTCTTTTATATACAGACACGGGGTACCGCAATGGGGTCTAACATGGCCCCTGTGTACGCAAACCTCTATATGGACCATTTCGAATGCATGCACATTTATACTAATCGATTGTTCAGACACAACGCCATTCTATGACTCAGATACATAGATGACATCTTTTGTATTTGGAAAGGCGACCAGACGAGCCTCAATAATTTTTTCAGTGTAAATAATTCGATAAGACCGGAACTCACGTTTACCATACAACATAGCACTACTGAAATTAACTTTCTTGATGTGAGAATCTTCAGAAAATCAGACGGAAAATTGGGCACAGATATATACAAAAAACCCACGGATCAAACGGTTTATTAAGGTTTGACAGTTGCCACCCTAACTCTACAAAATGCAGCCTACCCAGATCACAATTCAAGAGAGTAGCCATATTAGTGTCGGAGGTTGACTCTCTCCCTTTGCGACTACAGGAGATGGGTGAAAAATTCGAGAAAGACTATATCCAGAAGATTTAATCCAGTCTGAGACCAAAAGAATCCTAAACCCACCCGAATCACCACCCCCTGTGGTCATAATGGAGAGACTTCCCTTCGTACATAACCATCATCCAACCATGCCTAAATATATAACATAATCAAAAACATTGGCCCTTGATGAAAAAGGCATAC
The DNA here is from genome assembly GCA_033576535.1 of Allobates femoralis. Classification (NCBI taxonomy): domain Eukaryota; kingdom Metazoa; phylum Chordata; class Amphibia; order Anura; family Aromobatidae; genus Allobates; species Allobates femoralis. The sequence goes on along the minus strand of JARQOC010000011.1, from coordinate 240,901,161 downwards.
CCATCCATCAACATCTTTAGGAACCCTCCACTGATGTGTAAAAGAAGACCTCCCAATCTAAAAGATTCACTAATTAGAGCAGACATTGGTAGCAACCAGAGACTACCACGACAAACATTCTTAGATACCCAATGGAAGGGCACCTTCCCTTGCCTGAACTGCATGTTCCAATGTCATCAGAGGTGATCACTTCACACACCCTAGGACAGGCAAATCGTTTCCCATAAAGGCTACTACACCTGTAACACGAATTATGTTGTATACTTAATTAAATGCCCATGCGACCTTTTATACATAGGCGAAACAACCCAACATGTGAAGGATAGGATAGCCAGCCACAAATCATCCATAAGATGTGGGAAAAACTGGCTGCCAATTGCAAATCATTTTAATCAAGCAAGACACTCGGTATCACAACTTAGATACCAAGTTATTGAAGAAGTGACAAGACCTCGAAGGGGTGGCAACCATACACAATTACTAAAAAACAGAGAAAGCTATTGGATATATACCTTACAGACGTGACATCCAAATGGTTTAAATAGAGACTGGCCCACTTGATCTGAGGCTAATGTTTTCTTTATAACCCTATTATTCAGATATACTAAAGAGACAGGATTTCGCCATCATCGTTATTGTCTATAGTCGTGCACCAGAAACCATAGAATGTATCAATGCATTTAATAATGTATAGATTTAGAGCCTTTATTTTTAGAGGAGAGACTGTATAATATATGCTATAAATGTAAATTTTCGGATTGGGACCCCCCTGTGACCTTTTTCCAACAGCCTAGACACTAACTATTGGCTCCTGGAAGCGATACTACCCATAAGGGACATAGGAACACGACAATAACAACACCACTCGTGGAGTAGGGGAGACCTTATATTTGTCCCCCTCTGAGAAGATTGTAATATGCTATAACACTTATGAATATGTTTATGCTTGCCAAATTACTACGTTGTATCATCTACAAGAAGAATGTCTACACAGATTTTACTGTTTTATACCATTCTGGTGTATATATGATAACACTTGTGCATATATTCTCTATACTAATAATCTTCTACCTTGCCCCTCACCAAATCTAACCTAAATTGTGCCCATGTATTAGTAATTTAGATAATTAGGTCCACACAATGCTAATACTATTAAAATACAGCGCAGAGAAGAAGCGCAACATTGTGAGATCACATGATGATCTCCGTGACAGCACTTCCGGTGACGCACTTCCGGTCTAACGGCGCATGCGCTGAAGTCTCAGAGCATTTCCAGCCGGCTCCTGTAAAGAGAGGCCGCAAATCATGGACACTGCACAAGGCCACCCACCCGGACCAGGGATTGATATGCCCTAAATAAGGTAACACTCACTGCAGCGGTGGACTAGCTACCAATGAGTTTTAACCCTTCATGTTAGCATAACAGCAAACTTCTAAAAAGAAATATGCCCATTATGCATTGATTTACCATCTATGGACCACTGCCCCCTAATGTGCAATTCCATTTTTACAGGTACCCATAATACAGGGTCCCAGGATCCTGGATATAGCATACAGGTAACATACAATAATTGGCTAACCTGATAGTTTTGCTATAAATAACTATACCCTATTAATAATGTATTACATATATCACAGGAAGACTGAAAGACTGAAAGGGATACATGTACCCACACAAATGAAAGAAAGCAACAGATAAAAGGGTAATAAGATGGATATTTACCAACAATACCATGGGAACACCTAATTGATAATATTAATTGCACACAATACAACTAAGAAGTCCACCATAAACATTAGTGGCCACATCGGTGTATATATAGATAATAATGGGTAAAATCTTATCTCTATTAACATAATCTGAACTATACCTAAGACCATTGGAAACAACCCTAGTCTCCTCCTTGAATATCTACCCTCTTGCTATTCACCTCTATCTGATATGAACTATATTCAGATGTGAACATACTAACACATATTACCTATATCTGTGGGATCTACGTCTATGCGAATTTAATTTTTGTAAATATCCCTTTCCTTCTACCTTATCCACTGTACATATGTATATATTGATTTTGTGTTTTTATGATTTCCAGCAACTACCGTGATCAAGGTCCAAGGTTGGACCGAAACGTTGGTTCCCTGTTGCTAACTAAAACAATAAATATCACCTTTTTGCAGAAGAAAGCATAAGAGTGTGCAATTGTTCTTTTATGTTACCTATATTGTGGGCAGGGCCGCACCGTCCATTGGACAAGGTGAGCCCTGTCATTCAGGCGGCAGCCGGCAGGGGGAGCGGCAGTGCAGAAGGGGGCGGTGCCTCCCCCTGTCATGGCGCCGGCCGCTCAACCCCGCGCGCACCGCAGGTAAGCGGCGCGACCCTGGGGGAGGCACAGAAGGGGCGGCAGCGCTGCCCACGGCTCATCAGCACCCCCCCCCCCCCCCGGTACTCACAGCCGCGGCCGGCAATGACTGCAATGGCGGCTCAGGCGGCAGAGGGGGCGGCAGTGCTGGGCTCCACCAGCACCCCCCCCCCCCGTAATCGGTGCCGCGGCTCAGGCGGCAGAGGGGCTTGGTGCACCCCTGATTGTGGGTCCACCAAACCTCTCAATTAGCAACTCATCCTATACAAGAAAACTCAGAGTGCACGCCTTCTACTATATTACGATCTCCGTGGAGGTGCAGACCGTGCAGCAGCTGTATTTCTGAGCTATCATACTTGCGTTGGCACAACTACATCTGGAGCCCGGTAGCAGCTCCTAAACGCGTCGGAATTAAAGCAACTCCTTATCCCAGATATCCCGACTTCTGGTGGTCTTTGACAGCAGCGCGGGTCAAGCGGCACTTCGTCCTTGTGTTTGATTACATCAAAGTGAAGACAGCGCTCCACACAACCGCTATTTCCGTGAACAGAATCTTTATTCCACTATTTCCAGTGCAACGTTTCGATCTCTAAGGATGAAATCTTTCTCAAGCTTAAGAACGTCCTCATCCTTAGAGATCGAAACGTTGCACTGGAAATGGAGGAATAAAGATTCTGTTCATGGAAATACCGGTTGTGCGGAGCGCTGTCTTCATTGTGACGTTGGTCTTGTGTCTACGCAAGAGATAACTGCAAGAACGGAAATATCTTAAAAGATTATACACAAGGCGCTTCTTAGGGCAATAAGTGTGAAGTTTTATGAGTTTGTAGAGTAATGAAGTAAGTCTATCCGTGTTGAAAAAGGAATAATGCCTGAGACAAAAACAGAGGGGCGCAATTGAGGAGCACCTGAGACACTAAGAGGGTCTGTGGTGGGTAGCAGTATCGCTCACCTTGCTGTGTTGCGCGCCTCCGCACAACACCAGTTAGCACTCAAGGCTTTAGACATCCAGAATAAAAAGGAATAATGGCAGATCACTACTGTTGCCCCATGCCTGGAGATGTACCATATTATTCAGATTATAGAAAACACTTTTTTTCCCCCAAAGTGGGGAGAAAATGGGAGCGCTTCTTATAATCTGAATCTTTTAAGAAAAAAAACTTATTGGGGGTTTGCAGTGGTGGAGCGAGGATGCATAAGCCAGGATTCAAGGGTCCAGAGAGGGTGGGTGCAAATACGGAGCTGCAGGGGCACCTCTGGCTTTGTTCCCACCCTCCATGGACCCGTGAAACCTGCCTCCTGCTTCCCAAGCTCCATCACCGGAAACCCCCCTTGATAAGCCATAGTGGGTCCAGAATGGGGGGCTATTTACCAGGATGGGTGGGCAATGAACCAGGATAAGCGAATATATATACCAAAATGGGGGGCATGTACCACGATGGGAAGGCCATGTACTAGGATGGGGAACATATTCCATAATGGAGAACATACATACCAAGTTGGGGGTCATACACCAGGATGGGGGACATAAATACAAGGATAGGAGGGATCATGTACCAGGATGGGGGACCATGTGCCAGGATAGGGGAACATATATACCAAGAAAGGGGACTTATTTACAATAATGGAGGTTCCATGTACCAGGATGTGGAAACATATATACCAGGATGGGGGATATATATACCAGGATGGGGGTCATGTACCAGGATGGGGAACATAAATACCAGGATGAGGGTGTCATGTACAATGATGAGGGACATATATACTGATTGTAAGATGGACATTGGCATTATAAGATCAACCCATTTAACATTAAAAAATAATTCTACTTTCCTTCACTAATTTTGGGGCGCGTCTTATAATCCAGTGCATCTTATAAAGCAAAAAAACATGATAACTTTTCTCAAGGACCAACCCTGGCCACGGCTATAACATGTGAAACAAAGAAGCAGAGAGGTCATCTGGCGATGAGAAGAAGACACGGTGACAAAGATGAAGGCGTAAGCTGAAACGCGTTAGTGGTTTCACTAAGGTTCCTGGATGTTCTTTTTTTGGATGCAAAAATTTTAATGCTAAAATAAAAGTGACGTTTTACTTACCTTGGATTTGTCTTCTTCTCATCACCAGACGACCTCTCTGCTTCTTTGTATCTATCCGTGTTGTCCGTACTGAGTGTAAATATTGGGGTGTCGTAAATCTCCATTTCTCAATAGAGAAGGTTCATCAAAAGTGCAGAGCATGAAAAGTGAGTAAACACGAGCCTGCAGTCAGATGCTCCGCCGATAGAGTCACAATGACATATTGTCCTGATGAAGGACATTTATTACCAGAAACGTGTTGACAAATATTCACGATTCCTGCTATTCCTGCATGGGAGTTACTTCCAAAGTGCACAGTTGTTGCCCGTTTCCACCTAGATTTTGGACCATCTCCATGGGATGCTGCGGCAGTCGTGTGACATCCGGTCATAGTAGTTGTGACTTTCACCACTACACAAGATGAACCTTTCATTCACTGTAGAGATACAATTAGGAGAAAATTGCACTTCCTCTGCGCTGCCTTGGAAGGAAGAAATTTATTTCTAAATATCTTAATTTTGTCTATATCCATATTTTTACTGATTTTCTGTATCATTCTGTTTATTCCATATGCTGTCCAGGGTCTTAATTACATTAGAGAAGGACTGATAATTGAATCAACTGCAGCCTGAATGTGTCCATACCTTTTGATGAACCCTTGCTGGCATTTCCTGACTGTCCATTCATGACCCAACTCTTCCACTCTGCAAATTACCCCCTGTAGTGCCTTTATTGGTGAGATACAACTCCAAGGTCTGGATTGAGGCCTGAAAACCATCCAACTGGTCTGTCAACCCCTGGATATAAGGAGGGGGCTTGAGGAGGACAAGGAAATCAGAAAGATAGATCCTTGGTGGGACACTGATGCTAAGGCCACAGCACCCCTAGAGAGACTTGGGGAAAACCCTGCTGCTTCTACATACACTGGAATCCCTCATTAGTGTAGACTCGTTGCATTGAATGCATTTTAGGTTTTCTGTATATTCTTGAAACAAGAAGAGTTAGGCTTGGGTCATATTTGGGCTGTGACCCACGTTTGACGTTTCTGTATATTCTTGAAACATCAAGACCTTAGGCTGCACAACTGGAGTGTACTAGGATGATAGGCTCTATAGAAAGTGGAAAAAGTACAAAGTGTGAACATTGCATTGTCATGAGGCTGCTTTAAATGTAACCAATACACTGTGCCGCCCGGTACATCATTTGGTTGGAAATGAGCTATAAGCACCTGATTTGCAATACTGGGTAAACACAAATTCAAGCTAAACACTTTTTGCATAATTCTTAGAGCAAACATACATTTTTTTTTCAACTTTACCCACAACATTACTGGTTTGAACATAGACTCGTCCACAGGAGGTTCATGATGTTGAGCTCAGGATGGATCTTTACGATGATCTTCAGCATCTTGACCAGTGTGTTGGGATTTATTCTGAATTTGGGCATTTTGGTGGTTGGGGCCCAAAGCCTCAAGACTGGACAGAAGTTAAATCCTCCGGATGTGATCAACCTTCTCATCGGAGCGGTGAACTTTGCCTTCCAGTGTTTGCTCAGCTTCCAGGGGATCTTATCTAAGCTCTTTGTTTCTATACTGTGTATGAAGGTGGTCTATATCCCAATCACGGTGGGCACGTTGACTCTTACATACTTCACCTACTGGCTCACCGCCTGGCTCTGCATCTATTACTGTGTCACCATCTCTAACTTCAATCATACGATTTTCATCTGGTCGAAGAGGAACATCTCAATGTATCTACCGCGTCTTCTCCTTCTGTCAGCGGTCGGCTGTTTCTTTATTAGTCTTCCCGCCATCTGGACGGCAACTGTGCAAGTCACTCTACAGTCTCCCGTGAATAGCAGCCTTGGCCCCAATTTGACTAGTTGTACTTTCCATGTTCAACCTTTTTATGTACAAACTGCATCGTGTTTGGGGTGCTACACGCCATTTCTACTTATCTTGGTCTCTATCATAGTGACTAACTCTTCCCTTATGAGACATGTACAAAAAATGAAGCAGAAGGAGTCTGGATTATCCCAAACCAAACACCAAGCTCACGTTAATGCCATAAGAACCATGTGGTGTTTCCTTACAATCTCCATCATATTCTGTATGAGTGAAATGTTGCTTTTTTCATTGCCCCCCAGCCTTGTAGACTACCGTGTTTTGGTCAGCTGGTTGATATTTGTGTCTTTTCCAACAGCAGAGTCTCTCGTCATTGTCTTTGCCAATCCTAAACTAAGGAAGCAAATGACGAAGGTCCTGCGGTTTAGCAGAAAGACTTAGTTGTATGATTGGGAAGAGTCAAATTGCAGAAAATATAGAAGAAATCCAGGACTCAATATCCATAAAATCCAATAGTGTATTAAGTCCTTAAAACATAGAAGAGGAGTTCATGTGTCCATATTCTTCCTGCTCTCCTCTTGTATGTTTTAAGGATTTTATGGATGGGGAGCTTCTCTCAGTTCATGTTGGGGTTAATGTTCTTAATTTGGCCAGACTGTTGGTCCTTTGTTTGTTATTTCATGTCTGCTAAGACATTCTTTCTTGCTACTCGGCTCAGAGCCCTATTGTCCAAATTTGTGTATTGCTAATTTAATGTAAATTACCTCATACCCTCTGTCAGAGACTCAGTCATCACCCAGAGGAGAATTATTCAATTGTGGCTTGAAATCCAGCCAATAAGAGCACAACCTTATTCCACCAATCCTGGAAGACCACAATAACCTGAGATTAGTGCTTGGGATATATAAGGGGGCCTGCTTCATTCACCAATGGTCATGTGCTTTGTAGCCCCAGTCTACGAACTTTAACTCTGACTAGAGGACCCCCACAACTGGATTATATTCTGCAGGAGTTCAGCCTACGATTCTAGGATTCAGCTAAAACATCAGAGACAACGTAAGGAAGATACCTAGGTTGGGACAGTTCGGTCACCTGACTATAGAACTTGCTGTGCTTTGTCCACTTCCTAAGCTTGCCCACCAGGTGCCGCTGGTTTGGCGTAGTTGGCCCTGGAACACCCAAGGCCCAAATATTCTAATCACTGGTGACCCAGTGGAAGGGTGAGACTGTTGCATGTTACATTGTATGTTGTGCTTAGTTATGTGTTATATGTCTTTGTCAGTTGTAGATCTAATAAAGCCTTACCATTGCGTGGTTCCCTCACCCTGTGTTGTCTGAGTACTATTCTGCCCATGCGTAAGGAGTCACTTAGTCTAAAGTCACTTCACTCTGGAAGTGACTTTAGACTCACTTCTGCATTAATCCTAACCTCCCACTCCTGGGGTGTCAATACTTTTGGCCACAGCTGTATATATTCATAGTAATGTGCTGAATTAGTTACTATTGCTATTAAGTAAATGTCTCTGTTGTGTCATCATTATAGATTCCTAAAAGATTTGATCATTTGTTAACACTTTTTATTATTGACTCGCTACACGTCCAATGGATTTACCAGAAATACAATACTGACCAGAGATTGGCTGTATTAGTCCCTGTTCTCTCAATACCGCACCTTGGTTAATTCTATAATGGAGGTATGTAAATGGATAACTGAAGCTCGGTGGATATTTGCATCTTTCCAATTTAATCATTGTCTCCTCGCTAAGACACACAACTCTTGGTGCCGAGCCTCCTGCCCATTCTCTTTGGCTGGCTTCACACTGGCCCGCTGTCACATCCAGATGACGCGCGGCACAACGCAGGGAGGAAAACCAGGGAAGTTGAAATGGATAGCCCTGGTTTTAGGGAGAGGAGGCAAGGGGTCACCTAATTCTAACCTGAGACTGAACCCTGCACTCCCTAACATGGCTATACGGGTCTTTCCCCCCATCACCATCACATGCCTAAGCCCTCGCTAACCCTGAACTTACTCTGGTTAATGAGTACGCAAGTGAGACACTAGTCTCACTACTACAATAAAAATAACACTAGGAAGGTAAGACAAATGGATGGGGAAAGACACAACAGAAGCACCCCTTAGTTTTTTCAAGATATAACTTCACAGTTACAACAATAAAAGCACTTCAGCTTTCTGACTGGTACCTTCAATGTGGACAGGATAGAAAAACTATGACTGGCATAGAGTAACATCAGGAGTTGGTAAATGTAAAGGTACCGTCACACCAGGCGACGGAGCTGTAGATGTCGGCGGCGACTGGCGGGTGCGCGCACGTTTTTGGCGCCCCGCCAGCGTCGCCGTCCCCCATTTACATGGGGCGACACCTACAGCGCCGCGCCGGCAATCTGACAGGCGGCATCGCCGCTGGGGTGTCTTAAAACCCCAGCGGCGATGCAGGACAATGGGAGCCTATGGCTCCTATCCCCTGTCAGCTCGCCAGCGGCCGGTTACATGGGGCGATGTGTGCACATCGGCCCAGATCGGTCGCCTGGTTTCAGAGCACTGCTCTAAAACCAGGCGACCTCCTGGCGGCGTCGACATCGCCCCTTTACATGAGGCGAAGTAGGGGCGATATCGCCACCGATAGGCCATGCCCCTACGTTGCCTATGTAATCGGCGGCGATGTCGCCACGTGTTACGTGGCCTTAACAGAAAGACTGATGATAAGATGCTGCAGCTTTGACTAAAGCTAAGAGTGATCCCAGCCAGAGACAAAAGAGTGTTTAACCTTTTCAGCATAAAATGAAAGTAAATCTACACCAACATAAAATGTAACCGATGGACGTGACACACTTATGAGAGTACTTACCCTCAGGGGCAGGCTTGCCCAGATGAGATGCATGGAAGGAATGCACCAATCTGCTGGCATTAACTTCTGATGCAGGTATCCACATCCATTCGTCAGGACCACAACCCTTCCATTGCACCAAGTATTGGAGAGCGGTGAACAAAACGGGAATCAACAATCCCATCCCCCTGAAATTCTAAGTTACCATCAATAATTACTGGAGGAGGAGGAAAAGGTGATGATACAGAGGATGCAACATATTCCTTAAGCAACGACCTATGTAATACATTATGAATTTTAAGTGCTTGAGGTAGCTCAATGCAAAAATCCACAAGGTTAATGACAGCGATATCTTTGTAAGGACCAGTGAACCTAGAACCCAGTTTCCAAAAAGGAACTTTGAACCTGATATTTCTGGTAGATAACCACACATAGATCTAGACCTGGTCAATATTTCTTATAAGCCATGTGCTTCAAAGGTATGAGAGACGTAGACGAGTATGCTGAGCCCGAGAACTTGTGCAGGAAGGCATAAAATCAACCATATCGTGATGCAACACTGGCCAGCAAAATGATGAGAAAGGCAGCCCAAAGTTGTTTTACTACTTAAAGACCAATTTATGAGGTTCACCTAATGTTTTAAGATGCAAAATAAAAGGCACAAATAATTTCCCTGTAGGATAGGCAACAGAGTCATCCCCATAAACTTTGGTAACAGAAGCATCCCCCTGAACCTTCGCAGCAGGGGCATCACTTGAAACTTGGCGGCAGGGGTGCCCCTCCAAAAACCTTTAACACCTCACCCTCAGAATCAGGGCACACAATGGAAATGACCACCTCCTTTTGCAAAATAGGAACAATGACATCAGAACATTCCCAGGGAGACTCTGGGGAGACAAGCCCTCTGATACAGTGCTGGCTGTATCAGGGTCCTTCAGGAAACCTAGAAATGACACCAAGCACCCCAAATAATGCACCTCCTGTATGGCAAATATGCATTTTTCAAGTTTAGCACACAGTTTATTAGTTTGTAATATCTGTAATACCAGCCTATCCTGTAGATGATGTGACTTAAAATCGGATCAGTAAATCAAAATATTGTCAAGATAAACCATCATAGATCTGCACTCCAAATAGCAAAAAATGTAATTGACTAAAGTTGCAAAAAGGAGGGAACATTAATCAGACCAAAAGGCATGACCACATTTTCATAATGCCCTTCAGTAGCATCAAAAGCAGTTTTCCACTCATCGCCTTGCCTGATTCTGACCAGATTATAAGATCCTCTAAAATCCAACGTGGAGAACTTTTTGGCATCAACATTCTGATTAAATGTTTCAGGGATGAGTGGAAGAGAGAAAGGGTCCTGGATAGTAATCCGATTTAACTCAGTAAAGTCTAAACAAGTCCATGGAAGAAGAGGAGTTTCAAATAAATGTACTTTAGTAAGACTTTGGAGGTAAAATCTTTCATATCCTGCTTTACTGGGCCAGAAAGACTGTATAACCTGGTTTTGGGTAGTTTTGCTTAAGGAAGCAAGTTAATGGGGAAATCGTAATCACAATGGGGGAACTCTTGACACCCATCTTAATTAAATACATCCTCAAAATAGGAGAGAAAATTGGCCTTGGACGGTCAAAGCAAATCTCGTGCCAGAGCTGTATGGCATGTCTGGGCATCACACCCTATGGCGGTCCCTATACCTCTCCGATAAGGCGGTCGAGGTTTACCCTTTCTGCCTTTTATGCTTGTCCCTCGCTCTCATTTTATGTGACTTTATTGGAATGACTGTACATTCTTCTGAAAAAGATGTTTATGCTGGAGAGTATCTGTACACTTTTTACCTCCCTTCTCCCCCTCTCTCATTCTTTTTCACCCCCCCATTCTTCCCACCCCTTTCGGGGCTATCTTGGGTTTAGGTTAAGTTTGGTTGTGAGCTGAGACCAGAAGACTCACAATCTGCTGCAGCTGCTGCACAACCATTGACCACAAAGCCATCACTTCCTGAGATAAACTCTTGTTGTTCAAAAACAGCAGCTGGATCTATATTAAATGCTGTAAAAAATTTGGGTCGGTGATAATGTCACACCCAGATGAAATGCCCGATATCCAGTGCAACACAAAAGGGAAAACAAGGGAAGATGAAAACGGAAGGTTCTAGCATTAGGAAGAAGAGGCAAGAAATTACCTCCTAACATTCACCTGAGGCTACAACCTGTGATCCCTAATGTCCCTGTACAGGTCCTTCCCCCTTTCACTATGGCATGCTTAAGCCCTCACTAACACTTGTTAGTGTATAGGCCAGCAAGACACTTCTCCTACTATTACAATCAAAATAACATGAGTAAGGTAAGACAAATGGGTGGGGAAAGACACAACAGAAGCTCTCTGTGGTTTCTTCACAATAGAACTTCACAGCTACAACAGTAACAGCACTTCAGCTTTCTCCAGAAGCTGGTTTCTACAATGTGGTGAGTATAGCAAAATTATGACGCCCCGTGAAGAAGGGACTCCGAAACACGTGTAGGGCTTAGTGTGCCAGCTGGAACTTGGAGGTAATTGCTTCATGACTTGAATTACTTGATTCATTTTGCCCTATCTTAGTCTATTGTCTGATAGATCAGGTAGTGTGGTCTATTGAGTTATTATTGCTGATAGAAACACCATGTGCTGTTGTGGGTGTAATTGTTCTAATGTACACTTGAATACTTGAGGTGTATAGACTATATAGACCACATATGAGTTATTAAAGCAACAAGCACTTTATATATATGGACTTATTTTATGGATAGGTTTTGTGTATATACGACTAAGTCATTGTGAAGCTTTTTTGTCCTGGTCCTGTCTGCTCCTTTTGGTAACTATTTAACCCCCCCAGTATCCATTGTCATTTTATTAATACATTTTGCACTTTATCCAAATTTTGAGCTCTAAAGTCGTTTTTTCTGGTTGTTTTAATCTATTAAACAATAGCAGGCAGAGGCCGAACTAGACATAACCCTACTGCGCTGGCTGGTTACATTCGGCCACATCATTTGGATGGAACCAAGGTATAAACACCTGATTTGCAAAACAAAGTTAAAACAAATGAACGCTAAACTCTTTATTCTTAACTCGTTAACTAAACAGCCACTTTGTTAACTTCACTAAAACATTACTTGTTGGAACACAAACGTGTCCACGATGATGTTCGTAGGATGGATCCTTGTGTTAATCTTCGGCATCTTGGAAAGTGGGGCTGGATATCTTCTGAATGTCTACATCTTGGTGGTCAGTGCCAAAGCCTGAAGACTGGACAGCGGCTGAACCTCCCGATCTTATCCACCTCGTTCATCGGAGCGGTGAACATCGCTCTCCCGATTCTATTCAGCATTCAGGGTTTTTTGTTATTTTCTTTATGTCTTTAATTTTTGTTGCTAAGGTCATTCTCCCACTCATGTTGGGCTCGTTGACCTTAATGTACTACACCTACTGGCTCACCGCCTTGCTCTGCATCTACTACTGCGTCACCATCTCCAACTTCAATCATCCGTTCTTCGTCTGGTCAAAGAGGAACGTCTCAATGTATCTACCGCGTCTTCTTCTTCTGTCAGCGGTCGGCTGTTTCATCATTAGTCTTCCCGCCATCTGGATGACAAGTGTGGAGGCTACTCTACAATCACCTGTGAATAGCAGCCTTGCCCATATTTATCAATGGGACTTTCCATCTTGAGCCTCTTTATATTGTGAGGCAACCGCCGATGATCCTCATGCCGTGGTACTTCACATGCGGATCAGTATATCCTGGTGCACACGGGCCGTTTGTGATGATACTGTGCGAACTGTTTCATGAGCTAATGACGGCAGTGAGAGTGTAGGAGTCCTGAGAATGGGATGTAGTGAGTGAGTGCTGACAAACCCGGAACACAGGGGTTAACCTGAGCTGTGTGGAAGCTGAGATAGCAGCTGAGGGGTGTGTCCAATGTGGAAGTGTGCTGCAAAGATAAGGGTCCGCCACCTGTTTGATTGAGACCAGATTACCACCAGAGATACAGCCTGTGATTGAGATGGAAGCTGAGACCAGCCCGTGCAGAGCAGTCCAGAGGCTGTGTGAATGAAGGGAGCATGCTAGCTCCATGCCGTGCCAGTATCCGTGTTGTGATAGCACCTGGTGGGAAGCCGTGGCTGAACCCGGGATACTGGTCCGGGGGTGGTGAAACACTCGGAAAGGAGCCGTGGGGACGCTTGGTGGACCGATCCAGTTAGCGAGACCCGGATCCGTGCCGTAATACAGCGTTCCTGTGTAATGGAGAGAGCTGTGTGTGATTAATGCCAGGCGGGCATAACCGCTATTGGGTCCGACTAGGCAGTCGGTAAGTGACCCGTTGATGTATGAGGCTTAGGCAATGGCTCTGAATGTGAGATGATGGCCAAGATGTAAGAGCCATGTATAACGATGTGTGGGAGAGAGAGAGACCAGCTGGTATGGATGATGTTGGAGGCGTTCCGTCCTTGGACGAGAGGAGGCTTGCCCTGCTGCTTGCAAGGGTACCTGATCCTCAACCACGACCTCTAATGGTGTGGGTGTGCCTTGGTGCCAGAGACAGGGGTAATAGGGCTTCTATTAGGTAACGGATGTAGAGGTTCCGTGCACTATGGTTTGCCATCCCTGTAATGGCATGGAGGGGCCACAGTCCATGGGTGTGGCTGTGAGCAGGTGTGTGATCCATGGACGTTGGAATGATGGATCACATACGGTATGTAAGGTCCCGGTCAGGCAGGAATCCTGACTACGGGTGAATGTATATCATCATGCTGGGGGACTAAAGCCAGGCGGCAGGTACCGCCATTGGGACCCACAGGGCCCGTTGAGGCGTATGTAACGAAGGTCAGAAGCAGGGGTTAGAAGGGCTCCCGTACTGGGTAACGCGGGGTTAGGCCTGAGGCCGCAGCCACGGGTTACTAGGGTTTGCCAATCCCTGTTATGAACCCGGAAGGGTCATCATCGAAGTATATCAAATGTATTTATTATAAAGGTACTGTAAGATGTGTAAATAGGCCGGAGGCCGTAGCCACCACGGGAGCTGTTAGTAGAGCTCCAATGGGGACAGGGAGTCATGGTTACAGGTCCCGGGTTACTATAAATCGTTATGTGCAATATAAGTGTTGTGATGTTAAATGTAAATGTATGGTGTTTATGTAAAGTGTTGTTAATCAATGTGATATGTGTGAAACATGCTACCCGGGTTATGTGATTATTATGTGAAAATAAACGGGTAGACATTGGTTAACTTAAAAACACGTGTTCTTGTCGTTTTGCAAGCGGGTTCCCCGGTTGCTACCTCACATATGGTGGAGAATGCGGGCAAGGTTGCCCGGTGAGGAATGCACCCTAGTTACAAAGGGGGGTTGGTACAGCCGAGGGCTGTGGTGCCGGAGCACCTTATATGGACTATTGTGTTGGTGCACTTTAAATGGACTTGGTTGCAATGGGCAACCGCACGACGCACCCTAGCATCTTGCCGGTGACCTGGCGAGGTCACGAAGACGTCGTACTCAAAGTATCGGCGGCCCTAGGGGTCCCGAAGTCAAAGTCGGCGTGATCAAGGTTCCGGTGGCCCGAGGGGTCACGAAGTTGCCAAGACAACGCCACATCCGGATTCTATGAACTGTGTTTGCCCCTGCTGGTTTAAGCAAGGAGGGGGGAGGTTGGACAGGAGTCACAGGTATACAAACCGGGAGCGGTGCCACAAGGTGTTGTGTGGTGGCCCGGCTCCTATGGCAGTGTGTTCATCCCCCACTGGTCTGAACAAGGAGGGGGGAGGTTAGGACACGATCTACCGGTGTCCTAGGTGTACAAGCCGGGAGCGTCGCAGGCCCCGACTTGTTATGCCGTGTGTTTAACCCCTACCCAGGGTGTAAACAAGGAGGGGGGTATGTGAGGCACCGCCGGCATGATCCTCATGGCCGGGGTACTTCACATGCGGGATCAAGGTATGATCCTGTGCACACGGGCCGGTTTGTGATGATACTGTGCGAACCTGTTTCATGAGCCTAATGAGCGGCAGTGAGAGTGGTAGGAGTCCATGAGAAATGGGATGTAGTGAGTGAGTGCTGACAACCCGGAACACAGGGGGTTAACCTGAGCTGTGTGGAAGCTGATGATTAGCAGCTGAGGGGGTGTGTCCATGTGGGAGTGGCTGGCACGATAAGGGCCGGCCACCTGTTTGATTGAGACCAGAGATTACCAGCCAGAGATTACCAGCCTGTGATTGAGATGGAAGCTGAGACCAGCCCAGTGCAGAGCAGTCCAGAGGCTGTGTGAATGAAGGGAGCATGCTAGCTCCATGCCGGTGCCAAGATCCGTGGTTGTGATAGCACCTGGTGGGGAAGCCGTGGCTGAACCCGGTGGATACTGGTCCGGGCGTGGGTGAAACACGTCCGGGAAAGGAGCCCGTGGGGGACGCTTGGTGGACCCGTATCCAGGTAGCGAGACCCGGATCCGTGCCCGGTAAGACAGCGGTTCCCGTGTAATGGAGAGAGCTGTGTGTGATTAATGCCAGGCGGGCATAACCGCTATTGGGTCCGACTAGGCAGTCGGTAAGGACCCGTTGATGTATGAGGGCTTAGGCAATGGCCCTGAATGTGAGATGATGGCCAAGATGTAAGAGCCATGTATAACGATGTGGGGAGAGAGAGAGACCCAGCTGGTATGGATGATGTTGGAGGCGTTCCGTCCTTGGGACGAGAGGGAGGCTTGCCCTGCTGCTTGCAGAGGGTACCTGATCCCTCAACCACGACCTCTAATGGTGTGGGTGTGCCTGTGGTGCCAGAGACAGGGGTAATAGGGCTCCTAGTAGGTAACGGATGTAGAGGTTCCCGTGCACTATGGTTTGCCAGTCCCTGTAATGGGCCATGGAGGGGCCACAGTCCATGGATGTGGGCTGTGAGCAGGTGTGTGATCCATGGACGTTGGAATGATGGATCACATACGGTATGTAAGGTCCCGGTCAGGCAGGAATCCTGACTACGGGTGAATGTATATCATCATGCTGGGGGACTAAAGCCAGGCGGCAGGTACCGCCATTGGGACCCACAGGGCCCGTTGAGGCGTATGTAACGAAGGTCAGAAGCAGGGGTTAGAAGGGCTCCCGTACTGGGTAACGCGGGGTTAGGCCTGAGGCCGCAGCCACGGGTTACTAGGGTTTGCCAATCCCTGTTATGAACCCGGAAGGGTCATCATCGAAGTATATCAAATGTATTTATTATAAAGGTACTGTAAGATGTGTAAATAGGCCGGAGGCCGTAGCCACCACGGGAGCTGTTAGTAGAGCTCCAATGGGACAGGGAGTCATGGTTACAGGTCCCGGTTACTATAAATCGTTATGTGCAATATAAGTGTTGTGATGTTAAATGTAAATGTATGGTGTTTATGTAAAGTGTTGTTAATCAATGTGATATGTGTGAAACATGCTACCCGGGTTATGTGATTATTATGTGAAAATAAACGGGTAGACATTGGTTAACTTAAAAACACGTGTTCTTGTCGTTTTGCAAGCGGGTTCCCCGGTTGCTACCTCACAATATTCAAACTGCTTTAACTATTGCATGTTCTGTGCCGTTTCTTCTTATCCTGGTCTCTATCATGGTGGTCAACTCTTCACTTATAAGACATCTACGGAAAATGAGGCAGAGGGATTCCGGATTATCCCAAACCAACTTCCAGGCTCATGTTAATGCCATAAGAACCATGTGGTGTTTCCTTACAATCTCCATCATATTCTGCATTAATGAAATTTTGTATTTTTTGCTAAACCCCAACCCTGAAAACCCTTTTACGATTGCCAACTGGTTGATATTTATGTCTTTTCCAACATCAGAGTCTCTCGTCATTATCTTTGCCAACCCCAAGCTGAAGAGGCAAATTAAGGAGAAGGTCCTGGGGGTTTTACAGAAAGTCATAGATGTAGGAAATTAATCTTTAGGATGAATCAGTTTTCTGTCGTTGTAGTGATTTGTGTAAGAGCTGGAATATTTCAAGAAAATGTTAAATATTGCTTTAGTACAATACACTTTGCGGCACCATTGAGCTTCTATTGTTCCCAATTTGCAAATTTTAGTAAAAACATATAAAAATAAACACATTTTGTATAACACATATCAAATATGGGTTTCTCTACTTTCTAATTGGCTATAGATAAAGTAGAAAATGCACCGTAGGGTAATTCATTAGGAAATGTTACATTCTTTGTAACATAAAGGTTCATGCTGTTTTCCATACTGAGTGTATGTGTATATTGGGGCTGCTTACTACAGATGAGCGACCTTTGCTCAAACATGTTCTCCAAATTTAAATCCGGACTGAATTTGGCAATGTTTGTTCGGCCCCTCGAATCTGAACATGTTGCTGAAAAGCCGTAAATTTGGGTTTTGCTCTGTGATTGTTCGGATGCGTGTGCAGATTAATGTAGGACAGAAGCATTAGTGCAAATGCACTAAAGCTTCTGTTGTACACTATCCTACACAGACAGACACACAGACACACACAAATTATCCTACCAGTCTCCCACTGCTTGCTTCTGTGTCCGCTCTCCCTGTCACTTACTTCCGGTCCCACCCATTAAGCTTCATGAATATTCAATTTACTGATCGGTAACAGCCTATCAAGGCATCAGCCTTGGTGCATTCATAAGTGATAACTCCTGGCACTTTACCCGGATCTCCCAGTTGCCGTGTAGCGGTAGCAAACTGGGTAATAAGGGGTTAATGCCAGCTGTGTATTGCCAGCTGGCATTAAGCCCGAAAATTCTTATTGTTAGGCCAATGTTAGACCCGGCCATTAAGAATTTCAAGTAAATAGTAAAGAAGACTCAACACAGAGAGAAAATATTTTATTAGGAAAAAAAACACAAATACATTTGGGACTCTATCTTTATTAACCCATAGACCCTCATATCCTCCACAATCCTCTGCAAGGTCTTCTTGATTGGAGGCTGTGGTGAAGAACACAGAATCCAGGCACTGCAGCCTCCAGTCACTGAATGAATGAGCCACCAGCTGCAGCAGGGTATACTGTGAGTCCTATAATTACCCGAGGACAGGTCAGGTAAGCATGGTACCCGCTATGGTTAGCGGCCACCATGCTTACCTGAATGATGACCTCAGGTGACCTCAGCGAGTCACTGCTTCAAGTCCTGGCTGCAGCTGGCGGTAAGTGATGTAGGCAGTCAGCTAATGCAATTGCCATAGCAATCGCGTCCGATGACGACATCACATCAGCTGATCTGTTCACCGGACTTGATTACTATGTTGACCAGATCAGCTGATGTGATTGTACACCTTTACCCTAAGCATAAATAGTTTTTTGTTTCCCTGGCTGTCTGCTCTCTTGTGTTGGTGTTTCTGTTTTACCTCAGTCTGTTTCTTGGAAGCTTCTCCTGCCACATTATTTTGTAACTTGCTGTCATCTTGGTTTTGACCCGACTCCTTGACTACTCTAAGGGTACCTTTACACGCCACAACCGCGGGAAACATTATTGGCGGCGATATTTCTCGCTGGAATTATCGCCGCCAAATTGCCTACTTATTGCGGCGTGTATTTCGGGAATTTGGCGGCGATAAGACAAATGTTGCCTGGTTTCGATTTTACAGCACTGCTCTAAAATCGAAACCAGGCGACATTTGTCTTGTCACCGCCAAATTCTCGAAATACACGCCGCAATAAGGAGGCAATTTGGCGGCGATAATTCCAGCGAGAAATATCCCCGCAAAAAATGTCTCCCGCGGTTGTGGCGTGTAAAGGTACCCTAAGGGCCCCTTTACACACGGCTGCATTTCTTGGGTGGCTACAGGTAACTTACTGGTTGCAGTGAAATCATGGAGAGATTATTCCATTTGTACACAGCAACAAGATAGAACCTTGTCTCCATGATTTCACTGCAACCAGTAAGTTACCTGTAGCCACCCAAGAAATGTAGCCGCGTGTAAAGGGGCCCTAAGAGTTTGTCTTATGACTTATCCCTTGAAGATGTCCTTTTTTATATGTAATGTGTACCTGTATGTATATTAGTGGTAATGTGTTAAAATTCCTGTGTGGTCTTTGAGAGCACAGTGCTATCAGCTTCCATTAAGTGTCATGAGTCCTAGGTTCCCTGAATGGATGGAAACATCAATGTTGTCGGCATAGTGGCAAGGCTGGGGGTGTTAGCTGAAGAAGCCGTCCCACTGGAAAGGTAATGAGGGTAATTTTCTGGTTTTAGAAGTCTGTAGTAGTAATTCAGAGCAGATTGAAGTGCAAAGGGCTGAGAGCCAGAAGCGAGGAAATTGAGCAGGAGGAAGCAAAGGTTCCACCAACCCCCATGTGCCTATTTGTACCAGGCCGGACACAGCAATATAGGGAAGTCTCTTTTTTTTTTATTATTTCATGAATTTCATGGAATAATAAAAAAAAAATGCGTGGGGTTCCACGCTATTTCTATGTCCAGCCAGGTACAACTAGGCAGCAGGGGGCTGGAATCCGCATCGCAGGGAGGCCCAAGCTTTCTGGGCACCCCCCGCTGCGAATGGCAGCCCGCAGCTCCAAAAGATGCCGTGTTCATTATAGCCTTTGCCATTGCCTGCTGTATCCGGCTGGATACAAAAAAATACGACAAAGCCCACGTCAAATTTTTTTCTGAAAAATCAAAAAAACAATATGAATGAAAGGGACTGCATCTTTATTAAAACCTCGACCACGGTCGATGGGTTAATGAAGATGCAGTCCCTTTTTATAGTATTGTTTAATGGATTTTTCAGAAATATTTTGACGTGAGCTTCGCCGTCTTTTTGTATGCCAGCCGGATACAGCAGGTGGCAGCGGGCTGCCCCCAATCCCCAGCTGACTATTTGTACATGCCTGGACACAGAAATATCGTGAAGCCCTTATTTTTTATTATTTCATGAATTTCATGAAATAATTAAAAAAAAATGCGTGGGGCTCCGCGCGATTTCTATGTCCAGCCAGGTACAGTTAGGCAGCTGGGGCCTCGAATCCACAGCGCAGGGAGGTCCAAGCCTTCTGGGCATTCCCCACTGCGAATGGCAGCCCGCAGCCGCCCCAGAAGATGGCGCGTTCATTGAAGCGCCATGTTCTGGCGCTGAATCCAACTCTTCCAGGGCCCTAGTGCATTGGCTCACTGGGTAATAAAGGGGTTAGGGCCAGCTTTGTATTATCAGCTGGCCCTAAGCCAAAAATTAATGGAGTCACGCCAATATTAGACATGCTCCACATGAATTTCTATATTGTTTAAATAAAAACACAACACCAAGAAAAATTATTTTTATTTGAAAAAAAAAAACAAAAACACACTTAGGGACTCCATCTTTATTAAAAAAAATCCTCTTCCGTCCGACGTAGTGCAATCCAGGGTACTTCTTTAGCTCTGCTACATCTCTGGTAGAGAACCTCCACAGCAGAGCTGTGTACCCAGGCTTAGGAAAGTTCATGTGAGTTCATGCAGGCAAGCATGAACTCACATGATCCTCACAGCACTGCTACTTCAATTGAACAGCTGGCCTGAGTCAGCTGTTCATTTGAAAATCCCGGCGGGAAGGCGTCTGACACAGAAAACCGGATTCTCCCGGATTGCCCCTGAGTTCAAACCGGATTCTCCCGGATTGTACCGGTCCGGTGCAATGCGGGGCCCCATAACATGGGAGAATCCGGTTTGAACTCAGGGAAGAGTTCCCGCGATAACATGACGTCACCACAGGTCCTATCAGCAAGAGGAGCTTGCAGGAAAGGTTAAAATAGACATTTTTATATTTTGAACACTTTCTTTTACTTAAAGAAAGTGTCCAAAACATAAAAATGTCTATTTTAACCTTTCCGGCAAGGTCCTCTTGCTGATAGGACCTGTGGTGACATCAGTTATCGCGGGAACTCTGGTCATGTGACCGGAGTTCCCGCAATAACCATGACATCACCACAGGTCCTATCAGCAAGAGGACCTTGCTGGAGCCATCGGTGGACCGCCTGACTGGTGAGCATACATTTTTTTTTATTTTTAACACTTTATTTTACTTAATTTCACTTCCGAAATGTATGTACATACATTGCGGAAGTGAGACAGCCACACATAGTTGTTTATTTAGTGTTTCGGGGTGTTCGACGACCATTCGTCGAACACCCCGCCGATTCAACGAATCGAACACGAACACTAGGGTGGTGGCTCATCTCTATTCAATACCCAAGGAACAGTGATTAATCAGGCCCCCTTCCATTCTGCTTGGTAGCCAATGTGATCTTATCTGCAACTATAATAGAAGAGCTGCACCATATCAAGATGTCAATGACTTGTGAGAAACCATCCGTGAAACTTATCGCTAACAAAGAGAACCAATGTTTGAACTGAGTCATAAGGAAAGTGTGTGCTGTTTTAAATTTATGTGAACTTGGCTTTAATAACTCTAACCATGGAACCGCACAGTGTGAACTGGACTATGTGAAGCTGGCTCTTTACCAGGAAGAACTGCTGTGATCAGGCCAATCCTTCACACCCAGACCACTTGTGTCTATAGCGGAAGTCCAAGCCGACCTAAGAAACCGAGCCCTCACCTGCGTCTGCTGCCGCTGGACCCTATGTTACAGACTCTTGGCAATTAGTCTAATTAGGTAAAACCTCCACACCCACCTCACCACCGGTGCCTGTAGCAGTGAACAAAACCCTCACCCGTGACTACTGCAGCTGGCTCTCACGTTATAGACTCTTGCCAACTAGTCTCTAAAGTCATTGTGTGTCATAGAAGTGTACAATGGGAGTCCCAAAGGCGTTGACTGGGCCCCATGTGATGCCTATTGTAATGTTGGGAAATCATGTACTACATGGCTGCAGTGTGCTACCAGGATGATCTACATTTGTAAAACATAAAAAAACTAGAAACCTGTAATCACAGCATTGGTAAGAATATAATATCTGTATGGTCTATTCATCAATAGCAAGCAGTAACCATTACACTGCACTGCCTGGTTACACTCAGCAGCATCATTTGGATGGAACCAAGGTATAAACAGCTGATTTGCAAAACAAATTAATGCTAAACTCTTTTTCCATAACTCATACATCAAACACAGGAGCTTTTCTACCTTCACATAAAACATTACTTGTTGCAACATAAACGCCTCCACAGGTGGTTCATGATGCTCTTTCCAGGACTTATCCCTGTGTTAATCGTGGGTACCTTTCAAGGTGGGGTTGGATATCTTCTTAATGTCTACATCTTGGTGGTCAGTGCCCAAAGCCTGAAGACTGGACAGCAGCTGAACCCTCCCGATCTTATCCACCTCGTCATCGGAGCGGTGAACATCGCTCTCCCGATTCTGTTCGGCGTCCAATGTCTTTTGTGCATTTTCTTCATTTCTTTCATTTCAGTTGAAAAGGTCACCCTCCCTATCACTGTCACTTTGCTGACCCTCATGTACTTCACCTACTGGCTCACCGCCTGGCTCTGCGTCTATTACTGTGTCACCATCTCCAACTTCAATCATCCGTTCCTTCTCTGGTCAAAGAGGAACATCTCAATGTATCTACCGCGTCTTCTTCTACTGTCAGCAGTCGGATGTTTCTTCATTAGTCTCCCTGCCTACTGGACGACAAGTGTGAAGACTACTCTACAATCTGCTGTGAATAGCAGCCTTGGTCCCATACGTGTGGCTGGGGTTATCCATCTTGAGCGTCTTTACATAACAACGTCTTCAATTATAGGATGCTGTGTGCCATTTCTACTTATCCTGATCTCTATCATAGTGGTCAACTCTTCACTTATAAGACATTTGCAGAAAATGAGGCAAAAAGACTCTGGATTATCCCAAACCAGCTACCAGGCTCACATTAATGCCATAAGAACCATGTGGTGTTTCCTTACAATCTCCATCATATTCTGCATTAGTGAAATTTTGTTTTTCTTGCACAACCCCAGCCCTGAAAATCCTTTGACAGTTGCAAACTGGTTGATATTTATGTCTTTTCCAACCGTAGAGTCTCTCGTCATTGTCTTTGCCAACCCCAAGCTGAAGAGGCAAATCATGGCGAAGTTCCTATGGTTTTACAGAAAGTCATAGATGTAAGAGCCAGTCTTGTGTCCTCTCTAGTGATTCGTGTAAAACCTGGAATATTTCAAGACATTTTTAAACATTTTTTTAGTACAATAGTGCTGTACATTACTCTGTGCTGAATCATTGTGCTTCTATTATTCCCGTTTTGCACAGTTGCGGAAAAACAATCTCGTCCGTCAAATATGGATTTCTCTAATTTACCTGAAATAGATAAAATGCAAACTACATTATAGAAATGTTAAACTTTTGTAGCATAAAGGCCCCTGTTGAACTGCCCACGATGTCCGTATGTAGTGTAGCTGGATAGTAGTGCTGCTGCCAACCTCCATATCTCAGTGGATGAGTTCCACCAAGGGAACACAGGATGAAATGTAAATAACAAGAAAACTGGGTTAAGATGCATGGCCAGCAGAGTCAGGAATAGGGATGAGCAAATCTTTGAAGTTTATATTCAGTTCGGTTCCTCAAATTGGCAGTGTTCACCGAACCCCACTGAAAATCTGAATGCCATTCAAGCAAAACCAAGGGCCTAGAAAGTAGAAAGCACCTTAAAGGGGCCCAAGAGCTGCCAAAGACAGCTCAAACTATTTTACAGTGGAGCCCCGCTGTTTTGGCACTGACATTATCTTCCTACACTGTTACTTAGCAAGCTTCAGCTTCACTGTCACCCTGCTTCCTGGCCCGCTCATGGACCTAAGACATCCTCATGACTTCCTTGAGGTTGTCTCAGGTTACACAGTGGGTATCATGCAGCAGGGAATCCCGCTGTGACCTGAAATAACCTCAGTGGTGTCAGCGCTTGTAGCACTAGCTGTCTCATGAGATCCGCAATATTGTACAAGACATAATGGATACATCTAGTCAGTATCATGAGTGGAGCGGTAATGTCAGGGAATTCAACGCAGTTTATACTTGCAGGATAGTCCCTTTGTGACATCTCGAGTCTGCATTGCAGTAATGTTTGTGATGGCACCGCTTGTCATACCAGTGCCTATGTGCCTGCTCTCACAGCATATGGGGGATGCTTTCTGTGAATGTGACCACACCACATTGTGGTATGGCCCCATGCCCACAGTGTATTGTTTGATGCTTCTTTTGAAGATGATTTTGAGAATCTGCATCAAATTCTACATGTTTATCCTGAAGCCAAAAAAGTCTATGAGAGTTCAGGAGTGCTGTGCCAACATGTTTTTTTTTTCATTGCCGATTTGGTGTAGATTTTGGCACAGAAGAAAAGAAATCTCAACCACATGTGCAAGAAAAAAAACAACATCGGCACAGCACCTGTCATAAACTTTGCTGGCCTCAGGACAAACATGAAGATTATAATGCAGATTCTTAAAATCTGCATAAAAAAAGCATCAAACAATGTACTGTGGGCACAGGGCCAAAGAGGGTCCAGAGAGGGCTGCAGTTGTGGTGAAATGGCTCAAGGATTCCTCTTGCCCACTGGCTACTTCCACAAAGACCTCAAGGGCAGGGCTGGCCAACTTTAGTCCTCAAGGTCTGAAAAAAGTGCAAGTTGTCAGGATTTCATTAGCATTGCACATGTGCTAATTTCATCACCAGCAGAAGTGATGATTCCAGCAAATTGTGCAATGCTAAAAATATCGTGAAAACATGCACTGTTTGCGACCCTTGAGAACTGCACTGGGCCAGCCCTTTACTACAGGAGTGTGTGTAGTGTCTTGCATTTCCATACCTCAGTCTGTCATGCAAGAGGCCTGTGGCTTGTTCAACACTCTCTGTAGGGCAGTATTAAAGCACCTGCTTGCAGAAACAGTCCAGCAGACAAGAAGTGAAATAAAAAACTTTAACACACACAGACTATAAGTCTCAAACACAAACATGAAAATATACATAGTATATAAACATAACAAACGTCCCACAGGGATCAACAGCAGCACACAGACTGTTAAAGTGGTGGAAAGTCCATGAATGGCAGAGTCCATTAAGGGCTTTGAGTTGGACCCCAAATGCTGCATTCCCACTTATCCAGTAGGGGAAAACGCGAATCGTGCATAACATGGGAAGGGGAAATATAACATTAATGAAAATATAGGCAGAACAGAAAAAAACAACTCAAAATAAGTCCTTCTCAAGCTGAAATGCCAACTAACAGATGGGTCATCCACCAAATAAATTACTTTTTTTGCAAGAAAGTCCACTCTACATGGTGTTAAAATGGTCTTCCAGCATTCTTAGCATTGAAGATCAGTCGGTGTTGGTGATGGTGCTCTGCTGCTGGATGGTCTTTGGGGCTACTCCTACTGCGGCATTCTCCGATAATTTGCCTTTGGAGCGCAGAGTCTGCCAGGAATGGTGCACATCAATCTATGGTGGTCTAAGGAACATTTCTTCTATACTGAAAAAAAATATAAATGCAACACTTGCGCTGAACTCAAAGATCTAAGGCTTTTTCCATATGCCCTTAAGACATTTTTCTCTCAAATATTATGCACAAATTTGTCTGTCTGTGGTAGTGAGCATTTCTCTTTTTTCAAGAAGATTTTCAGAAAAAAAGAAGACGCCTGTAATAACAGCATGGTCAACAAAATAATATATGTACGGTCTATTAAACAATAGCAAGCAGAGGCTGACCTCACACTGCCCCATCTGGTTACATTCAGATATCTAATTTGGTTGGAACCAAGGTATAAACACCTGATTTGCAAAACAAACTTTAAACAAATTAATGCTAAACTCTTTTTCCACAACTCATACATCAAACACAGGAGCTTTTCTAACTTCACTCAATGCATTACTAGTTGAAACATTAACCCGTCAACAGGAGGTTCATGATGGCGCTTCCAGGATTGATCCCGATAACAGTCTTTGGGATCTTTCAATGTGGGGTTGGATATCTTCTGAATGTCTACATCTTGGTGGTCACTGCCCAAAGCCTGAAGACTGGACAAAGGATGAATCCTCCCGATCTTATCCACCTTGTCATCGGAGCGGTGAACATCGCTCTCCCATTTCTGTTCAGCATCCAAGGTCTTTTGTGTATTTTCTTCATTTCTTTAATTTCTGCTACAAAGGTCATTGTCCCAATCACTATGATCTTGCTGGCGCTCATGTACTTCACCTACTGGCTCACCGCCTGGCTCTGCATCTACTACTGTGTCACCATCTCTAACTTCAATCATCCGTTCTTTCTCTGGTCAAAGAGGAACGTCTCAATGTATCTACCGCGTCTTCTTCTTCTGTCAGCGGTCGGATGCTTCTTCATTGGTCTTCCCGCCATGTGGACCACAACTGTGGAGGTCAATCTACAATCTGCTGTGAATAGCAGCCTTGGTCCCATATTTATGGCTGCAGATATCCATCTTAAGCCCATTTATGTACAAACTGCTTTAATGATAGGATGCTGCATGCCATTTCTTCTTATCCTGGTCTCCATCACGGTGACCAACTCTTCACTTATAAGACATTTGCAGAAAATGAGACAGAAGGAATCGGGATTATCCCAAACCAACTTCCAGGCTCATGTTAATGCCATAAGAACCATGTGGGGTTTCCTTATAATCTCCATCATATTTGGCATTTGTGAAATTTTGTTTTTCTTGCTAAGCCCCAGTTCTGAAAATCCTTTGACAGTTGCCAACTGGTTGATATTTATGTCTTTTCCAATAGCGGAGTCTCTCGTCATTATCTTTGCCAACCCCAAGCTGAAGAGGCAAATCATGGCGAAGGTCCAAGGGTTTTACAGAAAGTTGTAAATATAAGAATTTCAACATTAGGATGAGTCAGTCTTCTGTCTTCTCTAGTCTTTTGTATGCCGAATCCATTGAGCATCTATTATTCCCGATTTGCAAAGTTGAGTAAAAACAAACTAAACAGATTTTGTTAAACTCGTTCATCAAATATTGGTTCCTCTACTTCAATGCAAATTGGCTTTAGATCAAATACAAAGTGCCCAATTTAGCAATAAGTAGGAAATATTAAACTTTTGTAGCATTAAGGTTCCGTGAACTGTCCATGTTGACCATAGTTAGCATAGATGTATATTGGGGCTTCCGCCAACCTCCATATCTCAGTAGACAAGGTCCATCAGTATGAAATGTAAATAACAAGAAAACTGGGTTAAGGTGAGGGGCCAGTAGAGTCAGGATTAGAGATCACTGAACCTTTTGAAGTTCAAATTTGGTTTGCCGAACTGGCATTGTTCACCAAACAGTTTGCCGAACATCTAAACCTCATTCAAATCAATAGGAGACAAAATCAAGGGCCTAGAAAACACCTTAAAAGCGGCCCAAAAGCTGCCAAACAAAGCTCAAACCATTGGAGCCCCGCGGTTTTGGCACAGAGTTTCATACACTATAATTTAACAAGCTTTACCTCCACTGTCACCCTGCTTCCGGGCCCGCACATGAACCTCAGATGTCCTCATGACTTCCTTGAAGTTGTCTCAGGTTACACGGCTGGTACCATGCAGCAGGAAGTCCCGCTCTGTGAGCTGAGATAACCTCAGTGGCATTGGTGATTGCAACACTAGCTGTCTCGTGGGAGCCACAATATTGCACAAGACATAATGGATATATCTCGTCGGTATCGTGAGACAGCGCATGGAATAAACAGTGATCTCAGGGAGTTCAGCCCAGTTCATACTTGCAGGATAGCCCCTGTGTAACCCCTTGAGTATAAAGTGCAGTAATGTTTGTTATGGCACCACTTGTCACACTCTCACAAGTACCTGCTCTCACAGCATATGAGGGATGCTTTCTGTGAATTTGACCCTACCATATTGCTGTAAGGCCCCGTGCCCACAGTGCATTGTTTGATGCTTCTTTTGAATCTGTATCAAAATATTCATGTCTATCCTGAAGCCAATAAAGTCTATGATAGTGCAGAAGTGCTGTGCCAATGTGTTTTTTTTAATTGCAGATTTGCTGCAGATTTTGGAGAAGAATAGAATAAATCTGAACCACATATGCAGGAAAAAAAACAACATGGGCATAGACTTTGCTGGTTTCAGGATAGACCTGCAGATTATGAAAATTAAAATCTGCATTAAAAAGCATCACACAACGCACTGTGAGCACAGGGCCTAAGAGGGTGCAGGGAGAGCTGCAGTTGTGGTGAAAGGGCCTGAGGATTCCCCTTGCTTGCTGGCTATTTCCATGGAGACGTCAAGAGCAGGGGTGGCTACCTACAGTCCTCAAGGGCTGAAAACAGTGCAAGTTTTCAAGATTTCGCTAGCATTGCACATGTGCAAATTTCATCATCTGCAGAGGTGATGATTCCATCGCCTTGTGCAATGCTAGGTAAATCCTGAAAACTTGCACTGTTTTCAGCCCTTGAGGACTGCATTGGGCCAGTCCTATTCTACAGGAGTGTGTGTAGTGTCTTTTATTTCCATACTTCAGACCATCATGCCTGTGGCTTGTTCTCCAGTCTCTGTAGGGCAGTGTCAAAGTAACTGTTAGCATAAACAGTCAGCACACAAGAAGTGAAATAAAGAAAACCTTTATTCTAACACACAGACTATTAGTCTCAAACACAAACAAAAGAATATACATAGTACATACAGTTAGGGCCAGAAATATTTGGACAGTGATACAATTTTCGCGAGTTGGGCTCTGCATGCCACCACATTGCATTTGAAATGAAACCTCTACAACAGATTTCAAGTGCAGATTGTAACGTTTAATTTGAAGGGTTGAACAAAAATATCTGATAGAAAATGTAGGAATTGTACACATTTCTTTACAAACACTCCACATTTTAGGAGGTCAAAAGTAATTGGACAAATAAACATAACCCAAACAAAATATTTTTATTTTCAATATTTTGTTGCGAATCCTTTGGAGGCAATCACTGCCTTAAGTCTGGAACCCATGGACATCACCAAACGCTGGGTTTCCTCCTTCTTAATGCTTTGCCAGGCCTTTACAGCCGCAGCCTTCAGGTCTTGCTTGTTTGTGGGTCTTTCCGTCTTAAGTCTGGATTTGAGCAAGTGAAATGCATGCTCAATTGGGTTAAGATCTGGTGATTGACTTGGCCATTGCAGAATGTTCCACTTTTTTGCACTCATGAACTCCTGGGTAGCTTTGGCTGTATGCTTGGGGTCATTGTCCATCTGTACTATGAAGCGCCGTCCAATCAACTTTGCAGCATTTGGCTGAATCTGGGCTGAAAGTATATCCCAGTACACTTCAGAATTCATCCGGCTACTCTTCTCTGCTGTTATGTCATCAATAAACACAAGTGACCCAGTGCCATTGAAAGCCATGCATGCCCATGCCATCACGTTGCCTCCACCATGTTTTACAGAGGATGTGGTGTGCCTTGGATCATGTGCCGTTCCCTTTCTTCTCCAAACTTTTTTCTTCCCATCATTCTGGTACAGGTTGATCTTTGTCTCATCTGTCCATAGAATACTTTTCCAGAACTGAGCTGGCTTCTTGAGGTGTTTTTCAGCAAATTTAACTCTGGCCTGTCTATTTTTGGAATTGATGAATGGTTTGCATCTAGATGTGAACCCTTTGTATTTACTGTCATGGAGTCTTCTCTTTACTGTTGACTTAGAGACAGATACACCTACTTCACTGAGAGTGTTCTGGACTTCAGTTGATGTTGTGAACGGGTTCTTCTTCACCAAATAAAGTATGCGGCGATCATCCACCACTGTTGTCATCCGTGGACGCCTAGGCCTTTTAGAGTTCCAAGCTCACCAGTCAATTCCTTTTTTCTCAGAATGTACCCAACTGTTGATTTTGCTACTCCAAGCATGTCTGCTATCTCTCTGATGGATTTTTTCTTTTTTTTCAGCCTCAGGATGTTCTGCTTCACCTCAATTGAGAGTTCCTTTGCCCGCATGTTGTCTGGTAACAGCAACAGCTTCCAAATGCAAAACCACACACCTGGAATCCACCCCTGACCTTTTAACTACTTCATTGATTACAGGTTAACGAGGGAGATGCCTTCAGAGTTAATTGCAGCCCTTAGAGTCCATTGTCCAATTACTTTTGGTCCCTTGAAAAAGAGGAGGCTATGCATTACAGAGCTATGATTCCTAAACCCTTTCTCCGATTTGGATGTGGAAACTCTCATATTGCAGCTGGGAGTGTGCACTTTCAGCCCATATTATATATATAATTGTATTTCTGAACATGTTTTTGTAAACAGCTAAAATAACAAAACTTGTGTCACTGTCCAAATATTTCTGGCCCTAACTGTATATATATAGCGAAGGTCCACCAGGGATAAGCAGCACACAGACTGTTAAAAGTGGAAAAGTGGAACGTGCATGAAGGGCAAAGTCCATTAAGGTCTTTGATTTGGACTCCATAGGCTGCATCCATGCCTATTTATCCTGCAGAGGGAAGCGCAAATGGCGCAAAACATGGAGGAAATATAACTTTAACAAAAACACAGGCCTTGGTGAAGGAAGAAATGAAAAAAAAAAACTCAAAAAAGTCATTTTCTAGCTAAAATATCAAGGGATGCGTACTCGACCAAACAAGATGCCTTTTTTTAGGAAAGTCCACTCTACGTAGTGTGAAATGGTCTTCCAGCATTCTTAGTATTGCCCTGGCTAAAGGTTGGTGTCAGTGATGGTACTCCACTGCTGAACGATTTCGGGGGGTTGAAAGAACTACTCTTGTCGGGGCAACAAGCATCCACCAGCATCTGCCCCTAGCACACTACATCATGGCTGCCACTGGAGAAAAGGATGGAGGAACCAGAGGACGACCACGTTCTCTCATGCCACTTCTCAAATTGGTCGGTGGTAGCATCCCGACACCCTGCAGGTGTCAAATCACCTACAAACCCCTAAAAGCTTAAAAGAATCAATTTAAAGCTCAAAAAAATTCTACAGCTTGATACAAGCCAGTAGACCCAATGGCTGGAGACACTCCTAACCCTAAGGTTAGTTGTTCCCAGCCAGCAGATGTTCCGGTGAGCGTTTTGGCCCCAAACAAACAGGGAAAGTTTAAATTTCAAACTTATTTTCTGAACAAAGCTACATTCGCCGAGTTTTGTGGAAATTGTTTGGATTTCCGATCCCAAGCGAAATTTGCCATGTTTGAGGTGAATTTGAAATTGACGAACATGTTCGGGGAAGGTTCACTCATCTCAGTCATGGATCCCCAAGGACTTCTCCACCCCAGTTGCATACTGCTAAAGATATTTGTTGCAAAAAAACCCCTATTGAAGTGTAAGGCCCTCCAAACATATACCAATTCCTATAAAGACACCCTGGAGCCAGGCCAAATTGATATTGCAAAATGCTCTTTATTAAAATTTAGTGCATAAATGCAGCATTAAAAGTAATGTCCGGGTAGCACACAAGACAGGAGACCACATGAAATACAAGTTGCAAGTGAGGCAGTAAACAACAATAAATCATATAGCAGGCACCAGCCTAAAATGCTTCAGATTATAAGTACATGCCAAACAAGCACACATATAGTATACCAAAAGTCAGTTCATGGGTCTGAGTGTCACCCCCCTCGGAAGAAGCCCAAGCGAAACGCGTTAGGGGGCGGTGGCCACGGACAGGTAATAAACTCAGACCCATGAACTGACTTTTGGTATACTATATGTGTGCTTGTTTGGCATGTACTTATAATCTGAAGCATTTTAGGCTGGTGCCTGCTATATGATTTATTGTTGTTTACTGCCTCACTTGCAACTTGTATTTCATGTGGTCTCCTGTCTTGTGTGCTACCCGGACATTACTTTTAATGCTGCATTTATGCACTAAATTTTAATAAAGAGCACTTTGCAATATCAATTTGGCCTGGCTCCAGGGTGTCTTTATAGGAATTGGTAAAGATATTTGTTGCTATACTTTTCAGCGTGCTGCATTCATCTCAACATTTTACATTCTTTGAAATGTGCAGACTCATCCTAGGGGTCACCTTCTTGTCTGTTCTCTGAATTTAGCAGGGCTCTCTGAGCACGATGCCTACACCTGTCCCCAAGGTGTTGACTGGACCCCATGCAATGCATATTGTAATGTTGGGAAGTCATGTACTACATGGCTGCAGTGTACTACCAGGACGATCTACATTTGTAAAACAGAAAAAAGTAGAAACTTGTAATCACAACATTTTCAGGAAAATAATGTGTGCATGGTCTATTAAACAATAGCAAGCAGAGGCTTAACTAAACATAACTCATACACAGGGCTGCCTGGTTGCACTCAGCAACGTCATTTGGATGGAACCAAGTCATGAAAACTGATTTGCAAAACAGCGTTAAAACAAATTAATGCTAAACACTTTTTGCATAACTCATACGTGAAACAAGGGACCTTTTTTTTAACTTCACCCAAGACATTACTGTTGAAACATAGACCCGTACACAGGTGGTTCATGATGCTCTTTACAGGATGGATCCCTGTGATAATCTGCAGCTCCTTCCAAGGTGGGATTGGATATCTTCTGAATGTCTACATCTTGGTGGTCAGTGCCCAAGGCCTGAGGACTGGACAGCAGCTGAATCCTCCCGATCTTATCCACCTTGTCATCGGAGCGGTGAACATCGCTCTCCCGATTCAGCATCCAAGGTGTTTTGTGCATTTTCTTGATTTCTTTCATTTCTGTCACGAAGGTCATTGTCCCAATCACTATGATCTTGCTGGCGCTCATGTACTTCACCTACTGGCTCACCGCCTGGCTCTGCATCTACTACTGTGTCTCCATCTCCAACTTCAATCATCCGTTCTTCATCTGGTCAAAGAGGAACGTCTCAATGTATCTACCGCGTCTTCTTCTACTGTCAGGGGTCGGCTGTTTCTTCATTAGTCTTCCCACCATCTGGACGGCACATGTGGAAGTCATTATACAATCTGCTGGAAATAGCAGCATTCGTCCCATGTTTATGACTGGGGTTATCCATCTTCAGGCCATTTACATACAAACTGCTTTAACTATTGCATGCTGTGCGCCATTTCTTCTTATCCTGGTCTCTATCATAGTGGTCAACTCTTCACTTATAAGACATCTATGGAAAATGAGGCAGAAGGATTCTGGATTGTCCCAAACCAACTTCCAGGCTCACATTAATGCCATAAGAACCATGTGGTGTTTCCTTACAATCTCCATCATATTCTGTATTAATGAAATTTTGTTTTTTTTGCTAAACCCCAGCCCTGAAAACCCTTTGACAGTTGCCAACTGGTTGATGCTTATGTCTTTTCCAACATCAGAGTCTCTCGTCATTATCTTTGCCAACCCCAAGCTGAAGAGGCAAATCATGGCAAAGGTCCGAGGGTTTTATAGAAAGTTGTAGATTTAAGACATTAAACATTAAGAAGAGCCTGCTATCTTGCCTCGTTCCCTGGAATGATCGGGTGGCCTCTTTCTCTGTGGTCAGTTTCCTTCCCTGCTGAGCCACAGCCTAGTTGGTCTCTGTCCCAACTGTTGATGGTTCTTTTATAGTTTCCTGTCTGCCGATGTTTGCTATTTATTTTTGTCCTATCACATCCCGGGTGACCTTTTTATACTTTCTTTTCTCCAGCCTTTTCTGCTGGCTATATTTCTCGGTAGACTTCTTCAAAGTAGTTCCAGCCTTGCCACCAGAGTTCTTACTCCTTTGTGTTTTGTCATATGCTTTTCCTACACCTTTCTTCTGATCTCTGTTAGGTTGGTAGGATGTTAGCCTTGCTTGTATTTATTTTTGTCCTATCACATCCGGGTGACCTTTTTATACTTTCTTTTCTCCAGCCTTTTCTGCTGGCTATATTTCTCGGTAGACTTCTTCATAGTAGTTCCTGCCTTGCCACCAGAGTTCTTACTCCTTTGTGTTTTGTCATATGCTTTTCCTACACCTTTCTTCTGATCTCTGTTAGGTTGGTAGGATGTTAGCCTTGCTTGTATTTATTGTTTTCCTTTTTCCCTTGTGCACGTGTTTATGTTTGCTCTGTCTACCCCGGTACACCTTCCTTATCCTGGATAGCTGGGTGTCTTTACTCCCCCTCTTGGTCCTCGGGAGCTACCAGAAACATCTTGATGGCCTTTTAGGGTGCCAAGTCAACCCTGTGGGGTCTATTTGTTTGGCTAGGGATATTTTAGTCGGTAGAGGAACCAGTAGGGTGTGGGTGCCACTACAGGGTGGTAGGCTTTGTTTCTTCCTTTACCCGTGTTGGAGTATGCAAGTGCATACCATCAAGCATTTGTCGATTCTTGTTATTCTTGTAATTGCTAAAATTTTCAAGAAATTATTAAATATTCTTTTAGTGCAATACTGCTGTACTCTGCCAAATCATTGAGCTTCTATTATTCTCGATTTGCAAAAGTTGAGTAAAAACAAACAAAGGCTAAACACTTCAAATATGGGTTTACCTACTTTAACTCTAAGTGGCTATAGATAAAATACTAAGTGCACAACTGGGTAATTCAGTACGAAATGTTAAACTTTTGTATCATAAAGGCTCCTGTTAAAATATCCACATTCAACCTACATAGTTTAGGTGAGTATTGCGGCTGCCGGCAAATTCCATATCTCAGTAGACGAGGTACACGAACAGAACACAGCATAAAATGTAAGTAATCAGAGAACAAGAGTAAGATGCTGGTCTAGTAGAGTCAGGAAAGTCCAGATGAAGCGCAGTGATTAAATATTCATTCCAAGACAAGATATTTGGAAAACAGTTTTTATTCTTTATTTTTGACACATTTAGATGCAGTAGTGTCCTCCAAAGATGGCTGAGCTCGTATATAAGTCTAAGGCTCTTTTTAGTTAGTGATCGATCCTATTTGCCCTTTAAATTTATAGACTTTTAACCTTAGAAAGTTTAGTCTTAGGCTAGGGTCACACTAGCAGGATTCTACGTTCTCTGCGAAGTTTGCAGAAAACGTAAGAATCTTTTTCTCACCACGCAACCTGCACACAGCCTCCACGCAGGATGCGTAGCGGGGAACGCGGCCTCTAGCAAACCACTGTGTTTCCTGGATACCAGCTACACAGCAGGCTGCGGGGAGTGGAATTTACACCACACACAGGGAAACGCATCATACGGCACTACGTTAAGTGGACTAGGGTCCCTCCTCCGCTCTGGGGTCCCTCTTTTTGTCTGGGCTGCCTCTTCTCTCTGCCCCCTCCCTCGGAGTCCCCTTCTCTCTCTCAGGGCTCTCTTTCTCCTCCACTCCTCGGGACGAACTACAAACCCCGTTTTGCACCTCCCTTCTCCCCTAATTCTCCCCTAGGGACTAACTCCACCTAGGTTCAAATGTGGGAGTGCTGGGTTAAGAGCCTCCTACCAACTTTGCATTCCCCTTATGACAGGAATATCCACATGCTCATTTATGGGTGCAGTACCCCAACTGTGATGCCTGACTAGTGGGGCACCACATGTAGAAGTGGGGTCAAGGGATGGCTTCCTTAAGATAAGTGTAATTGTTGCATGTTTGAAAGCAGAAGTTAGTGATAGGTTGAAAAGGTGGGTTAGGGCTGGGATAAGTGTTGTGGTGAGGATGGGGAGGAGGTGGGATGGGATGGGGTCCAGTGCACAAGTGGTGAGGTGTGATCTTGTGGTGGTTGGGTAGCAAAGACTTGTCTGATCTGGTTGTTGGTGAAGTATGTTGCAAAGTCTTCTGCAGAGATATGAGAAGTAGGAGGGGGCAGTGGGGGGCAGAGGAGGGAGTTAAATGTGTTGAATAACTGCCTGAGGTTGTGGGACAAAGAGGATATGAGGGTAATGAAGTAATTCTGTTTAGTGGTTGTGAGTGCTTACTTGAATTTGAGAAGTGCTTGTCTGAATGCTGTGTATCTTCTTGTGAGTGTGTTTTCTTCCAGCGCAGCTCTGCAACCCTAGACGCTCGCTGCAGATTTTAGTGGTGTCTGTGTGCTAGGGTTGTCTGTTGGTTTGTCGAGTTCTGCCATGAATGAGAGGGGCACCTGCATCAATAGCTGATGTGAGTGTAGAGTTGTGGAAAGCTGTGGCATTATCTGTGTCATGGAGTCAGGATATGGATGATAGCGGTAAAATGGTGTTGGAGAGTGTGTGGGTGTCAAGATGTGTGAGGTTTCTATGAGGGTTTGTGAGTTGGTGGACGTCGGTGGAAGATGAGGAGGACAAGGATGAGAAGGTAAGTAGATGGTTGTCAGAGAGGGGGAGAGGGCAGTTTGTGGGGTTAGTTAGGGAGCAGAGGCGGGTGAAGATGAGGTCTAGTGAATGTCCGTCTGTGTTGGTGGCTGTGGAGGACCATTAAGAGAGGGCAAAGGATGAGGCAGGTGACAGGAGTTCGGAGGCTGTTGACTGGTGGATGTCAATGGGGATGTTGAAGTCACCCATTATGATGGTGGGAATGTCAGCAGATAGAAAGTATAGGAGCCAGATGGAGAATTGGTCAAAGAAGGTAGTGGTCAATAAATGACGGCCACTTGTAGGTTGGAAGGAGAGTAGATACGGACAGAGTGCGCTTCAAAAGATGAGAGCCATAGCGCTCAGTTATGAGACTGGAAAGATGCAAATATTCATCGAGCTTCACTTACCCATTTACATAACTACCATAAATATGCAAACGAGCTGTGTGTGACTGAGACAATGATAGATGACATCCATGGAACCTTAGATTCGCACTGCTTGAAATTTCACCTGTTAAACAGCTCTAAGACCAATGATAATTAATGGCCATATACCTGTAATATCACACATATGATAAGTAGCTTCACATTCATTCACAGCTCATGATTGGAGGTAAATGAGTCAATAATAAATGAATGGAATTTGGCACAAATTTTCTCATAAATGTTACGCAAATAAGGGGGAGAGAAAACAGAGAAAAAAAGGCAAATTGGACATAATTTTACACAAAACCCCAAGCATGGTCTGGATAAGATTGTTGGCATTTTGCCAAAATTGTGGGTAAACAACTTTGTTTCTAGCATGTAATACTCTTTCAAATTCAGCTGTGGCAAGTAACAGGTGTGGGCAATATTAAAATCACACCTGAAACCAGTTAAAAAGCAGAGAAAATGATTCAATCTTTGCATTGTTAACAATAGCAGTGGAGGTCAAGATAATGTCTGCAGGACCAAACAACATTTCATCGAGATCTTCTGGTAGGATTACTAGAGGGGCAAACCAGAACCCCTGCTTGACTGCAAAATAAATTCAGGAAGATTTAGCAGACTCTGGGGTTGTGGTACATTGTTCTACTGTTCAGGGAAACCGGCACAAATGTGGCCTTCATGTAAGAGTCATCAGAAGAAAACCTCTCCTATGTCCTTACCATCAATTTTAGAGTCAGAATTCTGCAAAAGAACAAGCCTGATGCATTTTGGAAACAAGTCCCGAGGACCGATGAAGTTAAAATAGAACTCTTGCCACAATTGAGCTGCTGCCTCACCACCACTGGGGTTGCTGCACTCCCGACCTACTGTCTCCTCCCCATTGACCTGTAAAATATAAACCCGCAAGGGCAGGGTCCTCTCCCCACTGTACCAGTCTGTCATTGTTAATTACTTTACTGTAAACTATATCTATAATTTTGTATGTACTCTATCCTGATCTCCACATTGCTTGTATTTGTTCTAGGTTTGTGGAGACTGTCAGTCCCGGCTGGCTCTGTGCCTCAATCACCTGAATTCAGCTCAATTAATTAGGCCTCTATTTAATCAAGCTTGCAGCTATGCTCAGTGTCAATTGTACACTTGCTTCTGGTTGTGCCCTCCTGACTTTTTACTAAACGTTTTCACAGGGCTGTATTTAGGGGTACAAACATCGCACACACATGGGGGACCCGTTGCCTGAATGCAGCATACATGCTGCATTCAGTGCTGCATTTAGATTGAATTCCAGGAGGGGGGTGACAGGTCCTCTTTAGAGAACTGGGAATAGTTACCTATGTCTTCATGAACTGTGGGCATGTAATAAGAGTAGTGTATAAGTGGGGAATGAAGTTGTATTTATATTTTGAGGATTGTTAGTGCTGCTGTGTGTCTAGTTGGGCTGTTGAAAGGGATCAACTCAACAGAGGGGTACCTTGAAGTCTATTTGCTTTTTGTAGGTTTTTAAATCTCGTTGGTCACTGCCTACATACAATTAGTTCTTTAGTACAAAGTTACAATTAAAACAATACTTATGGTATTCAGGGTCAGGTTCAATGTGTCCTTCTCATGCCCCAAATATAGAACACTATTACACTATTTTGAATCTAGCTATGCTCAGGATACTAGATTCAAAAAGTAGATGTAAGATGTACAAAGGCCAAAAAGTGAAAAAAAAAGATACCAATAATGGATCCTGGGCTTATGTGTGACCCTAGCCAAAGTCTCCTAATGCAGATTTTGAGTTTTTTGTTGTAAATGGATCCTGGCACCAAGATGCTGTTTGATTCTAAACTGGATATGCTGTGGTTCCACAACATGACGTAATAAAAGCCAAATCTGATCGTCACAGGAAGTAGAGCTGAAGGCACTCACTGAGGCATGTAGAGCGGCAAATCGTAAGATGGCCAATTGTGTATATACGCAGCAGATCTTTCCTGATATCACAATGGAAACCAATTATAATCGCAGAGAAGATATGAGCCTTAGGCTAGGGTCACACATAACCCAGGGTCCGTTATTGGCATAATTTTTTTCAGGCTTTTGTTTCTAAGGCTGTGGTCACAGTTGCCATGCGTTTTTTAAGTGATTTAACAAAACTCATGCTTTTTTTCATGTCAGCATGAGTTTTGTAAGGTGTGTGATGGCTCCCTGCGTTTTTGGGTGCGTTTTTGAATCTGCACCTAAAAATAGTGCTTGTAGTATTTTTTTGAGCGTTTTGAAAAATGCATGAGTTTTTGTAGAAAACGCATGTGTTTTTATAACATGGGTTCCTATGGGAAACGCATGCAAAAACGCATGTACAGTTAGTACCTTTTAGTGCCATTCAAAAACGCATGCGTTTCCCATAGGAGCCCATGTTAAAAAAAACGCATGCGTTTCCGGAAAAACGCATGCGTTTTTTTTAACATGGGCTCCTATGGGAAACGCATGCGTTTTTGAATGGCACTAAAAGGTACTAACTGTACATGCGTTTTTGCATGCGTTTCCCATAGGAACCCATGTTATAAAAACGCATGCGTTTTCTACAAAAACGCATGCGTTTTTGTATATGCTCCAAAAACGCATGGGACAGTCACACATGCTTTTTGGCTATTAGGGCATGCGTTTTTTAACATGGGGGCCTATGGGTGCGTTTTTTACATGCGTTTTTGAAAACGCAGGTCTCCAAAAATGCATGTGAAAAATGGTACTGTGACCACAGCCTAAGTCCAAAAACAGATGCCGTTAACAGATGCTGCGCTCAAGTGTGACTGCAATTGCATTTGTTTTGTTACAGGATCCAAAAAACACTGCAGGCAACATTTTTTGGTGCAGCAAAAAGAGCATTTGTTT
This sequence comes from Allobates femoralis, assembly GCA_033576535.1. Classification (NCBI taxonomy): domain Eukaryota; kingdom Metazoa; phylum Chordata; class Amphibia; order Anura; family Aromobatidae; genus Allobates; species Allobates femoralis. The sequence continues at coordinate 240,861,619 of JARQOC010000011.1, read as the reverse complement.
TTTTTTAACATGGGGCCCTATGGGGAAGGCATCCGTTGACGCATTGTACATATAGGCACCATCTGTTAACGCATATGCGTTTTTTGGGAAAAAATGACTAAGTCCAAAAAACGCTGAGGTTCACATCTCTATTTCGGCCCCTACTATTTGTTTACAGTTTGCAGGGAACTCTTCTGTTTTCTGTCACCCTATTTAAACTGGTCACATCTGCTAATAAACTGGAAAAGTGCACTATACAAGGCTGTGCGGTATGATTTCCCAAGCACTCGTAAACTAAATATCATTAATTTGCAGTTCAAATGGCAGAGAAGGAGTTTTATTTTATTTCATGTGTCTGCACATATTAATTTTTATTGACATTTTTGCAGTTTTTGTTACAACAATATGCTGAATATTATTATTATAATATGTATTCATTTATATAGCGCTATTAATTCCATAGCACTTTACATACATCAGTAATGCTGTCTCTCTTGGAGCTCACAATCTAAATATCCTATCAGTATGTCTTTGCAATGTGGGAGGAAACCAGAGTGTCCGGAGGAAACCCACGCAAACATGGGAAGAACGTACAAACTCCTTGCAGATGTTGTCCTTGTGTCCGTGACACTTTACATATGAAAAGGGGCGACATAGACAAGTACAATAAATATGGGTAATACAATTCACACACAGGTACAGGAGGAGAGAGGACCCTACCCACAATGACTCACAGACTACAAGGGATAGGGCAGGATACTGTGGAAGATGATATAGGACCCTGCCCACAAGGGCTTTCAGTATACAAGGAATGGGTGAAGATACAGTATGTGAGGGGAGAGGAGCCTGCCCACGAGGGCTCATAGTGTACATGGGATGGGTGAGGTTACAGTAAGTGAGGAGAGAGGACCCTGCCCACAAAGGCTCACAGTCTACATGGGATGGGTGAGGATACAGTAGGTGAGTCAAGAGGACCCTGCCCATGAGGGCTCACAGTCTACAAGGGATGGGTGAGGATACAGTAGGTAAGGAGAGAGGACCCTGCCCATAAGGGCACATGGTCTACAAGGGATGGGTGAGGATACAGTAGGTGAGAAGAGAAGACCCTGCCCACGAGGACTCACAGTCTACAGGGGATGGGTGAGGATACAGCTGGGGAGAGGATTGGACCCTGCCTGTGAGGGCTCACAGTCTACAAGGGATAAGGGAGGATAGAGTGGGGGATGAGCGGGGACCCTGCCCATGAGGGCTCACAGTCTACAAGATATCGGTGAGGATACAGTAGGAGAGGGTAGAGCATGTATCATTTTATTTTGTCTTTGTTCCAGTTGTGATCAAAATATCACAGATCTATATTATTTTCAATTTTTATCTATAGTACTGTTTAGTCAATCTAAGAATGTGACCTTTTGTTCGGTTCACTTAACCTTCTTCATACACCTGTGTGTAATGCCAAATATAGCCAAAATTAAAAAGGCCAAAGTAACATGAGGAAAAAAATACACCCCCTCAACATTTAAACTCAAATACTAAGAAGGAAAAGTAATATAATTATGGATATGACAGGAAGGAAATAAAGGAAAATGATCTGCAAAAAAGAAATAACGGAAACAAACTTTTCAAAAACATCTCAATTTATTAAGTATCCAGTGTGAAGTAAAGCAGAAAGAAAAGCATAAAAATGTCAATTTTGTTATGATATTTATTAGTATTATCCCCATATTACATGGTGGTGAAATATGTATTATTACTCACATTCCTGAATATAATTGGCATCAAGCAATTACAGGGAAAGAGACTGATTTCTTCATTTATAAATCTCATCTGGATCTCGATATCATCAGGACAACTTAAGCACTTCTATGTCCTTCCTTGTTATAAAGCACCTTAGAGAACAAATTGAAAAAATTAAAAAATGTTCCATCGCTTGTCCTACAAATTTGAACCGACCATTTTATTATTAGCTCATAAGACGAAAAAAAAAATGCCATCAACAACATATAATGCAGTGCAAAAACCAACGCGTTTCGGTGTCAAAGTGCCTTAGTCAAGGTATCTTTTAATTTTTACGAGCTAATAATAAAATGGACATTTCAAATTGGAAAGACAAGTACTGGAGCATTTTCTGATTGTTTCATGAAGGATTGAAGCCTCTGTGTGGATGACTCTCGGTGTTTGCTCTCCATATGATGCAAAGTAGGATCGGTGAGCTCTATTCCTGTCACAGGGTGGTATAATAGTCAAGGGAGTAATGTAGAAGGATATAATGATCAGGGGAACTAGTCTGGCCCTTAGACTGGGGATCCCTGGCTCACCTTGTTCTCAGAATTATCCCTGAAGGTGAGGATTTCTGGGCTGCCAACCTTGCTCTTTGCTCCGGATCAGCCGTCGGATAATACCCCGTCACCTCCACCCACAGTCCGAGAAGCAAGGCAACTCCAAGAAAAGAAGGAAAACTCCAAGAAAATACAGCAGGAAGGTTTCACCACAAGCTAAACTAACGTCTTCACAGCTCAAGGTCCTTGTAGAGACTAAACTCTATCAGTGACATCTGAAGGAATTATTTTAAGCCAAGGGGCATGGACAGCTGCATAACAAGGCACACTCACTCACCTGAAGAGTGACAAAGACTATAGAAAGCAACAGTGGCGTAACTTCAGGCCCAGGGGCCCCGATGCGAAAGCTCCAATGGGGCAACAAATTATTGCAAATCTTTAATAGTATTAGTCTTTTTCTATGCGCCAAAGGGACTTTTGGGGCCCCCCTAGGCTCCAGGGCCCGGGTGCGATCGCAACCCCTGCACCTATTGTAGTTACGCCCCTGGAAAGCAACAGCTTTATCAACAGGAATTAAACATATTAAATTACTGCATAGAAGTTCAAGAAGAGTCTACATGTGACAATTTCCATACCCCCCTTTCCCTCTGCATTTTAGAAAACAAATTAGACCATAAATTTACTTCGTCATCATCACTGTCCCCAGGTCGTAAACATGAATGAAAAAACTAAGGTTTCATAAAAATTTGTAACCTAAATTTTGCTTTGCCTATTTATAACCTTCGTGATCATTGTATCCCATCAAGATGTTAAGTCTCACCCTCCCGGTTCCTACTCGCCCTTGGAAAGAACTTTCCTGCAAGAGTCTTCTGAAACTTGATGCTACTTTGGATGATGATGGCGGCTTCTATTATTGGGTAGGATATAAGTATAAATGAGATGACTTCTACTTTCACATCGGAGGTGCTGGGTGAAGTGAAAAATGAGCGCCACATTGTAGACAACAGAACTGAGAAGAAACAGGATCATGGTTCTGGTGGCGTTAATTTGGGTTTGCAATTTAGAACCGGTATTATTCTGCTTCATTCTTCGGATGTGAGTTATAAGAGACCATGAGGTCAACGTGGTGGAGATGAAAGCTATACAGAAAGGTAAGAAGGAGCCCAGGGTGGTAGATATTATTGTGTATGTTACATGTATGAGAAATGTTTCTGCGGATTGATTTGTGATGTTCCTGAAAGGCTCCGGCCTCGAAAGTCAAAATATTGGAAAATGTATCACAACTGAGCCAAGTCCTGATACAAGAAGGATGTGAATCGGATAAGACTGGAGACTCCTCTTCAGCCGAGCTAAGCCGCGGTGACCCCAACCGGTGATATTGGTGCAGTAGTAGACACAGAGCAAAGCCGTCAGCCAAGAATTATAGACGACTGCGAACCAGTGACTAATTGTATAGAAGTAGAACATTTTATTTGTTAACAACAGATGAGGCCAAAAATCCAATATGTTTTGTAAAATCATCAGCACTTGGATAAAGACATTGACCAGAGCCTTGGTGAAGTGAATCGTATCAGATGGGCCCAGATAGAGGCTGTTTTTCAGGTTTCCTATATAAACAAGCAGGATGTGCATGTTTAAGGCGATTCCCAACACATGGTCAATCATCAAACCAGTCTCTCGGATAAGTCCAACAGAAGCCATAGTGTCGAGAGATGTGTGTCGTAACAAAGCGAGACGGTCAAATAATACACTTGAGAGATGTAAATATCCATAGAGAGTCATCCATTTACATATCTATGTTACATGATCTAACGAGCTGTGTGTGACTGAGATGATATGGATTACACCCATCAAGTCTAATGGCCACTTTACACGCGGCAACAGGAAGATAGAAAACGGCAGGTTTCGGAGACAATTGTACCTTTTACCTTCAAAACACCTTGCAGATACCTGAATTACACGCAGCCACTTCAAGGTGTTTTGAAGGTAAAAGATACAATTGTCTCCAACACCTGCCGTTTTCTATCTTCCTGTTGCCGCGTGTAAAGTGGCCATTAGGTTTTGAGATTTCACTCCTGGTATTTTCCTTAAACACTTTTAAGACCAGCTGCCATTTTATGAACTCTAAAAGATGTGAAAAGGTTAGAAATACCAAGAAACTCTTACACTAACATTTTATTGACTCACACTGAATCGAACCCACTGCCACCACCCCCCGCCTGCCCTCTGGTCAACTTCTCTTATGTCTTCTCCTCATTCTGGATCTTTCATTGGGTAACACCACTGACTTGACTTCACGCAGTTCCATAGGGTGTGATACATGTTAATGACGTGACACATCCCACAGGGTTGCATGGAACTTGATGCTTTTCTAAGCTTATTTATTAGTTGGTCTGGCTTCACATCGTGATTTTTTCCTGTCCGTGG